>JABFEA020000021.1:16737941-16767339 GCA_019775915.2 Cyphomyrus plagiostoma | reverse complement strand
CCCCCCCCCCCCCCCCCCCCCCCCCCCCCCCCCCCCCCCCCCAACCCCCACCCCGGGCCCCCGCCGCGCCCCACTTAATCACACCAATGGCCATATTTGTAAAGTGTCACATACTAGGAAAACACTCATAAGTTCCCCAAAAGGCTTAAAGGGACAATGATTTTGGTTCTCACTTTAAGAGTAGTACTCCCAGCTTGAGCAGGATTTAGGAGAACTTCAGAGCTGCGCTAACCCACTAGAAGCTGCCAGACAATGGCCTTCAGGTGGAGATCAGCGCACACATTCCAACGAACGGCAGACAACACAGAGCTTATAAAATATCGGGTTGACAGAGATGGAATATTTATTTGTTACAAATATAATGACGTAATCGCTCCATCTACAAGAAGAAATCTTGTGCAGTCTGACTGAATTAAAGTTCACTTGCCCATCAGAATGCTGCCATTAAAGCCACTTGCTCACTTGGGGTGTTGCGAGATCGTCGTGCCACTTTCTCTCAAACGTGACCACCTCCTCCTAGCTGAGAGTGGGCTAGGAAGCTCTTTACTTCTCACGTCCTACGCTGAGGCAGGACAAAGTCTTACCCTAGTGAGACTCTTGGCACAATTCCTAGGATTGATTCTGAGATGCTTTATAAATACAGGCACTAGTTCTTGTAAAGGTTTAGGGTATAATCTTTTTACTTTTTTATTCCTGTTGTCTCTGTATTGATGAATCCAAAAACAGAGTGAAACTGCAGTTTGACTTATTTGCCATATCCCTACTGGGATCAGCAATTGCAATAGTGTTCTCTTCACCGATGGCATCTTTAAGCTCTGTTTACACTGCCCCAGCCACCTAGATGTGTGTGTGTGCGCGCGTGTCTGTCTCTGTCTGTCTGTGTGTATACAGTCTCTGCGCCGTGCGCAAACAGCTTGGCCTTTCCAGCTTCTCCCCTGCTGTCAGGCAGATCCATTTCACTCGCTTCCAGGTTAGATTTCCATTATCGTGGCATAAGAAGGCCGCTCATGTCTGTCCACATATTGTTTGGACCCCTGGGAGGTAATTGCATGAAATGGATTGGTTGTTGTGTTTCATTCCTCCTGATGGCAAAATCATTTAGGCTGCAGGCTAAACCTGTATCGATAGACTCAACTTTTTGTAGCCTTATGTTAGCAAACAGCATTCAAAGGCATCATCCAGGATGTCCTGTTGTACAGTTCCTGCACTGTTCTGTGAGTGAGTCTGGGACATCTCTGAATGAAATGTATACGTCAAATCCCCAAAAGGGCGGCAAACAGCTGTACTCCAGCTAGGAAATCGATTAATGGCCATGATACAATTTTGGCACATTTGATTCATTGACCTCTGTGCAGGAGACCACGCCCACAAAGACAGCAGATTTGCCCCATCCTTCATCACTCCCTGTCTAGGCTTTGACCTGGAAGGTGTTCACATGCGTCGTGTATAACATACCCTTTAATTGTTCAATGAAAAGTTAGAACATTTTTTTTTTTTTCACCCAATGTTGTGTTGTGGAATAGGGATGACGAATTGAGGAATAATGTAGCTGGTTTATTATACAGCGGGTTTACAAGGTGATTTAGATGTTTGGAGTCTCATTGGGAGTTTGGCCAGGACATCCAGCTAATGTAGGTGATCATAGGAGTTCCCATGCTGAAAAGCTTGAGGAGAAGCTTGGCTGTTTCATCAGGGAGCCAGCACCTGTCAAGGTCCAGCCTTCCCTGAACTTCACTGAAATCATGGTGCTTTCCTTTATACCAGGGGAATAACATCTACTGAGTATCAGCACAACCACCCACTTCTAGATCTTCCTCCTAGATTGTCCATGATATTTGGAAGGGGGTCAGGACTGAATGCAGTATGTGGTCTTCATCGAAAAAGGGTGGAGCCTAACCAATGGTCCTTGTGCATTTATGAGTAGCATCCTCAGGTTTTTAGTGCCATATTTGTCATTCTTGTCATTCTGGACAGACTGAGGTCATGTTGGATCAGCAGGTTGGAATTCCAGGGCTGTGGCCGGAGATGGTTTAGCGGTTCAGGAACTGTGACTCGGAGGATCACAAGACCTTGCAGTTGTTTCCGTTAGGGAAGATCTGGTTAAAGTGGTTGTTGTTTTTGTTAACATTTGAAGCAGCTTTGCATTCATAGCTGTATAATTGAGGTAGATTTCCTTACATAAGGGAGCAGCAGCAGAATCTGATACAATGTAGTCAGATTCTGGATATGTTTGTTTCCTTCATCACTGAGCCATCTGCCTCCCCTTAACCTGAACCATTCTCATTGTCTCCCTTTGACTCTCTGCAGGTCCAAATGGTAAAGATGGCCGACCTCAGGCAGCACCTACCTCAGGATTGCCTGCCCCAACACTTGGGCGGCTTGCTGGTCCTGGACGCATGTGGCTGGAACCGGCAGCTGCTGGCAGGCCAGAACGGCTGTGTGGACCCAGTGGATGAACTGGTGGGCTTGCCCCCACGCAACGTCTCCATCCACACCCCTGGCTCTGATGCTATGAACCTGGCCGAACTGGCGGCTCACGTGGCCCGGGTTCAACGCGTTGGCATCTACCAGGAGTACGAGGACATCCGAAAGGAGATGCCGTCCGGAACCTTCCACTGTGCCCTGTGAGTGCACATGTTAACCGCTAAGACCTCAGATAGCATCTCTGGGTTTAAACAATGGTTGTGCAGTGTGATCATACGTGCAGTGATATTAGACTTAATGGATTGAAGAGCTGAAGGTGAATGGTTACAAGCCACCGGTTTAGCAGCAGAGTTCATTCTCAGTGCAGCCAAACGCTTTTGTCCATGCAGGACTCCCATGAACCAGGAGAGGAACCGTTATGGGGATGTCCTGTGTCTCGACCAATCACGAGTCCACTTGAAACCAAGGATGGGAGAGGTACGTCTCACCCAAACTAAGAAAGATTCACAGTAGGAATTAAGAATTGTTTCTAGGGAATTAATCTGCATTTTCTCCACCCTTGACCACTTGAGAGAGAAACCTACAAAGCTGTGCAGACACGGCATGGACAGCCTTGTAAATTTAAACAGGTTGCACTGTGTTGTCCAGCTCAATCTTATCCACATTTTCCAGTTACGTGACCCTTTTTACTGGAGAATCAGTATGACGGCCTCAATGCTCAGGCAGTTTTCCCCTTGGAGTCCGAGAACAGAATGAAGTTTTGGAACGGCCCCCCAATTTCACCTTTGCTCTTTGTTTGCTCAGCAGTCTTGCTGTTTGTTCAGTCCTGTTCCCTTTATTTTCGTCAGCTACAGCAAACTAGCAATCGGAAAAGCTGTCTGTGAAGCTACTGTGGTAACCAGCTATGTGTTTTTTTTGGTTCCCTCAGATTTCTGACTACATTAACGCCAGCTTTATGGACGGATACAAGCAGAAAAATGCCTATATCGGCACTCAAGGTACAAAGACCTGCAGTCATTAAGCAGCACCCTTCAGGGTCCAGCCTTCCCTAAACTCTGCTGGAGTCTCCGTGCTGTTATTTGGAACCAGGGGAATAGTGCCTCAAAACATTATGACCTCCCCTGCAAGAAGTGAATAATGTTGACTGTCTGACAGTGGTGCATGTCAAGGTGAGGTACTCATAGTTCACATGATGAATACAGAAGAAATTGGCTGGGATAAAGATCTAAGTGACTGACAATGACCAAGTCATTACAGCCAGCTGGATTGAGCATCTCCAAAACGGCAAGGCTTGTGGAGAGCTTATGATCAGCCATGGTTAGACCGTACTGAGAGCAGTCTGAGGAGGGAAAAACCATGAACTGCCGTCAGGTGTTGGGGGGTTACAACTGGACATGGAATGAAAAGGAAGGCGGTCTCATCTACTACAAACCAACAAAAGTGCTACTGTGGCACAAATGGCAGATAATTTTGATGATGTAGGACTAATGTGTCGCAGCACACAGTGCGTTGGGCCGTGCTGCGTATGAGTCTGTCTCATTGCCCATGCTGACCCCAGCACAGTGTAGAAAGTGCCCACGATGGGCACATGACCATCCCGACTAGATCTTGAGACATTGGAAGGTTGCCTGTTCCGATGAATCCCATTTTCTGTCGCATCAAGTGGAGAAGCGGGTACGTGTGGAGTACCTGTGGGATGCGCTGGAGTGGCAAGTGAAATGCACAGCGGAGTCTCCATGCACTGTGTGTAGTGACTCATAATTTTGGTAATTATTACGGGAATAATCTGCCATTCGTGGCACCGTAGCCCTCACCATGACTTATTGTGAGCCCTCCACAAGCCTTGGCGATGCTCTGACCTGCACTGACAATATTCATTTGGCCCTTATCAAAGCCACTCGGATCTTTATCCCTGGCCATTTCTCTTGCGTTCAATATGTCTACTGTGAATGTTAGCTTGCGAACTACTATATCCCAGACCTTGACATGTACCATTTTTACTGGAAGGCAAATAATACTGGTCATAATGCTTTGGGTCATTGGTGTAAAGCTGGTTCCTGGGGGAAATATAAGGTTTAATTCAGTAACGTGTATATCTGTATTTTGTAACTTAAACAGCATTTCAGGGATTCTTGAGGAAAATAACTGCCGTTGCCCATTTCTGTAGGACCTTTGGAGAAAACTTACAGCCATTTCTGGAGGATGGTCTGGGAGCAGAATGTTCTGGTCATGGTTATGACGACAAGGTACCATTCCTCTAGGCTTTACCAAATTCCAGTCGGAACATAGAGGTCCTCTAGGTCACTGATCTTCAAAGTTAGCACTTTGACCACATCCAGATGCTCTGAGACAGGTCCACCTGAACATTAACAGCCATCTAAGGTTCCGTGTGTAAGGTTTTTGTTTGTACATGTTGGTAAGGTCATAAATGGGTCAGTATTAACACGACACAGTACTAGATGTTTGCTGAATGGGTCAATACTTATCTTAGTTCTTAAACCCCTCCTTGTCTTGTTGATGTTTAGAAATCAGTTGCAGTGAGACTCTTAATCTCACCCCCTGGCATTGACCTTCAAATCACTATGCCGCAGCACTGTGTTAACCAGACTGCTTGTCCTGAGCTGCTTCAGGTTCCACGTAAGACCACAGCAGCCTTAAACAAAGGTACTGAGAGTGCTTGCTAAGAGGGGGTGGGGCTTCTGTGTTCTGGGTCCACAGGACAGACGAGGGGGGGCGCCATAAGTGCGGTCAGTATTGGCCACCAGAAGAGGGGGGCCAGGAGGTCTATGGCCATATCGCCGTCGTAAACCAGAGAGTGGACCGGCATTCCCACTACAATCAGACCACGCTGGAGCTGCACAACACCGAGGTAGGGGCTAGCCACCAGAAGCACTCTGCTGCCATATTGAGTGACTGCAAGGCTGATGGCAACGCGTTGTGCCACCTAGTGTATGGGAGGTGCTGGTACACCTGACATTTATAGGATGTTTTGAGGCAATTGTTTTTTTTAAATGAATATACGAGTGTATCAGGGGGGCATGATGAGCCACACTATAGCCTCAGATCCTCCAGGTCCTTTCTGGTTATGTGAATTACCACATCTAAAATGTCCATAGTATGTGACTGTATATGCCTTTTGATGGACTAGCATCCCATCCATCGTATTCCCAGCCTAATCCCTGTACTGACTGGAACAGACTCACACAACCCAGTACTGGACAACAGTAGACCAGGATTGTACTAGTACAATACTACCTTCCTTCTGATATCTGAGCTGAACCTGCATGGTTAGCATGCCTAAGGCAGGCAGACAGCCAGTTAACCCCAGAGGTTTTTTCTTTTTCTGTTGCAGCTTCAGGTACATGTATTCCTCTCCTTTGCCCTCTTTCTGCTTGTCCAATATATGCAGTGCATGTTTGTAGATCTATGTCTAAAGCTCTCTGAGACTATTTTAGAAAATGAGCTTTATTAAAATAAACTGAATTGAACAAGCAGTTATGGAAAATATATGGACAAGTTCTTGTTTTGTATTGAATGATTTGTGGTCTTCCTGGCATTTTGGAACTAATTAGACATAATGATGTGCCAGGCTACATAACACACATTTTTGAAGGTGACCATAAAGTATTGTGTCGAAGTCTTAGGCAGTCAAGGAAAAAATGCTGTTTATCTGTACAGTCTGTTTCTGCAAAAAATGCCCATACAATTTAACATTAGAATATATGCAGATTAATATTGGCACAATAAAAACTAACAATTTGTTATCCAAAAAAATCCTTGGACAGCTAGAACCACTGCAGTTCCTAAATCTCTCCTCAGAGGCACCTCAGCCGTTCCACGTATTTGCTACATTTCATGACCAACTCAAGTAATTAAAAGAATTTAAATGACTGAACGAGGTATTAATTAGCCAAAGTGTGTGTGCTTGTGGTCAAGTCAAAAAATGTTTTGCACGTTTGCTGCGAATACTTGGGTGACTATAGGTGAGATTTTGAAATGGCTAACCTAACACACTTTGACATCATTTAAGCATCAGTTTCTCTGATTGCTTAAGACTGCACAGTACTGTATGTAGGATGACAGAGGTGGCTTTGAGTGACCGTAACACTCTTTGTGACTCTATCTTCACTCAGAACTGTGAGCAAAGGCAGGTCACCCACTTCCAGTACCTCAGCTGGCCGGACTACGGTGTTCCCACCTCCGCCGTCACTCTCATAGACTTCCTGGGCACTGTGAAGCGACAGCAGAGGGAAGCTGTCAAGGCCGCCCAATCACGGTGGAACCTTCGTGAAGGACCGCCCATGGTTGTCCACTGCAGTGCTGGGATTGGCAGGACAGGTGTGGGAGAATCTCTGCATTTGCACACATTGCATAGAACACTTTGTTTTGGTCAGCAGGTGGCATAGCGTTTAGGAATTGTAGTTTTACTCCCTGTTGTACCCTGGAAATCTCTCTAAAAATACTCTAATTTTAGTTTTGATAGCAGTCTCTCATATAAATGGATTTCCAAATTTTATGTTACCATTTCAGTTTAACGCTTAGAACCTGACAAACTAAATGCGTTAATTTTCGCACCCATAGATCGCAGGCTCCAAACTTTGGATATGTATAACACACAGGCATGAATTGCAAGTCGTTAGAATCAGAACTTACTCGATCCGTCCATCCAAGTTGCAACAATGTGAAGCATTCCAGAGTAATCCTGTGTGCACTGCGGCATACATTTTAAACATTTTCCTCCAAAACATCCCTAATAAACCATAAAACATTGATATTCATATTCGACGGAAAACAGCTTCTGCAATGATCCACACACTATCCTTCTGGGGGGAAGAAATTGATATTCTTTGCAATATTTATTCACATGCTCTGTCAAAACAGTTCAAGTAGAAGGCATGTAAGTGGAACACCTCCCATATATAAACGCAATGACATGTTACAGCGTCAGTTTGTTGTTTGAGGCAAAAATGCCGACTAGGTTTCATTCTCAGATTTCACTTTGCCAGTCATGGTGTATATAGGCAGAAAAACAAACAAAAAAGAGAAACATTCAGTAATAGACTCAAAAGCCATATGCTGTATCCGTGTTTATCCACTGAATCATAAACTAAGCAGCATTTTTCTATTTTAGTTTCTTTCATTTGTTATAAAATAATAATAATAATAATAATAATAATAAACATACATTGCTGTATTTCAGAACTTCAATTTACCAAATGGATGCAAAATCAAAGATATTCATTCCTTCACCGTACTGAGCCATAGAAATATCCCCAAAGAAACCCCTGCCTTCCCCTCTCAGAGACTCATAGATACATTTTATAGGATTATACTTGTACTGCCTGCAAATTTTTATATTAGATGAGACTAAAAATTGAGAAATTTCAATAGGCACAAATAGTTTTTCCCTAATTATAAAGGGTGAAATCAAGGCTGTTAGCATTTACACTTCAAATTATAGCACATCTGAGCAGCTCAATGTCCTGAAAACAAAACCGTAAAGCATATGTGATGTGACTGATTCATGTACATACAATGCAAAAAAATGAGTAAGATTCAAAGTGTTCAGATTATGATTTGTATTGTGAAGTCGTTAATGTAATTTGGATTTCAATGTCATTTGGATTTACATCTATATAGTGTTGGCTCTAAAGTACCACAATTCTCTGCCCTGGGATCAGTCTCTTAGTGACTTTTTCAGGTCTCTATGACTGACCACCAACCCTTTACAGACTTACAACCCCCCCCCCCCACCATTTGTCTAAGCATCTCTCCTGTGCCCTCTACCCCCACCCACCTGCAGGGACCCTGTGTGCCCTGGACATCTGCCTGTCCCAGCTGCAAGATGTGGGCACGCTGAACATCTGGCAGACAGTCCGCCACATGCGCGCACAGCGGGCCTTCAGCATCCAGACCCCAGAGCAATACTACTTCTGTTACTCTGCCATCCTGGAGTATGCTCGGGGGCGGGACCTGCTCTGAGGCGTTTGATGAGGCCGCTGCACTAAGGGGAGGCTGGGCATCTGGCTGGGCCAGCAGCAACGGTGCCGATGGGATCCCCAACTGAACAAACCGTAACTGACTGCACACAGATGGTGACCTTCCTCTCTGGATCCCAGTTGGGCTGGAGACAAGACCACCAGTTAAAGGTCCTTGACCTTCACTTGAATGAGAACACCCAAACTTCATTACTCTCTCTCTTCCCCCATTACTATAGTCCGAGTATTCTGTGAAGTACTGTACAGCTAATTATTGAAGTGTTTAAGGTACTCGTTGCAGTGTAATTGGTCTCTATCATGGGTAAACACGCACCTTCACAGCATCCCAGCCAGGGGTTGCTTTCCAGTTCCTGCAAAGCTGTTGCTGTATAATGTGTTAATATTGAGTCTTTAGCTGGGCGCTTTATCCCGATACCCTGATACAATGTCCTGATAATAGTCAGCAATTAGCACTTCATTTCAGGACCTCAGATCTGATTAGTTGTGACCTGCTCCAGGCTAATGGGGAGACCTGACCAAACTTATGAAGATACCTCTATTCCCCCCCTCCCCCCCCCCGTAAAATGGTTGACTGCTTAATATGCAGGAAGCATTCAAGGGAAAACTGGGTCAGGATTTTTTGTTTATCGGCAGTGTCATGATATATTCACTTTTCACCGACGACAGCAGGGAAAAACTATGCTGAAATGAAGGAGGGAGTAAAGCGGCTGTATTGTATTGTTTTATATGTATGTATCTATCTATGTAAATCCTTGCAGATGGTTTTGTGAGCACATTCTCCTGTCCACCACCTAGCCAATGCTAATGTATAAGGGCCTGAATGTTATAAGTACAATCCAAGTATTTTTAAAAGCTTCCTATCCAAAGATTGCTTAATGGTTTTAGTAACCAGTGCATACTCAATGCATTATGTGAAACGCCTTCTGTGCCACACTGACCACAGTTCTGTGACCAGTCCATTTCCATAATGACCATTTCATTTGCTCTTGTTTTGTTGTCTTGTTATTAATTTTGAAATATTTTAAAATAGATTTGTGAATAAGTGACCAGTGTCTTGCTGGGGTAATAACATTGTAGCAATAGAGTCAAACTGATCTCGAGTTTGTGTTTATTGGTACAGCTATTATGAGACCACCTCCCTTGAATCAGGATGTTGCTCAGTCACCGTGGTGACCAAGGCTGGGGGTATGAGTCTTCCTCTCCTGCCAGAGGGGCTGTGGGTGGCTGTCTTCAGAGGGACCGTCTGACCCCTTTTCAAATGATTTAAAACATCCTGGGATCTCTCCCTGGTTCTTGGCACCAATGCATTCCATTCTGTCATTCCTACCTGACATTCTGCTGCTGAATTCATATTCAATTTGCTTGTAGTTCTGTAGCTCGCAGAACGTTTGACTCCTCTGCACTCATATTTCATCTACAGCACAAACTGAGTAAATCCCATTTTATTTACTTCACGGGTTTTCATTCTAATTTTTTACTTTTAACTTATATTTTAACATTTTCTGGTATAACTAATATTTCATTATTATTATTACAAAACAATCAAATTTGATATACTTGCTTTATATTTACCCTTGTATTTTTATATGGTTTTTGTTTTATGGCAAAGTTCTTTGTTTTGTCAGTAATATTTAAGTAGTAGGTCCTCACTCAACTGTCTAATCCCCAAAAAGAAGTTAAAAAAAAAAGAAAAAAAAAAGAGGTTTCAACTCATTAAATGGAGAAGTTATCCCTTCACACTTGTTTTGTTCCTTTTCTGTCTCAAATGAGTCCTAAGGTGGCTTCTATCTAATCTTCAATACATTTTGTACTTTATGCCTCAGCGAGTTGTGCATGACCTGAAGTATATTTCCCGGTGCAAATACCAGCATTACTACTGCAAGACCTTTGGCTTACCTTTTAATTACATATAATTATATCTTCAGATGTTTTCATTCGTTCACATTTCAGTATCTATTTGTGTAATAAAATAGTCAAATATGATTTTTTTTCTCTGTGAGATGAGCAAATCGATGAAAAGCTCAAACTTTTGCTGTTATCAAGCATTCAGATTTATAAAAGGTTATATTTGCTGAATTTGATTACACATTTCTGCCATTTAAATTAGATGATATTGGACTTTCCACTTGCAAGGTGGTTGCAAAATGAACTTCAAATGTTATTTTTTGTTTAGTTGTGGTATCAGTGTTCTATGCTGTAGGCCAATTCAATTAAAATTAAAGGATAAATTTGGAATCTTTCTCAATTCACTTTGGACCCTCGGGAAGCACAGGCGACTCGGACCCTCCTATTCCACAGCCTCCGCATTGATCCTCCACTGTCTATCATCTAACTGCACCCCAAGGTCTTCAGCAGTGCCACGTCTTCACTGACGACAGCCTTCATGAAGTCCACCACTCCTTCGTCTAACTCAGCGGTGGCCAATCTGATCAGCGAAGGGCTGGTGTGTGTGTGTGCTAGTTTTTGGGACAACTTGTAGGTCAGCTGTTCAAACCCAGGTGTGAGGACTCGTCAGGCACAGTCCTCTAATTAGTAATCTAATTAGGGGTTTGCAGTGAAAACCCACAAACACGTCGGCCCTTTGTGGATGAGATTGCCCACCCGTGGTCTAACTGATGCTGATGTGTGGATGGTGAAGGGGATGGGGATTGGTACGGTCGCCTGTGAGGCCCGGGTGCCTCCATAAGCCACACAAACTACCAGTTAGTCTGTTGTCCTGCTTGTGGTGCATGTCCCCCTGCAGTAAGCTGAGCTTCTCTCCCAGCACCTTGGCTTGAATGGTGTTGAAAACATTAGGGAGATCAAGAACATGCTCCACAACATGTTCCTCACATGCTTCCCTGCTTATCCAAATAGCAGTAGGTTTGCTTCGGCAAGTAAATGACAGCATGGTCCACCCCAGTGTGGTCTTGCTAGGCAGATGGCCTTGTTCAGAATAAGCCTTCATTATGCTTGAGGTTAGAACCACTGGTCAATAGTTGTTAACGGCTTGAATAGTTATTAACGGCTAAGAGACACAGTCGTTCATGATGACTCTCAACCTTTTTACTCACTTCTTAAGAAGCTTGCTTATAGCAACAATTGGTCTAACTGCGTACCCCAGGGCCTGAACTTTGTTCAAAAGGCTAATATTTAACTGTGGCGCCTTCTACTGGACTTGGTGAGACTATACAGTAACATAAATGGCTACACCCCTTCTATACAGAAACATACATTTTTGTTACATACATTACAAATGATGTAACACACCTAAAAATTAACTATGTACTCAGCAGTAATACAGAAGGATACCTTGACAGTATTTCTAAAATAAGTAGATCATTTTGTATTCTTATTCTCTTCTCTGCAAGAAAAAAGTCATTTTCTCTGATGTGGTGCCGATGTCAGCAGTAAATTTGGGAGTGATTAAATGGCTCAAGTACTCTTAAGTGAAGGTGAATCATTCACACCTGTTGGTGTTTCATGGTTCAGCAGACACCGATCCACTCAGTTACCCTTACCTAGCCGCAGCAGACAATTTTTGGAATTATGTAATTTTGGTGGTGGTTGTGCTCATTTTTGCAACAGCCTTTGTGAATTTTTGTTTCAATTTCTTATTGATATACTTAATTGAAAACGGAAAGATCATATTTACACAACGAACATTTAAAATTTCTAAAGAGAGATTAGGCCCAGTAAAAAAACAGTTTATCATCCCTGCCCGCGTGGCGAATTTAGCCCGCATCGATTTTTTTTAAAGTGTATTTTCCTGTGTAAATTCCACTGCCGGCGTTCACAAATTTTGAATGAAACATTTTTTTTAAATATTTAATTTTCATATGAATTTTGCAGATCATCCCATATGTCATACATCTGTTGCTGTTCCTTTTGTTTACTGTTGATGTTGAAAATTTATCTTCCATTATCTTTTTTCTAAGAAATAAAAATAATAATAAAGAAAAAAAATTCGCCCTCCTTCATCACTTGTTTTTGATTGAAAGGATGATAAACTAATGATTTTTTTACTGGGCCTTATTTTAACTTTATTAGAAGTAAAAAAGTATACCCGTCAGTAACATAAATTGATCTTGATTTTACAGAAACATCGGGCTTCTCAAATTTCTCCAGAGAGTAGACTTACTATAATATTTTGCTGTACTTTGCTGTACTTTGTAGCATTTGTACTTCAGCTAATGTACACATACGGGGTTTTCGTCAGCATAAATAATGGGACAGCAACTAAACGCAGAGCATCATTTTTCTCGTTTGCATCATTTGCAAGAAATTGACTTAATAATACTGCTTTTATACATTCTCCCTGTTCGCAAGTAAAATATTCGCACAGCCGCTTAACATGTCTTACATACATACAAACATACACACACATACGTATAAAAATGCTGTTTAAACAGCTTCTATTTCAGAGTATAACACAGCTTTTTTGTTCCAGCTCTAGTCGTAGAAGTTGGCGGGTCATATTTAAATTTAAATGACGTACAAAGCTCTGTGCGCCAATGCAATGGAATGGGGGCGTGTCTAACAATTTTGTTACAAACACGAATCCGGAGAGTGAAAATTCTTTTTCCTTGGTATGTAACAGCTGGTCGAAATCGTATTTATTTATTTAAAAGAAATCCGTTCGGTGTTTATTAACAAATTAGCGTGCTTATAGCGATTAAAAAGTTCGTGCCAAAGTGATTCATCCGATCTTTGCTTTCTTGCATGTAACTGATGTATTTGATGATTGCAATTCAGAAGCAGCAAAGCTTAGCTAACTATGTCAGTTAAATGTGAACGTATTAGCAGAAAGATAATATTGTATTCCATTATTGAAGTTTGGGGATTTATCGAATGTATGCATGTACATTTTTACGATTATAGACAATATTGATGCAGATCTTCAGGACACTTGCACAGATGCGTTATATACTATAGCTTGCTAAGTACTGGTGGCTAGTTAACGGATCGATCGGTGAAACAGTTTTTCGTAATTTTATTCTGAAAATCTAAGCAAAATAATTTGTTTAGTATATTAGCACGCTGCTACCCCGTGGACAGCCCCGATCCACTATGCTTGTTTATTTTTAACCATACTGTCTTTGTTTGTACTACCGGGGTCGTGATATTTTAATCGGCTTCCTTCACTTTAGTAGTGTAAAAACAGAATTAGATGCGTGTCAACTGAATTTTTGTCGAAACGCCTGTAATTGTTTGTAATAGGCATACAGCAGGGCGAGTAATGCGTGTTGCATTGCTACAGCCTGTGTTGCGTCTAACGATGAGAAATCTGAGCTCAACAAAGACATGGAGTCCACTGTAATACCAAGATATGCATGTGACCATTTGCCGCGTCTGCGGAGCGCCCGTTAACTGGCTACCCAGATAAAATGCATTGCCGAAAGAGAGCGTACAGACCAAAACCGGAAAGCGAGCCGCTGACTAACTAGGTAGCATCGATTGCGCTGCAACGTAACCACTTTGGGGGCAACTGGAGAAGGAAATCCGTGTCTGACCGCTTTAAGTTGAACAATGGTTGCTTGCTAAGGCACATAGCTGGTTACACACAAATTAATACTGAAGACGTCACCCTCCAAAGCGACGGTTTGCTCGATTTCCTAAATTTGTAAAGCGGGGTTTGGCATACGTTATATGCTGGTCTGTCTAGTTTGGCTGAACCCTGCTCGTGAACCAGACATTTTAACGTTAGCAGATCTGAAACGAACTGATCGCTGCCAGACCTTGACTGTGTGGCGCAAGACGTCTGGAGATGTTTGAGTCTAAAAAGATATGGTTGGCAAAAAGGGGGGCGTTCCTGCTAAATATGAATTCACAGAGCTCGTACGAAAGGAGCGTTGCGTACAACAATTGTAGTCCTGAGGGTTTGCCTACAGTTAAAACGACCGTCCGACCATACAGCAGGGAATCCCGTGGAAGTCTTTGGCTCCGCCCCTCGTGGGCGATGGTTTAGTTTAAGGCTCCATCTCTGGGCGGTACCAAGTCAAACGTCGGATAGCAATTGGTTGTTGTGAGGGAGGGACCGCCCACAACTAAAGTCCCGCCTTTAAACAGGCGTCGAATAGGAGTCACGTGTTGCGTAACTTCAGGAAGTTCGCCAGGAATCCATTGCATACTTACTCTAATGGTAGCCGAGGTCTAAAGTAATACGGATACGCACCTCTACGGTTGAATGTGCGTGTAGCTTTTGACCGCCTTTTAGCGATCGATGCTGCCGTTTAACCAAATAGACAGATAAATTAAGCATGATATGCTTATTATTTTCATTAATATGACATACGTATAACTCTAGCGTGATTTGCCGCCATAACGTAGATATCATTATCTATGTAGTAATAACTGGAATTTAACGTGCTGGCCTTTTAACATCAAGATGTCCCTAGGCACTACAGCTGGCCCATCCGTGTTGCGCTAAACGTTACACGCATGTAGTTCTCCCAAATGCGCCTCTACTTCCCGTGAGGTTGTCAACATAAGGAAGGGATGATATTAGTCACAAAGTTTTGGTCGCGATTCTGTTTCTTTTCGCCTGGCACGATCCTAGAATGTCGTCGGTAACCTTAGCGAGGTATGGCAAAAACCCGAATGTCGGATAAATGAAATTCCTTTTCAATTTTGTCTTTTTGTTGTTTGTTTTGAGTGGCTTGAGCGGCGCCCAACCGAAAACATTACCGCCCGCCCCTAAGTATCCTTTTTCTGGCGGCGACCAATAACCGCTCATAGGGGGCGGGGAGTAACCTTCAGTGAGTCACGCCCCTCCAAAGACGGACTGAGGTTGTTGTCTGTGTAGAATTTTTGTTTGCGGTCTGGTGGGTTGTGTATTTATTATATTTAATTTTTCAAGTTATTTTTATCTAGATCGTTTAATATGCAGGTTTAATACCAAGGTGATGTTTTAAGATAGAGATCATTTGAATGAGCAGCGAGTTGTATCTCTTCTGGTAGCAGCGTTTAGGTGAGTTAATTTAACATATTTGTTGAAAGAAGAAAAACTGATAAATTGAAGTATTTTTTATAATTAAGAACGTAAGTAATGCGATCGAGTACATTTCACTATTGGACTGCTCTGGGGCAGTCTGGACACGCAGCAGGGTCGCTTGGGACGATTTGAGGGTTAAAGTTTGTGCATGTGCTGTCTACTGATCGCTATGTCCGAGTGCTTGGCTCCACTTTGGCGTTTTTTAAAAGGAATTATTTTAAACTTTAGCAGTGTTTTTCTCCACAAGAAAAGAACTACACGATCGGTTGTGGCATTGTAGACGAGGCGTTTATGGCTGCGTGCGCGGTAAACCTCACGGTGCGGCGGCGGGGAAAGGGCACCCTCTGCTCCGCTATACAGGCTACTCGAGCTCGCTGCTTCAAGTTTGTGACAGGCCTCAAAACGGGAGGGGGAGGGGAGAGTGGGCTGGTTGTTTCTTGGTTGAAATAAATCTATTAAAAAATTATCGTCAGTCATGTTTGTCGCCAATATGACGTAATGTAAAAATGATCGCGTACACGCCTGCTTCGGGTAACACCATTACGCAGCCCGCAGCAGTTACGGTTATGAGCTGCGGGAACTCGCTGTTTCGCCGGGCTTAGCTTAGTTTAAGTTCAGTGCGATGGATAGCGAAGCCCCACTAGTAGTAAGGCTCCGAGGAGACGAGGCTTTTAATTATAAATGTATAACAGAAGTATTAAAGTGGCCTTTCAAAAATGCCGGCCGTGTCGGCGTTTCGCTTGTAGCTGGCGCTAATACGGCATGATACGTTACTCACACACGTACGCTCGGTGTGTGTGGGGAGGGGAGGAGGGGTGCTTTCGCCGTTTCTTTGCTGTCTTTAGCCAGGACGCGAACTCCTGCGTTTGGGGGGGGTGGGGGCGGTTAAGCCTGACACGCCGCGAGTGTCTGAACTGGGGGAGGGCCATGTGCTGCAGGGAACACGTGTACACAACAACATCACCCTTCTTCCTTTCCCTTTATATCAAGCGTTTTGAATACCTCTGCATTGCATGACTTATTTAATGCATCCTCTATTAGAAATGGTCGTCGTGAATGGTTTGAGGAGCATTATTGACTCACCATCCGAGAAATCGATAAGCTTACTTATTTTCCCTAAATGTTGTTTTGGTCTAACTTTCATGCTTGTCTGTGCTACATCTTTAGAGATTAACTGCATTGTGTGTCTTCATTGGACATGGCTTGTCCACTATTCACAGATTTTTTTTAAATGTGTAGTGTGAGGGAGCGATGCAGCCTGGGTGGTCCATTGGACTTCGCTGATGGCTTCTCCTCTTGACCCCTCCCACCCACCCTAGGTCTTGCAGCTTGGGCGAATATGAGTCCACAATGAAGCGCCGGTTAGAGGAACAAGAGCCGGCATTCCCTGCTCAGCAGCGCCGGCCCCCAGGTGCCCCGGAGACCTTCCAGCATCGTGTCCTGGCCCCCGCACCTCCTGCCGTCTACGAGGCCAGCGCTGACGCCATGCAGTCCCCCACCAGCGTCCAGTATTCTGTCTCCCAGGGGTACCAGGTAGGCACCAATGTGTATCTCCTGCTTGTTTATGCCAGGGATGTCTGGCAGTGAGCCCACAGTTTCGCGGGACTAAACCTGATTTGGTGACAAAATAATTTGCTTCAATCAAGCAAAGAAAAACTGAGTTCAAATAATATAGTATTTTGGTATTGCTTATGTATTAATCATGAAATAAATCTTAGTTACATGTTGATCTCATGTTAAGTCATGTTTCATGATTCATTAATGATGTTTTATCTCAAGTAGTTACTCTTTGTTAATTCTGTAAATCCTTGTGAACTGCTAAGGAATAACTGAATGAACAAGTAATAAATAACACAAGTGAAAGACTGATGTCATGTTTGTTCATCATTAATTAATCGTAATGCATCTTTTGTCTCAAGTACTGACTATACTTGTTCATGTTTTGTACTTCAGTAGTTACTAAGTTATTACTAGAGTTATTACTAAGTATCTGTGCCCCATCAAGTACAGTGTTACCTATGCTCTTTAACTGGCATTGTCTTCAAGGTTCCCACAGTAACCCAGAGTCCAGCAGGCCATGTCCACACCCCCAGCAGTGCTGTTCACAGTGGAGTGCATCACCATGGCTCAGCAACGCAGGCAGCACAGCCTCACGCTTACCCGGCCCCTGGCGCTGCCCCCTCCCAGGCTCAGCCAGGACAGCAGCAGTTTCAGAGGCTGAAGGTGAGGGAATTTCCCAGAACCCCCCCCCCAAAACACTGTCACAGCCTGTACCTTCTCTGATAATCCTCACTCTTGTCCACTCACGGGGCAGATGGGTAACACTCTGACATCAGTGGATGTTTCTCAAAATGTGTACTTGACCGTATGTTTGTTCATGTGTACCTGTTTTCTGTCACCTCCCATTGGTGAAGACCAGTTCCAATACTTAAGAACAGAAGTACAAAGGACAGTAAGAATCCCCGGATGTTGTTCTTGCCCTGCCCCAGATATCAACGATGCTTCGGTTGCATCCTCGCCAAAGGAGACCAATCCCATGATTCATTGCGCCCCAAGTTCATTCTTGGGAGGCAACTTAGCAGGACCAGTCTTGCCAAGGCATCAAGTACAATCTTTGCATACTTGGTATTGAGAAACACCCAGTGTGTTCATTACTACAGGGCCTGTCATGATGATGGTGACGCTGGACTCTGCTCTCCTAGTCTTCTCAGTTCCTTGTTGTTAGTGGTTACATGCTGTCCTACCAAAAGTCATCTGGTGTGTAATTCAGTGGGTGATGGACCACTGTCCTTATGTGGAAGATTGTGGATTCGCCGTTGGGCTTTTAAGCAAGGCTCTCAACCCCAGTTGCTCCAAGAATGCTGGCTGACCTGGCTCGCTCTCTCTGATCCTCACTTGTACATCGCTTTGGATAAAAACTTTGTCACATAAGTAAATGTACATCTGTGTAAAGTGGGGGAGCACCGGCTGTCAGCTCCGTGACCTGCTTCTTCAGCATGGCTGCTGGTTTCTGGCAGAAACAATGTGGTATCACACCCAGTGACTTCCTTAAAGCATCATCAGAGAGATGATTTTGCCATTCTTTTCCGTTATTCAGCTTTCGCATTAGTCCCCAAGCTGCTGTGTCAGGTTCATACATCTGCATCTGTGCCCTGCCCAGTGCTCTAGTCATCTTCGAACCAACACATTATATAAAATTGCCCATCCATTTTGCTGAAACCAGAGATTCCTCTGACTTTAGGAAAGAGATTGATAATCTTGATTTGTGTTTGTTTGTTCTCATTAAAAATGCCCATTTAGTACAAAGAACGATGTAAACGACAGACTTTCCCCTCCTTTGTCTGCCCTTGTTGTTATTAAAAGGCTTTTTTTCTGCCCTGGATTTCAGAGCGTGGAACGAATTCCTATGAGTGCCTATTGTCGTGTGTCGTCCAATTTGCATATTAATTGTTTCTGCAATTTGCTGATCTGTGAAGCAGTTGCTCTGTACGTTTCTTTCCGAGGTCAGCACCCACACAACGCAGTCACGCGTTTCCCGAAGTTCAGCGTCTTCAGTTTATGCCATTCGCTGAAACAGACATGAGAAGCATCTTTCTAAGACTGAAGGCATTCTGTCTCCTGATTCCAGTTTGCTGATTAGCATCTGTGAAAATTGCTTCTTTGGCAAGCAAAGTAATGACTACCATTGTCTCTGCAGGTGGAGGATGCACTATCATATCTGGATCAGGTGAAGCTACAGTTTGGAAGTCAGCCTCAAGTCTACAATGACTTCCTGGACATCATGAAGGAATTTAAGTCACAAAGGTGAGGTCCAGTTTAGAAAACTGATCGACAGATTACAGGAGTAATTGTAGCCTCCAGGAACCTGTGATGTTGACTAGGAAAAGCAAACAGATGGGTGAACGGAAAACTAAGTATGCTTTTCAATGCTTTAAAACTGACACACTCGTGTGGCATCTTGTGTCCCCGTGTCCCCAGCATCGACACTCCTGGGGTGATCAGCAGGGTGTCCCAGCTTTTCAAGGGCCACCCAGATCTCATCATGGGCTTCAACACTTTCCTGCCGCCGGGCTACAAGATCGAGGTTCAAACCAACGACCTGGTCAATGTCACCACGCCAGGACAGATCCACCACATTACACCTCAAGGCATCTCGGTGCAGAACCTCCCAGTGGCCACGCCCCCGCAGCTCCAATCCCAACCTCCGGCCACACCCATAACAGTGGCCCCGCCCCCACCATCCCAGCCCACGCCAGCCAAGATCAGCAAGGTGGGAATGCTGGAAATGCGTAGGGTTGTCTGCCCTTGGGGGTTTTCCTGGAATGCTCACCCTGATCCTTCTGTCCTCAGCCACTGCAGTCTCCAGCGCTGACCCCCAGCAGTCAGCCGAATCCGTCCATCCCCTCGTACGCCTCACCCCGTTCCCCGCCTGCACAGCCCCACGTGCAGAATAACCAACCTGTGGAGTTCAACCATGCGATCAACTATGTCAATAAGATCAAGAACCGCTTCCAGGGTCAGCCTGACATCTACAAGGCCTTCCTGGAGATCCTGCACACTTATCAGGTCAGAATGGGGTTCAAGCTCAAAGGGTATGGTTCCTGGGTCCTTGGCCATCTAATACTCCTGGAAGTATTCCTTCTGGAAATTTAGTGCTTTACAGAAAATGGGAGTGTTTTATATTTGAGTGTTACTGATTTGACTTATTGATTAATACTATTCTTTGTAATTTAACCTCATTTTAAGTTACTCTAATACATATGTACAGTGGGGTCCAAAAGCATGACCCCACATTGAAAACCTTGGGTTTTTTCACTAAGTCCTGGAAATAAGGTTTTGGGATGTACTAAGACTTGCCAGCATTTTGCATTGAAAGAAATCTTATATACTGATGAATACAAGTTTTATATTTATGGTAGTAACAGCAAGGTTTACGCAAAGAGACAAACATAAGAGTGTTACTGCAGTGTATCGAAACAACAGTGAAACATGGTGTGGGTTAAGGCTGTCACACCCGATTACATGAATGACTGAGTAATCAACGATTAATCTGACGATTCATAGACTGATTGGTTTATATTATGCGTTGCGATTGGTGCCAAGTAAGTCACACCTACATTCAGTTTAGGCACTCTGGTTCAAGTTGCATGTTTTTGTACTGTGGAAGGAAACCAGAGACCCTGCCAGAAAGACACACACATTGCGTGAATATGCAAACCCCACACCCAAAGCGATGGTGGGCGGCGATGGCACTACCCACTGCGCCACCCTGACAAGCTTTCTAGATGTGCAGTGTTAAAACGCCGACATGGCATTTCTTGTACATTGTAAGTTGCACTAACATTTTTACTCAGTAATAGAAAACCAAACTTGGCAAGCTTTGCAGTTTTAATGATGGTTCCTTTTCAACACAAAAAAAGTCTAAACTTTAATGGCCTCTGCTTTTGTGTGAGCTCTGCATGCACTCTTCAAGTGTCATAATCATTCTCGTCTCACTGTTGGACTCACAGATCTTGCGACTCATTTCTGAGAAATTAAACAAAAACAAGTAGAGGAGGCAAGCAAACAAGAAGTGGTCATGAAAAGACATTTGTGTGTGTGTGTGTTATATGCCATGTATGCCAACGGTAGACGGAGGTGGTATTGGCAAGTGTTTTGTCGGCAATGCTTTGTTTCTGCTGGGGAACTCAAGGCAACACCAGCTTTTTTCGCAGGCTCTTGATAGATGAAAAGTTCTTTTTGGCTATATAGTTAATTTTCATTTCCTCAATATCACAAAAACTCCAAATATTGCAATGTGACTTTTTCCTGTATCATTCGGCCCTAACACAGCATGTTCACAAAAAAAAATATTGGTTATATATATACCATACTAAACTAAATGATGCAGCTAAGAATCAGGACCAGGTTTTGTTTTCAGAAATTATTTTGACATACAGGAATCTGAGAAGGTAAATTTAAGCAAACTAATCTGTTAAATTTATGACAAAGAATGGCATATAGATTATGGTTGTTTATGGCTAACGACACACTATTGCGTGAGTCTGTGGATGTATTAAGATGTTGCTTTGCAGTCCTGCTATGGTAATATTTAAGTTCTGCTTTGCAATAGGATCATTCCATGTCAAATCATCACACTTTCGGACCTCATTATCACAGCTTTTAACAAAGCTTTTAAAGGCATGCTGATTTGGTCACATGAGTAACTCATGAATCTGAAATTGGCCATGTCTTGGATCAGTATCGAGGGAGATTTAAGCGAACAAAGTTTTAACTTTCTTTTTTTGGGGGGGGGGGTGTGTGTGTGTGTGGCTATGACTGACTGGCTATATTTACCTTAATATAAACTGCACTGAAATGGTCCTCATGCTATTTTAAAGCTATTGTCCAGCTCTATAGATTGAACAATTATGACATCCCCATAAGAAAAATTACTATGTAATAACTGATTAAAATATTTAAAAATTCAATAACAAAAAATCTATATTTCAAAATTTTTTCTTAATTAAAGCTAGCTCATAATATCATGAACATCTCCAGAAATTTGGTCTTTGGTTTTTAGGTGGCTGCTGAGATCACATGGTTTCATATTGCTAATGGGCCTATTTAATGGCAGCCAAAACTGACATGAAATAGTATAACAAGCACAGGTGTAAGTAATAACATTAAGGTTACAAATATGCTACACTGAAATTTAAGGAAAGTTTCAGTGTCATTGCAGACACCTGTTCTTGCCATACTATTGAAAAGGCCCATATGGCTAATAAATATGGCTAATGAATGCCCTGCATTCATCAGAGGTGTGCAAATTGATCCAGTGTAAGTTCACACTTAGGGAATCACTCAACTTTGCAGGCATCAAAGGTTACGTCGTGGCTGCATATGATGATAATTGGTGGCTAGGATGTGTTGAAACTATGCCCAGCACTGGAGAGTTGAGACTGAGTTTTTTACATCCTCATGGACATCCTGTTCATTCCCATGCCATGCTGATAGACTTGCTATGGATCATCAGTGCTTTTAGTAGCTGAACCTGTGACAGCTACAGGGCGGACACACAATATCAAGCAAAGACACAACAGCTGCATCGAAGGCTCTGATGGACTATAAATTGAGAGTATAGCCATTATTTATGTTCTTACATTCCCACCTTCCCTGTAAACAGTACTGCTTGTTTGTAACTTATGCATTATTATACTAATATTGAAATGCTTTCCTTGCTCTAGTAGCAGAAAAGCCTATCTGGTTTTGTTTATTTTTGTTAGCTTTTCAGGTTTTTGACAAATGAAGTCCGTTTTTAGTAGCCCAGTGCCTAGTCAAAAGTGTAAAAGAGGAAGATAAACTATTCTGATTGTACCATTAATTCTCTTTTTTCAGTTACTTTCAGTTACTTCACATTGTCTTTTTATTTATTTTTAAAAGTAATTTAAAATGTTTTAATTTAATTATATATCATCAGCTAGTTCCGGCAATAGTTGTAGCTGTCATGAAAAATAATAACCCTGTACTATGCATTGATCACTAACTGCTATTCTGCTACTGCTAACAGCATTGTAAGGAACTGTGATTTTGGTGCCAAACAATCGATTAGGAAACTTCTAATGTTTTTTTTAATTAATCGAGATTTCGACTTTTGGCGAGTAATCATGACCGCCATAGTGCCAGTATTCAAACCTGGGGGTGCTTTGCCTGCTCTGGGGTTGGACACTTTCACCAACCACACCATAGCATTCAATCTTCACAGTCACACTGCATATTACTTTGTTTCTTTTTGTGGAGAAGGGTTCATATTGCAGCATGGAAATGCAGCCGTCTCTTACCCTGTACCTGTAGTATGAGGATTTTGCAGCGTTTCTCAGAACACGTTGACGGTAAAACTGAAGCTGAAGAAAGCACTTGGTCTAACTGACCATTTCCACAGTCACCTGACCTGAACCTCATTGAACATTTGGGGGGACACATGGAGATTGAGAAAGTCAAGCACTCAGTAACATCACAAGATGCTCTTTGGAACATGGAACTCTGAGCTAACAGGGGTCATCAGGTTTTGTACAGACTCGTGGAGTCATTGCTGATTTGAGTGACATTAAAGCAAAAGGAGACATGTCAGTTACTTATAAGAGATTCTGAAATTCATATGCATTTTTCCCCCCAAAGATTCAACTTTTCACTCATTATTATACTGGTAATACAAAACCGTTAATTATAGATTCTATTAAATTGGGAAAAAAGCAAAATATAAGCATTTTCGCTGGTGTTCTCATGCTGAGTCTTGTTGCCCCTATTCTGCCTGATATTCTGATTGATTTTGTAGTCTGTGGTTTCATTTACATTGGTGTTTTGTGATATGCTTTCTGATTGGTGTGTAATTTTGGTGGTCCACTGTGATTGGCTCTTTACCGTTTGTAACAATGGCGCTTGGCCGGTCCCCCACAGAAGGAGCAGCGCAACGCAAAGGAGGCCGGTGGGAATTACACACCAGCTCTGACGGAGCAGGAGGTGTATGCTCAGGTGGCTCGACTTTTCAAGAACCAAGAGGACCTGCTATCTGAGTTTGGTCAATTCCTGCCCGATGCTAACAGCTCCGTGGTAAGTTTGGGGGAAGTACTCACATCTCTGCTAGGAGGATTCACACTTGCATATAGGCACATTTGATGTTATTTGTGTTGACTTGTGTTTAGCTGTGTTTTGAGCTGTATGCGATTTCCTGATTCTGTGTCTCCTACTGAGGAAGGTACTTTTACTAGAAGATGAGCCAGCTGGTGGTGTTTGGCTTTATGTGCATCCTTTGGAATTCCCTACCCACAGCTCCTGAGCAAGACAACAGCTGAAAAAGCAGAGTCTGTGCGTAATGACCACGGTGGCACAGTCAAGAGGCCTCAACTCAACAACAAGCAGCGGCCCAATCAGAATGGCTGTCAGATCCGGCGGCACTCGGGAAATTCAGCCACACCCCCGGTCAAGGTAGGTCCCTCGCTTATGAGCATCATGGGAACTATCCCCCCATGCCGACAGGAGTAATCTTGCACTCTACTGGAGCAGCCATACTGTGCTTCTTTCTCCCAGTTAAGTCAGGACTGTGGGGATAGTTATTTTGATTGGCTACGGAGGGTTTGGGTGTGGCTAAATTTAATGGTTGTGAGATGGTCTGTGCAGTGGATTCTGGGTAAGGCGATAGGCGTAGTAATCTCAACTGAGATTCCTCATTTTAAGTCACAATCTTGGTCATATATGGACTGTGCAGAGTTCCTGTGAATGGCCTTCCTCCCTGTTTTCCTCCAATAGAAGAAACCCAAGTTACTAGGAGTGAAGGACCAGTCCCTCTCGGAGGCAGGCAAGCACAGCAGCAGCACAGAGTCACAGTTCTTTGAGAAGGTGAGTGGTGGCCACTGGGTCCATCATCATTCCCTTTTCGCACCAGGTAGGACTATGATGTCAAAGACCTGATTCCATCTGATCCTGCCCACCAGTACCACAGAGATTGTGGTTCTTTGACTGAAGTTGAGTTGCTCTGAAATTTGGACACATCAGCCAGGTCATACTGGTGTTAGATGCAGGAGTGAGACTCATCTACACATCCACAGGTACGCAAAGCCCTCCGCAGCTCTGAAGCCTATGAGAGCTTCCTGCGATGCCTGGTCATCTTCAACGAGGAAGTTATCTCCCGTGCTGAGCTGGTACAGCTGGTGGTGCCCTTCCTGGGGTGAGTTGGGGGGATCGAGGCACACCGGAGCCTAGCTGTCATGCCTGATCCAGGACGTGTTCAATCTGTAGTCACTGGTGACCTATACAGCCATTTTGGTCCTTTATAAGCTGTTGAGCTAAAGCATACATAGATATAGAAATAGATATAGATACAACGAAGATATCATCTCGTAAAAATGGTTTGTGTCAAGGTCTGGGATATGTTCGATAGTAAACTAACATTCAGTACATTTTGACATTTTGAACATTGAAGAAATGGGCAGGATCTGGCTGACTTTGACAAGGCCAAGTCGTTATGGCTAGACAGCTGGGTCAGAGCATCTCCAAACCAACAAGGCTTTTGGGGCGTTCATGGTCAGCCACGGAGAGGCCCTACTGAGGGCAGTCGAGGGAAAAACCGCAAACCATTGACAAGGTATTATGCAGCCAAGACCTGATGTGAAATGTGAATGTGGTTCAGACCAACAGAAGGGCTACTGTGGCACAGCTGGCAGATAATTTTCATGGTTGGTACAAGAGTATTATTTCTCTACACACAGTGCATCGGACACTGCTCTTTATGAGCTGTGCAGCCACAGACCAGTCAGAGTACCCATGCTGACCCCTGTACAGCGTTGAAAGTGTCACCGATGGGCATGCGAGCATCGGAATTGAATCTTGAGACATTGGAAGGTCGTCTGGTCTGACGAATCCCGTTTTCTGTTGCATGATCTGGACGGCTGGGTAGATGTTAAGCATCTGTGGGATGCATTGGTCCAGCAAGTCCATTCTGCAGCTGTGTAGCTCCAAACAGTGCAGGTCTCCATGCGTTTTGTGTCATGACACATTACATCCGTGACCATCGTTACATTTATCTGCCATTTGTAACCCTTCTGTTGCTGCGTACCACATAGAATTTACTTCACTCACATCTTGCGTCAATGAGTCTTGGTCAGACGCTCCGATGACAGTTTATGGTTTTCCCGTCCTCGGACCTCTCTCAGTAGGGTCTCACCGTGGCTGACCATGAGCACTGCTCTTTCGGAGATGCTCTGACCCAGCCGTCTGGCTATAATGATTTAGCCTCTGTCAAAGCCACTCAGATATTTACAGCTGCCCATTTCTGATGCATTTGACACATCAACTATCCTGAATGTTGGCTTACCATCTAATATTAGCTGGTTTGCGGTGAAAGACACGTCCTCCGGTGATCTCTAAGAATAATGACCACTGAAAACCAGTTGTGAGCTGAATAAATAATAAATCATTTTGTTTTATTAATTGTGTAAGTCACTATTCTACATTAATAATTCGTATTTTATTGATGGAAAAATATTAGAAACGATGTATCCTGAGTTCATCCTAAATTATATATTTTTTTAATCGGGACAGTGAACTTTTAAATCAGTGCACCGGGAATCAGTGAATCTTACCATCCCTGTTTACGTCCGTTTGAAGCTGGTGATCTGAAAGAATAATTTCGTACTCGGATATCGTAAATAAAGTACAAATCAAAGCACTGTGAAGCGCAAAGCTTGTCATCTGAGAGGAGAGAATCCCACCGGCTGCCCAACAACGCTGTGTCAATCCATCTCTCAGGAAATTCCCTGAGCTCTTCACCTGGTTTAAGAACTTCCTGGGGTACCGAGAGTCGACCCACATCGAGACCTTCCCCAAGGAGCGAGCCACCGAGGGCATTGCCATGGAGATCGACTACGCCTCCTGCAAGCGCCTCGGCTCCAGCTACCGGGCCCTGCCGAAGAGCTACCAGCAGCCGAAATGCACGGGCAGGACACCCCTGTGCAAAGAGGTGAGGCGGGGGCCTGGTGCCCGCCTGGTGCCCACCTGCCCCTCACCTGGGCTCTAACCATGCGGGGCTCAAACGAGTCAGAATGCCACATATAACTCACTGGCTGGCCCCCCCGTTTTCCTGGCGCCTTTCAGGTGCTGAATGACACGTGGGTGTCTTTTCCATCCTGGTCAGAAGACTCCACCTTCGTCAGCTCAAAGAAGACGCAGTATGAGGAGCACATCTACAGGTGTGAGGATGAACGCTTTGAGGTGAGCAGAACCTCCTGCATCGTTGGGGACGTCCAGCTGGAAAGACAAGTGTACTGTTTCATTGTGTATTGCCTGAGGAATGCTGAGTTTGTTCTGACCATTATCGCCTCTTTTTATTTTCTTAGTGTGTAATTTTATTCTTTGAATTTTAAATAAAGTTTTGAAGTGCGTGGATAGTTTGGCATTTCTTCAGTAAAGCCTAACAGCACCCCACCCCAATTCCTTTATCCCCCAAACCTCTTGTAGCTGGACGTGGTGCTGGAGACCAACCTGGCCACCATCCGCGCCCTGGAGTCGGTGCAGAAACGCCTGTCCCGCATGACGGCCGAGGAACAGGCCCGCTTCCGCCTCGACAACAGCATGGGCGGCTCCTCCGAGGTCATCCACCGCAAGGCCATCCAGAGAATATACGGAGACAAGGCACCCGACATCATCGATGGCCTCCGCAAGAACCCAGCCATCTCCGTCCCCATCGTGCTCAAGAGGTGAGAGGTGTCCCCTAGCGGTGTGATCCCTGTCTTTATCCCCTCTATGGGTTGGAGGACTGTTGGCTGATGGGATTCAGTAGGGCTCCAAAAGCTTATTGGCTTGAGTTAACATCAGCAATCATTGGCACTGTCAGCCTCTCTTCATTAGTTAAATTTTATTTTATCTCATGCAGGTTAAAGACCAAGGATGAAGAGTGGAGGGAAGCCCAGAGAGGCTTCAACAAGATCTGGAGGGAGCAGAACGAGAAGTACTACCTGAAGTCACTGGACCACCAGGGCATCAACTTCAAACAGAACGACACCAAAATTCTGCGCTCCAAGACCCTGCTGAATGAGATTGAGACCATATATGACGAGGTAGGAGGACTCCGTGATTCTCTACTAGTGCATTTATGGTTTCGGGAGCCTGTTCACTGTTTGGCACGGAGGAGTGTTTTGCGCTCAGTTGGCTGTTGTACTAGAATACACTGTCAACAGAGCTGCCTCGCTGTCATCGTAGAAGGTGACACTGCACTGCTCTGCAGGCTCAAGTTTGCAACAACTTCAAGTTTTCCTATTTTTTTTTCTTTCAGTTGCATATTTTACAGCTCATTTTGTGGTGTTTGTGCATGTGATGACAGGCTTTCCACAAGAAATGCATCGATCCGATATTCCGATGGGATCCAGACCTATTTGACGGATCGGGTATCAGCCATGCGTGACCGATCCACGTCCTATACGTACTTATTTAGTTTTTGGCAATCTCAAAAAAGATAGCTCTTATTTCATGTTAAATCTATTTGTACAATCAATCACACAACAGCTCTTTCCCATCTTACATGTTTTTTGCGGCTTTCCAATTGAACGCCAATGCTGCCCCTCAGTCTTTTTTGCTACTCTGTGTGAGTACAGTGACTTCCGCCTGCTGTGACGTCATGCACATACCCTTCGCGGTACGAGGAGCATAAGATGTGACGATCTGAGAGTATTTTACGCTTTTAACAGAAACTAGTAGCACAGGGATTTGCAATCTTTGTAAAATAAATTTTGAGAGGTGGGAATATCATTTAATGGACAATCCCACTTAAAGCGCACGCAACTCTGCAAGACAAAAAAAAAAAGCAATGAATGATTTGGGAGTCGATAACCTGGACTGTCTTGCGAACTGGCTGCAGCTTGTGATAGAAGAGGGGCTGTCGTCGCAACAAAGTGTAACTGAGCCGACGCCAATGGGGAAAAAAATCATGCTAAAATTTTAAGCATTCGCCACTTGTGTATACTTGCTTTGAAGATATTCAGACTGAACTGCAAATGTCTCAGAAACAAGACATACAAACGAGAGAACAGTACGTTATGTATGTTTGTAGTAGACAAATAAAATATTTTTTGTCATATATTTATTCCATCTGTATTTACTAGCTTTAAATAATTAATATATGAAGTATAACAGCACATGGCCTGCAGATCTGGGACTGTTTATGTGCTTTCAGATTGGGTCCACTGTCTTTTTGGATCCTGATGCACTGAACTTAGCACTTGAAGGCTTTTACAGACCCGTATTATTAGGGCATGAAAGTGAAAGCCGGAATATGACTCCGACTGAGTCTTCAAACCATTTATGCCTATTTTAAGCATGCAGTACTCATGAGTTTTTAAAATGCACTGGTTATGTCGTTGGGTGCGGCATGGTGGTGCAGTGGTTAGCACTGTTGTCTCACACCTCTGGGACCCGGGTTCTGGTCTCTGCCTGGTTTCATGTGTGTGGAGTTTGCATGTTCTCCCCGTGTCGT
>JABFEA020000021.1:16702960-16726015 GCA_019775915.2 Cyphomyrus plagiostoma | reverse complement strand
CCCTCTGCTGTGGCGCGTCCCGCGCCCCCCCCGGCGGGGCCCGGGCCCGGGCGGCCCGGGGGCGGCCCCGCCCCCCCCCGAGGGTCTCATCTCTTGTGGGAGCGTCTGGAATCCTCCCTCACTGCACTGAGCTGGGGGGACAGCAAAGGGGGGCAGGGAGGTGGTTGTACCCCCTGCTCTTTTGCAGACAAAGAGCTCGACAACACAGAACCTCAGACGCATGCTAACAACGTTAGCCTGGGAAGCAGAGTCTTCTTAGGGCTGCTCCGCGGGGTTTCCACATGGCTTAGTTTGGGTGTGGGGGGGCAGCGGGGGCGGGTGGCCATTATGACATATCCATCATGTGTTGTGGGACAGGCACATTATCAGCTCACCAATGTGCCGTCGTTGTGATTTGTCAAGCACCACCTTCCCAACCCCCCCACGTCCCCCCTAGCACCAGCCTTTTGGAGCCGTGGCCAGATGTCTGTATCAGCGGATGACACTGCTGATTTACGAGGAGATGGCGGTGCCGGGACGCGCCACGGGACGGCTGGCCGCATGCCCCAAGATCCCGGGCCTTGGCGATGGCCGCGGGGCGACATTGTTTCTGTGCCGTCTGCCGCACTCCCTCACGACAAGGAGGATTACGAGTGAGAGGCGAGGAAAAGGGGCAGTAATAATCACACTGAAGCCGGGACCATTGGATTCCTGTTTTATTACTCTCAATACTGACAAGCAACAGCAATCTAACATAGAAAAAGGACAGGTTTGGTATCGGGGGGGGGGGGGGCAGGGGTATTTGCGGGTGACAGGAATGGAGGCTTACACTGAAAGTCACAGTCACAACAGCAGGCTGGGGGGTGATACGCTCTTTCGGATACTTGCATGCAGCCTCAGGAAAGTGTTGTGTTTTTGGGTGGAGGAAGAGGGAGGAGGAAGAAGTGGGGAGGTGTGGGGGCGGGGGGTGACAGGTGCACACAGCTGGGCAGCAATGCCCCCGCCCGCATCCCACAAGGAGGCCCCTCTCTCATGTGCCTTCACTCCCGCATGTAAATCCGTGTGCAGACGACATCGTCGGCCCCGAAGATCTGCATCAAGAGAGGGATATCTGAGCACCATCACCAAGATGGAGAGAAAAGCATTTACATCACAGGATGCCTCAGGATGTCCCAAGGGTCAGAGGTGGCTAGTTCAGGGCCAGAGACTAAAAGTCCAGACCTAGATTTTGTTTCAACCAACCAGTTAGCAAAGAGTCACAGTCACAGTGTACTCAACTGGTTGTTTGAAATAAAAGGTTGGTCTGGATTTTTATTTTCTAGACCTGAACTACCCACCTCTGCCAATGATGCATGAAATTGCTAATTGATCATGAACATAAAGCTTTACTTGTCGTACTTTGAATTCTTGGTTCCAGGGACATTTTCTTTAAATGATGTTGTATATTCATATTCTCTGCCTGTTTGCCTTGTGCTGCTCCTTATATTGTTATGTGTAGAAGCTGAAAGTATGATTTGAGCACCTCTCTACTGTCAGTTCTTCAATTGGCAAAGAAGAAGCCAATGTCAGCTGGGGGTCTCTGTTGGCTAATGTCTGTCTATGGAAGCATCAAGCTGGGCAGATCTAAAGTCACATGTGAGTTCGAGCCCAGCTACCAAATTGGACATTTCCCACATCCAGGTCTTTCACAATATTTTGATTTCCAGATATGAGTATTTGTTTCAATGTATGAAACATGCTGGGGTATTCACCTCTAGTTTAGTCCAACTAATCATCAGTGGGACTGTGCAATCGCCGCTTGGCCTGGGAGAGAGCGCACACCTTTTTTGAGTTAAGTGTTTTGCAAACCTTATGGGGGGTTGAGAAGGTTTTTCAAGTGTGACCAAGCAGAAACAAGCTTGGGGACTCGGGTATATTTAGAGGCCGATTTATGAGAGTTCACCAGGCGGTTTCCTTGACTCCTGCACATTTGTTTCTACTGGGAGATGACCTTAAAGAGCAGAATAGCTGCAGCTTCCGTGTGACGGGAGAGGGACAGGGATGGAGAGAGAGAGGCAGGGCACCAGCGAGCCGAATGCCCCCTCACCGCCCTGACTTGTCTCCATGGAGCAGGGAGTCGCTGCCATTTGGGATGGGACTGAGAAGCCGGCACGGCACTGGGGAGCATCTGTGACGTGCATCTGAAAGACTGGGAGGGCCAAGGAGCCATAAGGCAGGTCAAAGCGGCAGGCCAAGTGTCCACAGCCCAGAGAGGATAGATCTAAGGTAGGATACTTTTATTTGTCATTTCTACAAGCAGAAGTAGATATAAATTGTTTTCACATATCACTACTTGCTCTTCTATGCAATGCAGATATAAAGATAAGAATGAAGAGTAGTGTTTGGGGTAAGGGCGTCACTCGCAGACCAAACGGTGTTACCTTGCCAACTGTGGGATTTAAACTAGCAACCTTCTGGGCATGGGTACAGATAACCTAACCCTGCCTTTATCACTGTGTCCAGGCAGGTCAAAAATCCCAGAGTGGTGTGATATGAGGTTAAGATGTGACTCGTGAGTCAGAGTATCCCAGGTGATGGTTGCTAATTGAGAGGCAGTGTTGAACACCCGGCATCGAGAAGAAGAATGTCAGTCAAGCATAGGACTGAAAACTCAATGGGGGCTCAGGTCCGTTATATAGCCTTCACCAGCAAAGCAGCCCTGGATGAGTCCAGCGCCTGAGGAGACAGCAGGGAACGCTGTCGGCCTTAACGGCAGCCCATCTGAACGTCTTGAAGAAGTGGCCGTTCATCCCTATCTGTGTTCACTCAAGTCTAAGAAGAGTCCAATGAGTTTGAGAGACGATCAAACAGCCCATTTGTTTCTAATCTGTATTTCTTACCGACAGAGAAGGAATGTTATGGTGTCGTCATGGGGGGTCCGCCAACTTCGAGGCTGATGTTTTTGTCAACACAGCATATCATTTCCACTAAGCGTGGCTATTGCATCGCTTTTCATGTCATCCTGCAAGAATCTGAAGGAAAATGGGCACACGTCTGATCCCCAGTAATGGGTTTTTAAGATCTGAGATCTGGTAGCGATAATGGCTGGTGGTCATCCTTCCTTTGACTGTCTGGCTTCTCCAGTTGACAATCAGGAACAGAGCTGCTTTTTTTAGTTGCTCAAAGCTGAAAACCAGTAACGTTGGCAATGTGAAATGAACAGCTGTTAGTGGCACTAGTGGGCTGGTGAGCGTTTACGAGTCTGAAGCCTTTATCACTCTCTGAGGATTATGATCCAAAAATAGATAAGGACACTGACCCAGAGCATACAGATGTGCTTGATCACCTCCTGGCTGCCGTAGGGGTTATTTTGGCTCATGGCTTTTTATTCTTAAGAGGAATAACCATGGATTTGCTCTCCAGTGCATGAATGTGAGAGAGCTGTGGGCTGCTGGTCTGGTTCTCTGGTAAGTACAGCAGGTGTTTACCTGGTCTGAAATTGAACATGAAATAATTGTTTTACAGCTTATGATCCATTTAACAAGTCTATCAAGTTCAAGGTACCAGGATAGTCAGATGGAAACTATTTCTGTCAAACTTCATGTGAATATGTGCGAGTATTACGTCTGACACAGTTTTGAACAGTTTGCCATAGGCACTGTTTGTCGCCTCTGCTACCCCTCCAGTTGAGGGGTGTAACATTTCACGTCTGTCTACAGCCTAGAGTGGGTCGTATAGCTGTAGATTGAATAGAACATTAACCAGAAAAGAGTTGGCTCAGGTCCAAGAAAGCCACAGCTGCTGCCATTACTTTGTAAGAAGTGCTATTTACAAAGAAATTAAACGTGAGCTAGAGTGCCCCTGCTCATGACCCTCACCGCCCATTGGACTCTCATTCACTAATGCTTTGTTTATAGATCTTCATTTATATAAACATCTTTATTTCTCCCTGGGATTTCTAAGACATTCCTAGATGACAATCCTTGACACTAATAAAATGGAATCCACATTTTATCCTTCCATGCATATGGGCTATAATTTACACAGATGTGTCCCACCACCTACAAAGTTCTTATTCATGCTGCAGGAAATCAGTAATGGTAGAGCAGAGACTTTGGTGCTGGTGGTAAAATGGTGTGCTTATTTCAGTCACTTGAATGGGCTGCATGGTTCTCCCACTCCTGATAAACAATCTTTTTTATAGGAAGACCTCTGAGTCATATTTTATTTAGAACATAACATATAAACTATACAAACGAGAGGAGGCCATTCGGTCCATTTGAGAGCCGATTGCAGATAAGACAAAGTCTTCTGCTGTGTTTAAGCCGGACTCCTCAAGTTTTCAGACTGTGTTGATGATGTTGAGAAATTGCTACATAAAAATAGTGATTCTTTGAAAGTACTTGACAGTGGGTACATTAGCATGTGACTGGTGTGTGGAGATTGCAGGCCTGTGTAGGTGCTACTCACTAGGATCAGCTCATCGCCCTTCAGCTCTCTGCTCCAGTATGTTTTGGGGCCGTCCCCATCTATCAGTGTCTGCTTACAGTAGATCTTGTTCTCCGTCTCCCAGATGGGCAGACTCTGGAGATGAGATCAAAACAGGGGTTAGATAGGACAAGAATATTTTATGCGTGGGGGGCATTATCATAAAATGAAAGGAGAGATCTAGCACACAAACACTTTCTTTCCATTCACTCAAGCCACAGCAGTCTGTCGCATTATCTTTGAGGTTGTTATTAATTTGTATCAGTCTCCTTGAACAATCCATTGTTTTTATATAGCCTAATCCTTCCCCATAAACCACAGACAAAATGAAATAAACTCTCTCTATATAATTTAAAAGAGGGCCCTTGGGTATCCAGGTGACTTGATTAATTTGGATCTCAGTAGGTCTTCCTGTCTTATACAGAGAAGTTCTCCTCCAAAACTTCTTCACATTCAAAGGTCAACCATTCTCCACACATTTGATTTAATAACATTTTTAGTGAATGGGTGGATTAATGGCATTTGTACGCCAAGAATAATGACTTAGATAATAGCTAAAATGAGTGGGAAACAGAGGGCTTATGAATTAAGTTCTCAAACTCAGCAACCTATTGGAAGATGTCAGCCAAATACAACTATAGTTATCAACGCAAAGCCCAACAGTACCCCAGGGATAAATGATCTTATTATGATGGTAGTAGTACATTGTTTCTCAGACATTATTTCATTTTGACAAGAATGACTGCATGGAGTGCCTAGAGATTGAATTCTTTAACTAAAACAGCATTGCTGAAGAAAACCACAACACCATTAAACATCATGCTCAAAAAAAAATCAACTTTAATTTCTTTGATCCTCATTTTTCTTCTGTTTTAATAGCCATCTATAAGCTTACAAAAACATGTTTTATGCACATGTGTACTTGTTACCCGAGCTCTGGGGTAAAGATTTAGTTTTCTTTATGAAACCAATCTGGTTTTATGTAGGGTTTTCATTATGGAATGAAATGTCACTGATTTCAATGGGAAGATTATCTCACTGCTCAGGTCATGAAATTTGGCTATTGACAAACTTAATGGGTTGTAAAGAATTGTCCTTATGAACGTAACTTATTCACTCAAAAACAGGGGAAAGGGAAACTTCAAATCAGTGTGCCACAGCTTAGCTGTCAAGGGTAAGATGTACATTTAGCAGCTTCTGCCTGCCTGTCATGTGACTGGATGAGGCTGGTGCCCTTACCTCACTTGACCTGTTTCTCTACAGGGATGTGTGGTACTTAGCTTTAGCCTTTTCTATGTAGCCAAACGGGCCCATTGGCTAAAACATACACCACCTTCCTGCTTTGATTGATAAAACAAGTTGTCTGCCTCAGCTATTTATGTGGAAGAATGGACTTTATGAAAGAGGGTTAAATAGGACAAGAAAGACACTCTTTGTGTCAGGAAACACAGGCCCATGGCTTATTAGGTAGCTGAATTCTATATAAAAGAGCTATAATTCAACGTCCATGTGTACTGCAGCCGTATTTGCCGTCACTGTAGAGAATGGCGTCATCCGTTTGTGAACATATGTCTCAGACACACGGCAAACCTTGAAAAAATGTCCTTGACTGTAAGGTTTGCTGTGGTGACAAGGGACAGGTTGGAAATTAACCTTTTTCTTCTGCTGTGGTTATTCCTTTGTTGTTATTTTTATGTTGTGTGATGGTCCATCCATCTTCTATCCACTTGAGGAGAGGTGGAGGACCGACACTGTGTTGAGACAGCATGGGACACGAGGCTGCAATATATCAGCCTATTTTCTACCCATCCATCCATCCATCCATATTCATTTATTATATGCAGGAACCAGTCTATTATTATTATTGTTGTTGTTGTTACATTGTTCATTTATTTATTATTGTTTTGTTGCTGCTATTGTTATTATTGTGCTGGTGAGGGGTTAATGCTGGCCACACAATTCTACAAAATCTCTGTCCTCTATAACACATCTTGCTCTACTGTCTCCCTCCCATGCCACTGCTGCAGGTGGGCAGTGTTGAAGACTGTCACCATAGCAACAGGCCTGGGGGGGCTTCCCAATTTGTCAAAGGCCTTTTGGCGTTGTGTCGTGGCAGGCTGCATCCGGCTGGGCTCAGAAGGGAGGCCCTGCGGCTAACACTAACACCGCTGCCGCATTTTCTGCTGTTGTTCGTATGGGCATCCAGCTCCAAAAGCATATCCAGATTTGAAGCAGGACCGGTGTCTTATTGCAGACCCTGCCCCCCCCCCCCCCTTCATTCTTCTTTGTAGTTAGCAGAAGGGCAGGTCCCTGGTAAAAACCTGAACCCAGCTGGTATGTGGATGTCTTGTTTCCACTCCTGCGGCAAGCTGATAATCAGCATCAGTATATAATTACCATGAAAGAATCTATAAGAGAGACAACCCCCCGCACCCCAAATGCTATTCTCTGAAGCCTGAAAACTGGGCAGAAATTATAACCTCTTTCCAGAGTTAACAAGGCATTGTCTTTTGGTTGCAACTGGTAATCCCCCTACTCAGAATCTCTGGGGCTGGTAGTCACTAGAAAAAATCAGCAGCTACAGGTACTGAGCACTGGTGATGACGGATACCATAGACACTGGTCCTGCGTATACTGGTGTCATTGGACCACAGACATTTTTCCTCACTACTCAGAGATAACCATCAGCCTTTAGTAGATGAAGGTAACCAACATAATAATCACAGATACCAGTATTATATACCAGTCCTATGTAACAACACATTCAAAATACTTTCTGATCATAGATATCTGCTGACACCAGCCGGAGGACAGAGACACCAACACTATTTTCCTTGGACTTTTTCAAATTAGGTCGAGTTTCACCCTAATTTTCACATGATCTCAGACGGAGAGAAGTGGAGCATGGATGAAACATTCTCCTGACGTGTCATTAGAACGCAGGCAGCCGTAGGGTGATTGAAATTCCAGGCTGGACGGTCAGACGCTTTGTGAGACTCATGACGATACAGCGCTTAAGATTCCTGCACAGAACGAACACCCAAGGGCTTCTAGGATGAGAGGCGGGTGAGTAGAATCTCATAATTATGAAGTCCCTGAATTCAGTGCCTTAGGATTTAGGGCAGTGGTGCATCATCATGGTTAATATGGGCTTGTAACCTGAACGGCGCTAGTTCTAGTCCCAGGAGACGGGAAACTCTCCAGAAAAACACCCATATAAATGGGTACAAACCGAGGTGCTTTGGACAAAAGTCTCCGATAAGAGGCTGAATATGATGTTACTTCTTCCATTACAAATGTTGGTTAGCTGCTTCGTGATAAAGGAAAATCGTGGTCAGGTGGAAGGTGATTACCCTTTTCAATTTTCTACAGTTCTCAGCTTTGAAAAGTTAAAGGTGAGGCTTGACAATTCCAGTAAACATTAAAAGCTGTTTAGTGGCATCTGTATAATTATGTATGTTCCTGTTAATCCATCATTGAACTTTCCACCATAACTCTCACCAAAACATACTGGACAGAGGTAAGAATGTCCTCAGAAAACACAGCCAAAGTGCATCTTTCCCATGAATTAGCATGATTTCAGATCCATATAAAGACGGTGGGTAATATCACAGAACCGTATATCTCCAAGACCAGTATAAAAGCTTAAAAACCACTTTAAAAATGCAGGGGCTTCATTTGCACAGATAGAGCAATATTGAAACCCTTACTGGAAACAGGGCTGCAAGGAAAACTTACATTAAGTGACATCAAATGATATTTTCAAATGTGTTGACTGAGTGATGATACGTAAATCTGCAGGATTCACAGCCTAGTGACAACTCTCGCGGTGTGACAGCGGTGTAATGACACCAAGAATTGGACAGGGGAATCTCTCTGCCACTTTCAAGCTGGGAAGACGTTATACTAAAAAAGTTACATTTTGTGTTCATAGGCTGCTTATGCTGCACGCACAGACTTTACTTTTACTCTCAGAACATCTGACTCATACTGACTCTGCTGCTCAAAGCTGACGGGCTTTGATCTAAAACCCAGCGGTTTTCAATGACTTTGGTAGGATTTATACTAATGAGAATCCCAGGTCTCCATTTCGGCCTAGCTTCAATAGCTCCTAGTTCGTCATGCTTTGCACATCTCAGACAGTGATGGGCATCTAAAATGTATGAGCTTCTTACAAACTTCAATGACTATTAAAAAAAAGCAGAACATGGGTCGCTGACTCATATTTGCTATTGTTTTCTATGAAGATTTTGCTGCAAAGAATAAAACAATCCTCTATTTTAAAACTAGAGTCACTGTCATTCTTTTGCAAGAGGACAATTTTATAATTATTAATTATCAACAGCAGATGCTTCCCTAAACCATAATGAGGAGAGGCAGCTACCCCCTCCAACTGAGGAATAACACGCCTGGGTTTGTTGTGGGTCTAACGTTGTTATAGGCTATGCTCTCCTCCTGTTTCCATGCCACCTGCTCATTGTCCAGCACATGCTCTCTTCCTCCCTGGAAGAGGTCTCCAAGTGGAATCAAAGGCAGCAAAAACATAACTCCTCTCTAGTGAGGTTATTGTCTTTCTACAGCTCCTCTTTCTGTCTGGATGTATGTGAATCATACTCAACTATGTGGTAGCGATCTCTCTCATTTGCTCACTTTCTGTTTTGCCTCGAACCTCAACAGGGTGCACATGGTGCATCATCAAACACTCCGTTGGCCGTATCATATTCCAGAATCATAATCCCCAGTCATCCTGGAGAAGGAGAACTGATCAATCACCATGTGGCCCTGTCACCCCCCCCATGCCCCCCCCCCATCTCTCTCATAGCATCATTGCCCCCCCTCCCCATGAGCCCCATTCTCACCTTGCATTTCCTTCCATCTACCGTCTCCTCGTCAAACTCCTCCCCTACGGTGAAGTTGATCTCTGTAGTGCGCACAGTGGTGGAGGTCTTGATGTAGAAGGTGTCGCCGTTCTGCCGGATCTCCACATGGGGTTTGGAGGCCGCTGCCCCGGCCACTTTCCTCAGCATGGCGTTCACACCTGAGGGGGTGGTGAAGCGGCCTGGTTAGCCAGCACTTTGGCTGCGAATGGCTACAACACAGGAGAATGATCTGACAGGGAAATCACCTGTAGATGTTCCGGGCTCGTCAAGGACCTAAAACTAATATTTACCCAGATACCTTACAGGGGGTAATTCACCAGAGACGATTACTGGTTCCGCTCAGCATCTGAGGTCCGGGAATGAATCTGTGTATGGACTTGTATGGACTCTATGACCCACCAACAGGGAATGAGCAGTCCTGATGGACCGATAATACCAAAACTGGTGCAAAATGACTGGGTGATGATTGCGAGGTATGCTCCGTGTCGTGTGTCGTTGAGGGGGAATGTGCTGATCTTCTGGGGCACACAGTCATCCATCTATCTGTCCAGCTATCCAGCTTCCCACCAAATTGCCGTCGTGGCTTGGGAGTCCACATGGTTCACATTCCAGCCGGCAGCAGACTCGAGCTGACTACCATTAATCTGCCAAATGATCTGCAGTCAGGTCCATTTTCTAGCTTTTGGTGGAGGCCCCCCTCGTCATTTTTGCCAGTACCCTTGCTTCAAGCCACCAGAGGGCGTAGCTGTTAAAGGACTGGATTCAATAGAGTAGAAGCACAACTCCCAAAAGGGAACCAGATACTTAACCAGTAAAAAAAAAAAAAACAGTTGTATGAATCGGTAAAGCATAGATGTAATCATTTGGGATTGGTGTCAGCCAAATAAATAATAGCGTAAATGGCTTCTTTTTAAAGGTTATCGGCATGAAATCAAACTGCCTCAGGAATTTGGAGCGTTCGAGAATGGCTGCTTCTCCTTTGTACCTTTTCTGTTTTTTTGTTTTTTTACCCAACACCTGGATTTAATTACCGCCAGGAGTCTGTATGAGCAGTTTGCGTGACGCTAGCCCCACCATCCCACAAAGGCATGAAATCTCACTGCGGAAAAAAACGCAGGTTCCCCACGCGACGGCTGGGGTTCAGAAAAATCTGCCGGTACACCCCATACAGAGGAAGAAGAGAGGAGGAGATAACAAAGGACAAGAGACAATCTGTCCATCTGGCAGCAGGAGTCAGGCCCCACTTATCCATATGCCTCAGTTTAATATTTAACAGATAAAAACAGTACCCCCACTTTTTTTTTTTAACAATGTCACGTCTGTTTATTTTGGATTCTTGGTCCCCTCTCAGCCACCTGCAGGTGATCCTGCTGTCCCTGCTGCTGGATAAAGGGGGGGGGGACATCTCTGGGTGTGAGAGGAGAGACCCCAGGGGTGCGTGAGGGTCCAGCCAGACTGCTGTGTGGACACCCCAAAACGGCGCGAAGGGAACGGACGCAGAGGACTCACCGAGCGCCTTCAGGAGCTCGTCGAAATTCTCGCTGCTCTTCATCTTCCAAGTGCCGGCGAAGTTGGGCATTTTCTCGGAGTTTGTGTGCGGAGAAGGCCTGGCCTCCCGGTGCTTGGTGCTCTCCTCTCTGCTCTCTGCTCTCTTGCGGTCTGTCTCCTTTCTCTCTCTCTCTCTCCCTCTCTTTCTCTCTCACCTCCTCTCTCCCTCTCTTGTATCTCGCTCACAGCGTGCCTCTCACCCTCTCCCGCCCCCTGCCCCCCCCACTGCTTCCACCTCTTTCTGTGCCACTAGTTACAGCGAGCGTCTTCCCTCCACATCCCAAACTTCCCGTCCCCTGGGAGGCCTAGCCCATTATCCCTCCAAGACCGTGTTAACAGAAGCAAAGGCACACCCCCCCCACCCAGCATCCCTACTCTCAGTTTCCAACATTAACTCTCCCTGGCTGCCATCGTCTACAGATTTTTAAAGTATTTATTATTTTTCTCTCCCACGATTAGAATTAAAGACAAACACCCCCGATCTGTATCCTGCAGTTTCTCACTGTTCCCTCATTTATAAGAAAAAATTTCATTAATATTTTTTCTTCGCTACAGCAGTATTTATCTAAGGTTAATGGGCAGCCAGTTCCCAGTTCCTCTGGGTTGATCTGAACAGCATCATTTTTGGAGTCAGTGAAGAACCAGGGACTTCTGTCCAGGAGTCCCACAGCAAGATATGGACTGTATGCATCCTCCAGAGCCCCATACACTTCTGCGGCCAAGTCCTTATGTGGTCCTCTGACATCCCAGAGGCTCGTCATTCTCACTGGCACTCAAGGGGAACTCCTTGGAGGTCCTCTCTCTAGGGAACCCGGGTTAAATTTTGTGTTGTGTGACCGAGGCTGAACCTGGCGCCAGTATTGTGAAGCGATGCTGGCAGAAGAGTCAGTTCTGAGCGAGAGCGCCATCTGCAGAGGCCACAGGGTCGCCCACGGTCCGCATCCCTCCAGCTGTGTTTGGGTGTTTACCTCACTGACTCTGCCCTGCAGCACACTGCACACTAGCACTAGCAGACAAGCCACCTGACGGTGTGGAAGGGCAGACTGTGCAGGGCTGAGCCAAACCTGTGATGTAAGCAGCACTTTGTAAACACCTTCCTGATGTCTCCCCTGGAACAGAGGCTACCAGGAGCCAGGACACTAAGGTCAGGAGTACAGAGAGGCACAAGCCACTGCAGTGCACTTGCACACATATGCACAGCCAGAAAATCACCCTCAGATGGACAGCACATGCAGTCCACTAGAGCAATGTTTCCTAATCTGGTTCTCGAGGACCTACAGACAGTCCGTGCTCCCTCCCAGCTCCCAGTACAGAGCAAAAATGTGGACTGTCTGATAGGGAGCTTGGAGGGAATTAAAACGTGGAAGGACTGTGGGTCCCCGAGGAATGGATTGGGAAACTCTGCTGTAGAGGCAGTAAGGGCCTGCCAAGTCAAATCACACTAAACGACGTGAATTACTCACACGCGCACATATTCACATACAATCATAAGCATGCTGAGAGACGCACAAGCACAGAATACAAACAAGGATGGGGCCTCATTATGGGCAGAACGTTTTAAAGGTTAAGCACTTAACCCCCCCCCCCTTCCTCCCATACTGCCACGCCCACCTTTATCAGTCATCTGCATTATAATTTCCACTGAGCTGTAACAACTGATGAACACTTACATGCCATTTTAATTGAACCATTTTGGAGACTGCAGCTGTTAATCATCTCAAGATGTTCTTCTTTATATAACATGCCCAAACAAAAACATAAAAATTATACCCATCAAAACTGAAAATCAGCTACATTTCATAGCTCTCATATTTATCATATTGAGTAAGACCTAACACATTTGTAACGTTACTAAAAAATATGTCGTTTTTGAGTAAAAAAAATCCATATCTATCCTGTTCCTGCTTATCTTTCTTGGGGGGGGGGGGCATCCATTAGACAGCACATACACAAGCAAGGTAGCCTAACAGCATGTCTTTGGATTGCAGATGGAAGCCCACACAAAGCAAGGAATTCACATATGCACATCAGAGGGGGCATTCAAACCCACAACCATTTAGACAAGAGGTAACAGTGCTAACCACCATGCAACCATTCAACCCAGGAAAAGAAAAATATTTATAGCATTTTTATTTAAGTAAATTTGTCCACCAGTTTGAAACCATAAAAGAGGTGCAAGTTATTGTAGTGGAAATGTTTTAAACATGAAATTGTCTGCCTGCGGGCACCATTAGCAGAGAATGATTTAGGTCATGCTTCTGTTGATCATTGTCATAGTGATATTGATCAGGGCCCCGTTTGTGAAAATACCAGGCATTCCTGATTACTTTAAGATGATACATTGATTAACTGGTGAAACTGGTATTTTTGAGTGATTGTGATGGAAATGACAAAAGTCCCAGGGGGGCTAGGGCTTGGGGCCATTCCCTCTCGTGACGTGCGTGCTGCCAGTGTTGGAGTCTGGCACATTCTCCTCTACGAGGGAGGCCTCTCCAAATAATGTCCGTCTAGATTCTGCTTTACGGGGAATCACAACCATTTGACGGTAGCACTTGAAATGCATGGTTCTTTCTTACCAAGTGATGAACATGACTAGAATACTGTAGCTTGAGAGACAGGTACCGATTTAAACAGCCGGGAAGATTCACGGGAGATAAAAGTGATCAAGGTTCGAACTCTGTAAGAAGAACCAGCCTGAAGGACCATACTTACTGGAAGTGCTTTGGTCTGAAACAACTGGGATTCAATATCTGGAATCAAAGCACACTAAATGTGTTTTATATTAAATTTATTTATTTAGCAGATTCTTTAATCCAAGGCAACATACAAGTGAGGATTACAGAGAACAGGGTCAGCCAGTGTCCTTGGAGCAAGTGGGGTTTGGGGCCTTGCTCAAGGGACCAATGTTGGGATAATTATTTTGTTGGCATTGGGATTTTAACTCACAATCCTCCCTCACCCACTGAGTTACACATTGTCCAATGACTTTTGATGGGACAGCATGCAAGTATAAGTAACAAGGAACAAGGAGAAGATGAGAACTCAGCGGCATCACCATCATCATAACAGGCTCTGTGGTAAAGAAAACACTGATGTCAGAGTGTTACCCATCTGCCCCGTGAGTGTACAATAACGCAGATTATACTAACCGATTGTTTTGAGAATGGAACGCTGAAGAAACCACTGGTAAGTTGGGCACATTACCCAGGCCTGGGGGGGGGAGTTCTGCTTTCCTCGGGTAATTCAACAATGCATGGAGCAATTTCTCATCACGGGCTACAGAAGAACGCGACAGCAGACCCTCGTGGCAGAATCGGACCTAATGAATCATTCCGCCGTTACGCGAAAGGGCCACAAACAATGGGCGTGTTTGTTCTGCATCAGCTCGCGTCTAAGGAGGTACTTTTAAGAGTTAACCGTTAAGCAGACACTGTGCGCAGCAGAAAAGTGCTTGGGGGTTTTGGTGAAAGGCTAACAGTCCACACACCTTAAGAAAAATAGACGACCCCATGGACTCTCCTGCCCCCCTATTGACGAGTGCATTCGTTCTGGCTTGGAAACAGCTGAAGGCCACTCTGAGGCTGCATTCAGCACGCCCTCAGTAAGCTCCTATTCATAGCCCCCCCCTTGATACCCCCACCTCCACCCTACCCCACCTCCCCTGGCTTCATGCTCTCTGCCCCTTGGGCATAATTGGTTTTTTTTTGATGGCTCTTTATCACTGTCTTCAGGGAGCTTCCCCCACCTTCCCCCAATAACTGCGAAGAATGCAGACACAGATGGGGCACCTCCACTTCGTCACCTCCTCCCTTGAAAAGGTTCCGGTAGGAAGGTCTCAGATATTCCCAACAGATGCCCAAATCCCGGCGGTGGGCCCATTAATCAATGGATGCGCTTTTTATTGTTTGTTTTTGAGAGTAGATACTGGAAGGAGAACAAGGGAGAATAACAATGTTAGGCTGAGGTGGTCAAAGATTTTCGGGGCTTTTGGAGAAGTTAACGGTGAGAGTGTAAATAAATGTGAGGTATGTGTCATATCTGGAAGGAACAGTACTGCCCATGTGCTACACTCATGTGATGAGCATCGACCAATCACGTGCCACTTTTTAAAGTCTCTTCTTCTGTTTATGATAACACAGGGCTGAGGCCATGTGGCAGCTAAAGTCACAGTGTTTAGTTTCTCTTGTGGCAGTGTGCACGAGTTGGCGTCACCTCAGGACACATCGATTAACTCTGTGCTGATCTGGGGTAGATTGAACTATCAGGCACATTTTTGACAGCAATTTTCCCAGCTCTGTGTGCATTTTACAGAGGGTGAACCTAAGGGGGAATGACTTCAGTGACAGTCGCATAGGCTGCTTATAATTACAGCTGTGTGCAACTGGCAGACAGCAGAGTAATGTCTCTGCATAACTGATTTATCATGTGCAGTGAGGCAAAATAAACTGAGGCGAGTCTTTAATTTTGCTTATGCCGAAGACCCACAAGTGAAGTTGCTTGGTTGGAATGAGCGGGAAGGATTGAAGCCCCACTGCGGAGTGGATTTTTCAAACCAGTGTGTTGGCCTAGTTTTCAGGTTGGCAGAGAAACTGCAGGGATGTTTCTAGACTTCCCAATGTGTCTTTATTATGACATGAACAAGTCAGACTTATGAAAAATCTGTTTGCTTACACTGTTCACAGGCTCGGAGTATGTGTCTCAATATTTGCTTTTTTGTCATTCCATCATTTTTTGCTACCTCTACGAGACAATTTCAATTTTGACTGCCTTTAATTCCTAATACTATCCTCATATGTTTTTTTATATAGTATTAAGTATATCACACCTAACAATGTAAAATTAAAATTAAATTGATAATTAAAAAATTGTTTTTACTGGCATATCAGTCACCCACAAGAATTATATTTCAGTGAGTTGGGACAAAAATTATTTCAATGCATTACATTCAGAAGGCATTTTAAAAGGCTTCAAAACAATCCTTTACACATTCAGATGGAACTGAAAATTTGTTATTTCTAAACCTTTTTTTCAAGGGATGAAACATTTGCTGGGAGATTTAGTTACCTTTCAATCAATGAATCTTACATTGCGCAGCAAAAACGATATGTTTCACACACAGAGACAGAGACACACACACACACACACACACACACACACACACAAAAACATCAGGTTCTGCCCTATAAAAGAGAATCCACTGAGGGTATCATATTTCATTCTTTCACCCTGAGTGACTTTGATACAATACTCTGCAGTGTCCAACTTTATCTATAAGCTGATTTGTATGCTTCAGTCAGGCAATTAAGAAACTTCAGAAATCTTTTTTTGTGTTAGTTCTGCTTGGTTCACCTGGCCTGACTGTTGCTCCTTCTTAAGAACAATGTAAAAATTTACTTGAGTCTTGGGATTGTGTCTGTGCTGTGCACAGCTTTTAAAAGGCCCCACATCCTATTCTGTTTGATGTCATCACATTTCGGGAGACTACAGCAGGGGTGTGTTTTAAACTGCCCTTTCCCTTCATAATCTGGTAATCATAGCCCAACAGGTGTAGAGTCATTTTCCCTGGATGTGATACATGTGGCGCCTGACTTGGTATGCTCACATAATCATACACAACAGCCAGTCATTTATTTCCAGCCTCATTTTGGAAATATCAACATTTCCTCTCCTGAAACCACCACGCTGTCCTTTGTTGTTTAGATGTATACTTATCCCCATGGAAAGAAGTGCTTGGGAAGACATCAAAGACACTTTTAGGTTTGACTTGAGGACACTAAGCCGTGTGTCTCTGCAATTCGCTAAGCTTCGCAGAGCGACGCAGGAAGCTCCTGCTGCAGTGGGTGATAATCTATTTTAGGTCGCCTGCTGCTGCAGGCTTTATCTTAAGAAGATTTCTATTGGCTTTTTTTTGCCATAATGGGACTTTCATGCTTGAAATACCGAGGACTAAAAGAATTTAGTAGCTAAACCTACATGACAAACTATAATTAGAAGACAAAGTAACAAAAAATATTCAGGGAAATAATATTTTTATGGCTTTGTAGCCACGGTGCAAATCACATGGTCTGTACAATCCTATTTTATTATGAATGTTAAAATGCATATGTTAAGAGTTAAGACCAAGCCACAGGCTGTAGTTGAAGGCAACGACAGCATTCAATCACAGCAAAAAGCACTGCTCACCAAAGCAAAATGTGTGTGTGTGTATATATATATATGTATGTATATATATATATAATACACACACACACGCTTATACATGCTTAGTAATGATTATGCAGGGTTGCCAACTCATGCATCTGGCATCACACATCAAATCTCACAGCAAATCTATATTATTCTATCATAAACGTAAAATTAGCTACATCAAAAGCACTGGGGTAGTTTGCAAACCCTATAGATTATTGATAAGGCAATACTACTGTTACATACATGTAAATGCTTGTCCAGAACTGTCTCGAATTGAAAATCCCACACAAACCAGATGAGGTTGGCAACAAGGAATTATGTATGAATAATATGTCTATTTACTAGCACACGATGCATATAACCCTAATATATTACAGGTACATAATCTCTAGTAAGACAGCCCATTGCTGTCTCTTGTATGCCCACCGTAACCAGATTAAAAGAATTCATAAACTGGTTGAGGACACAGGATCCAGCTCCAGAAAAACGCGGGAAGGACGAACGGTTCAGCGCCTTTTCCGGTCAGCGTGCTTCCGCTTCCGCTCCCAGCGTCCTATGCGCACAGCTGGCATGGCGTCTTGCTGCTAAGGAAGGCGACGGTCTTCGTGGAAGCGGTTTCAGGCAGCGGGCAGTTCGTGCGAAACTGACTAGGTATTTGGCACATGACCGGGGTGATATGGCGCTTGTAGGAGTTCGCCTGACTTGTTAGTGCGCTAAGCATTATGATTAGCTTTGTTTTTATTTATCGGTTGGTGCATAGACAACAAGTGACGGGAAAATCCATTGTCGGTGCTCCCCTGATGTGTGTAAACATGTACGTTTAACAGAAATTCTTACTTCCAAGTTGACTAACTCCAATATCATTTAAGTTCGTGTTAGTGTGCTTGAATAGATCTCTGTTGGTTGGTCATATATAGGCGAATTTTTGTTTCAGAGGATACTGCATTTCTGCAATTGAACTTGGAGGATTAAGACAAATATGAGCACTCAAGTAAGCCAGCCATATAATGGTGTACACGTCCGTAACTTCAAGTGTTTTTTTCCTGCTGGCGCTGGATGTGCAGATGAACTTTGATGCATTTGAGCTGTAACAACTTAAGTGACACTTAACAGTATCTTGATTTTTTTTCTTTTTTTTAACAGTATAGTATACTTTTCAAGCAAGAACATGGTAGGTAGCATTTTAATCGATTTCTGTATTCCTCATATAACAGCTTCTTTCTCCCCTTTATTAAATACATGCTGGTGCTGATGTTGTGAGGTGGGCACTTAATGTACATGATAGTAGTTAATCGTGATTTATGGCTTTTTGATTTGCTGCCTAATGTCTGTGCCCCGGTTTCCTGCTCCTCTCCAATGCAGCTCATGATGATGCCATCTGGTCGACAGCCTGGATGAAAAGCAAGATGGACAACTCTGAGACAATTGTCACTGGTTCCCTGGATGACATGGTCAAAGTCTGGAAATGGTATCCCACTTTCAATTCTTTCCTCCCTGGGAAATTATCACATGGTGTGAGCAAGGAACTGAATTTCTGCATAGATAGTTGCTGGATTAAATACAATCGAGCAATGTTTTTTTCTGAATTGCTTGGACACATTGTCACTGTCATTGTCACCAAGCTGTTGCTCTACATTTTAAGTTCTGGTTCTCTTGCTAACATCAAAAGCCACATTAGTTGCAGTGAAGGTAACTAGCTCAGTCTGGTGCTCAGATGACATTGAACACTTACTGTTCTTGCCCTTTCCAGGTCTGATGAGAAGCTGGAGCTCCAGTGGACACTGGAGGGCCACCAACTAGGGGTGGTGTCTGTGGACATCAGCCAGAACGGAGCCATCGCAGCTTCCAGCTCCCTGGATGCACACATAAGGTTATGGGAGCTGGATACAGGAAAACAGATCAAATCCATGGATGCTGGCCCAGGTTAGCCTCTTATTTGTCTTTGGAGGAAATAAGACAAAAATTTAGATTTTTTCAAATTTATTTTTATTTTTAATTTCACAGCATGTCCTCTTTAGTGTACAACAGGAATATGTTTCCTTACATCAATGGACATAAATGAATGGGTGGGGTCTCAGGAGGTTACATGCATGGATTACCTGGAATAAGAAATGCACTTATGTTTTGGAGGTTTGGCCAATCGCACAATGGAATGACAACATATCGCCTCTGTTCTTTGTTATTCAGCAGCAACTGTTGCTTGACAAGCAAAATACTTTAGTCTGGAGTTTAAAAGGACGTTATCATCTACAGATGCACTGTTGTGTGCATTTCTTCATTTTTACTTATTGTTGTTTCTTCTGTGGAATGTTCCTCATTTAAGTTCTGTTTCCAAGAGCACCTTCTGGTTTTCTATACTGACCAGTCTCAAGAGGTGTACTGTAACCTTAATGAGTAATGCAAGGTCCTTAATTTCGCATAATATCAATGTAGCTGTGCGAGTTTCATTTCTGTTCTACCCACCCTCAGGCTTATTCACAATTACAGAATGTGCTTGCCGAGGGTAAAAGACGGCAGAAATATATGAAAAGCTAGATGTGTTAATATGCCAGTAGTATCATTTCACAGATGATTGAGTTAGTGCCAGCTATTCTTGTACCTCGCACTATGATTGCCCGTTGTGGTTTTCTTAGTAACACAGTCACCCAGGAGTCTGACGCCAGATTTTTTTTTTTTCTGAAATATAAAACTACAACAGTGTAGTGTTTCTCAGTTGTCCTCTAATGACATGAAATGTGTCTCTTCCAGTCGATGCGTGGACTGTAGCTTTCTCCCCGGACTCCAAATACATCGCAACGGGAAGTCACCTGGGGAAGGTCAACATCTTCGGCGTTGACAGTGGGAAGAAGGAGTACTCTCTGGATACCAGAGGGAAATTCATCCTGAGCATAGCCTATGTAAGCATCATCCTCCTGTGTCTTATTTAATTTTTATTCAGTCCAAATCAAAACTCATGTAATGAGATGAAACTTTATTTGCAGTTTGCACAAGTAGGAGTACAGCTACACTGGGATTCTTCTTTCAGCATATCTCATCTTGCTCAAACACATATTCGGTTGAGAGTAAAGCTTGGGGTCTCCTTGTGATCAGGCAATTTATCCAAGTGACCTGGAACATTTTAGGGGGTTACAGGCCATGCTGATGATGCGGTTATTCTGCGAGTAACCTTCCGGTCTTCAGCACCCACCATTTATGTCTCAAGTTCACCTGAAAAGTCAGATATGATAGAGAAGACAATGTTCCAAAGCAGAGTGCCTGGACATCCCAGCCCACTGGCCATATTCAAGTAAAGCTGCTGTTCTTTTGCTTAGCTGAACTGGAATGTCCCTTAAAGTTGTGGTTCTCTGTGTTATCCACTGCTGTCTGTCATGATGAACACTGTAGGGTCAGAACCTTCCCTGCATCGAAATCCTTCAGGGTCAGAGACCGCCACCTGTGGCCTGATTTTATGTCCCTTCCTTTTTTTTCCTGGAAACACTGTCGTCAAACAGTCTCTGAGAATGACAGAATACTCAGAAAATTCCCCTTTTGTAGTTTTTAGTAAATACTGTAAGCTAAAGTCAAGTACACAAGAGAAATAATTTATCTCTGATTTTGGCAGAGATTAGTCCCCCAGGAGATTTCTGGGGTTGGAATGAAGTTGTACTTTTTCTGCCTAGAGGACTTAATATTCCGATCATCTAAAGCTGAATGTAGAATTGTGAAATGAAAATCCAAAGGTGTCTGTGGTGAGCCCACTGCTGTCTTTAGGTGACTATTTGGCTTTCATGCTGTGAGATTTTTCCTTCTGTAGCCTGTCATTTTAATTAGCACTGCGGCAGGCTTTTTGACCTTATATTAAGTGTGCTAGTCTGGCTTCCTGTTAGAAATACCACCCAATCTTATGCTCAGTCTGAAAGTGGACATGAAGAATGGGCCTCCTGTTTTTTGGCCTGGTCCTCTTCACGTCCAGCTGGGTTCAGAGATTTATTGGTCAGATTGGGCTGAATTGACAGCGAGTGGTTTGAGATTTTCAGCAGCTAATAAGATACAGCTCTGGAAAAAAACAGACCACTCGATATTTTTTTAGTTCTGCATTTTTAAATACTGGTTTAATCCTGTTTTTGCTGCAGAATGCTACACTGTCAGACAGGCTGCTTCCAGGCTCAGAGTTTCTAAGACAGCAATACATAAGAACAAGGTGAAGCAGGAGACACTGGGAACGACCAGAAATCAGCCAGATTGAGGGCAGAAGCAACTACCAGAGAGGAATGTCAACTTGTCTAGCGGTGCTTCATAAAGTGACCTTCAAAAGGGATGGGAAGCAAGTTCATATCAGGCTGCTAGAAGTAGGACTGAAGACCTGTAAAGTAAGGAAGAAGTCATGGATAAGAAGCAAGGAAGAGACAGGCTGAAGTTTGCAGAAAAAATGTATATTTTACACAGGTGCATACTTGTATACTGAGAAAATGAGTGAAACTGAATATTTTGGTGTGGTCTCTTAATTTTTTTCCGTTATATAAGAAAAGATAAACTTTATTGATCCCAACGAAACAAGAAATTGTCTGGTTGTAGGGGTAATGAAAGGTCACACACAGTGGTGTCCTCTTCTGGGGATCCTGTAGAATATAGTTCACTGATTTAGGCTGTGGGAACCCCATTGTATCCCCTGGCAACATGTGCCATGCAGCCAGAATGATTGGACACATCTCCAGGATGCCCCAGCTTGGGTTTGGAAAGTGGTGTTTTCAGTTTGTTTCTTTTTCCCTGTTAAAACAAATGAAGAGCGGCCTTCTGGCGCCATTTAGCTTGACTGCTCATTAAGCCGCACTTTCAGAACAGGCCAGTTTGTGCTTCGAGCTGCCCATTGACCCAACACAAAGAGAAACACTCCATTAAACTGCTGGGCGTAATTATCCGAGCAGGATTGTTCCAGTGAAAGGGCACTGGAGACATAACCGGCACATACTGGCCGTTTTCTCCTCTGTGAAAACTTTCTAAATGAGCACCGTGGCCACACTTCACATGCACTGGCGCTGCCATGGAGACAGCAGAGCACGCGGCCCGGTCTGCAACACCGCAATGTCGTTAGTGCAGATGTCATTAGGGTTTTGGTTGTTTTCCGGAGATGATTAAATGTGCAGTATCTGAACCAGTTTGCTTTGATTAGTGAAGTACAAAATCTAGTGCTGGGTTGGAATCTTAACCGCTCTCTGCTGCCCCCTAGAGCCCCGATGGGAAATACTTAGCCAGTGGTGCCATTGATGGGATCATTAATATCTTCGATATTGCAACAGGAAAGCTGCTCCACACACTGGAAGGTGAGCTAACCCTGAAGGCAAGGTGGCCGGCTCTCACCTCCATCACTGCTGTATTCTAAATACTCACTACACAGATGGCACCTTGGTGCAACCACTGCTGTCTCTGCCCAGTTGACGGTGCTGCCCTCCACAGGTCACGCCATGCCCATCCGATCGCTCACGTTCTCTCCTGACTCCCAGCTGCTGGTGACGGCTTCGGACGACGGCTACATCAAGATCTACGATGTGTAGGTGCCGCTTCCCCAGGCTGGGAATTCATTCGTTTGGTGGTCTGGCCTTTCGTCTGACGATTGTTCCGAGCGACGTACTGCGGTCTTACATGGCACGTTGACTCTGCCTGTCTGTGGATGGACCGAGCTGATGGAGCCCTGAGAGGCCAAACCCTTTTCCCTTTGCGAGAGACCCTCTGAACGCGTGTTATTTGTGTCATAGTCCAGTGTTTCCCCTAACATTATATCAGGGGGTTATTTAAGGTTACCTTTCCTATAAGAACAGGTCTATACATTGTACTTTTACTAAACAAACTAAATAGCCTTATGTTATTTGTCGTTTATACAGAAGCTTGTCATTTTTGTCTCTACGCGGTTGTGCGTTTACAATTCTCCTCTGCTCTAATGCGCGCACGCACACAGGTGAGCACACTCCCACCAGCGGACAGAGAGCACCTGAAAAGCAGACGAAAATATCTGTAT
>JABFEA020000021.1:16692283-16702860 GCA_019775915.2 Cyphomyrus plagiostoma | reverse complement strand
AATTAGATTACTAATTAGAGGACTGATTGGCTGAAGAGTTCTCACACCTGGGTTTGAACAGCTGACCTAAAGGTTACAGACCGGCCCTTTGTGGATAAGACTGCCCACCTCTGCTCTGTATAGACATATGGCTTTAACTTTTTTTTTTTATGCAAGATCACACAATGATATGTTTATATATTTGCCTTGCAGGCAGCACGCCAACCTGGCGGGAACACTGAGCGGACATGGTTCCTGGGTGCTTAACGTGGCCTTCTCCCCTGACGATACGCACTTCGTATCCAGGTGGGCAGCCGTGGTGCGTGTGTGCGACTCTGTCGCGTTTTTTCATGCAGCGGGGATTCAGGCCACGGCGGATGCATGATGGGGGCTTTTCAGGGACTTTGGGCCAATATGTTATAAATCAGTCTAGTTTGAAAGCCAGAACAGATTGGGACCCGGATCTGTTTGTGTTTCTAAGCTCCGCTGGGGTATATATTCAGTTTCCTGTTGTTTTCATTGAGGTTTTCTTCCTGCCAAAACAGGATAGATCCTACTTCTAACATTTCAGTCCTAAGAGTTTTCACATTTGAAATCTGGAATTGGGTTGGGTCTGTTACTTTGTACGTTTCTTTCCCTCCCGTGGCTTTCAGTTCCTCGGACAAAAGCGTTAAGGTGTGGGATGTCAGCTCCAGAACCTGCGTGAACACGTTCTTCGACCACCAGGACCAGGTGAGAGAGCGTGTTGTCTTGGTGTGGGCCAGTCGTGAGAATAGTCCCCAAATATGCAGACGGATCGATCGAATGTGTCACACAGTCCATGAAAGTCTGTTTTTGGTGACATTACCATTGAAAAGGGATGTCGATAAACCCTCTATTAGTATTATACACAACCAAACAAATTAGCCCGGCATTAAATGTAGCCGGTTACCCTACACTGAACCCTGGGGGAACAGTAACATTGACATGGAGTCCTGCATTTTATCAGGTGCTAGTATTCCTCATGGGAAGCAGGTGACAAAAAATCATTCAAACCCAAACAGTTATGAATGTGTTTCAGAAGAGCTTGATATTTGTGGGGAAAAGCCTTGGGAGGAGTAAATGAGTACCACATGAATAGTACATGAGTAGCACATGACTGCAGTGCTGCTTGTGTGACTGTAAACTATGGCAGTGACTAGGTGGTTTTAAGATTCTGTTAGTGGATTGGTGGCTCCCTCACTCTAACATGACCCCCCCCCCCAGTTGATGTGTACGTGCTCGCCTGCGTGGGTGTGAGCAGCTGTCCCCCCCGTTAGTGTTAATCATTAATCATTAAAATGTCGTTAAGCATGATTTCTGCAGATCCTGAAACAAAGTCTATATGAGAAATTGATGCCCTTCCGAAGCTAATTTGCTGCTTCCTTCCACAGGTGTGGAGCGTTAACTACAACGGTGATGGATCCAAAATCATCTCAGCAGGGGATGACCGCGCCATCCACATTTACGACTGTCCCATGTGACCTCAGACCCAGGTGCAGTGGAGGTGTCTGGGCCACCACCCCCCCAGGGACTCCAGTGTCCCCCCCTCAGTAGCGCCTCTCCCTGCAGGCAGCCAAGGAGCAGTCTCCCCCCCCCCCTCTTTTTTTTCCCCAAGATTTCATTTGTTTTATGTTCCCTTCTGTGGCTCTAAAATATTTGCGTCAAAAAGGGACAATTATGAAAACTAAATAAATCTAATTTTTTTATTTTTGTTGCTTCACTATTGGTGAACAGTTTCTGTCAAGGACATGGGCTACTTTTAGGCACGGTTTCCGGAGCGTGCGTCAGAATCTTGTGTAAACACAGTGTCATACAGACCATAAACTCTTTAGCGTTCGGTCTAAATCGAAGCTGAAAATATCCCGTCACTATTAGAAAACATTAACTAGATTAAGGGCACAGACAGGTCAATATCTACACCTTTATTAGAATAAAGTAACAATGCATCTTGGAAAATTGTGTACAGTTTCACGGCAAATGTAACCTTATTATACAAATACGGCTCACTGTAGAGATGAACGTGTCCCTGTAATCTATACTTACGAAAATAATGTAAAGTGTACATAGAGAATGCACGCTAGACAACAACGGAAACAAAATGGAATCAGAGGGGATCAGCAGTACTTGTGGTAGATGGTTAGTAACAGAGGAGCAGGAAGAAATTTGAAGGGTTTTACAGCGTACGTTACATTGTGTGCCCTCTACAGGGTGAATACTGTCACTACATGGAAAAATTAAATCAGCATGTTTCCAAATACTGATAGAAGCACATAGTGACATCAGTGATGGGTACTGTACTCTGGGGAGCGGATGGGAGGAATAAAGTGAAGATGAAGTGGACACGTTTAAGTATGTAGAGTGCTGGGCCGGAGTGGTGTGTTGATGCATGGGGGTGAACCAGAATGCCATCCAATCAGGAGTTGGCACCCAAACAGAGGACACGCCCATGATAGATTCAGTACTGCACACAGAGACACCAAGTTCCTGCGATCTCCGGAAAGTCGGGGTTTCTCAGATGAAAGATCTGAAGACCAACATATCCATGGTGTTTGTTCTTTGAAACCCCACCTAACTTGACTCTAGCTTGTGGGCTGTGGATCTTTAAGTGACTGCCTTCCATCACACCTGGACTTCAAGGATGCAGCAAGAAAAATTACTACCCAACAATGTAGAAAGTTAGTAGTTACATAGACTTTACACCTCAGTTTCTGTATCAAAACACAGATGCTATCCCTTGGTAATTAGTATTTGGACCAAGTAGACTCGGGGAAAAGTCCTGGGTGTTTAACTTCCACAGGCTGCAACTACATTCAGGAGTAAACTCGAGAAAGATACTGGCATGTAATAAATCTTTTGGGGTTGTTTCTTGTCAGTGGGATTAACACTGGATCTGGATACCCAGCCAAGTGTTAAACGTTGGAGGAATGCTTAAGGGGAAATTCCAGAAGAAATGCTATTAGGCCGGGTTCAGCTGCTTGGAGTGATGCACCCAAAGATACAGGTAGTGAGCTGGGGGGGAAGATACCCAACACTGCTATATGTATCCATTTCATCGCACATGTATTTATTTGCAGTTTTTCCAGGAGAGCATAATTTCCCTTTGGCCATTGCTTAGCAGACTGAGTAATAGCTCAGAAATGCCACACCCTCAGCCTCCACTAGAGGGCGTCACCTTTCTTCACTCCTAACAGAAGAAAGCCCAATGAGATACTGCTTGTGCAAAAAGCAAGAGGCTGGATCCACACCAGCCCCAGGAATGCCAACCTTTTGGCAACAGTGTCTCCTGTCCCATCTCCCAAGCTGCTGCTTTGTGTCACAATGGCGAAGGCTTGTCGACAGGGCAAGATTTCATCAAAACAAAATTCTTAACAATTTGATACAAATCAGATTTCATTTAGCAGAGCAGATTTAGGAACCATGACAGATGAGAAATCCTGTATCTAAGTCAGTAACTTCCCTTAGAACCTCAAGCCACCTATGATCCAGCCATCAAAGATCTCCTTTCCATATGAAAGGACACCACCTCGCCAGAGCATCTACTAATCAATTACTGTGCGTATTTTTAGATCTAAATCCCACTAATTAATATATACACCTGCTGAAGAATTTCTATTAGTGACTGAAATTGACATCAAATTATTTTACTGATGCATAAAAAAAATCCTCAGAGGAAATCTTGCTAAAACAATTCAGAAAATGATTGTGAAGAAATTCCCCCAAAAACAAGGATAAAACACACCCCCCTCCACCTCAGTGTCATGTTAAAACGTCACAAGGCAACCGAGTTTTCAAAGGACAGCAGGCCGAGTAGAGCCAAGGACGTAGCATTGGGTCACAGTTCTCTCTACCAGTGTCTTGAGTCCACCAGTTCTGGCCGAAGACTCAATTTCTTCAAGGTCTCGTAACCCACCACCATGACGATGGCTGTGGGCGTTGAAGAAATTATTCGGGCCGACAGGCCTTTGGTCATTCCCAGGAGACCCTCTTCAGCCAGTAGCTGCTTGAAGGTCTCGATGACTGAGGTGCGACCCTCCACCTATCAAATTGGGGTCACAGAACTGAAAACTCACTGGCTCTTTGGATAACAACAAAAACTATTTTACTACAGGCTTTTTGGCCCACCTAAACACATCAACCTTAAGATCCTATTTTTAATATGTCTTGTGTTACATTTACAGATGTGTGGAGCAGAAACTAGTAAATATTTTGCAGGATATACTCTTTAATCCCAAACTGAAAAGGGAGCCTGCAGCCAGCTACCTTGAATGAACCAGCAGAGGGCGCACATACCTGCACTCTGGCCCTGACCACGTCCATAGGGTTGGTAACTGTAGAGGCAGTAGCAGCCGCCAGAGGCCCAGCCATGGCCTGTAGCACCAGGTGGGGGCATTCGCTGGGTGCCAGTTTGGAGAGCTGTTCTGTGACAGTGGAACAGACGGCTCGCTCAGTCAGTCATGGAGCTATGAATTCCAAAGGTGCCTCATAATGCTGGCTGTTAAGATCATGCAGGCCTCTTAAAGTGAGAGGAACTACATAAACCCCATACAGTGCCTTTAGCAAGCAGTAACGTAAGATGTCCTCCTCTAGTTTCATAATACAGCTCTATGCAATTCATAGAGATTACATGTGAACTATATAAGTCAAACCGTTTTAACAGCAACAACATTCACCACACACCACAACTTCCTATTACTTCCATATATATTTTTCCACAGCAATTCTGTTGAAAAATATATGAATATTATTTAAAATGAGAGGCTGAGATTTAAAATGGTGCTTTACAATATTATGCGCAGTAAGATATTAGCTTACATTACAAGATGATCATCCGACTGTCCAATTAGAGTGGATTTTTACCAGGGTTGGGGCCATTCCGGAATGCATTCATTAAATCCAATGAAAACTAGGAAATGGAACTGGAGATGGGATTAGGAAAAAAACTATGGGGAATAGAACTGAAACTGAATCTGAATTTCAGATAGATTTAAATTCCAACTCCAGTTCCATTCCTTAATTTGGATGGGAATTAATGCATACATTCCAGAATGGCCCTAACCCTGAATTTTATGTCCTGTTACCTGCATAGAAGTGGTAGAACGGCCACCAGACGGCGCTGTTCGGGATGTATGTAAGGAGAGATGCGACATAGCCTCGGTAGAAGCCCCGGAAGCCGTCAGCAGCGAAGATCTGGACGATGATGTCCCTAGTCTGCCCAAAGGTAACGCGGTGCTTCCTGGCCGCCACGGCCATCTTGGCCTTGACCCTGAAACGGGTGAGGTGGGCGCCTTGGCCTTGCATCATGAGCTGCTGGGAGACCACGTCGATGGGGACTGTGATGCTCTGAGCCACCAGGGAAGCAGATCCACCTGCCACCAACGACTTGAGGGTGTTGTTGGTGGAGTAGCTGGACACGTACTTCCGAACCAGTTCGTAGGTGGTGATGTAAGCCTGGCCTGAGATCAGCGTGAAGGTGTTGACCATGAAGCCACGGTAGAGTCCGCGGACACCCTCTGCGCGTAGGATCTTAAAAAAGGCATCAAAGGTGCCATTGTAGAGGGACTTCCCCTTCTGCACCTGAAGCCGCGTGCGAATGAGTGTGGCTGGGTACACGGTGGCCCGGATGGTCATGGTCATAAACACACCGAAGGAGTAGAACTTCTTCTTGTCCAAGTCCTCCCACTCGATGATCTGGATGTTGCGTTTCTGCTGCATCCTTGCTCCCTGAGGTACCGGGCATCAGACTGACATTTATGGTGTCTAGAGGACAAATAGCAGAACAGCATGTCAAGACAAGGAAGTAAAACAAATTGTGAAACATTTATATCTTATTCAAGACACACAAGAACTTTCCTCATAATTGTTAGACCTGGAAGTGTTCCTCAGAACCTTGAAAAGTCTAACTGAAATTTGGCATAGTGTTGCGTCACACGGCCAAAGGTCACCAACACATCTTAAGAGGCAAATTTACCCCAATGTTACAACAGATAAATGTACAGTGGTCGAAGGAACAGCAATTCACTCCTCCGGGCTGATGAATCAGGAAGTGAAGCAATTAACATAGTCTACCTACAGTTATAAGCGTCGAGTTCATATATTATTCCATTATAAACCTAAAATTAGCTACATCAAAAGTGAGGTAGTTTGCAAACCCTACAGACTATTTACAAGGTAATTAAACTATTACATACATGTAAATGCGTGTGCAGACTTGTTTGGAATTGAAAACCTCACGCCAGCCAAAGTTGGTAACACTGCCAAAGCTGCTGCCATTGAAAGAGCAGCTGTATACGGCAGCCTAGCAGAAAGGTGTTTGCCATCGCGGATGAAAGTCCTCCAGGTCTTGATTACCACCCTGGGCATGGAGCACGGTGCCCAGCGGCGTCCGATGATTCTATGCCCTTGTAAGCTTTGACACTAACGAATAACAACACCACGGCCAATAAAAGTAGGGGCAGCTGCAGAACAATCAAATCAGCGTTGCTCTAACCTGCTACCGGGTCAAACACAGGACGCAGACATATTAACCCAGTAAGTTAACAAGGCAGACATGCTGCCTGTCCTTCCACACACCTACCGCGTTAGCTGCGGCCACCGAGTCAGCTAGACGGCTAGTCGACCACCTTTAAAAACACATCTGGCTTCACATGGCAAAGATCAAGATCAGCGAAGGGTCTAAGCGACGATATATGGTGCGACGCAACCCGATGTCAGGCAGCAACACGCTCAGTTCTCACACGGCTCACGACGCCATTGATTTTGACACGCCAAGGGTTGAAAGGTCAACCAGTTACAAATAAATATATTTTTTTAAATTTCACCATGTAATATGTATAATACGTGTTCGATTTTTATAATTACGTAACGCGTTCTAAAAAAAATAAAAATGTCTAAGTGCTTTTTGAGCTACAGCACCGTGACGCTACATGCTGCCCCAGTGGTCGTGTTTGACACCACGTGCATGCAGCATCGTGCTGCGTGCGAGGTTTTCTCTCAAATTATAAGATGAACCGACAATGTACTAATTATATGATTATAAAACAGAACATTTTGTTTTTTTATTAGCTACTGTGGATATTTGTACAATGTCAATTTTCTTAAAGAAATTAAATTTATTAATTCCACAGATACCCTGAACTGGAGTCCACTTATCGTAAGTGTAAAGCTTTAGTTTGGTAACCTATGTATAAATATTAATTGTAAAACATATGCATCAGTCATTTTATCATTAATCATTTTATTATTTTAGTCAACATTGTTGCATTCCATAAACGTTGAAAAGTATGTACTTTTAATAGTCATTTTGCCTACTCAGTACGGCACACATCATTTTTCTTGAGAAAAGCTTGTTTGACGGGACTACAAGCAACTAAAAGCTAGAGTGCAAACAAAATCCTGTTGGAACTTGAACTTTATCTGGAACTGAAAAGTCTTCTTTGAAAGGGCGTGTGCTGGAGCGACCTCCCCAGGGGCCCTGCTCCTCCGGGGAGATAATAACAGGACGGCTGACAGCCACTGGGATGCGGGTTCGACACTCGCTTATTAAACAAGGTCCACCTGAGCTCGATAAACCAAGACCATAACACCGTCACTATGGATAACGGAGTTTATAAATACAAATCAGCACGTCACTTTAACTTTATGTTCTAAATCCGCAGTCTAAAAAGGGAGGAAGTGAGACTCCGGCCGTAGGAGAGTTAATTTGTGCCGGAGGGCGGGGGCGGCCGCCAGAACCGCATTGGGCCCGGATCGGGGAGGTGTTTCCCCGGCCCGCTAGCGGAGATCGTGTCAATTTCAGGAGCCGTCATGGCGCTCACGGTCGTATCCCGAGGTAAGGCCGGCCGCGCCGGGAGTGCAGTGAGGTTCGCGTCGGACTGTGTCGGTCCCGCCCGACTGACAGTCCTGCGAAGAGCAGCCTCCGGTTTGCCTGTGCGGAGCCACGGCAGTTCCGGCTTTTTTCCGCGGCGATGCAGCTAGTTCGGAGGGTTATAGCTGCACTGGCCGCTTAGCTCGTCGTTAGCGTTAGCATGTTCGGCTAGTGAAGCCCGTATGGTGGCGCCCGCCGGCCTCGCGTCCTCCTGTGTCGCTGGCGGACTATGATGGCGTGTGTGAGGCGGTACGGCCTTCCGTAGCTGAGTCGTCCCGGCGGAGGACTGCGTATCCGGGGGTCTGGTTCGGGGGACTTTGGCTTTGGGAACCTCGGTCTTGTCACCGAAAACAGCGGAACGTTATTTTGACGCGTACTCTGCTTTATTACTTTTATGTAATGGCAGTAGTAATTTTGTGTTTTTACAAACGTATTTTGTGAATGGCGAGGACCTAAAACCGCTCTTTAGTTTCCTAGTGAAAATTCCAGCGCGGATAACTGCGCCTTCGGACGGGCTCGGTGACCGGGGCCGGCTGGCGATACTCTGGTGCTCCGCTATCGGGCCACGCAGCTGCGCTTAGGTGGGCTGTTTTCGGCGATAAGCACGGAGTCCCCCCGCCTGCAGTGTCACATCGATGGCTGAATGGCGAGGCGTTTCAGTGTGATTTAATAACTAAATCGTGTTTTAATAAATAAACCAGACAGACTCGCTTTACCCAGGTGCGGAGTCTTCAGGCAAAATGACAGTATTCCTGTAATTGCCCTGCTCTCTGGTTTCTAACGGAGGTTTTGTCCTATAATCAAATTTTAATGTCTTCCGAAAGTAGTACGATTAAAGTCGTATACGTCATAGTGCCAAATAAATAAAACACTGCAATTAATCATATATTGAATGATCTAGATAAGGTATTTTTTTGCGAATTGCGAATATATCTGGCATATTATCACAATGACAATGCCACGGCTGTTTAGAGTTTTTATTTTTAACATTTACAAAAAAAATTTACGAACCTTAGCTGTCTTGTTTTTTTTTCTACCGATCGAATCTTTTGACCGTTTAAAATTTGATTTCATTTGACTAGATATGCAGGCAGTTTTTTTAATGTTTGTAGTTTGTCCGACTTGTCTCTAGATTGACAACAAATCTTTTCTGTAAAAAATGAATGCCAGTAGTCGTTACTGTATCTAGCTTCTGTCCCCCTATATTCGATTTCAGGTTTTTGCATGATGGGTTGCATGATGTAGACGGGTTATGTATGCAGGTTACAAAGTATATGTTTTTTTTGCATTATTTAACAAGAAGACGTAACAGAGTTTAACTTTAGCAAACGAATGACAGATTGGATTGTGATTTTGCCGATATTAATCTTACTCTGTGTGTTTTCTGTATTTGGAGGTTAGATTCAGTAATAAGGCTGCTTTCTTTGCTTGACCTGTAACTGTCCTTGTAGTGGAGATAAATTGGGTTTGGGCCGGTGGGGGAGACACCGGTACAAACTGAGCCTGAGACCAGAATGGCCCTTTTGTCTCTCCTTCTCACTATGGGAGGAGAGATTCAGACCTGCTGCCTGACTCACTGATTTATACTCATCATTACGAGGTCTGTCCATGGTGCCAGAACTTTCTGTGGTACAGGGTGTCAGACCTAAAATTGGCCACTTCTCGAACTCGTTCTCAACAGGTTGTGGTTCGTGCCCCATTTTGTATTAAGCTGCAAAGAGTGATGAATCTCATGCTATTATAAAAGAAGTAGGGATAACTTTAGTGAAGTCCCATAATTTTCATGAATGTATTGTCAGGCTGTGAGTATGGAAAACCCACACTTCACAAATTCAGTCATACAAAGGTCATGTTTTTAAACACAATAGTCTCACGGCCTATATCACTTTCTATATCTGTACAGATTTCCCCTATTCCACCTAAATTGGGAGTACCAGGTCTACTGCACCTATCACTTTGGTAAATTAAGCCAGTTTCTTGGTGACAAGACATGCCTTTGATACTTGTGTTTCCCCCAGATTAAACACGACACTCGGCGTTAACACCTGTTGCTGAGTGAACTTTGACTGCTTCCCTCACATATTTATCATATGAGTTAATAAATCCTGTATGTGCAAGACAAACATTAACAGTCCAAGACACCAAATTTCTTTGCTACATGTTGCAGATTTATGGAAGGGGTTGTAGCCCAAGGTCAGAACTGAGCAACTGAGTGTTGTTCACTTATATCAGCTCGAGAAGTGTAACAGTGGTCTGGGAATAATTCTTGAAAGTGCTGAACGTGATTTCAGTACATTGCAAATTATTGTAATGCAGCAGGTTTTAGTTATGAAATGAGCTTATTGTCAAAAGCATGTTTGTTTAAAGATTCAGAGGAAATTATAGTGTATAAACTCTTTCTTAGAAGTGTGACATAGTCATGACAAACTCATTCAAAGACTCATCATGTGTTTAATCTTGCTGGTACCCCTGCTTGTAAATGGTACCCCCTTTGTCTGTATGCAGAAATTTCCTGTTTAGTTTGATTTTGCGATGGTGGAGATCTGGGCTGCAGGGTGGGTAGACGCTGGGGGGGGGGCAGCTCGACAGAGCACAACAACGGGCAGTTCCCAGTCCCAGCCCGTGCACGGGTGTAGCGCTTTGTAACGTTCTCCAGAGATTCTCGTTTAGTTTCATGTGCTCTTAGTGATGATATTAACTGTGGACATTTTCT
>JABFEA020000021.1:16658906-16692183 GCA_019775915.2 Cyphomyrus plagiostoma | reverse complement strand
TTGTGTGGCGGGGGGTTCTCGGGGGCGCCGGGGGGGCCCCCCGCGGGGGGGGGGCCCCGCCCTCAAACGGGCTAAATACTACGCCGCGACACGGTGCCCCCCCCCCCCCCCCACCCTTTGAACACGGAGAATGAGACGACATTCCCAGTTCATGCTGTGCTGTGGCTGGGCCTTCAAAGCTGCCCTCCTGTGCTGATAGAGAATGGCCTCGTTGGGTGTGTGCCCCCACCTCACCCCCAGTCCCACCGGATCCCTTCAGACCTGAGAGTATAGCACTCAAGCACTGTTAAAACCGTCTGCTTTGGAACCTGGTGAACAAAGCATTAGGAATGTCTCGTCTGGTTTCCAAAATATGTTTTGAGGATAGGAGAGTCGAGAGCCATCTATGGCCACTGCTGCAGCTTGATCTATGGCTTGAGTAATTTTGGGCAACTTTTGATTTCTTTTAATGTGGCTGTTTATGTACAAATGCGTTATTTTATTAAACAATTACTTGTTGACAATTTTTGATCTTTTCCCTTTAGGCTTAGGTAGGCACTAAACAAGTGTACTGATTTTATTTGAGACAAAAACAGAAATGTATTTTGCACAATTTTTATTGTGCATTATGAAGAGCTTGTTTTGCATTGGCCAAACAAAACAGAGTTACATCCTCTGCTCAGACAAACGTCATCCTGTTCTGCCTTGGTAAACAGTTTATTTATTCAAGAGAAGTAGTTTATCGAAGGATTCTGGCCATGAGGAACACTGTTGTAGATGCGAACGTGTGCCTTCTTAACAGACTTTTGTGTTGACTGAGTTGGCATAAATGTAAAAAAAAAAAAAAAAAAAAAAAGAATCCTGGTTGGTTTCCTGCTGCATCGAGTTCATCTGTCTAGCTTTCCCAGACCTGCCGCGTCTGTTGTCCCCATCACCTGAAGCCTCCATTGTCTCTCTGCACAGACCACCCCTACAGCCACCTCATTGAGACGCTGAAGACTGAGAAACATGCAGGGTGCAAATACTTCAGTCTTCAGAAACTTGAGGATCCAAGATACAGTGAGTCAACCTGATTTGGTTTGTACTTTGCACCCACTTATTCTTCTGAGCTGTGCACCTTGGTCATTTGGGTTCTGTCCTGCTCAAGAATGCACCAAAAGAACCTTTTTAGGACAACCTTTTTCCTAATGTCTTCTACTTGGTTGGTAGACACATTAAAGAACAAGCGTGATCCCACAAGCCGGTAATTGCTTGGATTTCTCACAGTAGCTTGGCGCACTGACGTCAGACGTTTCCCTCATGTACAGATGAGCTGCCCCTGTCTATCCGCATCCTGCTCGAGGCGTGTATCCGGAGGTGCGATAGCTTCTATGTGCGGAGGGAGGACGTGGAGGCCATCTTGGATTGGCGTCAGCAGCAGGGCTCGGCTGAGGTGCCGTTCATCCCGGCCCGGGTTCTGCTTCAGGATTTCACGTGAGTGTTTCCTTAGGAGTTGGTGATTTCTGTGACCTTTCCAATAGCCCTTCTGGTGCCGTTTGTGATGGGTGGGGCTGTCGACTGGACATGCAGAAGGTTGGAGCACATGGTGTTGCTTTAGCTGTGTAAATTGAACCCTGGGCGGTGTGCTCCTACAGGGGAATTCCTGCCATGGTGGACTTTGCTGCCATGAGGGATGCTGTGGCCAGCCTGAAGGGCGACCCCAGTCTGGTGAACCCTGCCTGTCCCACCGACCTCATTGTGGATCAGGCATTACAGATCGATTTCAGCAAATGGTAGCTCACCCTTCTGGCAATAGGTATTCATTTAGCCAGTCAACTAACGACCCACTTAAGAGTTTATCAGTATATGTTGTGGTCTTCTTCGTTTTTCATTTCAGTGCCATTCAGAATGCCCCGAATCCAGGTGGGGGGGAAGGTCAGGCTGCCCCCGTCAAATCCTCTCCTGCCAAAGCTCAACCTCATGGCGGGTCTGGATGCAGGGACCAAAGAACCTGCAGCAAAGGGTCCTGCAGTGACGCTCCCACTACCTTAGGGAGGGTCCCCTCTGTTCAAATAGAGAACACCCCCCTCTTGTGTCCTTTTCACCTCCAGCCTGTATCTGAGTAGGTGCTGGCCAACCCCCTGAACACCCCACTTCTGGTCATTTGTGCTCACAACAGCACCTTAACGACTCCTTTCTGATTCTGCCTTTGCTAGGCCCGAGACTGCTCTCAGGAACCAGGAGAAGGAACTGAGCAGAAACAAAGAGAGGTTCCAGTTCTTCAAGGTAGGATGACAGCTGTGTGGTGCTGCCCAATGCTGCCTCTGAGAGTGCTACTGCCCTCTTGTACTCCTGTGGTAAAATTAGTGGTACTTAAATTCTGGATGTGTGACTACTTTATCATCATGTTGACCAACATCTATCAAGAATCTAGGCCAGGGGCATATGTGACTTGACTGGTAAATGGTGGTATGCTCTTCTAGTGGTGTTCCAAAGCTTTCAAGAATGTGAAGGTGGTCCCTCCCGACATTGGCGCCATACACCAGGTGAACCTGGAGTACCTATGCCAGGCAGTACAGGCCCAGGAGGAGTATGTCTACCCAGACAGCGTGGTGGGCACGGACTCCCACACCACCATGGTCAATGGCCTGGGTGTTCTGGGCTGGGGTGAGGATCAGTGACTCCGCCTTCCTTGTTTTCTCACACTTCCTACATGCCTACCCAGAACTGCTGGTGAATGACAGTCTGGTTCTTTGCTGGCATTGGTATGATCTGTTATTCCTGCTGTATGTTTTAGAAGACGTCATGAAGACGTCAGTGTCTGCTTAGACCAGCAGATCAGTTTCTGAATGAAGTTGCTTTTTAAGTGAATAAGTTGTGCATAGTTTTGGTGTAGTGATGGTATCTTGCTAATGGTCGGCGCTGATGTGCTTCCATTCTCACTTGGTTTCAGGCGTCGGAGGTATCGAGTCGGAAGCCGTGATGCTGGGCCAGCCCATCACCCTTACGTTGCCTAAGGTGGTGGGCTGCAAGCTGGTTGGCTCCATCAACAACCTAGCCACGTCCATAGATGTCGTCCTTGGGATCACTAAGGTTCGTGAGCCCCAGCTTTGAAGTGAAGTCATACAAGGACAGGTTAGGATGGCTAAGCAGTGCAAAGGTTATGGAGTGAAAGTGATCCTGAGGGATGCAGATAAGGCCAGCCAAGAAGACAAAGTTAATGTTAACCTTGCATGACACACATCCAAAAATTAACATATTAGACTTGAACAGGGGTAGCTAATCTTAACCGCAAAGGGCCGGTGTGTGTGCTGGTTTTTGGGATAATCTTTAGGTCAGCTGTTCAAACCAAGGTGTGGGAACTTTTCGGCCTAATTAAGGAAAATCTGCATACATAATGACCCTTTCTGGATAAGATTGCCTACCCTACTAGAACATCTGCCTAAACAATTGTGGACTTTGAAATAATTGTCTTATGTAGTATTTATGAAAATTTGAGAATTTACGAAATTTCCAAAAAATTTGGATGGACAGAAAAAAATGGGCCCCTTGTTCGTGTTTAGTGAATATGGGGTAAAGCTGGTTAAATTGTCGCTTCCCTCCTTCAGCACCTCCGTCAGGCCGGGATCGGCGGTAAGTTTGTGGAGTTCTTTGGGCCCGGCGTGTCCCAACTCTCTGTTCCGGACAGGACCACCATCGCCAACATGTGTCCAGAGTACAACGCGACAGTCAGCTTTTTCCCCATCGACGACGTCACACTGAAGCACTTCAGGCAAACTAGTAAGGGGACGTCTATGTCAACGTCTGTGATTTTCTGTGGCTATCAGGACAGCCTTGAGTCTGCAGTAGCGAATGGATTCTCTTTCTGGAAAAGGCCTTTAGCTCAGATAAATATAGTGCAAGATTTCCATAACTTGGTTAGCAATAGACCTTGAAAAAGTCTAAATGTTTACAGTTGACTATAAAGATACTGTGCATCTATCCTAATACTGTTAACTGCAATAAGGGCTGATCGTGACTACATGAAGTTTTAGAGGATGATCAGTATGCTGTGATCTGATGACCTCTGTAGTCCCATGCCAGAGCAAAGGTTTTTGTTCTGTTTTTCCACCACCAGACTTCAGTGAGGAGAAACTTGAACTGGTGGATGCTTACCTAAAGGCTGTGAAACTCTTCAGGAACTACCAGGACCCATCTGAAGACCCCGTCTATTCAGAGGTGAGGATCCCTGTTTGCAGACTCAGCCAGAGCAATAGTGGAATGTCCTGTATCTTTCCTCGGCTAACAGGCAGGTTTTAGCACTATACCTTATTTCTCCTGCAATGTTTTTCTACTTCGATCCCCAGGTTATAGAGGTTAAACTCAGCACCATCGTGCCCCACGTTAGTGGGCCCAAGAGGCCGCAGGACCGGGTGGAGGTGAGCAACATGAAGAAGGACTTTGCTAGCTGTCTAAACGAGAAGGTATGCTTTGTCTTGTCACTCTTTTATGAAGTGTATGCTGGTTTTATTATATTTAGCTTGTACCCAGTGAGGCTGACATGAGGCGGAAAATGTGATACTCGAATCATTCTTTTTAGTTGGTTACTTTCTATTACCAAATCAGTGTTTTGAGTAATGAGGCAAGTAGATATTTGTCTTGACTGAATTATGATTTTGTGCGTGTGTGTTCTCATAGGGAGTTTTCCATAGCCGCCAGTATATTGCGTGGGGTCTTTAATGATCATGGTGTGTGTGGCTTAGTGTCATTTGAAAAAACGGCATCCTCCACAGTTTGTTGCCTCTGCAACCTTCCTGCTATATCTGAGGTACTCTGATTCTTCTTCTCCACGGTCCAAATTCCATCAGTGACACAGGGCCAAGGTCTCTGACAGTATTTTCAACTGGTGTCCCCGGTGATAAAAATTTGCAGAACAAACTGCTCACTATAACATTTGCCAAGCTGGAGATGGGGGAGAGTTTCGATGTGCCACACTGAAGCACTTTAAGCAAACTGGAAAGGATGCCGCCTAGTGTCTGGAGTGCACCACTATAGCACCAATGTGTTTTTCTCCCATCCAAGAGTTGACCCAGGACATGTAGGTTGCAGATGTTACTTGACCCCACAGCTGTTCACATTCAGGGGTACAAGATGAGGTTTTTGCATAACCAATGAGCACTGGATTGGGCCCTACGACCAGGGGGTGTGGCCTTTTGCTGGGGCTGAAATTCCCTCCGCTTCCGTGTTGCAGGTTGGCTTTAAGGGCTTCCACATTCCAGCGGAGAGGCAGGCGGCCCTAGTTCCCCTCCTGCACGAGGGCCAGGAGTTCAGCCTGGCTCATGGCTCAGTCGTCATTGCTGCCGTCATCAGCTGCACCAACAACTGCAACCCGTCCGTCATGCTCACCGCAGGTGGGTGTGGGTCTCGAACCCAAAGCCGGAAGCAGCAGAATGTGGGTTTTGTCAGGAGGGTGGGGACACTTCTAGGGCAGGAGATTGCTAAGTACCAAAGGTACTTGTATTCAGCAGGAATAAGGTCAAATAACCAGCTAGTGCCTGAAGGGAGAAAGTATTTAAGTATTTGTAAGTGTGTATTTGTGTAAAAGGAAATGTGTGGTTCTATGAACTATATTAGACTTGCTGTGCTTTGACCAACATGCCCTCTGCAGGCTTACTGGCCAAGAAGGCTGTGGGAGCCGGGCTTAGGGTCCGGCCCTACATCCAGACCAGCCTGGCTCCTGGGAGCGGCATGGTCACCCACTACCTCAACACGAGCGGGGTGCTGCCTTACCTCAGCCAGCTTGGGTGCGTGGACCCCTCCATATGCCCAAATGCACCCCACACACACTTACACATTGGATGTCTTCATGGTGCCTAGCTGAAGTTTTCTCACTGTAACGCTGATATCTGCTCTCCATGTGTCGCAGGTTTGAGGTGATCGGTTATGGATGTGCCACGTGCCTGGGAAACACTGCACCCCTTCCGTCAGCTGTAGTTGATGCCATTAGAAAGGTTCCCCATTTCACTCTGTTCTCATATTCACTCCCCCAACACCCCCCCCCCCAACCCCCATCATCTTTTCACCCCACTAATACCAATCTGCTAATCTGAGTGGGTCTTGCTCTCTACAGGGTGACCTGATAGCCTGCGGAGTGCTGTCTGGAAACAGGCACTTTGAAGGACGCCTATGTGACTGCGTACGTGCCAACTACCTGGCTTCTCCACCGTTGGTGGTAGCGTACGCCATCGCTGGCACAGTTAGCATCGACTTTGAGACTGAACCCCTGGGTGAGGACAGTGAAATGCTTACCATCGACCATCTTAAAGGCTGTGGTCCTACATCGCCAATCATCCTTAATCCCATTCTTTCCCCCCCTCCCCCAGGTGTAACTGTGGAAGGCAAAGAGGTGTTTCTTCGGGATGTATGGCCCAGCAGGGAGGAGGTCCAGCAGACAGAGGAGAACATGGTCATCTCTTCCATGTTCCGAGACCTCGGGGAAAAAATGGAGGTGATTCTCCATTTATATTCTCCCTTTGGGTGATTTGTGTGTTTGGGAGAGGTGTGTGTCACTCTGGCGGTCCCTCTTCTGCCTTTTGCAGAAGGAAAATAAGATGTGGAAGAACCTGGATGCTCCCGAATCCACACTTTTCCCCTGGGATGTCAAGTCCACGTACATCAGATGTCCACCCTTCTTCCACAAACTTGTGAGTTAGGGTTTCTTGTACTTTAGGCCATCTGGTAGGTGATGGCCAAATGAAGTCTCATGAACCATTTGCTGTATTTTTTGACCCTAGTAGATGATGCTCTTTGCTTACTTTGGAGCAAGCTTTGAGCCCTTTTGAACAGAGAGCACCATCTAGTGGGGTCAGAAAATACAGCAAATGGTTCATGTAGCTTCATTTGGCCATCACTAGTGCATGGTGATGTTTTTGTCTTGAGGACTAGCCCACGTCTTTCTCCTGACAGACGAACAAGCCGTGCCCCCCACAGCCCATAGAAAATGCCCACGCCTTGCTTTTTCTTGGAGACATGGTGACAACCGATCACATTTCTCCAGCTGGTAGTATTTCCCGCACCAGTGCCGCAGCCAAGTACCTTACGAGTAAGCGGTAAGTGTCACTCCATGGAATACGGTGTGCATGTCCGCATGTGTTATGTGGTCTTCATCATCCCTTCACTCCCCATCTATGTAGCCTTACCCCCCGCGAGTTTAACTCATATGGAGCCCGACGGGGCAATGATGCAGTGATGACCAGGGGAACATTCGCCAGCATCAAGCTACAAAATAGGTTCATCGGCAAAGCTGCCCCCAAGACCCTGCACATCCCGTCTGGACAAATGGTGAGTGTCCATCACTTCGTTGTCAGTAGTGGCACCAGTGGGCCAATGGGTGTATGGGCTGGCAAAATGTTATTGTGGCACGGTGAATTTGGCCTCAGCGGAATCAGGCTGCATCAACCCCAGTGGTGCTGGTTCATGCGCTTGGACCCTGACTGTCGGGGTGTCTGTGTTCCAGATGGATGTTTTCGAGGCGGCTGAGAGGTACCAGAGAGATAGCATTCCCCTCATAATCCTGGCTGGGAAGAAGTATGGCTCTGGGAACTCGCGTGACTGGGCTGCCAAGGGACCCTACTTACTCGTAAGCTTGTCGCACGAGTCGCGGACCTGCTGTGGGCGTTGAGGCTCACAGACTTACTGACTTATTGTTTGGGTAAATGCCTTCAGGCACGCTGAGTATAAGTGGTCCCAATGTGACTTATTAAATGTGATAAATCGGACTCTCCTCCAGAGCTGCCACCCCATATATACCATATATTGCTCAAGTGTCTCTGTGGGCTTTGAGCATCACACCCTAAGGGGTCTCACCTGTGTCTACAGGGTGTGAGGGCTGTAATTGCCGAGAGCTTCGAAAAGCTGCACAAGAACCATCTGGTTGCCATGGGGATTGCCCCTCTGCAGTTCCTTCCGGGCCAGAGCGCAGACTCCCTGGGACTCAACGGCAAAGAGACGTTCTCCTTTTCCATTCCGTCAGACCCATCTCCTGGTCAGGAGCTCACCGTCCACGTACGTTCCCGTTAAGTCGGCCCCCATTAAGCATCTGCGAGAAATACCCCTCAAAGTAGTTTAGGACAAAGGCTGACTTCTTGTTTTGCTTGTTTATTTCAGACCAGCACTGGAAAGAGCTTCCAAGTGATGACGCTCTTAGAGAGCAAGGTGGATGTGGTCGTCTACCAGCACGGCGGGATCCTCAAGCTTGTGGCCCGGAGCATGATTCCTTCCCAGCCATGACGCAGCACGTCTTGTCGCCCAACTCCTCTTGCTCCCTGGGCTCATTTGAGCCCACTACACCAACCAGCAAACCCTTTGCGATGAACACCCTGTCCCTTCCCTCACTTTCCTTGGTGATGAAGACCGGGGGACGCCTCGATGCCCGGCTGCAGTACCGACGCCTTCCTAGAGTGGCTGGCTAAGGCCGGCTTTGCGAGCACAGCATAAACTCATTTCTTGCACTTGAAAAGATCAAAGGTTTTATAGGGCTGTGAGAAGCCTGAAATTAGTTAATCCACCCCCTGCCTTCTCCTTTCCGCCCTGTCCCTGTATTGCACCTCTTAATTAACGTTGCATGTGAGATTTGCTGCCCTCTGCTGGTCATGCTGCTGCATCACCATGCGGTTCTCCTCCTCAATCTGTCAGGCCGCATCGGTATCTGAAAGAACCCGGAGCTGCGCTGCTCCAGCCACCTGCATTGCTGTGGTTTTTCCAAGGTCCAGCCTGCAGCAGTCCAGCGCTCATGAATTACGCTATTAACCTTCAGACCAGAGGCTAATGTTTTCCGCAATTCCGTATCACGTTTGTTCAGAATTACGGTTTATATTCCCTGCTGTGTCACAATCCATGCAGATGTGACTTTGAAGGTTTGAGCTATACAATTCATAATTGTGATTCTGAAGTAGGACTAAAGCTGTATGTGGATGATACTTGTGTTAATCAGTTAGTGGTCTGTAGTGAACAGTCTCTTTGTGGGTCCTGGAGTATGCTCTTTGTAAGTATGGTTGGTTTGCTTAATCTTCTGTGACCGCTAAGCCGTTACCTCAGAGTTTGGGGGCAGCCCTCTTCCCTTTTTAATTTCACTTTTACACACACCCCCCCCCCCCCCCCCACTATTGAACTGTTAAAGTCAAATCACTGCGTGAAGGTTTTGTCGACACGTTTTTTTTCCCTCCCTTTGAGCTTCTTATTTTTTTCAACGATCAACGGGCCATACTAACAGGTTTAGTGTTTCTGAGCACAACCCACAACCCAGTGTTGACTCTTTGAGGACATCAAAAGATCAGAGATGTTTTCATGTAATCCCATCCTCCCCCAGCAGATTTTGACCTGATTACTTTAGCGTCCCCCCCATGGCACTGCTTGGCCTGTGACACGGTCTGCGTGAAGCCTGGATCTGCAGTCGAAACTCACTAGAGGACTTTCCCGGCTAAGGTGTGCATGTGTGATGTGGGTCTTCGTTCTGGACTTTGCCTCCATGGCTTCTGGGGCGAGTCCTCACCATTTTGCATTTTTGAAACAATCTTTGACATTATGCAACTAAGGCGTATCACGGCAAGCCGACCTGAAGCAGAACTGCGTTGTAAAAAATGTATCAAACCCTGTAGCAATGGAATTATTGCTGATATTGTACATAATTTTTAGTAAAGAATTAAACAAGTTGAGTTTCTGTTTAAAATAAACTAAAAATTGAGAAGAATATCTACATTGGGAAGATGCTGACCCACATTTGCATAACTGCAGTGATGTGATTTTTATTATTTTTTTTCAACCAGCGACAGTTTTAGTGATAAGCAGATGCTGTCATTTGCATTTAAATCTTGGACATCTGCACTTGTGCTGCAGACACAGTTAAGATTTAAATCCACAGCAAAGTGACACATGCAGCGATTCAGGAAAAACCCTACAAGACTGTGGAAGTCTTTATTTTCCATCTCTCTGACATATTGATGTCCTACTATGTCTATACTCTCAGCAAGTCCTTCTGCTGGCTACAGTAAATATCCTGCTTTCATTATTGGAAAGCCATTTTTAAGCAATCGAATTGGTCATGTGTAAAGGAGATTAAACAGACTATTTAAAAAATGATTGATATTGATTTTTATCAATATTTGGATTTAGGTCCACCTAAACTGGGGTTTGCCTAGACCAAATTTCTACTTTGATATATGTGTTGGTTCTGTGTTAACTATAACACATGGTAGTCGTTCAGAACTCATTTAGAAAAGGTGGATTTGGCCAAAAATTTGCTTCTTATCTTTGTTCTCTGCTTTTGCACTTTCTTATAGTGGAAAATCAGCTCAGATCGCTACGCATTACTTATACATGAACTACTGTGCCACCTTTGGCCAAAGACTTTCAGCTTTTCTGGGATTGTAACATGCACAAAAATGAGTGGTTAGCATATATTTTCTTGCATCATTATAACGGAATTTGTAAAGTAGAAGAAAAGTGCTATTTTTTCCACTAGAGGTTGGTATTGTGGTACAAATGGTAAGTTGGTAAGTAGTCAACAAAAACTCTGCTGCTTAGATTGTGTGGAAGGTGGTGATGTCTAGGTCAGGATGTTTTGCATCGCTGTGTGCTAAATTTAAACCAAACATCCTGACAGTGAATTCCCAGCCAGGCCATCTGTCTGCCGTTCTTTGAGCTGATATCGTCTATGTTTGAGTGGATATGTGAGAGAAACTGATGCCAGGAAGATGTGTGTGTAAACAGCTTACGAAGGTACGACTGGTTGGCAGATTAACATGTGATGTAAATAACAGAAGTATTGGTGAAAATACAGAGATGTAATCCTGACTGAGTCATCTAGAGATATGCTACCTTAGCGCCCCCTGGAGGAAGGTGCTTGCACCTCCGGTTGACTCAACAGTATAGTGATTGTGCCACCTACACTGGCAATTCATTAATTCCTTCCCACACGTCTGGTGACCGTGTGTGACCAGTCTGGGTACTTGAACCCCGTTTTTGTCACCCACATGACAGCCATCCTCGTCCTGGACAGCTCTTGGCACCTTCCTGTTAGCGACTGATCAATTGTGACCTGAGGCTTCGCTTTGGTCACCAGTCTTTGCAGAGTTTGTGTGATTTGGCTGCTGTCATATCCCCATTTGACCAATCCACAGCTGACCAATCCACTCAGTGTAGGATGATGATGATGTGGCTTAGAGTGCTCTCTATCATCATGTCACATGTCTTTCTGCTTTACCAAACTTGCAATGTACTGGTATCCCATCTAGGTATCTTGCAGTTGCCCAGTTGCCTTGTGCTTCCTGGGCAGAAGTTGACATTTCTAGTCCAGAAATTAAAAATCCAGAACAAGATTTTGTTTCAGCCATCCAACTGAGTACTTAGTATGACTGGGACTCTTTATACTCAGTTGGTTGGCTGACAAAATCTTGGTGTGGAATTTACTTTGTGAACCTGAAATGCCCATCTCTGTTCCTGGGATAGGCCATGGTGAACCTTGAGCCTATGGATGGATTCCCAAAATCAATCAAGGCTGATAGCTGTTTGATAATTTTTTTCATATTCAATTTAAATAAATTATGGGTCTGAATACATACATGTGTGGTATGGTGTAGTAGTAGGATTAGCTATGTGTTGTGCTAATTTGGCTGGTGTCTCAAATCCTCTCTACTGACCACTTGGTTTCTCGCCTGTCTGCAGAGTCCGTCAGACAAGCTAGAATCCCAAATCTCCTTTTAGGAAATTTAGGTGCTCAGTCTTGACCTAAATCAGCAATTTCACACATGTAGTGCTTGTGCTTATGGATGAAACGCTCAGGAAAGTTTATGCTTTAAGTTGTAAGACATAAGGAACATTTAGAGCTATGAGGGGCTCCTCTGTACTTCTTTCTTATTAGCATTAAGATAGATTCATGCATCTCCGTGCAAATTTGCCTGTTTATTACCCAGAGGTAAGTGTGCCAGTGATTTGGGTCAGAGAGCTACCTGTAAATCTTGTGGTATCAGTGTTCTGCTCCAGGAGGGGTCACCTCTCACAGCAGGGGGTTTCTACGACACTGGACCTCCACTCACTGCTGAGAGAGGAAATTCCTCTCACAGACGGTCAGTCAGCAGGCGGGTTTCCTGTTACCGTGAGCCTGTGATCAGGGATGACTGGGAATCTGTTTACAGGAGGCCTAGATTCTGGTTCTATTTCTTCACCAGCACACTTGCTTTCATTAAAGTGAGAGCTTAGTAGTCAGCTGACTATCAAACACATTGGAAACAGAACAGAGCAAACTACTGCAAGGACAGGAAGGACAAGGCAAGGTTCAGCAGCTGGTTTCACACTCAACCTGGGATCTGTCACCACCTAGTGGTCTGTGGAGCTGTTACGAGGTCAACATAATGTATCATAAATTTATGAAATTGTTTGCTTCATGTAATGTGAAAAATAATCAAGGACAATTATTTAGCAGTAGAGTCCCAAAGATCTGGTCTGTTTTCATTTGGGATACTTGGTCAGAAAATGTTGAAGATCTGCCCTAGACCCCTTATACCATAAAGCTGTCCCCGTAACGTTAACCAATCACTTAGTGTTTTTATGCTTTTCATGTGTAGCCGTGTTCATATATGTGTGCATATATGACTTTCTAAAAGTGCTTGTGTTATAGTAGTTAAAAGTTGAATAACTATTGACTGACTTATGTAGAAATGGTCATGCTATAGAACTAATTTAGAACGTACCTACGGACTGTGACAGCATGAAACAAGTAACGTATTTATTTGGTTTAAGTAACATACAGAAGATCCAAAATTATATGATTCTATGCTAATATACATTCAAATCTGCATTTCCCACTTAACCGAAACTTAAGAAAACAAGCGACTGTAAATGACAGGAGATTGTGGGGAAGAAACAAAACAACAGAGTCTGCAGTCATTGGAGCTGTGATGCTGAGAGCTTATCGTGGTGATTGGGAGTATAGGGAGCCCCCTACACCAGCAGAGCAGAGCCTCAGGACGTTATGAGGAATGTGAGAGAGCTTCACCTCCCTGTGGCAGCACTAAGGACAGGGGCCTCACTCAGCCGACCGTTATTGCTGGGATCCACAGTCTGAGGTGCTGGTGTTGTGGGGGGGGGCGGTGATGCAGGTTCTTTGGCAACTCTTTCTGGTGGGTTTAAGCAAGTAAGCCAAATGGCAGATCTCGCCCTTTATCTTGCTTGTTTTCACCCAAAGTGCTTGTGCCATATGTGGGTGGGGGTGACTGAGAGTTGGAGGGGTACATGTGTGCATTTACGTGGGCTAGAGGGATAAACCAGCTTTGGAACACTGGGGATATGACCCCCCCCCCCCCTTCGGTAGGTCTGGCCTGTTGAAAACCAAGATGCAAAGAACCGTGTGATTGGTCAGGTCACATGTAGTTCATTTCCGGATTCCCTGCTTGTACTGTTGAGAGGGCTCCAACCCAGACTGGTGAGTCTATCTCACCTGCTGCCTGCTTTGCATGCAGCTGCTTCCATGGTGTCAGTGTTATCCCACATTGGACTATCTAGTCTTTCATTGAATAAATCAAGCCTCACTAAACTTAAGTATTGGGAATTTCAGGTCCAGAAGCTACAAATCCAGGCCAAGATTTTGTTTCTACCATCCAGTTGAGCAGAAAGAGTCACATTCACTCAGTACTCAACTGGTTGGTAGAAACAAAATCTTGATCTGGATTTGTATGTTCTGTACCTGAAATGCCCAACACTGATGTCATAATGAAGCTTACTGGAGGGCTATGGTGGTGGAGTGTGATCAAGTGAAAAGAACCTGACTGGCTGAGATGATCACTCCCCTGGGTTCCTACGCATCTCCAATGTGACCCTTTAATGGGACCCGCTGGGGTGACAGAGGCCAGCCAGATCTCAAAGGATTTTGCGACTTCCTCCAAATTACTTATCAGTACATTGAATTAGGAAGTTGTAATATAGCTTGGTGCTCTACTACTGAACACATCTGCGGGACCGATGACAAACACAGTCCATGTTCACCTATCAGGTGAAAATTCCCTTATATCCTCACTTTATATTATACATGCTGCAATTTACTTAAGACTGGGTCATTGCACCCAATGTAATAGTCACATACAAAAAGAAGGGTATCAGAGCTTTACATTATTTGGTGCAGCTTGGTATAGAATGTCATAGCACCAAGTGATCCATAGTCAGGGACTGAGATTGACATGAGAGTCAGACCACAGCTCTATCAAGTCCATGCCCACTCATGTTAGACTCCGCCCATGCACCCCCTCTTCCAGGAGAGTATATATATATATGGCTGACTGTGGGCCACCCCAGTACACATATTGCTGGAGTGGGGGAAGGGACAGGGGAGTAGGGGGGGGGGTATGGGTGGGGTAGTTGAGGGCCACCAACCGGGGGGAGGGCTAGTCTTCTTCTGAGCTGCTTCCACCACGGTCCATGGTGTAAACCATGAAGAGGAGGTCCGGCCGGTGGACCACCAGGGGATGACCCGGCTTCACCATCTCAAAGCCCATGTAGTGGAAGGTTCTGGTGATTAACGCTGCAGAGAGCGGACACGGGTGTGTCAGGGTACGGCCCTTTTTCTATCCTCAGCAGTAATTCCATCCGCTACACGACGCTGCTACGTGACCTCTATGAATAGCAAGCGGACAAATATCGGTGTTGAATAAAAATGAGGATGAAACGTCGTTCTCCTCTGCAGAACATCCACCATCGGAGCAATGTCCGTTTCACACTCTTTCTCGCCCAAGTGGCCCCTCCCACCAACACAGAAATAGTGTTTAATTTTTTACTTCCCCAAAGTGTAAATTGGTAGCAGCTTATGCTCACGGACCCCTGCCCTGCTTACATCGGTCCTCCCTGTTCCTATTGAAGCACAGGAACACGCAGTGGGCTTTCAGCTTCTCCTCAGCAAACTCCAGCAGACTGGTGAGCCTGGAGGGGGCAGAGGAAGAGGGGTTTGGATTTACATGACACTGTGCTCAGACCCCACATTGCCACACACAGGCTATGCAAAGAGCACATCCCCAGTGCCAATCGTAAAGCCGGGCACACAGACAGATCCACCAGGGCTCCATAAGCCCCCACCCCCAGGCATGCATACCCCTCTTTGCTGCCCTCGGGAAGTGGCCCCCCAGGGATCTCCAGGAAGAGGCCGTCCGGAGAGAGTGACGTCTCCCAGCACCACTGCCGGCGTTCGCTCAGCTGGTACTGAAAGTGCAGCAGGGGAGTCGCCCCGTTGGCACTGAGGGTGCGTGTCACTGTCAACCTGTTGTCCTGCAACGCAGAGGGAGGGTGGGGGTTGGTTGGTTCACACCGCAGGCACCTGGGAAGTCCAAGCATTACTCAGCGAGTCGGAAATACGCCCAGGTCCCTAAATCCAGACTAACTGTAATTATCCATCTGGATCAGTCATTTTATACTCGGGAGATGTCTGCCAGTTTGGTGAGCATCTAAGAATAAGCCTGAGGGGTCTGGTGAACAGGAGATTTACCAGTGGGGAACAGGGCGGGGAAGATTTCTGGGAAAACAAAAATAAAATTCTTACAGAACACCGTGCACAAGTTGCCCAGCTGGCCCTTGCAGACCTTTTAGATCTGGGTTACTAGTGGACAAGCTAAATAGAGTCCTGAGAATGAGGGGCAGCTGGAACGAACGAATAGTAATTCAATCACCTTAAGTTCCACCCATCACAACGAGCAAATTACGTGATGGCTCGCGATGTCCCAAAATATATCCAATAGTGTATCGCTCAAAAGCTAATCTAGCAGAGCAGCACCTTATGGCACCTTAATCGTCAGTCTGACTGTACAGACACGCCACATCCATCAGCCTATGGTTTATTGGTGATCACAGGGCTTGTGTGTAATGTTCAGACATTCACTTCAGTGGCGTCAGCAGTCCGGCTGATCCTAACGCTCCTTAACGCCGGGACAGACATCTGAGCCACACAGAATCAATGCCTCAGAACATTCATGAATAAAACATCCTGCCCTGGTTAGCGATCGCTCAGCTTAGGTATGTCAGTGAGAAGAGCCGCGGGTCTATATGACATAAGAGGCTGTCCCGTCCTGGCTGGCAAACATTCCATTACTGAACAGTGGGACCTTATCCAGCTGTAGGCGTCAGATTGCACCATCTGTAGCATGTTCCCCTAACTGTCCTTAAATAAGTCCTGAGTGCCAGACTCCGGGGTCAGCTGGCATAGGTGATTCAGTCTGACAGAGCTGAAGTCTGTCTATGGACCAGAGTTTGTAAAATATCCCAGTAGAGCCTAAAACATGCTGTCGCTAAGGGGGTGGGAGTATAGTTACCCAGGTCCTGGACTGGAGTGGGGGGGGGGGGCATGCCAAATGGAGCAAACTACACCCAGGGGATTGAAGGTGACACCAGGGGTCTAGAGTTCCTTATTACTTCCCTGGTCTAGATTCTATAAATTCCTGGAAAATTCCACAGCTTGCATTCAGCAGTTCTCCATTACACAAATGTGCTTACACAAAAGTTCCGGCCAGCATTTTCAGTAAGCAGAGGTGGGTTTTTTTTTTCTGCCGACGACGTCAATAAACAAAAGACATAACGTAAACCAGTTTCATACATCCACCCTGATCCGGAGCATGGTATTCCAGCAGGAATTGCAGGGCCGGACAGCACAGGTGGGGTGGAGAGGCAGGGCTGTATGTGATTGACAGGTAAGGAGGGCAGGACACACACATGGAGGCAGGGCTGTATGTGATTGATAGGTAAGGAGGGTGGGACACACACAGAGGCAGGGTTGTATGTGATTGATAGGTAAGGAGGGTGGGGCACACACATGGAGGCGGGGCTTCTCACCTTGTGCAAAAGAACACTGGGAGGATGATCCCTGCTTGTCCCTCGCCCACCCGGGATCTTCGATTGTGGGTGAGGGACATCAGGAGCACCACAGAGGCCCTGGGGCCTGGTTCATGGAGCAAGGGAGCCAGGAACCAGGCAACGAGGAGCTGTAGAGTGGAAAAGAGGAGTAGACAAAGGGTGGGTGAGGCTCACCTCCTCAACTTATTGTGCTAATATCTTATCATGAAATGGAAGCAGAGCACCAGAGCTAGTTCTGGGTGGTTGAACCTATTTTAAGGCTACATCCTCTGCTCAAGGTCCCCCAGCATGTAGGGACTACAAGACAAAACCACATTTCATAGCTGTCAATTGAGGTTGCTCTTTGGAGGACGATCTGCAGTTGTAACTCTACCTATCGGCAGCAGTCTTTGCCCTCATCCTATCTCAACGATTCCACACCGGATCGCATGCAGACATTGCAAATCTGATGTCAAAGGCGGTGGCTTTGAGCACATGAGATGAGCACGGTGGCGGTCATGGCCACTCAAGCGACATAAGGGAAGTGTCACCCACTCACGCCGTATTCATCGCTAAAGCTCACGGTCCGAGTCACAGTCACACCAGCAGATGTGTTAACAGAGATCGCACCCTCAGGGGTTACTGCTCGGTCGTACCTAAAGTGTTAATGCCAGGTCCACAAATAGCTCATCCCCAGATGCTGTATCAACACCCTGTTCCCTGACCTATTTCCTCTGGGTGGCGGAAGGGGGGGTATGGGGGGGTTGAGACCTTGGGCTCTCCTGGGATGGATCTATATATTTATTCCCCAGCTCATTGGATTTAACCCTTCCATCCACTGTCAGACTTGGAAAACAAAGTACACATCATTGCCTCAACACCCTAGAGGTCCAACTAGCCACATGGCTGCCCCCCCCTCCCCACTGCAACAAGAATCAGCAGACAGAATGCAAAGGAGCCAATTAACCGCTGTACTGTTTTTAAACGGGATCCACGCCCAGAGAGAAAGGTCAGCTTAGATCAGGGCCTGGGTACAGAAATGGGCAACCGGCGTGGCTTAAAAGGTCATTTAGCTGGAGCCCGGGAACGTGAAGCACAAACACAAACAAGCACATGACCTGCACACCAGTCCCCAAATAGAGCCTGGCACTCAGGGGCAGGAAGACACGAGTCTACATCTCAACTTTCAGCACCTGGCAGGCTGACCTTCACGTGTCCGTCGTGATCAGTCCCCCCGGCCCGAAGGCTTGCTTTCCGTTTTCCTGATAGCTTATCCATTCCCAATTTTCCCACGGCGTGGCTCAAACTGGTTATGCATGATTTATGCAATAAACCAATAGCTGTCTTGTGCACTCTGTAAATAAAATAATCCCACCCCTATTGTAAACTGTTTATTTGTTTTTTACTATCACAAAAACATCTGTCCATCAACAGAATGTGGAAGAACTTACGCAGTGTACAGCTTCGTCTGGCTTATACAGTAGCTGCCCTACCACAGAAGCCTAATCAATGCCACTCATTAGAGAGAAATTAAAATCCATGCACAAATATCTGGGCGGGGTTAATGGGCTGTTACCATGGCAACCAGTACGTCTTTAGCTAGCAGAGCCATGTCAGCGAATATTGCAAAAGCAAATCCCGGTTCTTTATTCCGCACAGATCAGAGACAAACACCACAATCTGCATTCATTGCTGCCGCTGTCCTCGTGAGGCCCACCGTATTTGTGGATGATTAGAGTAAAGCACTGCTTCCTGTTTCCATGCAGAAACCCAAGCAGGTGCAGTGGGCTTAAAGTGACAGCACTATTCAACCACATCACTACAACTAAACTATTTTAGCACTACCATAAGCCACATATCCCCACGCAGGGTTCCTCCTTCATTCAGTCCCATTTTCTGCAGGGTTTCATCCTTCCCAAATTCGAAAAGGCCTTGCATTGCATTTGCCGTCCTTCCCGGATGCCTGCCTGACAAGGAGAGGGGTGTCACTGGGGATGTAGGAAATGTCAGCTTGCCTTGAAACTGAACCCAATCAGCCTCGAGTGTCCGATCCCCCCATGTTTCCACCCCCCTCACAAATTCTGAATGCCCTCAACTGCACACACATGGTCCAGCACAACACAGTAATCTCTTGTGCTCTTCGACCCATCATTAAGATGCCCTTCAAAAGCACATACCACTGTTGCCAGAGAGACTTGCTTTGTAGGGAAAGTCAGGCACTCTGTTCTGTGTGTGTCTTACTGTGAGCTCACAGACAACACATGGAAAATCTCACCACTCCATCCATTCTAATAGCCCTACAGTTGATTTTGGCTCCCAGTTTAGACCATAAAGCATTCGCCAAAGCAGGTTGCCTTAATTGTTTTTAACGTAATGGATTTCTTGGCTATGAGTCCTTCTTTAGGTCAGGAAGAAAGCAAGCATGGCTGGTGTCCAGCTTCCAAAACAAGACACCGGACGTGTTTCAAGTACGTCACAGCATCTCAGCCCAAGAGCTCCGGGGTGAGAGGAGAGCCAGCCGGATTTTGGCAAGGTGATCAAAGCTAGGCCAAGTCGTAATACATGTTGCAACCTGCAGAATTGCAGCATGCAATTTACTGGATTAACTAGTTATTAGTCAAAGGGAGGAGGCAGAACAATAGAACAAGATTAACCTGAAAGCAAAGCTGATTACCTAGTCGCATCTGATCGGTCTGACCGTTTGTTTCCAGAATTAAACATTCAGCAGGACACTTTCACCATTGGAGGAAGTTATGACCCCACTAGGTTGTTGCCTAGGTTTATCTGTCTGGTGGTTTTATTTTCTGCTACTTATCCATGCCCACTGTACTTATTGCCCTTTATTATTTATACCTCATGAGTCTGGCGTCATGACTGGCACAAAGTATGTAAGTAGGTATTTCATCATACAGTGCACATTTGAAAATAAGTATCCTGAAACTAGCGTCACGAATACAAAGCACAATAAGCACAGCATATGTCCATCTTACACCCCGCTATAAAGCTGCACATTTTAATGATCTAATTCAGGATAAATACCTGGGTGGGTTCATGCCCTCAGAACCCTTCCCAGATACCTTTTCACATCTGAAATTTAACAGAATCAGCCACTAAAGAGTGTCAGGCCCCCAGTCTTCGATTGCCCAATTTCACCGCCGGGTCCAGGTAATGAGGGACCCCAAGGAGGCCCAGGACCTGCTGGGACTCCTGTCTCACCACGGCAGGTACCACATCTTCTGCTGGCTCAGTGGCTCCAAGAATGTTATTGCTCAACCTGACACATTCATACAACTAGTGTGGTGATTTTGTTTCCATCTACAATCCGCACCATCCAATTTGCATAGCAACATTTTCAGCATGAGCACAATCTATTTGCTCTATGTGAGCTCTGATCTATTCTACTGTGGAGTCACTGGCCAAAAACGGACTGCTGCTCAAAGGGGGGTGATTTTTTTTTTTGTCCTGACAAACATTGACAGAGCACCCTATTATCGTTATTTTGCGACAGGGCACATTTGCTAACTAAAAGCACTTCATATACAGAAAAAAACTATGGTATTGTAAGCATCCTAGCTGACAATGAAAATAATGCCGTCAAACCAGACCCTAAAAAACTGGTGTGTAACATGCTTTTGATGCCGCCATGATTCATGACAGCCGTATATCATGACCGTCTAGTGTGGGACAACTGCGCTTCTGTTATTTATTTGTTTGTTTGATTGTTTATTTCCTAAAAACTACTTTCCCTTTGATACTTATCTAAAAGGCACATTCTGCGCATTAACAATACTATAGTGGCAATGTGTATTTGCATTTCGATGAAATAAGAAAAGCACCTCGCCGCTGCAGGTGTTCCGGGCAATTCAGTTTCCCTATGTTTCCCCTGTCACGCGCTGATTTGTACACGGTTTCGCTATTGTTTTCATGTCTTTTTACGAAGCTCTTGAGGTAAACAAGCCATATATTTTAAAACATCACATGCCTTTTCGATGTTTTTTGTTTTTACAGATAATAAATTAAAGTATTAAATTCGCTGGATGGAGATATTTCTTGATGAAAACGGTATAGTACTGCTTATAAGACTATATGGGTGACGTACTGTATTCACAAGGTGAAATGCACCTGATTTTCAGACATCTCACATACATATTTGCCTAAATATTAGGAGAAACATTATTTCCTGGCATCCAGGATATTTGGTTCTCCCCTGTTAAAACAGGTATACAGCAACTCTGGGCCTCGGTACTAATAACAATACAGTATTCACGTGTAATAATGTACCTCAGTGATTTTCAGACATTTCACATACCTCTTTGCTTTAATGTTATTTCCTGATAGACAGGGGAAACATAGGTAAATCGAATTGCCCGGAACACCGGCACAGGCAGACTGAGGACCGCAGCAGCCCCTCCCTCCACACGATCACCTCAGGCAGAAGCAGTTAGGGGAGAGCAGGTCACCATCCGGGAAGCGTTCTGCTGGAAAGCCGATTAAATGCGAAACAAATCCGCTCTCCCTGTACGGAACAAGGTTAACATCGGCTTCGGCACCGTGCGTGATCTTTCGAGTGGCTATTTCGGCCTGGCTTTGCACATCGGGCTGCGTGATCCAGGGATTTGGCTGAGGGGCAGCGGCGTTCACCGGGGTGGGTGGGGAGAAGATGCCCCAATGGGTTTGTCATGGACTAAGCACTGGTATACCTTTGGCATTTCATGCATTGGCCTTTTTGTTTTATCTGACAACCTAATATACTGCAAAATAAGCAATTCAATAACACACCGCCATCGTGCAATACTAAATGAATACAGTAAAATATCACTCCAGATCCCTGATTGTGGCATTTATACTATTGCAACAGCACTGTTTCCCGGATACAGATTGTACACACATCCAAAATATGTATATTACATAGGTGATTCAGATTGGTTTGATCAGTAACCACTAAACAGCTGGACAGCAGAACAATGTGTTTTTGGGAACAAATCCCGCAGGCCGATTACATCGTCGCCGGTGCCGGGTCTTCTAGATAATTCTGAGCCCATAAAAAAATAAATAAATAAAATTTTAAAAATAATAATTATTCTGAGCCCATCCGGACTTAAAGCGCCCCCATCGCCCTCCCCACCACCACCACCGAGATCGCGGCAGACCAATGTCTCGTTTGGACGGGGTGATGTTTCCAACTTAGGAGCGTCCCACAGATCATTCTGGAAACATGCGCTATTCGGGTTTGAATGCCAGCTGTCCGTCACATGCAAGCTGCCGGAGAGATACGGCAACACGGCTGCGACATCTTCCAACGCACACGCCTGTTTATCCGCGCGTCGCCTTGCAGCGACAAGCTCGCAGCGGTACAGTAGCTAAGATCTGCAAATAATAATAATGATTCAATAACAACTACAACTGCTACCACTGCTGCAACTACTACTACTCCTAATAATAATAATAATAATAATAATAACAATTATTATAATGCCTACCTTTCTTCGGTGTCAAACATGATCACCTCGGGGAGCTGACAAGTATGTATCCTTTTTGGGAGCCGAAGGAATAACTGTTTAATAAGAGCTCCACGGAAAAGTTAAGCATCCGTTATACGTGCAGATCTGGGGAGAATCTACGGGCGGCTGGATCCGTGCGCCGGGCTGCGACATAAACAGCGCCTTGTGTCGCCGAGTGCCCCGGGGACGTTCATTTAAATACGCCACCCAGTGGCATTATGGGTAATAACAACCAGGAAACGCGGCGCAGAATGCCTCCTCTCCCAAAGAAGGTGTGTGGTTGAGTTATAAGACATAGTTCTTATAAAGGTTGTATGAATAATTTTTAAATTTCAAATCTAACATGTTTGCTAAATTTTTCCCTTCTCTGTACCCCCGTACCGATTATGTATAATCTGTGTTTATGGAAAATACCGTCATGGTGTCTTGGTGTCACGTAAACCCCGTAATTATTTCCTATTCGGTTCGTTTGATTAGCGCTTAAATCTGCTAAAGCCTTTCACTGCTGTAGGGCTTTTTTAAAAGCAAGATTTATCAAATTAAATGTTATTGGAATACAGTATTTTCATTGTTTTGGTTGCACTAAATAGTTATAGTACAGAGTCATGAATTGCACACGAAGTAGAGAACGACAGTAAACTTCTGCTTGTATTTCTCAGATCCTTATTATAAACACCAGATTAATCCAAAGGCAGGTGGGGTCTTAACCTTAGATTTAAAGACCTTCTGCAGCTAAAGACTTTTAGATGTGCTGGTCATTTTGTGAGGTTTAGAATACAGCACAAAATGATTCAATTGGAATCTCTGCCCATCATGTATTACCAAATCTGGCACCTCTGTTGGAAATTTTCATGCACAAGAGTAGACCTGTAGTCATGGGTTCAAATGCGCCGAGCTGTGAGACACCGGGATCAGCTTCTGCAGTGCTTCCCTGGGGGAGAGTGGGTCATGTTGTTTTCTGGCCCAGTTCTCTCTGTTAGTAAGGGGACACCAAGAACCCATCCAGAGACATGATCCATCCTGCAGGATGAAATATTAAACAGTGCTAGATGCAACACAAAAGTCTGAGAGCCGGGGTCAGGGGACCTCCTCCAGGAGTAGTGGGCAATCAGAGGCTCTTTGCTAACAGTTCCAGTGTCATGGTGATGGGTGGTAGTGAAAGGACACCCTCCGGACAGTCACCCCCCCCCCCCAGCTTCATGCTGATTCAGGTTTATGTTCAGCAGGAATTTACCCTGAGATTTGTGCAGCATGTGCATTTTACTCAGTACAATTCTGGTATAAAACAGCACATGACAGCAGTGACCCCAGGTGACAACGTCTCGTTCTTCATTCGTGGTCTGTGTGAGCCAGTTATCTTGGTATATGCAGGACATCATTTTGTGGTTTTGCTGTTTTGGGGTGGAATAGCCTCTAAACATCTGAGCTTTTGATATCTTTTGATCCATTCTTTTGGTTCACTATGGTTCAACATCAAATTTAACATCAGTTATTTTGCTTTCGACTCTTCTCGGTTTTCTAAAGGGTCTGAGGTTAATTTAGGTGAGATTCCCAGCTCAGAGGCTCAACTGCCAGATTTCCAGGATAATTCACACCCAGATCCACTAAAAGTACATTTTCCAAGAAACATTCCTGTTTTGACTGTCCAAGTGTAGGAATTTGCACTAGCTTGTCAGAGTCTTGCCCATTACATATCATTCTCTGGATAGTCTCCTTGATCTAATTAAGGGGTCTATTGTATCGCTTCCTTTCTGGCTCACTTTCACGTCCGGGAAATGTATATTTACGCTCTGAGGTAATTACAAGAAACAGCCTGAGGATGAATTTATCTTGATAAGAATGCAGTTTCTGCAGCAGAGTGACACTGAAGCTTGTGTGCGCAAAAGGAAAGACTCACTGAAAGTTCACACTGAACCTTGCATTGCGTGTTCGGACTGATTTAGGAGTACAAAAGCTCATTTCACTGTGGCGACTGATTACTCTCCCAGCATTTGGATTGATTCAATGGAAGTGAATGAATGTAAACAGAGGTGGAGGCTGATAATAATGGCTTCCCACTGAATGGCTGGGGAAGCCAACATCCTCGGGTCCTAAGCATGTGATAAAGCTTAAACATGCTGCGCTAAATTACATGAAAATATAAAATTACAGGATAACTGCCATCACTGTTTATGCTAATCCATTGGGGGATGATAGGCTCTTTGTCACATGGATCGGCTGGTGCTGCTGGGTCGAGCTTAAGATAAACAATCCCTTTTGTCCTTTAGTTGTCTTTTATGCTACTTTTCCTATTCCATTGACCATTGATGCAACAACAATCAGCCTCTTTATGTAGTGGTGTGTGTGTGTGTGTGTGTGTGGGGTGGGGGTTATATTCATATATTACATTGTGGGGACCAAAAAATTGATTCTACAGTGTAAAATTAACAGGTTTTCGTCACATTGTGGGTACATTTGGAAGCTCAGTTTTATGACAATCTTATGGCTAAGGTTAGGGCTTATTAGGATTAGGGTTATGCCCATAGAAACAAATGCATGGTTCCCACAAAGACATGAATGCAAAATTTGTATATGTGTGTGTGTGTGTGTGTGCGTGGGCACGTGTGTCTGTGTGTCTGTGTGTGGGTTCCACACAGATCTCCTCCTAAGTACAGCCACCATCCTCGTGGGCAGCGTTGATACACATCGACCCCTGTGCCTGATGAGTGAACCCCACTCCCCAAGGCCTCGGAAATCAATTGAAAGGGCACGTGGGTTTCCATCTGCCAGGCCTCACTGGGGCAGCTCAGGACAGTTATGTCACCAGCACCTCAGGCTTCAGTAAAAGCATCTTCTTAAGTCAGTATACGAAGCCTGCCAGGGTTTAATGGAAGAATCCTCTTGTATTAACGCATGCCAAGGCACTGAATAATTCGGCAAACTAATTAATTGAGCATCTACAGTGATGTAGTTCTTTAAGGAGTGAATTCATAGGGCTTCTGCTTGCATTGTCCAGTTAATACCAGCAGCTGGTGTTGTTTACGTAGCATGTTGTTATGCGTTTCCAGGGCATGGGGCCCCAGGATGTCATCACCTCTGCGGCACAGTACCGACGCTCCCAGTAAAAAAGGGAAATCCCAGGGGCATGTATCATAAAGCAGGATTTCTTGCTTAGGTGGCTAACTTGTCCGATTTAAGGCACTCCATCTTAAATATCTTTGTTCACTTACACTTCGGCCAGGTTGCCTTCAATCCAACAAGTTATCCAGAAACACAAGAAATCCTGTTTTTTGATACAAACCCTAGGACCATGTGTGTATGACAATATAAATAACAAGGGCTATTATTGTTATAAATATATGTCATTGTCGTGTTGCGTTATGCCTTGGTATGCCTTTACTGGAGAAATTCAAGGTAAACGACACATTTTGGTAAAATTTTGGTTACATACAATTGCAGGGACCTTTCTTAAATTTAAACAAGCATGCTAGGGGTGTCAAGTGCAAAGCTTCAACTCATGTGTCTATTATTATTTGATATGTATTTATTTATTTAGAATCAATAATAAGCACCACTAAAAAAAGAAGACTGTGTTCTCCAAGAACGAGGCACATGGAATGAATCTGCACCAATCAGTCTAATATTGTGTGGGCCCCACTTCTGCCACCCAAACAGCTCTGAACCGTCGAGGCCTGGACTCCATGAGACTTCTGAAGGTGTCCTATGGGTTCTGGTCCCCAGACGTTAGCATCAGATCCTTTGTAAGTTGCAAGGCGAGGCCTCCATGGATCGCATTCATTTGTCCAGCACATCCTTCAGATGCTCGATTGAATTGAGATCTGGGGAATTTGGAAGCCAGGTCAACACCTTGCCCTCTTTTTCATGTTCCTCAAACCATTCCTGCACAATTTTTCCAGTGTGTCAGGGCACATTATCCTGCTGGAAGAGGCCACTCCCATCGGGGAATACTGTTACCATGAAGGGCTGTACTTGGCCTACAACAATGCTTAGGTATGAAGTCTCAAAGTTACAAGGGTCCTTTTTCTAACTGTTTGGACCTAGAACCAAGTGGGGGGGGGACCCCAAATTTAATTCATCACTTTACTCAACAGCATTGTGAACGTCCAAGCAACAGTGTTTATTAAATGGCACACAGTGTTCCTTAAATGGTACAAACTGACACATTTTACTTTCTGTCTCTCTGTCTAAATGGCCAAAATCAGAAAGCTTCAGGTGGCCCATTGCTCCCAGTCACTAGTTCTTACAGAATAAATTTACCTCATACTATTGATTACTCAGTCTTGTCAGCTGATTTTGCCCCCTCCCTCAAAATACCCACATCCTTCCCAATTTCACAAAGCTGTAGGGGTGTCTCTGGAAAACTCAGCAAGCTCCACTTTTTGCTGGGTTTGTCTGTGAGACTGAGAAAGCAGATCAGGCAGGAGCTTATGTCTACGGAATCATGTTCAAACCTCAGAACCCCGGCAAAAAGGTCCAGAACTTGAGAAAACTTTCCATCAAACTCAGTGTTCATGAACCTTTACAAAGAACTGGAGCCCAAAGGGTCTCAGATTACTCTCTGCGGCACTTGTAAAATTAATGATTTACGCTTTACTGCTAACTTTATATAGAACAGTGAGATTAACATGTTCATCAAAATAGCACAAGTCTCACATTAGTTTGCTACTTCCTTGAAATGTGAATTTTTTATTTCTATCTTATTTTCATAGCATGCGTGCCTATCCAAAACTCCCATCATGTCCTGAATCAGTGGGAGCCAAATCTGTTTATAGAAAGTTAAGGTCCTAGTTTGTTTTACATTTGGCCCATAATAATCCTTCTGGAGGAGTACAAGCCGGTCACATGACTACTGCTGAACGCAATGTAAACAGCGTTCAGTCTGGAATGTGAAATGCTGTCAGTGAGGCCTATTTCCACATCCAAACTGCTCTACGAACAACAAAAATTAGCTTCATTATCAGCGATCTACTTGTGTGTATTAGCCAACAAAAACAGGTTATTGTTACTGACATGTAAGACCAGTCTTTCTGTTTGTGACCTCAGTGTAATTTGATTATATGGATTTTCTTTGTCAGAATGAAAGGTTAGTCATTTCCTCTCCACACAAAGGCTATGTGTCTTTTGAATAAACGGATGCTTTATACTATAAGCTGTTTTGTTTGTTGACAGTGTCAACCTACCTTGCAGAGAGCGTGAATGAATTGCAAGATGCCAGGGGATGCGAGATCGATGGCTTCATCTGAGCGATATATTTCGTATTACATGGTAGCGTTATGAGCCAGGCAGGAGACACCGATGTCACAGGCACTGAACTTGGTGTGATCTGATGAATTTGCATCCAAGGGGTTTATCGTGGAACCTGTCCTCCTTGTCTGTGTACCATAGAGGAGAAGAGTTGACACAATGACCCTGTGTCAAATCCTTCTCTAAAAATAATAAAGGTCAACTTAAAAGCCTCTTGGCCTATTTGTGACGTTGGTCTGTTTGTTGGTCCAAACTTAGATCCTTCTCAGGGACGGGGACGAGACCTTTGACAACATCCTGCTTCTGGCAGAGGGGTGTGGCCTCCGCGGCCAGCAGAGGGCAAGGGGTAAGTGCATGGGGTCATGGGAATTAGCCCTGGGGGAGGGGGGTGGCTCTGTGGTCATGGGTCCCACGCACAGAGAGAGGATGGTGTGTGGGATACCCAGTGTGGAAGTCTGGAGAACAATGTAATGCTTAATGGGGGGAGGGACAACCTAGGAGGATTCGTGTAGCATAAACGTTGGAGGTGGGACATGAAACCTGCCCACTTATGAAAGAGGACCGCCTGCTTCCTGCTCACAATTCACAAGTCACACTCCAGCTTCCCTCTACCCTCCAACTGCACAATGCCTGCACCCAAAACATCATATACTTTCCCTGTTTTTGTCATTATTAACATGAACAAAAAAGTCAATGTTTATCTCTGACTCTTAGTATAAGATTATGTACAGACTTTAATTGCATAATTCTTTCTATTCATCTGTTTCCTAACTGTTTATCCTGATCAGGGTTGGGGGGGGAGGGTGCTGGATCATCACCAGTGACTTTTAACAATGAAAATGTTTTCATTCTTCCATTTTCTTATCTCCTGATTTTACATGCAATGCTAAGGTGTAAAATGGAGGATCACGCCTATTAGCATCAGGCTAACTGCTCATGGTGGATAAGCAGCATATATTGGACCTGTCTGCATTATCGTCTCAGGGACCCAAGCTAGCGCAGAACACTAATCTATTAATATGCATTCATCCACAGGACACCTATTGTGATCCTCATCCACTTTTGTCCGTGCAGGTCCGATGTTGCTATGTCCATGGCAACAGAACCATGACACTCACCGAACAGGTGTGGCATCAAACACAAGGGACTTGGGAGGGGGGGTCATCATCATGTACCTGGGCAAATAAAAAGACGCTATTGTCTGAACCTCCTGTGATCTCTGTTCTGTACACGAGGTCCCAGGCACTTTCTCTCACTCGACCCAGTGATCGGCTGCAGTCACCAAACACTGGCCATCATCACTGACAGGCTGATATCTTGACGTCAACATTACTCTGTAGGCCTCTCAGAAACGGAAATCAAGTAAACTCGCTTGAAACCACTTAAGGTTCTCCTGGTACAGTGGGCAACATTAGTTAAGAAGTTTCCAGAGAAAAGTATTAACTGATATTGCTTCAGTCAGTACTTCATAGATAAATATTTGCTAAATAAATAATATGCTCATATGCATTGAAGATGGTTGGATTTCTGCCCTTTCACTTAACAGATACACATTTTAATCTAAATGGCCAAAATTGGAAAGCCTAAGAGGGCCTGTTACATGGGATTGTGGGAACTCTTTAAATGGATTTTTCTGGCACTGTCGATTGTTTTTCTAGCCTTTGTTATTTTTGTGAGTGTCCACACATTATATGCAGAGCTCAAGCCTGACCTGCTGTGTGTCCTGCTTTGAGGCCGAACAGAAACACCCAAGCAGGAAGCCACTGTGAGCAGGGAACTAAAATACAGTGACAGGCTAATACTTGTAGGGAAAAGATTTCCATTGTAGTTTCTGAGGTATGAGATGTGCAACCACTGAAGGGTCAAATCTTCACCTATGTGAAGGCTTGTATGCATGCCAGATCAGCAATCGTGGTGTGGCTGTTATTTCCTGAGTACAGCAGAAATGAACCAATGGGAGAACCAGTGGAAGGTCACATGGGCCACACTCTCAGAAAAAGGGTAAAAATGTATACCTTTGCTTGTCACTCAGGCTGTACCCTTGTAATTGTACATTGTAAGTTCTTACCTTAAAAGGTACAATTACCTACAGCTAAAGGTACAATCACCAGACCCTTTGTTCTGAATGTAGCTGCTTAATGAATGTGCCTTGGGTATTTAAAAAAAATGCAGTGTTCTGCCCCAGCTGGCCCTAACCTATGTGACAGTGGCTGTCTGGGAAAGTCTGGGTTGGTTTATTCTGTAAAAATGTAGCAAATTTATTGGTTTCATAGCAAAAGTTAATTGACAAGCAGCGTTTAACATATCTTCCACATAGACATTTTTCTGTTAATTACAGTTGTAGTCATTGGCTCTCAATGGCACATTAAACACATATGCTCGGTGTTTTATGTTATTGCAAAGGAGTTACTAATTAAAAGCATCCAATCAGACTGCTTACCAATGAACTTTTTAACTCAGAACAGCTCTTTTAGAACTATAATTTGGGTTTCAGTTGATTAATACTTAGAATTAACATTTTATTTAAAATTATTGGTTGCTTCAAATGTGGTATATTTTTTTGCTAAACAAATCAGTAAAGTAATGATTTTTGTTATAAAACCAAATGTAAGTTCTTAATATTTTTGTACTGAATTAAGCATCCCAAGACTTTCTGTGATTGTTGTATGTCCAACATGTTGTTCTCTTCTCAGTAGCATCATAATCTATAAAATAAGGCATCCCTATGGTAACAGGTTATCATGTGCAATTTTGTCATTTCTGTGAGGACATTTGCCGAATCTAGTTTAGTGGAACTCTGCTTTAAGCAGCAACAGGATACTGTCTCACCCAGTGAAGAGTAATGGTTGCAGAATAGTAATTTGAGGGAAGGAAAAAATCATAATAGCAGGAGAGTAATTTATTTCCAGCGAAAATGAAGGGGAATTTGAGTATTACACTGTATATTTTATTATACCGTAGCGTGCACTGGACACACAGGAGAGGACAAATTATGCTTCAAGACATTTGATCAGTTGTTTATAAACAGAGATGATAAAGTAATATGAGAAATGGAAAATGCAGAGTTAAGAAATGTCTGGGATGAAGGGCACGGTTCCCAATCAGCTGTAAATCTGTGGCAACAGCAACTGCATGCCAAGGTGTAAACGTACTGTAAACACAGAGCTAGTTAGGTTCTGTTTACCACCACAGATGAAGGCCATCCAGACGAAGGGTCACCCAGTAGCTTAGCGAACTTTGCATACTTTCTGAGAGTATATTGACTTAAGGGAGGGTTTTCCAGTCTTAAGCGCTGCATGTATAAAGAACACCTCTCACAGGCTAACAACTCCAGGCATGTAATGGTGAGCTATTTACAGCAATAGAGGTCAGAAGACTGAATAGCACAAGATTCATACAATGGACTTGAGATCTGCTGAAGGGCGATACGTGTGGATTTGGTGAAACTCAAGTGTTTGGGGCGGAATACGTGCAACTCGAGAGTTTGCTTCTCTCTAAGAGCCAAGGTGGGAGGAGCCAGGGGTGGGAAGGATGTACATTAGAAGCCCCGGGAGGTCTTGGGGAGGGGGGGTACAGAACAACCAATGTTATGGAATGAAGGACAGAGTACGTGACTATCAGCCTTGCTCCCTGACTCCCCTGGTTTCCTTACACTTTCTGCAACAGACACAAACACACGTCTCTTGGATTGCAAATCAGTGCAGTCCACACGTAGTTTCCTTCTCTTTGATAACATTTCTGTATATTTGTGTTTGGTGTGCTGATTTTAATTCCTGCACAAACTGACCCATGGAGAAAAATGACCTTGAGAAGCTGTTGTTTGTTGTTTTCTTTGCCTCTGATTGCGAAGTGAACAGAGTCAATGCCCAGCTATGAAAGCCTCGAAGAAAAGCTGAGCTATTTAAATGGCGTTTTGTGAGTGCTGCTTGCTCACACTTAAAAATAGTCAGGAATTCCTGCGGCTTGGACATGCGAGGCTCATTCTCTCCTCCCACGCTTCGCACCCTTGTTTCTGCTCCGTCTGCAATAACAGCGCCGCCTTGCCTCTTTCTACAAGCCACCGCTAACCTCGTTTTGCAGTTGTGTTTGGCCAGAGCTGGACTATTTATATGGTAATTGTGAGCTGTAGTCCAGTCAGAGTGCTTGTTTTTGTGGAGTCCAATGCAGTAGGACACCATGAAGCATTTTTGCAAAAGATTCGGTAACATGCAAATTTTGCACATTTATTGAAAATAGAAAAGGAAACACTATACTGACATCCAAGTCTTATCTACCCCAGGGGTTGAGATGAGTTTGATTGACCTTGTGAGTCTCAGACTCTCATGCTCAGCAGACCAGCCTGGTAGCTTGCAGGCATGTGGTGACACGTTCACATAGTACTACAGACTGATTATGGTCTTTGCAGAAGGCACTTAGAGAAAAGGGGCGGAGCATCACTCACAGGACCTCCACGGTGGTCCTTTGTTAGTGCTGCACTTGCGACCATTAGCTGGGGGGGCATGGCCTCTTGTGGACCAAGCGTGGGGCAGTATAGATGCAAGCAGCCCCCTCACACTTGCCATGTGTGCACCATCATCTGCAGAGTGCTGAGAGAGTCCCATTACCTGTAAACGGGCAGAATTGTCCCTTTATCTCAGCATTTTGTGCTATAGTAGTTTTTCTGAGGGATTGGACCAGACAGGCAAGCCTTCACTCCCCACATGCACCAGTAAGCCTTGGGTACCCGTGACCCTGTCCACGGTTTACTGGTTGGCCTTCCACAGATCATTTACTAGGCACTGACCACTGTATACCAGAAACACCCCACAATACCTGCTATTTTGGAGATGCTGTGACTCAGTCTTCTACCCATCATAATTTGGTCCTTATCAAAGTCACTCAGATCCATACTCTTACACATTTTTCCTGCTTCTAACACATCAACTTCAAGAACTGACACTGCACTTGCCTGACCGGTGCCATTGTAATGAGATAATTAATGTTATTCACTTCACCTGTCAGTGGTTTGTATGTTATGGTTGATTGGTGGATATTACATGTATCTGTTATAAGGTCTCATCAGTATACAATAGCGCCATCTGCTGACATTTTAAGTCCTCTGGTACAGTTCATTAGCCACCTGTTGCTGATACGTTTACTCATTCTTGCTATTTGCAAATTCACAATATTATAAAATTGCTACTAATACTAATACCATTGATGTTTGCACGTGTCATCATGGGGTTTCCTCTGGGTTTCCCTGCACCATACAAAAACATGCTGAAGTTAATTGGAGGTACCAAATTTCCCATAGATTGGTATCTTATGGGAGTACATGATCATGGCCTATCAGACCACAAAACAGTTTTTATCTACAGGCTATCAGATTATATACCGTCAGCATGCTGGGGGGGGGGGGGTTTCCTTTCCTCCCTTTCACTCTCTTTTCTTGGGACTTTTTGGTTCCTCTCTTCCACTGTCATCCATCTTTCTTTCTTTCATTAATTTCTTTGTCCTTCCTTCTCCCTGTCTCTGTATTATTCTGTCCTAATGATGCTGTAATATATCACAGCACACCCATGTAAAGCCTTGGGGTGACTCTGCTGTGAAAGGCGCTATATAAAAATAAACTGAACTGTAAAATACTGCAGGGGCGGCATGGTGGTGCAGTGGTTAGCGCTGTTGCCTCACACCTCTGGGACCCGGGTTCCGGTCTCCGCCTGGGTCACATGTGTGTGGAGTTTGCATGTTCTCCC
>JABFEA020000021.1:16625214-16658806 GCA_019775915.2 Cyphomyrus plagiostoma | reverse complement strand
GTGCCCGTTGCTTCCGGGATAGGCTCCGGACCCCCCGCGACCCAGTAGGATAAGCGGTTTGGGAAATGGATGGATGGTAAAATACTGCCAGTCACTATTACCGTTTACTAGATTTGCAGTAAATACTGTGCCTGAAACATAGACTGTTTTGTCATTGTCATTTTATTACACTAAAAGCCAACAAACAATCATGTTGCAACCTGGTCCTTCTCACTATCTTGACAAGATCTCTTTTATTTACTGCTGAGCTACACCTTTATATTTATCTTACTTTATTTTACTTCTTTACCGTCTCCCCCTTTCCCTTAATATATATTTTCGAGTTACACCGTATTTGGTTTGTGTGTTTGTATGTGCAAATAGCATTTCATTGTACGGATGGCTCTACCATACTGGGCGTTTGACAGATAAAGACTTTGACGTTTCAAGTTTTTTTTCCGTGGTATAGAGAGGGATACCACAATGACGTCATTTTAGAGGGCGATGGCGGCCAGTCGCAGCACTTTGTTTTCTTTCAGTCCTACAGCTTTAAGAGAAAAGCAGGGGAAACCTCACGTACCACTTTTCTCCACTAGCTGTCAGTCTTGCTATACAGAGCAGTCAGCTTTCTTAGACATCGTCCATTTTCAAGTCTGAATTCTGCCGTAAGAACTGAAAAAACACCGAATTCCTGAGCTTGTCTGGGTTTTCCTACAATGTATTTCTCGTTATCTTTCTGTGTGAGTGCTTATGTTTGCCGTGACGTAAATCATGCAGACGCTGCACGGGCCATCCCAGAGAGAAATATTTCTAAGCCTCCTCTCTACAGGGCGATATTCCAGAAAGGCAGGTTTAGCAAGTAATCCCAAAATTATAGCTCAAAACTCGAGGTTTTTCGTTACAGGAAGTCATTACCGTAGTAATGCATACTCTGGCGGAATATGCAGGTTTCAAGGGCGAGGCTGCGGCTCTTGCGCAGCGCTCGTTAGTTTGCGGTCTCGCTACCCTGATTACATTAACGCCCGGATTTATGATATACCTGTGTCCACCCAGGACATCATTTGCAATGCTCGGGATTCGTGCTCACTCTCAAGATTGTTTTTCTGCACTGTGCAAACGATATTTAATATCTATGGAAAATACTGAGGCTCTATGTACAACATATATATTTATTAGGGAATGGGAATTGCGCAACAATTTTGCACAGGGTCCGTAACATCATTTTGTAGCCAAAAGTAACCCAAAAATGGGTGACGAGGTCATTATATTGGTTTGCACTGTTGCCTCACATGTCTGAGTGTAAATTGTACTGAAATAGGCAAATTGGATGGATGAATCCTGCATGGATGGATGGAGATGTATTTTCACCTGTGATTTGACAGTAAGCTGGTCTCCTACTTGTGGACAGTGGCTACCTGCTCTTATCCTCTCTCTATCGACCTTTTATGGGTCTGGCTCACAAACTACAGAGACATTTTTCTCACATATTTTTCACAACCACTGCAATAAATGAAATAACTGCAGTTTCATTCATGATCTCTTTATTGCTTGAAAACAAAAATTATGAACTTTCATTTTCTTGGTTATTTCACAACTGGCCATCTTTTGACAATCACAAAACTCATTGTTAACTGGTATTCCAGCAGTTCAATCTCTAAAGTAGGATTCCCTCCTAAACTGTTATGTAACTAAATACCACCCCCACCCCAATTTTTGATTCCCTTGATACATAATAATAATATGAATAATACCCTATATGAATTTTTACACTTACACTTTGTACTAGTACATTATATAATTTTAATGACTACCTCAGTTGCTTATTATCTATTGTGTACATGCTGTGCAAAATACATACAATATATACATTCACAGATATATGGTTTTCCCCCTATTTTATCTAATATTTTATGTTGGTATTCATATTACGCTGTTTGCATGGGAGATGCATCTCTGTTCCGTTGTCCCTAGATTATAAAGAATCTAAAGGATTTTTCCTTCTCCACATTTACTTTGTATAGCTCCTTAACAGGCAACTAGCAAGAGAAATTTTTGTCAGTCCTTGCTGACCATTTGGATGCCCCAAGAAACAACAAACCTCCTGGTGCACATAATCAATGCCTGCACTTTGTTAATGTCTCAGTTCAGAAACAGATTTTTCACAGAACATCTGTCGCTATGTGCAAAATAAACAGAGGCCCTGACAAATTGTTTATGAAGGTATGTTCTATGACATGAATCACATTTGCAGTTATGTGTGGAAAGCAATGAAAAATGTTCCCTACATGACAGCGACGAGTTATGTAAGAAATCTTGCTAGGATGTATGATAACTAATTTGAACAGGAAATGGGGGGAAATTATGTTTTGCGTTCCCTGGGGCAATGATGAGAGCAGCTTGAGCAGAACAGGGAGTTTTACTGCTGATTTCAATCGAACTGCAGAAATCACTGCTGCCTGCTGTGTTCGTTTTTAATGGTTAGATGCCACAGTGAGACTCACTTCTCACATCTCAAGGGCTGACACTTCCTAAGCAGAGGACTGCAGACTGAATTTGCACATGAAAGCAGACCTTGTCACTCAACCTTATAAACCTGCATCAGTCCTTGCTTTTTTGTGTGTGCAGAAATATCTGACTTCAAAATTAAAAAAAAAAAAACAAATTAACGGTTGCCAGTTTATTTAATATTTATTTAAACTTTAAGGACTCTGATTCATGAAGGTAAATAACTGTCATGAGAAATACGCGTCCTATTTCTACACAGTCTGGTGGGACTTCTGCTCCAGTTATCAACCACTGTTATTTTTAAATCCAGCGCAGAAAAGTGCAATTTTAAAAAAGTCAGTAGAAAGTGATGATGGACTATTTGTCTTCTTTGTACAAACAGGGCTAGCTATAGATAACGTTCTTTTGAGTTACAATTAATGTAACTAAGCAATGTTATGCTATTTCCGTAATACAGAGTTCCAAGAATTTGGTAATCCCACTGCATACATTGTTCTTATGGTGCTTTACAAAATGTTACATAATTTCGCTGCAAGGTCATTTTTATTGCTTTTCTCTTGACATATTATCTCTGAAATATAGCTTTTAAAACACGAATGACATAAAATGCCTCTTTTAACCATTATGAAATTACTGCGTCTCTGTCTTTATTACTGGAAACGGAGCTTATATTTATTGATACGCCCAGCGCATGCAGTCACCCTGATTACATCCCAGTCAATACAACAGAAGACACCAAACCGTAATCTGGCTTTTGATTGGTCGGATAGTTAATAGCAGGGGTAACAATATATATTGTATTATGAATATTTACGAAATACTATGGGCATGCGCAAAATTCACACTGCTGGCACTGGAAAATAAGTTCTCTCATTGCGGTGTTTTCCTGGCATTGCGTCGGTTTGAATATTTTTAAACTGAAATGGCCGGTGACTGGATGCGATCGTGTCCATTCTGGGACGTTCTGTTTTTTCGTACCTCCTACTACTCAGATGAAAATGCCGTCTAAACGTGTTTAGTTCAATAAAATCATTTTATACACTGTGGCATATGTTAGTTATATTAGTATATAATAATAATTTATTCGAAAATATACAGTGTTTTACAAATTATTTATTTGGATGGATAGATGGATGGATGGAAGGGGAGAAAAGGGAGAAAAGCCTAGCGTTGCTTATGGATAAACATTCTCAATTGTTTGGAGAACACAATTAAATTGAGTACTATTGTTTTAAATTAAATCTCAGGGAACTGGACGGACCTGAATTACATTTTAAGTGACATTAAGTGGTTGAGAAGTAATTCTTCCCAATGAAAAGTTTCAGTAAAGAAAAAAACAAGCTATGAATATTACAATTACAGGTACAGCCTTGTCTACCAAAAGGCACTGTCTTTATCCCCATTGCAACATTTTTAGTTTATTGTTCACTCTTATATTGCACTGTCTTGTCTTTGATTGTACTATAGATTGTCCTGTATTGCATTGCAGTTTATCCTGTCTATGCAAAAAGAACTTCCCCTACTACAAATACTATTGCAACCTCTCATCTTTAATGGGTCATGACACAGTACTGTAAGCATAGACAATGATGTTAACACTTCTTCTGGCTGGCAGTTTGATACACATGTTCTCAGGCGATTAGACCATCAGTAGGCTTGATGTTGCCCGTTTCACATCTCTCAGAACCACAGTGATTTTCTTTTGAATGATGTACTGCTTGCAGTTCGCTCTTAAATGGGTTTGCCTTGTCCAGAGCTCCATCCGGCCTAGCACGTCTCTGTCCGTGAGGAAGAGGAACGCAGGAAAACACAGCTGCTTGCCAGCTTCTCGCTGGATGAGCATGTGAATCAGCTGGAAAGTTCTGGAAATTCCCATGGCCAGCTCCCAGGAGAAATGTTCAGAGTAGGTTTGCTGGATGTGAAGGTCCACCGGCAGACTGAAAGCACACGCAGCTGTGGATGACCAGTGTAGTGGCAACAGAGTAATGTTAGAGTTCATTCAAATGCTCCACTCAACAACACTTGTGAAAACTTTAGTTCATTTGCACAGTTTTCAGGCTGTTTTTTTCTTCATTTCATATTTGTTTTCCAGAATAGTAGTGTTTTCTTTGAAAGGGTAGACAAACACATGTAGGTTTTATGGTTTTATGGGTATTATTCTCCTGCATTTCTGGCAGTATCAGAGAATTCCCACTCAGTTCTGCTGTACATTTTCATGTGCACATAGCAAAACTCACCTTTGCTCAGTGCCACAGATGGTGTGAATGTGGGGAACATCTGCCTCTTCCCTCATGGTGAGAGGTGATAGACGGATGGATGGATGCTCTTTAATAGGCAGTGACACGGTGCTGGCAGTAAAGTGAATGTGGACCAAGATGAAGATGGCAGTTGGCTGGGCATGGTGTGATAGGCAAAAGAAAATGAGTCTATCACCAGTCTGGATATTGCACTCATCTTGCATAGCCACAGCCAAAATCATTCATCTTGAACATGACGCTACTTGAGACCTGAAGGGTAATGTCTTCGTTGATAGCCCCTGTCTGCTCATTTAGTCCTAATCCAGTCCCTTGGAGGATGATGCACCCACTGCTCCCATGTGGACTCCTTCCCCATTTGTTCCCCCTTGTGGTGCTTGTAAACTCAGCAATTGACTGTCCAGTGCCTGGGAGCCCCCCCCCCCACACACCCTCCAAAGGTCACTGTGGACCTTTCTCTCTGCCTGCTCAATGCTAATGATATCTACGTATACATGTATCATCCCCTGAGAACGTTACACAGCGATGGACAAAACAATTGGGAGTATTGAAAGTTTGTAAAATCCCACATGATAACACATGTGGTCTGAATCTGGAAACAGAATTATAACATACAAAAACCAGTCCCAGAAGTGGGGCTATCAGTTGTTCCCCAGTGGGCCTCAAACTTCCACCTGTGAGTCCATCGATGATGTCATCTGGAATCAAAAATATGATGCAAGGGGATAACAGTAGATAAAGAGGTTTTCCTAATGAAAATTCAGTCACCAGAGGGTGACTGTGGATAGCAGTGGTCAGGTGTGCATGTAGGCCAGAAGAGCTCTTGTTGTTGTTGTAGTAGTTACAATGTTACCCATTTCAATACACTGCTTGTATTTGCGTTTGTTACAGTAAATCTGGCCTCTGCTGGTCTGGTGGAATATCACTGCTGTATGCATGCACTGATCACAACCATCCGCATCTGCAACCAGATGTACTATGAACACAGGCTAACACACATGATCGTCTACAGCCCAAAAGCACACTTGGAAAAGTAAAATATGAACTAGGCTTAAGACTGGCAGTCTTGAGGAAGTCTACGAAGTATCAGGTTCGAGTGGACAGAGGCCATGCCAAAGATGCAAACAAAAGCACCTAATGCTAGAGGACCTTGAGGACCAGTGTGACCTTCAAGGCCAGCAGCAGAGTAATGTGTCTGTGCCACATCCACCCGCTCTGTGAATCCTGCCCCATTCTTGTTCACCGGTGGTCTCCCAGCCACAGAAACAGACCCGCCCACCAGCTCCTCTGGAGAGCTTGCTAGGAACCAGCTTCTTCTGGTTGTCGGAGGCAGAAAGCTGCAGAAGTGAGGAACTGGGTCTTGAGGACAATGAAACCTTCACCTGCGGCTCTTCTCACAGAGATGGAGGACTGTCTGATTTCTCCTTCCTTAGCGTCACTCCCCTTAAAGGGCCAGTACACAGCAACCAATGACTTGCCACTGACTATTTCAATGAAGACCATCCCATTTATTTCCATCCACCCATTAACTTTCTGTAACCGCATGTCCTAATCAGAGTCTCAGGGAATCCAGAGTCTATCACAAAGGTTATGGTTGCAAGGCAGCCAACCCATTGCAGGACACAGTCACGCACCATCCACTCACACAGCAACCACTCACACCGCATCCACTCACACAGCATCTACTATTGTTGTTGTAGTAGTTACCATGTTACCCATTTCATAGCATCCACTCACACAGCATCCACTCACACAGCATCCACTCACACATGCTCATCTATTGGGCAATTTGGCACCTCCAGTTAAAATCAGCATGTTTTTGCACTGTGGGGGGAATCCAGAGAACCCAGAGGAAACCCCACGATGACACGGGAAGGGTATGCAAAGGTCAGACTCACAGAGCCACTGTGCTGCCCCCTTCCTGTTTATTTATTTTTTAAAAATATATACTGTTGTAAAATATTAGTTATGATATTGATTTGTATAAGCAAAGGTTAATCTTAATGATATTATTCATCCATTAGAGGTATTTTTGTAATCCTGGATATATAAGGTAAACACCATAAACTAAGAATTGTTTTCGCCCTCCCTCTGCCCATTTTAGTATAAATATATCGTGCAGCGGTGTTCATGATATATATTATTATATAGCTGGTTATCTGCACATCTGATTAGTAATAAATATTCGTGACTCCTTGTCACTGCCTTATATATACTCATACCAAAAGATTAGAACTTTTTCTTCCGACAGTAAGTCAGAATTTTGTTGTAATGTTGTAATCTAAAATAGATAAGCATATTATTGAAACCTTGGCAGAATAAAACCTGTCATCACTTTTTGATGACTACTGTCGTGACTTGAAAATGTCTGGTTTCCCCATCTTTTCTGAATAGAAATCAGTCTTAATAAAGGAACTCCTTCTAGTCAGTATTATGTAACATGTGATTATTAACATGTGATGTAATATGTGATTATTTGACGCAATAGTGTTACCCTACAGATTTGAGGCTAGCGGCTCTCCCCTCGAAGCTACACCCATTTCTTGAAGTCTGATGTGACCGGTGACTTCGATCTTAGTCATCGTGCGACAAGAGTCACGTACGTCAACACGCCGCTCTTGTTCTCATATAAAGCGGCGATCGCACCGGCTTCCCCCGCCGCTTGGACCTGCGATGCTTCACCCCAGGATGCGGAGTGACGGTAACATGGAGAACCGGGAATCCGCAGCCATCCGCCAGCAACGGAGGATGAAGCAGACCCTGCAGTTTATTCACAAGGACTCTGCCGACCTACTGCCCCTAGACGGGCTCAAGAAACTGGGAACCTCCAAGGAAATGGTAACACTGGTTTTGTTGCTAAATGTATAAACTTGGTAGCATCGTCTTTGGCGACGTTTTTATTCTACGTCACCCAGAGTCCTTGGTCACTAAAGTAGAAGTATTGAAGGGTGCAAATCAAGAACAATTTAGCTTTTGAAGCCTTAATAAGGAAAACTCAGAGCGCCACGTTTTAAATAAAATAACGTAAATGTAGTATTTTGGGAATATATTTTATTCATGCAAGTTCTTTTTTAGTACAGGCATCCAAAATGACGATTGAATTTACTTTTCTGTTCGTATACAATATTACCCATTAAGACCTTTATTGCGGGTGATTTACTGCATCCTCATGGACTTGACGGGCTGGTAAACATCAACAGCTGTGTTTTACACTGGTGTGCTGAACAATTGCAGTAAATATATATCGTCATTTCTGAATGATAATTAACAATCCAACTGCATTCATTTATACAAAGATGCGAGGATTCTTACGTAAGGCTGTCATGGTGCTGGAGCAGCGGCTCCGCAGAGGACGGGGAATACAGTAAAAAATCTCTTGGGGGTCTCTCACTGCCTTGCGGGTGTCTGATAACTGGGTGCTGAAAGCGTGGGGGACGGAATACCTGCATATGAGCAACTTAACGCATGAATTGCATATATGTAAATCGATAACACTTTTGGGGGTGGGGCACAAATACTTTGTATTAACTCAATCAGTTACTATTCCAAATCAATAAAGTACAAATCATAAACAAATATAGTCGTTACTTAAGACCTGAGGTCAGTATTTCACTTGTTATTTGTTATTCATTTCTTCCTTCTGAATAGTTCCTTCAGTAGATCACAAAGGTTTACAGAATTAACAGATAAAGTAACAAATATAGTAACTGCTCGAGATATATCATGCGTCACGATTCATTATAATGATGAATTAACAAGTGATCAGTATGTTACTAAGACTTTGTGGTTAATTAATACATGAGTAATAACGTAATACTACATTATTTGTGCCCTCTAAAGTGAAGTGTAACCCGCCAATCCAATGTATGATTATGTAACTAATTATTCCTTGTGTTTATTTTTTTTATCTGGTGAACAGACATAAGGCAAAGGCTGATGAATTTAAACATTTTCCTGTTTAGTAGCGGATGTGTTCTGAATGTCTATGATATCAGTCGTCAGGTAGGTACAAAAGTATTGGATTTATGCTGAAGAAATATTCGTGGATGCATTAACTGGAAGACTCGTTTATTTTTTTTCTGCAGCAACCACATAATATTTTACAGAGACGGTTGATGGACGCCAATCTGACAAGATGCAAGCAGAACAATCGTGGCGTTAAGCCCGCTAACAATGGTGCTGTACTGCAAAGCATCGGGTCTCACCTGGGAAAGCAGGAGAGTTTTATTCAGCCTGAGGAGGACGACTGTGTATTTGTGAACTGCAAGGTAGCCAACAGCAGCCTGCAAGCGAGTAACTTAATTAATCGTCCCCCTGTCGCGCCGATAGCTTTTATTTAAAGCTGATGTGTTAGTAATTGATGACAGCCATCTCTCTCTATTACTTCAGTGTTGGGGGCGGGAGATGAAGGTTCTGATAGACACCGGCTGCAAGGCCAACCTCATGTCCACAGCCTGTGTTGAAAGACTCGGGTGAGCAGGGCATAAATCAAACCCTTGATTTTTTTATTTCAGAGCCGTTTAAATGTTAACAAAGACAAAGGATAAAATGAATTTTTGCATTAAAAATATAGATTATTGAAAGCTATCAATGTGAAGAATGTGATATGATTCAAGAATAAGAAGGAATCAGAATTATTCAATAAAGTTGTGTGTGAGCAGAAACTTTATTAAATAATGGGGGGGGGGGGGGTGTATTCCAAAAAAGAATACAAAGAATACATACTTTATTCCATAAAAAAAACATTTTTTACCTTACAAACACATTATATTCCTATTCATTTTTTAGATATCGAGGAATTTATTTGGCCCCCAAACTATGACAAGTTTTTCAAAAAGTCCTGTTTCTGCTGCTGTAATAGCTATTTGAAGAGTACTTAGAAATGTACCGTGTTCTTCAGCTTAAAGGAAAGGGTCAACATGAACAAAACTGAGATGGACTCCTTGCCACTGTGGCGAAACCTCCAGCCTCAGGGACACATCGAGAAAGTGATGCTGGTCATTGGACAAGTGAAGATCGAGTGCACAGTGACAGTCGTTGGTAGGTCAAAGGCTGTAATTAATGACAAAAACTGCATGGTTGTTTTTTTTTTATTATTTTGCACTTAAATTGCATTGTACTGAGGTCATTTCAATATATCTTTGCAGAACATGAGAAGCCTTTCATGTCTCTTGGGGCCAGAACCTTGAAATCACAGCGGGTAGAAGTTTACTACCTTGATTCCCCTTAATTTCAGGCATGCAATTAATATAATGACTGTAATAGTTTTGCTTTTTCGTTGTGTTTTTCCAGTGTGTGATTGACGTGGAAAAGCAAATGCTGGTGCTTGGCAGAGTGGAGAGGGAACAAGTCCAGTTTGTCGATTGCAGAAGTGGACTGCAGGACTGACGGTGCATACTGATGATCGGGACATTGGTCTCATTCTGGTAATAGTGGCTGGACAACTAGTGACCAGAAAGAATCCTGGGGGAGTTAATCTGATTTGCAGAATTATTCCACCTACAGTAGTACTTCAGACATGGGAAAAAATATATCAGCGATTCATATTGTCTCTGACAGTTTGAAATTTACGACAAAAGACTGAAAAGTAGTGTAATGGAATAGTATTTATTATCTTAATATGTAAGGTTTCTTTTTACTGAAATTTCGAAATATTTCAGCATTATATTGTAACTAATATTTTTCAGCTAAATTTGTCTACTTAATAGCTTTTAACCATTAAAAAGTCCCACTTTGAGGGGACATGAATAATGTAGTAGTACATGCTTACTTAACGCATTAATTTACCAGTAACTAAGTGTTAGTTACATACTGAGCCCATGTTCATTCATCATTAATAAATCATGACAGTTCACATATTCCATCCAGTCACTCAGTTAACAGTTAACTAATTAGTTAATGGTAAGACCTCATGAGGGGCAAAATTACTATTAGATCATTCGCTACTCAAGAACAAATCATGAGCAAATCATAGGTTTCCCCATGAAATATATGAACTGTCATGATTGATTAATGATGAATGAACATGGGATCAGTACTTAACAATGAGTTACTGGTTAATTAATGCATTAAGTAAGTGTGTACATTATTCATGTCCCCTCAAGTAAAGTGTCATCAAAAAAGACGTTTCCCATTGGTTCTACATATTGTGCAACACATTATAAATGTCTTTTTTCCTGTCCTCAACTGTTAGGTCTCCCTGACTCCAGGAAGTCTGATCCTTCACCCTACTGCGTGGAAATAGATGTTGAGACCTCTAGCCGTAGGAATGAAAAGATGCTCCCCTCTGCAATAGCTGTCTCTTCACAGAAAGGTAAACAGGAGTCACCCAGCCAGGCCAAAAATGGAAGTCCGCATTCTGACGGGCGTCCTGCTCCTGGATTGCCTCAGGAGCTCACTGCCCTAAAAATGACCACCTATCTCACCGTTGCCAAGCTGAACTCTATTTAAAGTTGTTTTTTTATATGTATACATATAGTAATATTACAAAGCAACAACAAATAATCCAAATATCATTGGTCAGTACTGTTATTTTTTTAGATAAAAAATAAAAAAATCAAGTTAGAAAAACAAGTGCTTTGTACAAATGGTTGTATACCGTTCATAGGATAAATGTAGCTATAGGAACATGTGTGTAGGATAGGTGTAAATCTCCACACTGCTGTTCTGCCCGTGTATGTAGGATAGGTATAAATCTCCACACTGATGTTCTGCCCCTGTGTGTAGGATAGGTGTAAATTTCCACACTGCTGTTCTGCCCCTGTGTGTAGGATAGATGTAAATCTCCACACTTCTGTCCTGCCCCTGTGTGTAGGATAGGTGTAAATCTCTACAGTGCTGTTCTGCCCCTGTGTGTAGGATAGGTGTAGGATAGATGTAAGACTTTAAAATGTTTTTGAAGTATTTTTATAAGTGCAGGTAAATCTGCTAGATGTGATGCTTTAGTATAACTAGATACCAATAGTTGAGTAAATTACACAAGCTGTACCTTTCTCACTAGTTTTGATATAGTATTTTCATAGAGATACAGCGTTAACACTGATCTTCGCACTTAAATATGTGTAATGCTGTTTTTTAATTTATAAAAAATAATGTAGTATATTGCTTATGATACATATTTTGTGTACTTTCAATTATGTCAGTCTGTACAATTTATATAGACGCATTTATCAATGTTATCTATAAAGTAAGTGGATTGCATTCATGTATTTTTAATTTGAGTAAAACTGAAGTGGGAAACTTAACGAGGGCAACTTTCCCATTGATGTTCACGCACAGATTTTATGTCACTGGCATCTTTATCTTATTATTTATGGAGAAGCCAGATGACAGATTACAATTTCAGCATCAGATAATCCCTTTGAAAACTCCCCTCACTCTATTCCTGTGTGTGTGGTTATTTGGTGCCTACAACAAATAAAAGAAAATCTTCACTGATCCATTATCTTACACAATCACTGGGCAGAAGAGAGAGCATGGCATACTATATAACAAAGCATACCCAGAGACAACACATTTCCAGAACATTCTTAGAATTGCAGAGATATCATTTGGCTATGCTTATGTCTAATGGTTGTACATTTCCAGGAAGAAATTCAACAAGGAAATCCATTTATTGATCTTCTATAACCGCTTACCCAGAACAGGGTCACATTGTAAGCAAAATTCAGCCAGGAGTAATTACTGATTTAACGGCTGAATGGCGCTGCTGAGATAAATGTATATTTTTAATGATCTGACCAGTAACAGGTGTGTGTGCAGGGTGACAGATCGCAGGAAGCTTGTTAGCAACCGCTAAAAATTGTCAGGCCTGACTGGATAGGAAACAGAATTAACTAACAAAATACAACACAAGCCCAGTCTTGGAGGCAAAATTACAGACAGCCAGATGGACAAAATGGACCTATTTCCAATCCCGATTAGTGTGATGTCCAGGTGTTTATAAATAACAGCCATGTCTCAATGCTCTGCTCCCTAAAGGGCAAGTATCAATTGATTCTATGATTATGACCTCTGTCACTTTGAAGAATGCCTTTTCATGTGGTTACGTTCACACTCTGGGCCAATTATAAGAGCTCAGGAAATGAAGCAAGTTAAGGATCAATAAAGCAGTCATATGGCTAAGTAAAATGATTTCTATGTTATTTTGTGAACAGCTTGTTTAATTGCTGCAATATGAGTAATGCATTTCATTTAAAGTAAGGTTTTTTTTGGACTGAAGCACCAGAGAAATGTTTAATTTCCGTTTGCCTGTGGACCTGGTCTCACCATTTGTAATACTCCCCATGTGAGCTAAACCAATCTACAATGTGACAAGCAGTGTATAAAAGCCCATACTCCACTTGCTGAATCATGGGTACAATCACAGGGCCGTGTAATGAATGCGAACAGAGCTCATTTAATTTTCTGCTCCTTTGGTCACACGCCTGGTGAAGGTGAGAGAAAATGCAGTCTATCATGTCCCTGGTGCTCTCACCTTTCCTGGTATTTAATAGGTTCCAAGAAATAAAATAAACTGAAGTCCACGTGGTCAATTGGTTTAATTTCTGTGGCTCTAATTGGGGTTACAGGTTTATAATTATCTATTCATGAAATAGAGTAAAACAGGCTTCACTCCTAATCGTTTTACACTTTTTAGGGTGCTGGACTGTAGAAAAGAGTAAATCAAATAGCAAAAGTCAAGCGGTATTGTTTTAACTAGAGGTGTGGTGTGGTGATACCCTGCATCGCACTTGTTGTGTTACCATTGGCTGTCCAGCAGGATGTGTTCATAAGATTTGCTCTGTTTTTTATTTTTATTTTAAATGCACTTTGTCTTTAGCGCACCAAAGACGGCATTACGCTGAAATGTGTCTGCATGGAGATGTTGGCTAATAAAGTCCATTCATGCAAAGTGTGACCTCTTTCTTTTTTACTTAACTTTACATTATCTATTTACACAGCAGGGCTATTTTCCAAAGAATTTCAGGCTATGTCTTTGGCACATGGAGGAAATCGCAGAATTCTTGAGGACTTCGACTTGCAAATATTATTTAGTGATACATACACAAGAATGTACGCTGCAACATTCCTAAGTTAGGAGAAACCTAAAACTGAATTTCAGCCAATTTCAGTTAGGGTGCCTTAGCACATATTTATTCACAACAACCTTGGATGCACAGTATATTTTAAAGTTATATCAATAAAGGCCAGGAAAGTCATCATAAACAAACATCTGTTAAGAGAATAGGATAACATTTGTTTCAGATTAAATTTTCATGATTGGGATGCAGGATGGACCATCAGTGACTTAGATCAGGGGTTCCCAAAGCCGGGGTCACGGAATGATTTCCAAAGTATGTAGTTTGTAATAATGTCCATTGTAACAACCCCCCCGGTCTGTAAAATGGGTGTAGGAAGTCTTTTCAGTCATGGGCTGAAAGTCTGGGAACCCATGATCTCGACATATTATTGGGTCTTGCATCATTACATTACATTTATCTTACATTTACATTCATTTAACAGATGTTTTTGTCCAAAGCGACACGCAGCTGAGGATCAGAGAGTAGGGTCAGCCAGGGTCTCTGGAGCAATTTGGATTAAGGGTCAAGGGTCTTGCTCAAGATCCCAATAATGAATGTCACTCTATTGACCACAGGATTTAAACCAACAACCTTATGGACACATGGAGTCCTAACTTGCCGAGCTGCAGATGCATCAGGAAGCTTTTTGAAATACCATATTTTCCTATGTGCCCTGTGATGGGCTGGCCCCCTGTCCAGGGTTGTTCCCTGCCTCGTGCCCATTGCTTCCCGGATAGGCGTCGGACTCCCCACAACCCAGTAGGATAAGCGGGTTGGAAAATGGGTGGATAGATATTTTCCTTTGTTATTAAAGCTCCCTACAAATGTCGTGGTGGGGCACAGCATGATCTACAGTGCTCAAAGACACAGATGGCAGGTTGTGGGGGGGTTACGTAAGCCAGACCCTCGCTGAGAGATAAAGAGGGCTTATGAGTGTTCTTATTATTTTCTACCTCTAACCAAGAAGTTAAATGTTAATAAGACTAAACTTAAATATCCCAGCTGCTATATTGATGACTAATGAAAAAGTACTTGCATAAAAATATACTTATCACTTATCATATATACTTTTAAATTCACTACTTTAAAAAATAACTTTGTTAAATAAAAGCTTTACTTTGGCAAATATGAACCTTTACTTTGTCAATTAAAAACTGAATACCTCCTTTTGGCCCATTGTATACATACACTGGAGAGAGGACTGGGGGCAGCGTGGACCGCGTCGCTTGTTTCCGTGGGGAAACATTACCGGGAACACCCGGAAGCATTTAACAGTTTACGAAGCGATACTGCACGTCAACGAAAGCAAACCTATTGAAATTTCACACAGCACTTTTTCTTTGTGCTGATATAAATACATTTTTAAGCGCATAGCTATATCGAGTATAATCGCAGATCACCGTCGAGTTGACAATGGACCAGACAAGCGCCAGGACCTGCTTTCGGTTGTCACTGGCCTGTTTCTTGTTTATTTATGCAACAACGCCAGTAACAGATGCTAAGGTACAGTGACACTTTAAGTGTTTACCGTATACTTTTTATTGTGCTTGTTTTAATCTGTAAATCTTTCTGTAATGACATGGTTATAGATCCTGCCCGCAAAATCCCATTTAGTTTGATGCTGGCTCTAGACTAGCTAGCTGCCATTAGCTTTTGTACGCTGAGTGATTACAGCTTCTACTCTATTATAATGACCTTCTCAGTAACCTTATGTAGTATGCCCGACTAATTCAATTAGTCTAATATATAGCAATGTCATTTATTATAAATATTTTGTAATCATGTTTTTTAATGCGCCCTCCCTATTCAATCTGTAAATTCACTTTGACGGATGCTGTAACCCTGGCATGATGCAGTTTTCTGATGTCCCTACAGAATTCTGAAGACATCCGATGTAAATGCATTTGTCCTCCGTACAAAGATGTCCTTGGACAAATCTACAACCAGAATGTGTCTCTGAAGGACTGGTATGTGCTTTTCCTACATGCTGCTGTTTCTCATTTAAAAAGAATGAAACGGTCTATGATGTTTTATCGAAGTAATGCAATATGTCATTGTTTGATTGGTAGGGCTTAGCCAAGGCCTCTAACGTTTACAGTATCTCATGGCATTCTGCTTTTCTTGGCTTTTGAACATAGTAGGAAGGCATGTGTGTGTGCTGCTCATGCTGTATGCATTGTGTTTCCGCAGTAATTGCTTGCATGTGGTAGAGCCCATGCCGGTGGCGGGGAAAGATGTGGAGGCCTATTGTTTGAGATGTGAATGCAAGTATGAGGAAAGGAGTTCTGGCACGATTAAAGTAAGCATCCACCGTTCTGCGTTTTGATACCCGGTCACTGCTGCAGTGTGCCTCTGTATTTTGAAACCCTCTATTGTCCTGTGTTCTGGTTGCTGGCAATTTAACAAAGCTGGGCTTTTTAGTTGTGACTATGCTGAGAGAGACCACTTTTATCCAAAACTAAATTTCCCTGGACCTTGATCTAATTTGTAAGTCTAAAGGACAAATTCCCACTTTATGGAGTTTTTAATATTTTATTTTTAACCATTATTACTTAAAAAAAATTACCATTTCCTTTTAAGTTGCAATACATATAGTTGAATACATGATGAGTACTGATCTTGATGGAGTTAAAGTATTTTAGAAATTCTTACATAGAATGAATAACTTACTGAAGCGATGAGTTCCTGTCCAGTCAATCTCCCAGAAATGACTCACCCCCCTCTTCCCTGTCCCAGGTTACCATCATCATTTACCTGTCCGTCCTGGGTCTGTTACTCCTCTATATGGTGTACCTGACCCTGCTGGAGCCGGTTCTGAAGAGGCGGCTCTTTGGGCACTCACAGCTCATTCAGAGCGACGACGATGTTGGGGTATGTACTGGGGTTGCGTGTGTTCCGTTTTTCTGCTACAGTCTCAAATATGACAGGGGATGCTGTGTCTTTCATTCGGTGGTACAAACAAATACGTAAGATATGCATAAAAAATATGTAAAGAAATGTGGATCGAGCAGAGAGGGCCTAGTTATCCGATGTTATTTCTATAACTACGAACAAATGGAAACACAGTTTGGTGGCTTTGGTGGCTCAACCATAGCACCACTGACTCGTCCACCATTCCCAGGACCAGCAGCCCTTTGCCAACGCCCACGACGTGCTGTCCCGCTCTCGGGCACGACCCAACGTGCTGAACAAAGTGGAGCACGCACAGCAGCGCTGGAGGAGACAAGTGCAGGAGCAGCGCAAGTCCGTCTTCGACCGGCATGTGGTGCTCAGCTAGGCCACGCCGGCTGGATGGACGGGGGGAGGATAATCGCTGCGACACAGTGTCCCATGCCCTCTTGTCCTCCTACCCACTTCCTTATTGTTATGTGACCATGGCCTCGCGGTGGGTGTGAGGCAAATAACTGGATCTTTCTGACTTGCATGTAGGATAAGTGATTGATTTATGATTATGACTAAAATCCATACAATACCGTTGGTGAAGAACTGTTAAAAAGAACAAACATTAGGTTACAATAGGTTTTGCTTAGTTTTCCTGCCATATGTTGAGTTAAATGTCTGTCCTTTCTCTACAAGCAAGAAGATATAGAGTTGATAAAACAGATTTTCAGATTTGTCAAACTCAATGCACTAATTAATACTGATGACTGGGGTTGAAATAAGTGAAACATTTTGTTCAGTTGCACTTTATTTTACTAAAAAAAAAAACTGCATCATTTCGGTTTAATTAGTATCGCCCTTAGCTGGATCTGCAAGCTTTCCATAGAAGTCTGCTTATGCCACTGAAATTATGACTGGAGATATGTATAATATACCTGTTTTTCTGAGATTCTTTAAATTCTGTGTTTTTATGAAATGTGTTATGCAATGTAAAACCTTGATTAAAGATGTGTGTTAAAATGCAGAAGCTGCCATTTTGATGATTACTAAATATTGCATGTTTATTCATCTCAGAAGTGAAGCTTTAATGTCTCTGTGTGGTGAAGTGAAAGACATAGAACTAGTTTTTATGGAGGAGTTTTTAAAGACCCCTGAGTCCCTTTTAAGTACCGCAATACATCATGTCTGTCCTCACCTACATCCAGATGGAGGGTCAGCAAAATACCTCTAAAGAAAAATGTGATTTTCTTCAGACATTTAATTTAACAGCAATATACCTCCCTCGATTTAGTTATTTGTTGAATTTATCCAATTATTTAAAAGTATTAAGTATGTAGCAGCCTACAGACCATTTCATTTTTTATGTACATGGTTTTTTATACTAATCTTTAAATGTTAATCTTGGGTTATAATTTTGTGTTATGTAAAATATGTACAGCTCTTGTTACCTATACCAACAATTTGGAATGAATGCAACAAATTCAGCCCATCCATCTTCCATAACTGTGTATTCAGTACTGGATTACACTGAGTCTTAAGCCTGATCCAAGGAGCTGTCAGGGCCGGGGCAGGGAAATTTCCACAGCCGTGGTCATGTGGCTACAAAGATTCCGATTCCGAACACTCCAGATGGGATGCTGAAATGATCCAGTAATCCACTGAGTAGTACACTTAACATTATAAAGTATTTCAAATGTATGTATATTTATACACTATATGTACATTATATAAAATTACATCTGTATGAATATGGTTATGGTTAGGGCTGGGTAGGAGTTAAGGTTGTCATAGATAGTGTTAGCTTTTGTCCCATAGAAATGAATGAGCGGTCCCCATTAAGATATCTTTACCAAACATGCACACACGCGTGTGTGTGAGTATATGTATAAAAATTACAGCTGAGCCCTTATGTGACTCTGATTATGCTCCCTGTGTTACTGCTGGTGGATGTTTTTTTCCCTGCATGATATTTCAGGTCTTGCTATCTGTATTTCAAGTTTATATTTCATTCTTCAAAGGGGTCTTTTTGACCATAAATGGTTATTATTACCTGTTTGCAGTGTGACTCGGCATGAGCTGGGCCGCAGCTTGTGTGGGGGTGTTGGGCCCACAGCACACGCAGCAGAGTGGAGAAATGCATGCCTCAGTGTTGCCAGGGTAACCACCATAAACAGTAAAACAAAAGCTCCAGTTGCATTCAGTGGAGACAGGCACTCGTCAAAGCAGATTTTAAATCCCAGGGGAGACCACACTGGTACGTAATTATTAATTGTTATTAGCTACAGTATATACAGTTTCACTGTCCTGTGTTTAATCTTGTCAAATATCATGAAATGTTTAAAGATAAGGATATTTTGCTGGATAATCTCATTTTTCATTTGTTACTTCTGTCTTTAATATTGGTGGTTATGGAAAAAAAACAAGGATGGATAAATCGTCCAGTGTAGGACTGTCTTATCATTTTATTACAGTGTTAGGAAGAAATACAGGGAGAACATGCCAGTTAGTACACAGTCACTGGCATGCCAGAGCACCCTGCCTTTGTTGCTGGGGCTGAGGCAGAACGTTACCTTCGCCATCGACACCTCAGAGGGCATGTACTCCATACTGCGCCAAGCCAAAGACCTCCTCATTCAGACTCTGGCAGCCAAGGCTTCACTCCAGGACTCTCTCTTCAACCTCATTGGCTACTCGCACAAGGTGAGTTAAGCTTTTTTGGCTCAATTCTAACGTCGGGTGGCTCGTCTCTGTGTGTCCTAGGGGACCATGAACACCCACGCTTAATCAACTAACTCTAATTACAGAACATGTGTACCGTCAGTGCCCGGGAATCTCTGGTTTTATGGATGTGCACAGTCTGTGGGTTCCCCTTTCTCACCAGGTGACAAAGTGGCATAACCATATGGTCACCTGTTGTCCTGACTTGGCGTGTGAGGCACAGGGCTGGATCCATGCCCTATGCTGCACCCCAGGCAGGAATCTTCTGGGCGCTCTATCTGAAGCCTTAGCTGACCCTGCCTGTCAGGTAGTCCACCTACTGACCAACGGCTTGCCGGATAACCCCCAGGAACTTTTGCGAGAAGTTCCTCGCATGGTGAAAACTCGCCGGGTGCACGTCTTTTATCTGTCTGATAAGGACTTTCCAGACCACAAGACACTGGAGTATCTGCAGTGTCTCTCTCTCTCCACCAGGGGGGGTTGTCATGTCCTCTCCCTCTGCTCTTCAGCCGCTGTAGAGGTAAGAGCATGTCGACTGCAGCACTTGGAATGAGTTTTAGGCACATCCATGTGTCAGTTCAGATCAGATTCAACGTTATTGTCATCATACAGAATACAAGTACAATGCCAATGAAATGTCTGTGTCAGCCTTTATGTATTGGTATGGTTGACAGGTGAAGCAACCATACTTGAAAGAATGCTGTCCCACAATGTCAAGAGCCACTGATGTTAAGTACTGCAGTGCAGGTGGCGTTCATAACACAGCCCCGTCCTGGGAGTCACACGTGTGTCTGTCTCTCCTTCCCCGCAGGTAGGTCCCATCCCATTATTTCTGGAGCCTTACAGATGCGCATAATTTCAAGTCATTTTGTACAGTGGTCCTGAAAGCCCAAAATATGTCAACATCACGTGGTCTTCATGCTTTTGCTTCTTCTTAATGTTTTGGCATTTTGTTAATGTTGGTGTGTTCTCGGTAATTTTGCACACATCATTAAAATAAAGCAACGTTCGCAATTCAAAGCCGTTGCTTCACTCAATCTAAAAAAAAAAAAACATCTCAGTTAAAGGAGGTGTGGTTTGTTATTATATTTAATCGGTTGCTGGTAAAAAGTCCAGTTTTCATCCATGAAGCAAACACATTGTTTCACTCTTCGTCTATTGGGTGACTGTGTGACTTATTAAACTTCAGATGTTTCCCTGAACTTTGGCATTTAGGTAACAAATGAGTGATGTATCTAATCTATATAAATCACCCCAATCAGGAATATCAGCGATAACTCAGGCAACCCTGTGGTATTTTTCGTTTTGAGGTGGACATCCCCAGCTTCTACTTGTCACATGTATCCCTGTGGCCTGCAGAGGCACCACCTGAGGAGTCCTGACTTAGCTATAGGGAGTCGCGTGCTAGCGCAGAGAGAGCTGGACGGATTTTACTACCTGGGCACAATAAAAGAAGAAGTACAGGTGAAGCCAGATTTCATTTATAGTGAAAGATCTGTATGATGCTTAATAGATCCGTAGGACGTTTTTTGCTGTTTGTCTGGAGATACAGAACATTCTATAAAAGGTATGTGGATATGTGTAATTTGTGGGGGACAGTGGACTGAGCAGACACCTCTGTGATGTTACGGCGGCCCACAGGGAAGAAGAGGCATGTTCTTGGTTGAGTTTGACAGACCGACATGGAAGGGAGCCCCATGCGAGAGCCTGTCCCTACAGCATGCCAGTCTGGCTAACATTGTCCCCCACACGGAGGCATACCAGCACAGCCTACGCCCCGGGGACAAGGTGTTAGCCCCCAGCGATGTGGGGCTCAGCCGATATGAACCGGGCAGCGTACTCCTTGGGGAGGAGCTCAGGAACCCGCTTGGTGGTAAGAAGTGGGTTGAATTTTGCTTATGGCAGATCTGTGGGGGGGGGGGGGTCTCTGTCAGTATAGTTTGCCAACTGGGGGTCAAAGCAAATTTCAAGTGAGGTTTTGTTTCAATGACAGTGATGTAGCCCCCTCCCTAATGGCCACCTGTATCTACCCACAGTAATGCCCCCAACATCAGGTACTTAATGAAATAATTATAAGGAAACTATTTTACATCAAATAGGGAGATAACAACATTCTTATTATGGAAACATTTAACAAAGCACAAAGCAAAAGTGGAATAAACATTTAACGCAAAGCAATTTTTATGAGCAAGATTTTCAGTTGTAGTACATCACAGGTTGTAGGTAACGAGGAATGACAGTGTGTTTTGAGGGCTTTGATTTATAACCCAAAGTTTTCTCAAAGATGAGATAAAGGTCCTATAAAGGAACCAGAGATTAAGTGCTCTATAGCAGGAAAAGAAGAGTGGTTTTTGGGAGAGTCCCAATCTTGTGGTTCTAACTCATCTCCACCAGCGAGAAATATGAATGGTCTCCAGGTGTTGTTCTGGAATGGACGGCAAGTCACGGTGCCAGGGGATCTGGCGGTGTGGATTTCGCCTTCCCTATATGAGCGGATTGTGAGAGAACTGCAGTGGGCCCCGCCAGGAATCCCAAGAAGGTGTTTCCTGGGACAGTGTTGCCACGGTGACAAGTGTCACCCACCTTGGCCGTCTCGCAACTTTAGCTGCAGCCTGGGTTGCCCCTTGCCTGCTTCCCTGTTCAGCTGCTCATGCAGGCAGTGGAGGCCCCTTCCCTTGTCCACGTGTCATGTGATCAGCCTCAGAGGTGAAGAAGAGGAAAGACCCTGGGAGGACCTGGAGAGGAAGGTGAACTTCCAACTGAAGGAGCTTCAGGAGGAGAGGAAAATTCCTTCCTCCTCCTCTTCACTCTCATCTGGGGGCAACAGTGACACTTCAGATGGAGCTTTAAAGTCTTCTGGAGTGCAGATGATGAGCCAGGCAACCAACACTGACCTGTGTCTCCTGCACAAGCCAAGTTCAGCATCACCAGGACGACCTCAGTGGAAGTACTGGAGAAGAAGTCAGACTGAACCCCAGTACAAGCTGTCCAGTGGCCCTGTGCACAGCAAGTATCCTGCATTAGATGTTGACCAGAAATGTCAGATCAAGGACAGTTAATTTTAGTGGATTTTTCTTAGAACTGAGGCAAAACAACACAATTTCAGTGCTGAAAGTAAAAACAGTGTATTTATTGACATACATTTAATAATATTGTAATCTAGTTTAACAACCATTCTCCAAATTATTAAACAATCATCAAACTAAAAATTAACTGCTATATTATGATTATCTAGTACAGATTCACATAAATAATTTCAGTAGTAAAAAAAATTAGAGAAGTGAAACTAACTGCAGTGGGAGTGTGCACTGTCGAGGCTCAAATCCACTGGCATGCAAGCTGAGTTTTTGCAGTGCTGCAATTTACTGACTACGTTATTTATTTTTCCCAGAAAGCCTGGTGAAGAAAACTTTCAGTGCAAATCGAAAGTCCGATAATGGCATGGATGGCTCAACCAATCACAGCTCGCTTTTTCAACCAGTTCCAGTTTCTGGAGGAAGAAGAACCACGGTTAAGGATGCGCTAGGTCAGAGTGACATTGCTGAGTGTGGCTTCAGCTAGCCAGCACTGCTAAAACTGTTTGTGTTGGACAATGGTGAGATCTAATCAGCTGACTAAAACTGGCAAACGTGATTTGTACTGCTATTGCCAGATCTTTCTGCATCGCATCAAAGTTTTCAGTCTCTCAGTTGGGATTGTTTTTTTTAACTTATGTGTAAGGCTTTTTGAATGAATAAGCATGTCAGAAGTCAGTAAGACAGTAAGGTTTTGAAATTGTTTTGTAATGGGTGGGTTTAATGTTCTCATTCAGGGATTGATACAATTAATTTCACATCATATCTTTCGCAAAAAAATATGTCTGCCTTTTGTATATTCATATCTGCTAAGTATTAGACTTCTATGTAATGATATCCAGACTAGCGAGTAAAATGTTTCTCTTCAGGCTCCAGTAAGATGGACAGTTGGTATTTGTCTTCTTCTGCCTCTTCACCAATCACCTACAAGGGCAAATCCTTCTTGATCCAAGATACACAAATGCATTGTGGATGTAATTTGCGAAACTTGTTATTCTAAAGTTGGGATTTTTGGAAAATCACGTTCCATTTCACTATGTTATGGATATGTAAAACAGTAAAACTCTAGTGAGCAGTCAGGTCAGTAAGGGCTATTACATCTGTTCTTATTAAATTTTATATTGAAATAAGAACGTAAGCTTTGAGTTTTATGTCATACCATTGCATTTAATTCATAAACAGACAGATGGGCATGAAATAAATTAAAAGGATTAAGTTGAATTGAAGACAACTTAAAATAATGAAGCCATTATTTTTACCTAAGATCAGTCACTGTGGAACCAATGTGCATGTGCCCAAATCCAGATGTTTCTCTAACAACCAATCCAGCACTCCAGTGTCTTGTATTTTTCTTATGAGAGATGTCTACCCGTTTCACAGTGTTGAGATGACCCTGACCTATCCCAGGAAAATTATCTACCACTAATATTTATATGATTTTAGTGTACTTCAAACTCAATCTGGCACTTTGGATGTAATGTTACCTTAGATTGTCATTTAATTATGCCTAAAGCCTTGAAAAGACCTATGCCAATATGGTCTCTGAATGGACATTTAAAAGGGGTAGCAATTTTCACACATAGTTTTATGAAGAAACTGCTACCTATAGTTTTCGGTATGGCAGTATAATCTTAGAACATTAACTTTCTCTCTTAAGTAAACAAACTCATTTTGACTCATAAGACGTGGACACGCAGACTATGCAAAACAAGGTTTACGTTTCTGTTTACATTAAATATTTATATTTTAACTAAAACAAAGACCATAATGTAAACTAGTCTCAACAAACAAAACAAATACAGGTGTACCGTCAGGTTTAATGGTAAAAATCTGGAGTCAGTAAAAATTTGGAGTCGGTAAGAATACAAACAATACAACAATCACCTCTATTTGTTTAATGCACGTAATAAATACAAATACCAACAAAATATGAATAACGTTTAAGATACTCCACGTTAAAAGTAACATAAAAGCCTCCACTTCCGCTAAACACGCAAGGAGAGCAAAAACTTTCAGTCTTGAGAGACTTTGCGGCGTAGTGTTGTCTCACGCATGCGCCGTGGCGTTGAAAGCGGTTTTTGTCGGGTAGGAATAAAGGGCAGAACAACAGAGCGTGGGCACTTAGACATAAGGGGACTTCATCCAGTGTTTTTCCCGTTACTCTGCTCTTTCTGGCGGGTAAAATGAAGGGAATTGATCCCAATTGTTGTTATTAGATTAGGACAGAGGCATACATAGCTAAACCTGGAAAAAGAAAAAAATCCAATTGGAAAAGATATGTAAGATATTATTATGTATATGTATTTGTTTTCATTCGTTTTAGTTAGCTTCCAGTGGGAAAAAAGTCCTTTGGGAAATTTTTCCAACATTCTAACTTTCACTCTTCAACGGTCAATAATATAAGTAAAAGTTATAACTCGTGATTTTTAATAGAAACGTACTTATTCAGACAGTTCTCTATAAAAAGGAAAAGCAAAAAGACTCAAATATCGTTCTGCAGTTCCACATAACGTTCCCAGAGCAGCCGTCACTGCTTCCTGTTCTTTTCCCATTCTCTCTCTTTTTTCTTTCTTTCTTTCTTTTTTTGCATTTCGCTATGCTTACATTGTAGCCAGCGCTGCTGAGGCAAACCTCCCACAGATGCAGGACACAACGCTGCGCTTCACTATGGCTTTATGAAAAGTGCTGTGCAAAGAATACATTACGAATTCCTAAGAGGTAAGGCACAGACATTTCTATGTTACTCTTTTCATAATAAAAATGCATCGAAATTACAACAGTGGATAAGTCTTGTGAAATAATGTAGGCTATTTTCTAAAGTTTTAAATAGCCTATGCTTTAATTATCGAATAAGAACACTAAATGATTTTGGTTTATCATGTGAAGTATCTGGGTGGGAAGAAAGCATAAATCGATACTAATATAAATTACAATTAAATTTGTATATCTATTGTATCTAGTCTTTGTTCAACTGTTGTGTGTTTTATCTGGCACAAACGGCAGTGCAACTGGATACTTTGCTTGAAATAACAATGAAGTAAAATATTCCTTATATGAATATGAGGTATTTACAGTGGGACTCTCTCCAATTATGCACATTATCAGACACCACTTAGCTTTCAAACACGAAGTGCCCACCCGTGCTAGCACAGCGGTAATGCATGAAGTACGCTTACCAGGGGGCGCCATTTAACCTAATATGAGACGACATTTTTCCAAGTTCGAGAAGAAAAAGTTTTTATTAGGAATTGTAGTCAGAGGTCTGTACATGAAGATTCTGCATAAAGTCAAAGCAGAGAGGAGTAAGTCCATCTGTTCTCCGTCTTGTGTGCATTTCTGTCAGATTAACGACCCTACGAGGGCCCCACTATTCGCTCTCTTGCCCAAAGAACCCGATTATATTTGAAAGTCTCCCTTTGAGACTTTCAAAGGCAGCCTGATTGTTTTTCAGATTCGCGCTGGGTGAATATTTGTCTGCGGTTTACTGCAGGTGCTGTGCAACAATGACGTTTATGACATCCCCGTGCCATTAATCTTTTTACGCGATATTATTATCAGTACTATTGTTTCATGACGCTCGGACACGTCGCACAAGGCAGCACCCACAATGTCCTTCCCCCTTCGGCGGTGCAAATGACAAGCCATGATAGCAGTTTATGAGCATATGGAAGTAATCTAATTTCTGAGGAAATAGCCAGGCTTCTAGCTGCTGTTTCCTTATTTATTGCCACTGTCAAGTGTCAACAGTAATAGTATTTCAAAAACTATTTATCCTGGTACTGCTTAATAATAATAATAATAATAATAATAATAATAATAATAATAATAATAATAAAACAATCGTAATTAAAAAATGGTAAGATTGTAAAAACACAAGAGTAGGATGGGGGATGGATGATTTTTTATGTCACCATGGTGATACTGCACAGTTCCCAAATGGTTATATAGTTCCCCCTGTTTCAGACCTGCTCTGTGGGTCATGAGAAATGAATGCACTCCATATGGACTGCTGTGGTTCTTCAAGTATTATCTATAATTATAGGTTTATACCCAGGTCCCTTTCCCAGCAACAGCAACTGTGTGTTTTGTTTAACTCTCCTATAGGCCTAATATATATATAAAAACAAGTTCACAATGTATTTATTTATCTTTACACAATGTAGATATCTTTAAACGTTGCTTGCGGGGTTGGTCTTCCACCTACTTGCTTGGGGTTGCATTTCAGCATTTCCTGATTTTATGCATGCCATCCTTACATCTCAGTATGACAGGGAGTGTCGCCAGTGTAGTATGTGTGCACCGTATAATACTCAGGTACTTTTATTTCTAAGTGTTCTGATGACTCACTAAGACCTCTTGCCCAGTGACTTTTTAAATACCCCCAAGGCATTTTGTCCACCCGCAACCAAAGACCCATGAGAGTAGAGTATTAGCTCCAACAATGTAGTTGTTCGGTGCTTATGCGGTTTCTCTGAACAGAACTGTGGGACAAACACAATGCAAAACGCAATGGACCAAGGAATATGGGAACAGTTTTTGTCCTTTGAATGACTTCAGCAGGTGTTCATTGTGGCCTAAGATGGTCCTTTGGGACGTTTGTCTTGAAGTGGATTTACAATGTGAAACAAATACGTGCGAGACGCCACAATCGTATTTTATTCTAATCTAACCCTATTTGTAAATAAAGCTCTATTTCTATCAAACTTTTTCCTTAAAATGTATTTATGGTATGTGATTCTTTATTTATCTATGTGGAGCAGCATGATACTATCCGGGGAAGCAATATGGCGACCAGCCATGCCGTTAAACGAATATTGAGGAAGACTTGGAAGCAGAGCCTGGAAAGTATTGGGATGGATTCCAGACATATCAAGTTAGCTTTTAGCTGCCCATCAACGAAAGAGCTGCCTTTATTTCCATGGTACAGCAGTGCAGCTGTTGACAAACATCATCAAGCCGCCGTATCATAAGCCCTAGAGGTAACACCTCAGGAAAAGTCTTTAAAATGTTGGCGCGGTCTACCTCGTGGCAGCCAGGCAGCTGACTTCCCTCTTTGTGATCCTGAGGTCTGGTCTATATGGGGCCTGATTTCTTTGTCCTCACACTGACAGGACTCTGTAGGCCAATCGCCAAAATATGCGGTGTTGTGCTGCGTGGCTCACAGAGGGGAATTTTCTGATCCCACTCCTCTCATTTCTACGCCTATCTTTTATTTTTCCTGCGTGTGGCGAGGTCCATCTGGATCTGGTTTTAGCGGCTGGTTTCTTAAATTATCTTAAATCAGTTTGACCAAGCTAAGGTCACACAATAAATATATAATGTGAGGTAAACAATGAAGCATAACTACTTGGCCCAACCATGGTGCATCTTGGCACAACCCCCAGGAGAGAGAGGCCATGTATTTGGACTTTAATACTTCAGCGTTGATCTGGTTGGGAACTTAATAAAAAGAAGCTGGGATGGATGGAAGAGCTATCAGACTGTGACACAGACTCCAGAATGCCTGTACTATCCCTTGTAATCCCCGGCTCAGCTCCTCAGCATGTCAACATGGATTGGATGGAGATGGTTACTCCAAGAACTTAGGCAGGAATATGTAATTCACCTTAAAATGCCTAACTGAGTTATTAAATTATCTATGACATGTATTTGTATTTGCAAACAAATTATTGTTCCGTGCTTTTTTTTGTTTTCTTGTTCCTTTCATGTAACCTAAATCGAAATCACCTCTGCCTGCCTCTTACAGAGCCCCCCAAGAAAGTACTGCTTCAAGATAAACGATTGTTTGCGGCAGGAACATTTTCATTTAGTGGCGTAGACCCAGATGTTTTGGGATGACACAATTCATTATGACCCTCTCAATTCTGAGACACCATACTGATTGAAAGACGGTCTGCATAGCTTTGAGATAGCCCAAACTTCAGCAACAAAATGACCCACAAATATTTGTATCCTGATGTTCCTAACAGGTATCCACCAATGCGTCATATGTAGTCTGTGTTTTTGTCCAGTAAGCTTGCTTAAAGCCAGAGAAGAGCCTGGCTGGGAAGGTACAAGGTTAAACTGTCATAACAGTAAGTCATGTCACTATCTATCTATCTATCTATCTGTCTGTCTGTCTGTCTGTCCGTTTATAGTTAGATCAGTTTTTGATTTACCCATATACAACTTAGAATTACTGCTCATCTCATTGCTTATATTTACTCCCGTAGCTTTTGTCCAGTGGCTGATATTTTGCTTATATCCCTGAATGAAGTCTCATTTGAACCTTCAAACTCCCATCACCTCAACAGCGTTTGTTGCCCAAATTCAGTACTTTTGGATTTTGAAGGCCCGACTTGGCATCATCATCGGGAGCTGAAATGAGTTTGGAATATTCTGAGCCACATGTCTAAAGGGCAGCAGTTTGGTCTCACAGAAAGCTGCAGATTTATGCTGTTCTAATTAAGTGAGTGTGAGTTTCCAAGCATTGTCTCCGCCACCATCAGACCTGGTCCTTAAATGCAGAATCTGCATTTAAATTAAATACAGCATTTCAAAGCAGACAAATTGATAAAATTCACTATCGAAACAAAGGGATCCTGAACACTCTTAGTATGGGAACCAACTTTGATGATTACACTTGTATCTACCTGGACGCTATAAAAGCAATGATACATTCATAACTGAAATGTGGTTTATCACACACCGAAAACAAACATATATATTTATTGTTGTAATTGTGCATTGAATGCAGGGAAAGTATCCAAGGTTCATTAGCTTTCCAGAGCTTGGACCACAAATACATGTCTACTGAATTCCATTCCCATTAAGAATCCTATACGCATATACTTCATACGTCCCAAAAAGCAGATATTCCTCAGTATTCTTATTGGTTTCTGACAAAATATGAAATGACTGACAGCACACTCTCTCTCTCTTTTCAGTCCCTTTTCTCTCTGTCGTGAGACTAACTTCCCTCAGACTAAGTCAATTAGTTACAGATGTATGGTCCATTCCAAAGAAACTTGCTTGGCTTATAATCACACTCTGCTGTCCACTCTGTCGATCTACCATTTCAGATAAACCGAAAGAAGGAGAAAAAAAGTCCTTCACTTATGCGCATAGCGTTTAGCACCTTTCTCCTCTGTGTTTCCCAACTTTTCCAATTTCTGGAGCCTGCAGATCTCTTGACGAGGCTGTTTGGACAGTACTAAGTATTTGTTAGAGCAGTTGTTAAAGGTCATAGTTTTTCTTTCATACCAAAGTGGAGCCAGCTCTAGATTGAATTGCCATTTATATTTTGCAATGCTGTGTTGATGATTCACTAGGCAATGACTTGTAAACAGCCTTGTGCGTGAGATGGAGACTTGACTCCTGATTTGCCATTTGGTCACAGGACCCCTGGGATGGTTTATGACTAGCTGTTCCTCCACTGCAGCCAATATATTGAGTCAGCTTACTTTATTCACAGTGATTTTTATCAGCATGTCTTCCAACAAAGGCAAATTTTTTCTGTCCACGTCTTCTAATGAAATAAACCTGTCTGATCGAATCATAGTGCAACAGTGAAATGTGTTTGCAAACATGACAGTTAAGCAAAATCTATAAATATTCCCTCCCTTTTTTCAAATAACCCAGCTTACATTATTATGCAAACCATTCTAAGCCACATTGTTAAGATTGTAAAGTTTTTGAAAACCCTTTAACTGTTTAAGCATGTACCTCTTGTCAAGCCAAGTCTGGAAGATCTCGGCACTTGGACACACCATGTAAATGCATCATGTGAGCCTGCAGAATGCATATATTTAATGCTTATGAAAATCTGCCTGCATGAACAGCTAGAAGAGTAAAATGTGAACAGTATTGGCCTTTCATTCACTTGATACTGAAACAGAACCCTTCTGTGCTAGAAATTGTTTCCAAAAGGCTGCTTATATCCCTCTCCTAACATCAAAAATGCACTATAACTTGGAGATATTTCAGATTTTCAACAACAGGACAATTATCCAAGCCTGTACATGTTACACAATATATCAGGTTCCCCAGTGGAACATTCCAGTGGAAATCAATAGCTCTAGCTGTATCATCTCAGCTTGTTTTATGGACTGACCTGTTCTGCCTTACTAGTTATGAGGACATTGCAGCTACTCTTTCTAACTCAACCAATAGATCTACTGGATAGTAACAGAGGCCAGCCCAGCTGCCTAAACCCCCTGAAACCCAGCTGAAAAATCGTTTCCACTAGAGTAAACATTATTTTAAATTACATTACTGAATTGTTTAGCAGCCAATTTTTTTCCAGAACTATACTTCGTTTTAGAACCTGAATTTGTATTGTATGTCAGCATGTGAGCAGTATTGGCATTGTTTGAAGAATGAGGTGCATTGTTCACAATATAAAACCCTAATTTCTAAAGCATGTCGTATTTGTTAGGTTTCCGCAATGTAGGGCAACCTGAGTAAGTTTGACATGACTGTTCATGTCCAGCTAATCCGTTGTTTCCTCATCTTAATTAAAATGTCTTTTTTTTATCAGATCTATTCTCAGCTAAATATGGGATTCTGTTTGCTACATACTGTAGTTAGTCCTTGTTGCCGTTATTCGTCTTTGCCGTCAGACCCGAAACGCTTATTTCTTTTAAAAATGGTGTTTCCCTCTGGATTTCTGTCCTGTATTACGTGGCGTTCCGGAGTTCTGTATTAAATAGAGGATCAATCCTCATTCTCTCATCGCTGATCCGTACAGTAACGAAAGATAAAGAGCCGAGTAAACGGATAAGAAACAAACTTCGGGAAAACTCCGAAGTGTCTGTTCGGCTAAAAATAGCCTCGGACTTACGGAGAAAACGTGGACAAGAAATCCAGATGAAAGCTTCTAAGAAATCTGTTTAATATTTGAAAACGTGAAGTGGAGAGTCGACCCCGCTGGTGATGACGGGCGTGTGAAGGAGTGCATGTGTGAGAGAGGGAGGACTGAATACGGGGCCAGTGTGGATGCAGGGGGGGGGGGGGGGAGGCAAAACACGCATATCCACGGATACCAGCACAGCCCGCGGCGAGCTTTCTCGTGGGGGAGGGATTCAACTTGGAAGGTCATGCTTAGGGAGCCGAAGTAAGAGCAGCAACAGGCATAATAGAAAGGAGAGGTTTGTTACAGTCTAGCCATACATCTGTCTGGGAAATATCAACATAAGAATGGCGTGGGAAAGGAAACATTACTACTTGGAGGTAACGTTTAATGATTTCGCTATTTCCGTGGATCGCTTGTTCTATTGTGGTTGCAACATGCCATCTCCAGAGAACTTAAATTAATTTTATATGACTGATTAAACATATTCCAGCCGCACATGATCATGCCGAAACAGTGGAACCCTGTAGCAGATGTGTACCAGAACAAGAAAAGTGAGACTTTTACAGAGATGTGACCATATTTGGCCATTTTCTCAGCTCGTTGACTTTTCTTTCTTTTTTCTCTGTGGCACCAACGGCAAACCGATTGTGTTTCGCTGAACTTGTAAGAGCCGGCAGCGTTTCTACGAGTTGCGGTGTTTTATTTTAGTGTCTTCAAATGAGGTGATGGGGGAGGGGGGGGGGCTTGACGAAGTACGAGGTGATCCCAGTGCTCAGATCCGCGGATGCAATGTATTGCGGGATAAGGGGGCACGGAGTGTTTCTGTGGCTGACATGTGTAAATCCCATTAGCGTGTGTTGTATGTGCACCGGCAGTTCACTGCGCATAAAGAAAAACAGGAGAGCACAAACAAATTATACAGTAACTGTGTGTGCTCACCAAAAATAATGAAAAACACAATAAGTTATTATACAATATTTATTCCGCACTGTGTGAAAACAAAATCCTTGCAAAACCTGCATTTCACATTTCACACTACATTTCACTAACCAACCGGTCCCACGCCGGAACAGGACTTCCCCAGTTAAAAGCATGTTTGTGCGGAACACACTGACCGCTTAAGGGAAGGTCTAAGAGGCCAGCTTGTGATTCAGCCTGCCCCCTGCTATCGGCAGCCGGAGAAGGCTCTCTCTCCTCAAGCCTTCCGAACAGACGGCCCATTGTGTCCCAGTAACAATGACCTTTCCTTCTGATTGGAGCGAGCCGAGGAGTCTCACACACCCTCCGTGTGTTTGCTCAGGCCGGGACCTGTGCTGGGAATATGACGGCGCCATCTCGGCATGTGATCCGTGTCAATCGGACTCTGCGCAAATATGTCAAAAAAAGTTCTCACTTAAATTTTGAGTGTGTTTTGCAGTCATTCGATAATGATTGCAAGCTGTAATAATAAAAATATGTTTTAGATCATTTTGTCAAGACAATACAATGTAATACAAATCCTAAACTGGGTGCACTCTTCCTCTAGAACTGAATACATTCTAATATATATACTATCTGAATATAATATAGCTTTTCCAGGCTTTGAGTGTCATCTACTAACAGTGAGTTTTCCCCCTGTCCTTGGTATGTGTTTTTTTGTCAAATTACAGGGTTGAGTTTGACAAAGCGGGTCATATGCTATGCTTACCATGTTTTTTTGTGTCCAAAGTTGTTTCTTGCTAACCACTGTTATGATATACACTGGTCTGAACACAGAAATCCTTGAAAGCACCATACATTTAACATACTTCTCAGAATATCGCCTCAGCCAAATGAGAATGTTTACACTTTGCCACCTAGCTGTTCATCAAGTCATGTAACCGAATGCTTTCTTTGAACTGTGGAATTTCTTTTTCTATTTACCTAATCACAGCTGATGTACAACCAGACTTCCATCCTGTGACACTTTGGAGATAAAACATCAGGATTGCAAAAGAAAATGAGAACCCATGACCAGTTCAGGCTTATCACAAAGGCTTCTGGGAACACGCCGTCAGTTGAGGCTTATTGCAAAGGCTTCTGGGAACACGCTGTCGGTTGAGGCTTATTGCAAAGGCTTCTGCAGACCTGCCGTCGGTTGAGGCTTATCGCAAAGGCTTCTGGGGACCCGTTGTCGGTTGAGGCTTATCGCAAAGGCTTCTGGGGACCCGTCGTCGGTTGAGGCTTATCTCAAAGGCTTCTGGGAACACGCCGTCAGTTGAGGCTTATTGCAAAGGCTTCTGGGAACACGCTGTCGGTTGAGGCTTA
>JABFEA020000021.1:16577624-16589271 GCA_019775915.2 Cyphomyrus plagiostoma | reverse complement strand
ACACAGACGCTGGCCTCGCACTGTCACGTGCACACAGACGCTGGCCTCGCACTGTCACGTGCACACAGACGCTGGCCTCGCACTGTCACGTGCACACAGACGCTGGCCGCGCACTGTCACGTGCACACAGGCGCTGGCCTCGCACTGTCACGTGCACACCGGCGCTGGCCTCGCACTGTCACGTGCACACAGACGCTGGCCTCGCACTGTCACGTGCACACAGGCGCTGGCCTCGCACTGTCACGTGCACACAGATGTGCGAGCCCCAACAATTAATCACTGGTTCACTGGCGAGCATGAGGAGCTTCCTGCTTGCTGCATGGTTTCCATTAGACCCTTTGTTCGCTGATCTCACTTAACGAGAAGTTTGCTTCTGAGAACAGCCTGCAGAGGGGACGGCGACATGGTCAGCCAGCACCCCCCACCTCCGCCATCCTCGCAGTCAGAGACAGAGGGGCACCATTGATCCCCGGCTGCCTGGGAATGCTTTGGCCTACGCGTGTCTGGACATTGCCCTCATTGCGAATACCCAGAACAGTGAAAGTCCTGCCGTATCTTGTATTTATATTCTTTTCATTAGTTTTAACACCCGTTGTAACACGCTGGCTGTTTTTCCTCAGGAGCAGTGGCTTTCCGGTAATGATGGGGCTGTGTTTGCTTCTCACGGGCCTCCTGGCATGCCCTTGGCATTCCTCCCTGGGCAGAACGGTGCCTGGGCTCGTGTGGTTCAGCTTTAGGATCTCATGACAGCTGCAGTGATGTGGGGACAGCCTCTAAGCACTACTGTGGAGCGGGTGCACTGAGTCCTGCCCACTGCAGCCAGGGGTTTGGAGCCCAACACTGGAGTGTGACTCAATCATTGGTGTGGACATGTTCGGCCCACCAGTCACTACATCTGTACAGATGTTCTGTGCATCGGCTCCTTTCAAAAATGTTAAGTCCGAAAGAACCATCTGTGAATTCTGCCAATCCAAAGCATATTTTGCAATGACTCTGCCAGACACCCACCCTGAGAATAACATAAATCCAGGATGGGGGGGGGAGCTGTGTTGATTGTGTGCTTCCTCTGGTTCCGGTTCTATGTTTTTTTTTCACGGTTTTATGGCTCATTTTGTGAAACTACACAGGAAGGAAGAGGCAGAGGAAGCCCTTTCTGAGTCTTCAGAAGGATGTGCCGCTTCCAGTTAAACATGAATATGAGACTTTTAAGAGTCACTGCTTGTGCTTTTGGCATGATGATGATAATGATGATGAATGGCTAGGCCACAGACCTTACGAAGACCAAATCCAAGAACCGTACAGCACAACATTGTTTATTTACTTATGCTGTGAAGTTGTGTATGTTGGTGTGTCTGTATAGGAATTTTTGTCTTATTTGTTCCATTGTCGAATTTTTATGTTCACAGATCGACTTCATTATATTAAAATCTAAGCTTTCCTGTCAGTGTCACCACTAGTGAAATGCATTGAACTGACCTATATATAAAATTTAAAATTTGCTTTACTTATTCATGGTTTACAAGGCTTAATCGAACCAGTGTTTCAGAAGTGCATAGATCTGAGTTAGAATGTGCAAATATAAGCACTCAGCTGGAGACGGGCAGAAGCAGGAGCAGGTAACGGTGCCAACCCGCATAAACACAAGTGCCTTTGACATTTCCTGGTGCTGTGATATTAATTCAGTCAACAGCTCAATCAGTTTTATTGGAATGGAGCCCAGCATGGCTCGGGGCATGAGAGAACCATTTAACTATAGCATGAGAGCCATTTAACTATAGTATTAACTCGCTGACTGTGGCCAGGTTAGGCCCCGCCCATACACATTTTTTCCAGTTATTTGTTGATATGAGATCATTACTAATTTTTGGTCTAGGGGCAATGGCCAGTTTGCCTGGCACCCTGTGATAACGGTTGGCAATTGTAGCTGTGATTGCTCGGAGAAAACAAGGAAAATCCACTTCTTGCCTATATTTTGCACTCTTTTGTAGTATAGTCAAGAATGGTGAATGTATTAGCGCGTCTTTGCTAAAGTTCTCTGACATAACACAGAATGCTCCAAAGCACTAGGCTATGGCAGCACTGTCTCATGGAGCGTTCATTGTTTTTTTGCATCTTACTCTGTACTCTGTGCACACATGGCAAGGACGGCCTCTGACTCCCACGGTCCCCTGTCCCCCCAGCACTCTGTCCAGCTGCGTGCACGCAGTGGTGGCCCTGCTCTACCCCTTCTCCTGGCAGCACACCTTCATCCCCGTGCTGCCATCCTCCATGGTGGACATCGTGTGCTGCCCCACGCCCTTCCTGGTGGGCATCCTCTCCAGCTCGCTGCCCAAGCTGAAGGATCTCCCCGTGGAGGAGGTGGGTCTGTCCGCGTGGACCTTGGCCATTGCTATGTGACATTCCAGATGTTTGGTTCAAGAAATTAACACATCAGAGATACGCCTTTACCATTTCTATAATCTTAATGTAATTGTTGAATGTATTGCCTGTCATAATTTTCTCACTCTTGGGGTTATGAAAATATTAATAATTAATTTAAATAATTATTAAAAATAATAATCAATGAAATAATCTTGATTTTGTTTCTGCCGTGATTGAAAATGTCTTTTTAAAAAAAAAAAAAAAAAGAATCATTGACATCAGTGTCATAGGAAGTTGGGTAAGAATGGGTTGAGTTGGATTCTTGTAGCTTTACAAAGTCAAACTCAAACACATTCCCACAAAATTGTAATATTTTTTTCAGGTGTTCATACAATCTATCCCCCTAATCCTAAAACCTTTCCATAAGTGAAATGTTTGTTTACCGATAGATGTTTTTGATTAAAATCAAAATGTCCGTTTTCCAAAGAAACATACGTGTCTCCACAGTGATTTGCACAAGAAAGCACATTTCCCTCTTTCTTATATGCTGTTTAAAACCAATGATTTTCAGTTGATGCCTCCAATTATTCTGCATCTTTTCAGAGAAGGACTGGTAGAGACAATGGTGGCTTTTTCTGTAGAGTCTCTAGAGGCTGTACTGCGGATGTAATTGGCCTGCTGGGGTGGTAGAGAGGTCTGTTGGAAGAATCTGGATGAATGTGGTGGATGGAGCCAAGGGGACAAAGATTGGACCTTTGCCTTAAGGGGTCCTGCTGCAGCTGGAGGAAGTCGGCCTACTCAGTAGTTTGTGTGATAGCTTACCACTGCAGCCTGGCCTTCCTCCAGCCTGACCATAGAAGGCTTTGGTCTCACAACCTGATTTTCGCTATAGTATCAAATGCAGCATCCGGCTTGTAAGCTGTGGATAGCTGCACATAGTAAGAGTGCAAGGTCAAGCTAATTAAACTGTGACAAATATAGCAAAGAGGAGATGCAGGTTCATGGTGTTTTTAATAGGCTGGATCTCACCAAGATGGGAAGCCAGTGATTGAACTGGTCTCTTTCATTCTTCATGAGTTGACCTGGGATTCTTGGGGTGAGCCTGGGAGGGAGAGCGAGGATGGGAGCCATCGCAGCTGCTGAAAGCCCCGGCGAAATGAGAAAAGAACTTGCCATACTTAGCTGTATGGATTGGCTGCATGCTACTTTGGCATGTGTCACAGATGGTGGTGCAGGAGGCAGTGTTATCGTTGGGTTGAGCCCCGCTTTCTCCTGACCCCATTGAAGTGTCCTTGAGCAAGATGCTGAACCCCAAATTGCTCCCGGTGTGCAGGTTGGCGCCTTGCATGGCAGCCTCCGAAATACCGGTGTGTGAATGTGTGTAGGGATGGGTGAATGTGAGGCATGTATTGTAAAGCGCTTTGAGTACTCGGAAGAGTAGAAAAGCGCTATATAAAATGCAGTCCATTTACATGGGGTGCAAAAATCTGCACATCCTTGGTGGTTGTGTCCTAGGTGCTTAGCAGCTTCTTTTAGCTGATTAAAAGTGGGCCGATGGACTGTGCTTTGTTCCCGATTCTGGCCAGACCTTTTACTCCAGTCGGCAGCAGCCTGCCCTCTATCTGCCTCCCCACGCACTGCGGTTAGTGGCCAGGATTGGGTCTTGTCCTCTTTGTGGGTTTGCCATCAGAAGACACTATTACAACACACCACCACTAGTGACACTCATAAATGACTTGTAAAATATCCAATAATCCTCAAAACAAGAGTCTATTGAGAAGCATCTGCTGTCTTAATATTGCTAGTGGTGTTCATGAACACTAGTGTGAAGTTTCTTTGCAACGTTTAGTGACAGCATTTAGCATTATTTAACATTATTTTCTCTAAATATGAAATGCATTCCCTTTTGTTAATTCAGGCTTTAACAGTGGACCTGAGGAAAGACCGGTTCATTAGACAGGTAAATACAAATATACCGTCTGAGTATGTGATAAATGAAAGTCAGCTAACATGTCAATATTTGTGGATCTCAATTATTATAGGATCTAACCATAAGGGAGAGCAGAGTAAACTTGTACTCCCCAGACTTTCTGTTTTAGGAACCAAGTATTCTGGAAACATTTCTAACCTGCATTTCAGACTGTTTTTATCCATTAAGGTTTGGTAGAATGATTGCCCTCAAGTAGGTGCACATCGTTTATAATTGCTGTGCTCACTATGTGTAGATGGATGATGAGGCCACACTGTTGCCACGGAAACTCCAGGCTGCCCTGGAGCATGCTCTCGAACAGAGGAAAGACCTCATCAGTCAGGACTCTGATAGCGAATCGGATGAAGGTAAACCTCTGATCTAGTCACCCAGGGTCCAATGAGGGATGAAGTACACCATGTGATCAAGGCAGCAGTTTGCTCAGCAGTCCACAAGGAAATATGCATGATACTGTTAGAGACTGAAAGAGTTAATGAAATAGTCTTTAGTAAGACAAACCACTAACTCAAACCCTGCATGTCGTCTTTAAGGGATGTGTCTTTTCACAGATATCATTGACATTTGTGTTGATTATTTTCAAAGAGGGGAGCTTTGTACCTCATTGTTATGAGCTGAATATTTCCCTTGCAAAAACAGAATGGAAATTTCCTGGCAAAGCTGGACTGTAAATATTTCTGATGTTCGCACAGTTATGATTTGGCAGGGGAATACACCATTTCTGCTTTTCCAAACACAGAAAATGGCCTTTTAACTTTGCTTTCTCAATTCACTCCAGATGAGACACAAATTCTTCAAAAAAAAAAGACTTTATAAATTGTCACAGCTCATCGACAAAGCATTTGACAGCCACGGGTGCAGGGGAGGGGAGGAAAACTTGGCCTAATTACATTTTGCATGCCCTGAAAAGGAAACGATATTCAAATATGGAATAAAGAAATGAAGGTGCTTCTAAAGAAAGCATACTTGTAGAAAGGATGATACTTTTAATAAGGGACTCTCCGCTATGCTACTCTACGGACTGTACTCTCTCTGCTATTTATTGTGTAAAGACTTATGTTCTACTTTTTGTTGAAATAGTGATGCATTTCTGATGCAGGTAGCTTGGTCTTGTAACGCATTAACTATGAACAGTTGTTTATATAACTCTTTATAAGTGTCAGATGAAGATCTCCCTGTTTTGACAGAATGCAACTCCCTAAACAACGTGGTGTCAGAGGCCTTTATCCGCTTCTTTCTGGAGACGATCGGACATTACTCCCTGTTCATGACCCAGAATGAACAGGGCGAGCGCGTATTTCAGAGGGAGGCCTTTCGCAAGTCTGTGACTTCCAAGAGCGTCCGCCGCTTCCTGGGCGTTTTTATGGAGTCCCAGATGTTTGCTGGTTTCATCCAGGACCGGGAGCTCCGCAAGTGTCGAGCCAAGGGTAGGTAGTATCTCTCTGGGCACCCTGCTGTGGTCCACTCTAGTAATCTGATGTATACCCTGCCAGTGTTTTCCAAACCGGTCCTCAGGTACCCCGCAGGGTTCACCTTTTTGCTCCCTCCCAGCTGCCTGCCTGACAGTCCACATTTTTGCTCCCTCCCAGCTCCCAGCCAGACAATCCACATTTTTTCTCCTTTCCAGCTCCTAGGAAATGCGGACTGTCTGGGGGTCCCAGAGAACCAGGTTGAGAAACACTGTACTTTACCATGTAATAAGCGTGTACTGCTTGATTATGGATGACATTACATATATTTTTGGAAAACAAGTCTATGCAAAGTGACCTGCAAGTCAGGGTCAGCCAGTCTCCCAGAAACCCCTGAGGTTAAGGGCCTTGCTCATGAACACCTCCAGCAGATGATTGGAACCCAGTACCTTTCATAGATCCCCAGAAATCACGCTGCTGCAGTGGCTCCAGTTTAGCGACAGCAGCATGCACCACACCAGGGATCCCAGTTCTGGTCCTGCTGTGTTTGAGCAGGGAAACTTGCAGACTGGCATTAGAGATCGGAGAACCCTGGTGTAGTGCATGCTATTTTATGCAAATATGTTCTTAATTTATATCAAGTAGATAAAAAGCTTCCTTCATCAGTGTGTAGATGCCCCCTCCTGGTAGAAAAATATATTTGACTTGTTGCCACTGGGATAGTGGGGAACCAGTGACCTCCTCCCCCCTTTTCAGAGCACATTAAGATACATTTTTATTTTAAACAAATACAGTAGTTAGGATAATATGGTTTTCTGATTCCTCCTCTGTCGCAGGGCTCTTTGAGCAGAGAGTGGAGCAGTACCTGGAGGAGCTGCCCGACACTGAGCAGAGCGGCGTCAACAAGTTCTTCAAAGAGCTGGGTGAGTGGACCACTGCATCGCACCAGGAGATCACCTCCTGCAGTTTAAAATCCCGTGCAGTGCTCCAGAACCGTTTTCCAGACAACGTCTCAACACGCATTTGCAATTCTGCATTACCTTAAAACTAATTTTCCTGTCGAAAGACTTTTAGCCTCCAGCAGTAGCTGTGAAGCTGGAGTTCATTAAGCTTAAGCCTGTGGGAGTTCAGCCACAGTGTATATTAACCTCATGACAGCAAAATTGGATTAATACTTTTTTTTTTGTTTTCCAGGAAGTAAAATGAAGTTTCTGCACAAAAAGAACTAAAGGAACACCCATTCTACTGTACATTTTTTACCAAATACCAACAACGGTGAAATATTCAGTCTTATTGCGTAGTGTGCACATTACAAGACCCGGTACACCCTATACATGGAGATCTTCTATTTTGGGCTGTACCTAAATTCAGATTTTGTACAAAAAAAAATCACTGTAAGCTTGCTGTTATACCTGTTAGGCTCCTAGTTACTTTTGTAGATTAATTCCAATGGGCCTTTAAGAGTGGTTGCAATGTGGATGGTACCTAATGTGCATTTGACTGTTCCCAGAATAACCACTGACTTACAGAAGGCATGTGGAGAATCAGATGACATATGAAGAATGGCTCCATCAAGTGCTAGATCTCTTTGCCATTGTGTGAATGTTGCTTTTGTCTGCTGTCTACCGTGCTCCACCATTGTGGTACTTTAGATGAGGACACCCTGTGCATTTAACAGCTGGAAGTTTATGTATATGCGTAAAGGTACATGAAGAACATACTTGTTAACAACCCAATTGATTTGTATCTTGTAAATTTCTAAATAAAATGTTTTAAGAACATGTGTGAACTTTACCTTGAACTCAAGCTGTTAGTTCAGCACACACAGCTGCCAGATGCCACTCCTAGAATCAAGGGACAGAGTGCCCCCTTTTGGTGGTGCAAAGTTTCCCGTTATCTTAGTCACTGGACTAGCCTGGTGGCATAGTTGCTTGTTTTAGGTTAAAGAAAAATTAAGTTGCTATTTCAGTAGCGGGATAACACCTAATTCACCAATATACTGATGGTGCCCACATTCACCAAGTTGCAATATATTTCCAGTTACTTGTACTCTTCTAGTAGCACAGTGACTGGGTAATACTCTTACCTCCAGTGTTGAGGGTTCTAATCCCACCTCTGCTGCAAGGCAGTTGGTGTGTTCCCCTGCAGTCACTAGGGATATTTCCATTTTTCCTTCCAGTGTGAAGATTTGCAGCTAGGCTAACTGTATGGACGTACCTTGTAATGGCCTCCAACTCCTTAACCAATAAGCGGATGGAAGACTGGATCTACCTGCATCGGCTCCTCATCTTCATCATGAGAATCACTTACACCTGATCCCCAAAGTACATCAGCTACCTATATAACCCAAATTCAAATTAATTCATGAAGGCGAATTAATGTTAGCTGTCCCAGTGAAACAGTAGCCCAGCCCAGGTCTGAAGACTCACCACACACAAGGTAATCCATAGAATTAAGACAGGGGTGGCCAATCTTATCTGCAATGGGCCGGTGTGTATGCAGGGTTTCGCTGGAAGTAATTATATTACAAATTAGAGGACCAATTGGCTGAAGAGTCCTCACTCCTTGAGTTTGAACAGCGGACCTAAAGGTTACTCCAAAAACCTACGTACACACTGGCCCTTTGCAGACAAGACTGGCCACCCCTGGGTTAAACAGTATTAAGCTTGCATGCCAACAGCCATACCACTGGCTGTCCAGACTAGATAATATTCTGAAGATAAGCAGATTTTGGCCTGGTCTGTAATTGGATGGGAGACTAACAAGAAAGTTGGGTTGCTGCTGGGAAAGGTGCTAGTGTGGCCAGTAGGGGGAGTCCATCCTGTGGTTGGTGTAGATCCCAGTGCAGTGAGGGGGATGCTGTGCTGTAAAAATGATGCCGGGATGAGAGTAGCAGCGATGATATCCTGGCAAAAAATTGCCCACTGTGGCCCTGCCTAATCTGACCTCCAAATCATCCCTATATCTAACCGAATTCTCTCCTGCCCATTCACCAGCATAGCTGGTGATTGCAGTGGTGCAGAATGGTTGCCATCACATCACCCAGGTGAAGGGGACTTTTAAAGATGCCCAAGCTGCCAAATAAACATACACTTCATTCATTATACAGAAAACAAGCAAGGTTTCTTTTTATACAGTTTATTTTCAATAATTGATATCAGATGCTCATGCCATCAGTACACAAGCTCCTCCAACTCCCTTGATCTTCTCCTCAGCCTTTCTGCTGAAGAACTTGGCCTTCACAATGACAGGCTGCTTGGGCAGTTTGCCTTTGCCCAACACCTTGAAATAACCCTGCCAAAATAAAAGTACTTCATGAGCATGTGGTTCGCCATCCCTCTACACATCCACCAACTTCACCAGTTCTTCTGCACAGGAAGATGGCAGCTCAGTGTATTAAATGTAAAAGGTAACATTCTCAGAACTGACCCATGGAAACTGAACACGTCTGAATGTTCATTACTGACATTTAATTCAAATGCATGCAGTGCAACCGTTATCTTAGACAATGGTACACAGATATTCAAATACTACACTATACTAGTTCAGAAGCCTTTTAAATAAAGGAACTTTGCAGATCATTTATTAATATAGCCATAAATAAGTATATATAGGAGAATCTGAGTGCAGTCATCAATGCACATTATGAAAATCCACGGAAAATATGCAGGTAACGCTCCAAGGACAAGAGTGCACAGCTGGTGTTAACACTAACTGCGGATTCAGAACACTACTCACAGCACGCACGACATCAATGATTGGGGCGGGGCCTTCGGGCTTCTTGGCGTAGTTCACCCTGGTCTGCTCACTGACCAATGTCCAGAGCTTGTCCAGGTTGATGGTTGGGCAGAACATTGTGTTCCTCTTCAGATGGTAATGTCTCATACCAACTTTACCAAAGTACCCTGGGTGGCTAGTTGGCAAGAAAAGATAATCACACATGTGAATCTGAATTTGCATGGCCAAGTACCGAATAAATACTGAAGAAAAACTAGAACCCGAAACCAGGTTCAAAAACAGACAAAAACACTGAGAAAAATTAAGTTGCTTTGTGCAAACTGATAATTAACGGTTATTAAACACAAGGTATAACAGAAGTGTCAAGGGGCTAAGCATGTCTCTGATGAGCCTGATCTCCCTTCTACACGGTAACTCAGCTAGTTAAGATTTCACATACAGCAAATCTAAAGTGCACTCAATCGGAATAACGTAACTCCTGAACCCAGGGCTCTATTGAGTAACCAAAGGCATGCAGGTGGAGGCAGTAGCTATGTTCACTTATAGCAATACAAGTTTAGCGGAGTTATTCCGTCCAGAAACAGAGAGCTGAAACTCCCCAAGTACAACATTGCCACGAAAATGAGCTGAAATTCAGTGCAACATGCTGTGGGATATTAATTTCAGCTGCCACCCCGGGATGGCCCCCCGATCAGCACGGGTATCAGAGACACGCCGGTTCACACTTTCCCCAAAACCAGCATCACAAAGAACCGCTTCAAACTCACTATTTGTCGAAGTTGATCCTGTGGTGGTGCATGCCACCAGCGTTACCGCGGCCTCCGGGATGCTTCCTGTGTTTGCCTGGGAGAAAGAAGAGGGACAAGCTGGCTCTGTAACCCAGAATCGCCGACACGCCAGCGACAGGGCGACCGCGCAAAGGACAACAAACAAGGACTTACCGACTCGGCCGTGGCCGTGGCTAACGTGCCCCCGGAGCTTCCTGGTTTTGCTGTTCCTGGTGGGCTAATAAAAATTAGGAGGGGAAAAAAAAAATCACATGAAGGTACGGCTGAGGCGTCGCGTACATTTCCCACGAGAGAAGTCTACCGCATTTCCAGGTGGAGGAATGTAAAAACCCGGTAAAAGCACGGCACAGGGCCCCTCCGCCGTAACATGCTGCCGAACTGAGAAAGGAGTATTGATGTACGCGTAACAAGGTACAACCCGTTGTCGACTACCCAGGACGTTAGGGCTATTTACCAATTTTCCGAAAAATTATATAATATATACATAAGCCATTTGCTTCTTTGAATGAAAAGCCGAGTTGTTGCAGTGTAGGCCAAATACGTACACCACCAACACAGATACGTGGGAACATTGTAATGAATACTTATTATTATAATTCTACCCGATCCACGACTGATTATGTTCTATGTATCATATAAAGCAATCAGCGTGTCCGTATTTCGTACTAAAACGGAAGATGATTGCCGATTTACTTCATAAACGAAAGCCAGCGGCGATGAGTAGCACTCACCATTTTCGAGGGCGACTAGGAAAAGGAGCGTTATTTTTAATTATCGCGATTATATGCGAGACTTCATTCTTCGGGAATGCCGAAAAAGCGCGGGCGACACCCACTGGCCTGGAGAGGAAGAGCAACTAAAGGTAATGATGAACTTAATGTGCTTGAAATAAAACGGTTCTGACAATTTAGGGTATTTTATACTGCTCCTTAAGTTATTGTTCTGATTATCCGGCAAGCGTTTTTATCCTAGCGAAAATGCATGAAATATTATCAGGACTATTATGATGAGACCGGGATGAAAAAAGTTTGCATCCTCAGCCCATTATTACTGTAACATTAGCCGGCTATGTGGCTAGCAGCGTTCCGTGCTGGAGATCGCACTGAATCTGCAGCTAACCGCGAAAAGATATTGCGTAGGGACTCACCCTTCTATCGCTATGCCGTGTTCATTGGACAAAGTGCATAGATTAATTGTATGGAATATTTCAAAGCCGGATTTATTTGGTGCTGGGCAATTTTAGATATTACTGATAACTGTAATATAGATAAATTTGGTTATCCGAAACGCGAAGTACTGTCCTAAATTGGAAATTGCGCACCTGGAAATTACATCGGTGAAACCAGCGTGCGGATATATCATTC
>JABFEA020000021.1:16564056-16574753 GCA_019775915.2 Cyphomyrus plagiostoma | reverse complement strand
CCCCCCCTCCCCCCCCACACCTGGATACTTGTGATGTTTTAGTCGACTGACGCTCTGAAGGACACCCTAACGGTTCATCAGGATCTAATCCAGTTCCCAGCAGCAACTGACCCCAATAGGTGTATGACGCGGGGGCGTGCAAATTCACGGGGGACGGAGGCCTCTCGTGCACGCACCGGGGGGGTGAGGCAGGGCGGCGCGGCCGGCACATGGCGGCCCACCCAAATCCCCCCGTGTCCGCACTGCTTACCGCTTTCTTAAATTTAGGTCACATGGCCTTTCATACCATTTTGGGAAGGGCTTTGGGGGATCTTTTGTCCTAGAAAGAAAGGAGGAGAGGGAAAAATGGAATTATCGTCTTGGACCTTATTTTTCACAAGGCGGAATTAAAAAAAGCAACATGCTCTATATCGAATTGATGGATTTGCCGGCGGAGTCGGGATCGGGCACTGAAGGGAGTGCAGGGCTTCGAATGTGACACGTGGCCCCCCCCGCTGGGGCTTCCTTCGGACGACCGGCTGACACGTGTGCTGCGGGCTGTTTCCCTGGGCAGGTGAAGCCTGCGGAGCGGTGCGGACGCCAGAGGCATTTCCCCCCCGCCACTGTCCAGACATGAACTGTGACGCGCGCTGGAGGACCTGGCATCCGGAAGCCCAGATGGACAGGGTAGGTGTCGCTTTGCCTGCCACTGCTTTGGACGTCTCGGGTTACTATTTAAGGGACATTTATCAGAAGCATAGCTTGACTTTTCTGTTTAATTACTAGTTTAATAATAAACGTGTGCCGTGGACTGCAGAATAAGAACTGAATTGAAAGATAATGAAGTAAGAGATGGTAATTTTAAGACATTGTTGAATTTTTGGGACTTGGTGTCTGAGCTTTTCACCTTGTCTTTTTTGGCTGGGGTTGTGCAGCTTGCGGTTTATTCGCTGGATATTTTAGTGCTGCTAAGCTCATCATGTCAGGCATCTTTCCGTCCTGCCAGTTACAGCCAGGATGGGCTAATGTCCCCAATTCCCAGACTGCTGCCCAAATTCAGCCATCTTTGACTTTGCCAGCCCTGCTGGGTTCCATCTTAATCCTCAGTGTTTGTTTTGTTAGCAACCAAGATGTGAGCTTGGTCTGTTTCACAGAAACAGATTTAGCAAGGTGCGAATGTCTTATCTTTTAAATTTACATTCGGATAGCCATTCTAGCCTCCCTTTAATGTATTTTTCAATGCTTGTCAAGACAGCTGAAGTGAGTATTTAAATGTAGGCAGGCTTGAGGAATGTATTAAAAAATCTGACAGCAATTCCCAGATGACTGCTGTTAAAATAAGACTGATTCCTCAGGTGAAATTGAAATCTGAGGTGTGCTAATGTGTTCTGGCAGCTCTACGCTAAGCTTCGCCAAAAAAGCATTTTACTATTTTAAATTGCAGTCCTCTGGGATTGACAGTCAGATATTCTGTTTTACTGCTTTACTATCAGCATCTTCTCTCTCTAATAAAAATGTGTGATAAAATATTATTGTTATTGTGAAGTAGCTACTGGCAAGTTATTTTTTATATTATTGGAGTCAGCTAAACGTCAGATATGATCAGCCTAGATGTGGGAGGAGACAACAACAAGGGATACGAGGTTAATGGTGTTACTTTTCAACGTTCTATAACCTTGTGGGCACTTCACTGTATAGATATGTTGTGTTATGTATGAGTAAGTCAGGATGCGACACAATTGGAGAGCAGACAGGTGTGTTTGCAGGACGCCATTGGAATTGCATGTAATAATATTAATAATAATAATAGTAATAACTAATATACATATAAATGTATTATTTTAAAAATTAATGTTATTATTCTATTATAATTCTTATTATACATTTAATTTATAATGCACTTTTCATTAAAACAAAATCTTAAAGCTCTGACATAAACATAAAATAAGATAATAGGTAGTTAATAAAAAAACAATTTAAAAAGATCTACCATCCCCCCCCCCCCCCATTGTGCTTCCAACCGCAGCTGTGTGCCGACTGCCAAGCGCCAGGAGGGGCCCGGGGCCTGTGCACGCTGTGCAACCAGCACCTGTGCTGCCGCTGTGCCAGCCTGCACCAGCACGCCAGCCGGACTGCCCCCCTACCCGCCTCGGACATGGCGGCGCACCCCTCCCCTGTCGGTACGCCTCCACTCAGGGGCATACAGGCCCGCACCCGTCCACACACCGCCATTTGCCCCCCCATTTCCACGCTCACCGTGGCTCTATGGTCGTGCTGTTAGTCAATCCTATTCCAAAGCTACAGACCCCACGCTGCCGGTAGGGTGACACCCCAGGTTTGTAATCACTTTTTTGAGACACACTGCCCCAGGTATAAATTATTTATTCATCTTGTGAATAGTACCTGTTGTATGTTTATATGCTGATGTACGTAAGTTTGTACGGTAAAACTTCATATGATAGGGCACAGATGGTTAGTAATAACTCAGTAACTACTGAAGTACAAATCATGAATAAATATAGTCGCTACTTGAGATAAAAGATGTGTCATGATTCATTAGTGATGTACAAACATGAGATCAGTGTTTCACTGGTGTTATTCATGACTTGTTCCTTCACTGCTTCCTGTAGTAGTTACCGATATAGTAACAAATACAGTCTGCTGCTTGAGATAAAACATGCATCACGGTCCATTAGAGATGCCTTCACATACGTTCAGTATGTAACTAAGACTTAGTTTGTGGTTAATTAATGCATAAGTAATTGTAGAATACTATATTATTTGTGCCCTGTCACGTAAAGCGTTACCGTTTGCATTAGCGCGTGTGTTGGGTTTTAGCCACTCACTGCTCGAGTGCTGAGAGTTAGTGGGGCATGTAGCGTACTACACCGAGAAATAGCTTAGTGAGTGTGTGTAGGGTACTACACCGAGAAATAGCTTAGTGAGTGTGTGTAGCGTACTACATCGAGAAATAGCTTAGTGAGTGTGTGTAGCGTACTACATCGAGAAATAGCTTCACTTTCCATGCAATACTGGAATGACCCAGCTGGGCTTCAGACACTGGAGTCTGACAGGTGCCCATCATGCTGTTTGTATTTGTCTGCGAGAACGGAAGCATCCAATGGCGGAGAGGGACGGGTGAGGGGCCGTAATTGTGCAGGCAGGATGTGGTCAGCCCTCAGCGTGAGGTGATCTGGTGTGAGGCGCCCCTACTCTACTGCACATCACCCGCCACAGTGTAGCCCACTTCTTCTGTAGTGCATCTCCTGCACAAGTGTTGCTAGTGAGAATCCACTGCCAGTCAGAGCACGTCACATCGTGGTTTTGCTCACACAGGATATAAATGCTGCATATCAGAAATGGCTTTAGCCCTGCATGTTGTCTGCTTTACAGTCATTAAATGAGAACCCCAGTGAGATTAGACACTGGGTCTGGTTTTTGGTAAAGAAATGTGAACTCTCGGCCTGCAAATACATAATTTGTGTTGCAGTTCATTTAGTTTTTGTGACACAGTAGACAGTTTGTATTAGTTTTCATAAAAAAATGTCTGTTACAGGAAACAGTTACATTTACAGTATTCAAAGAGTTGTAGTGTTCTGTTGGAAGTCCTAAAAACAGAAGTTTAGTGTTCTGGTTCTGGAGTTCCACAGTAAAGAGTGCAGGTGTCCTGGTTTCAGACCCAAAGCAAAATGCAAGCACCTTATAGCTCGGTTCTGTAATACACAACAGATCAGGTCACACACCAGGTTCACCGGCATGAAATATGAAGTAGGACATGAAGCAAAGTCTGCTGAAATGTCAGTGTTTCTGAAAATGGATAGTAATTTATCATGGCCTGTCGTCCCTCCCAGACACCAGCTGCTGGTCAAACAGACCCCCCCCGTGCCACCTGCACGGACCGGAGCCCCTGGAGCTCTTCTGCGAGACCTGTGACCTCCTGGCCTGCAGCCGATGTCACCTTTCCAGCCACGTGGATCATAGGTGAGGTGTGCTGGGCTGAATGTGTGACGGTGCAGTGTGACGTTCCCTGAAGAAGGACGGTCCCCACAGCAGAGTGACTGTTCGCCTCTGTCAAAGGTCCCATGCTCCCTTACCCAGATAGCACACATATGTTGAAATGACATTGATTCCAAAACAGACAAAAAGGTTGAAACAAAGTTGAACTTCAGTCTTTCACTTTATATCAACATCGAATCAAGGTTTTGCCACCATCGATTTTTCAATATTGAAAATCTGACCAAAAATCTGTTCAGTTTCAACGTTGATAATTTAACACTGACCAAAATTCAACGTATTTAACTATAATTCAATGTTGAAACAATAACATAATTATATCTGGGTTAAGCAGGGACTTTTTAACCCTGAAGTACGACGAAGATGATGTGTGTGCGCTCGTTGGCACGGTCTGGTTCATTTCTGTACCACAGCAGTATTTAACTAGTAATTTAGCTACTAGTCTTTCTCAGGCTACGATGTGCTGAATCATCTATGTAGTTATACATTGTATTGATCTTGAGCAGTAGATTCAAAACATGTTTTAGCGAGGTTGGTAGAACAAGCACAACTCAAAGGTAAACATAATTTTAAGGCCAGATACGTCCTTTTAATTAAAGGGGTGAGCTGGAACAAAGAGCAGTTTGCATGTCGATGTGTGCTGCCAGTGCCAGAATCCGGACTTAACACCGCCGGCGTGTACCGGCTGCTCAGCAAATGCTAATAGCAGGATGCTCACTCGTGGATGTGTATTTGGCACGGTAAAAGTCTTTGTTGCGCTCAGGTTAGTCCATGTCGGGAAGGCCCTCCGGGATCAGCTCTGGCTCTTCGAGAGGCTGACGGCCCAGTTGGAAGACAAAAGGTCCGCCGTGGAGAACTCGGCCAAGCTGATCGAGTCCAGGTGAGCGGTGTGTCCCGTGGTCTGCTGCAGCGGGAATGCGCCGCGCGCCTAAACAAATGAGGCGGAGACTTTGAAGCTGGATCCTTGCGTCGTAATATTAAGTAAATTTAGGCAAAAAATTAAGCAGAATTCTTTCTCTGATTCCACTTCCACTAGTACTCTTAGCAAAATCACCCGGGTTCACTGTAAAAACACTGTAGGGACACAGAAGACTCTCCAATCCACTCAGGTAGTCTTACTGTATGTCACCTTATCAAGGTGATTAGTCTGAGGAAGTGTCACTTGGATAGCTTTAGCATGAGTGTCTGTAAGTGAAGCACAAGTGATCAGCGGCCATGGTGAAGCAGAGGGTTACCCGAAATCACCCTCACTCCCCTGGCTGCTCACAGCTAGTATGTGCAGTTAGTATAATTGGGTGCACTGGTTAATGATAGAGCTAATCTCAGATATCTCGGAAGTGCCACCAGCTGACACTTGTGTAGACTGTAATTTATAGCCATTGAAGTCATTCATTAATTAGCTTCCATTTATAGCTTCGGTCACAGAAAATCATACTTCCTTTGTGTTTTTTTTTTTCTTCCAGAATACATGGACTGAAGATCCTGCAGAGGAAGGCAGAGAATCAGATTAAAATGGCAAAGATGATTATAATGAATGAGCTCAACAAACGAGTCAACTTATTAACAGAGCAACTTAAGGTAACATCGTCTTTTTTCGTTTTAAACATCTGTGGCCCATATGGGGAGAAAAAGGTCTCGGGGCACACCTCAGGAATTCATCTGGCTCTTCTCGGCTGTCTCCTATGCAGAAGATGTCTGGCGACTTCCGGCAGCAGCTCGAAGGGCAGCTGCAGGGCATGGTGGAGCTCTGCAGCCAGCTGGGCCAAACGCAGAACTTTCTCAGCTGGGCCACGTCCCACCACCAGAGGGGCCAGCTTCTCTTCAACAAGGAGCTGGTATGCGGCCTCCCGTCATGTCCTCCACGCCATGGTCTGCAGGGGAGCTCCCGCAGTCTGCCTTCCCTGGTAGATACAGGAAGGCTGGGCGTGATATCTCAGGGCATACGCATAAGGGGGAGAGGGCCGACCTCGCCGCAAGTGCTGGGACACCAGTGACGTCTCGCGCGCCACCTGTTCTGGGAGTGTCACCCTTTCAGGGGCATGTACCTCCTTCCCTTTTCTTGCACTCAGATCATGTTCCAGATGCAGCAGTTGCTGGAGTCCCAGCTTCACTGTGACATGGAGACCCCTGTGAAGATAAAATTCAACTGGGATGCCAGCTTGTGGACGAAGCAGATCTCAACGTTAGGTAGAGTGTGGCGTCTCGCTGCTGGGCTGTATAAATGATTAAATACTCAGAGTGCTGCCTTGATGTCTCCTCGATGGCTTTTTATGGAAGCGCTTGGGCACTTTGACAGGAAAGCTCTTCTTCTCCAACCAAATGCAGGTCATCTGACGGCAGAGGGGGGGTTCCTTCCTCATTCCGAGAGTCTGCCGTGTTCCAGCCTCCTTAAGCCACACCCCCTTACCTGCCCCGCCCTCCCTGCTTCCCTGTGTCCCGGAGCCGTGGAGCAGGGCTGCGGCTTTCAGCCCTGCTTCCAGCCGCAGGCATGCTGCCCTGGCTGCGTGGCTTCCAAGGCCCACGAGCCCCACCCGGGCCTCCTTGTGGACCTCAGCCTGGGGTCCTCAGGACAAAAGGGCAGCTGCCACCCTCTTAGACCATATCTTGACAGGCAGCTGGAGCAGCCGTCTGCAAAGCAGCCGGAGGAGAAGCAGCCAGAGCGGTGTCACGCCGGGTGCAAGCAGCGCCGACCGAAACCCGCAGCCCAGCACTGCGCTCCTCTGCCGGGCCCCTGGGAGCCCGATGGTCCTCGGGCTCTCGTCACCCATGCGAAGAAGCTCCCCCAACAACGTGCCGGGCACACATTGCCGCCCTCGGGGGATGCTGAAGCGTGCCGCCCCAGGGGCAAGCGCCCGGGGCCACAGCCGCCAACGGCCGTCTGCTCCAGCCTGCAGCTCCTTCTGCAGTCTCCACATCAGTCCTGTAGGGGGCAGCGGCCAGGGAGCGCTCAAGGGTGGGTGGACCTGGACAAGCTGCAGCTGGCTATGAGACGCAACGGGATGGGTCCAGGTGGCCCGCAGCCTGCCGGGAAACAAAGAACCGCAGAACCAGCCAGGGCGGGTCCAGATGGACTGGGTGCAAACGAACTGCAAGAGCCCCAGCGACAGCTGCAGATGCTAGCACCCCCGGCGGCGCTGGAGCGTGTCGCTGCCCATCAGGCCGAAGGGCAGCCATCACAAGTGCTACAGTCGCTTGAGAGCAACACCTGCAGCTCCGGGGTGAGTCAGTGCGGTTGACCGGAGCTGAGCAAGCTTCAGGCACCCACCACTTCTCATATGTGTCATTGACCACAGCTCTCTGGCCCTGTCTTCACTGTCAGCTTCAAAGGGGGGGGGGGGGCTCTCTCACGCTCGCTGTCACAGCGCTGCCGTAACCTCAAGGCCAGTAAAATGGACAGAGAGCCACAAGCATGCCGGCGGTATGGACACCATGGGGAGGGACTGGAGGTGCCCGTTTGTTTGCGGGATGGAGTGAAGGCATGACAGGGTGTGAGAATGATGACACCAGCATGGTGCTACAGGAGGTGGCTGCGGCTTTTGTTTGCTGTTTTTTTTTTTTTTTGTTTCAAGCACCAGGAAAGCATTGAGTCAGAAAAACAAAAAAACAGTATGTCAGGGCTGAGAGAAGTGTCAGCCCCCCCGCGCCCCCCCCAATCCACCTCCCACACCCTCCTCTCACAGCAGTGCTTCCTCAATGTTCTGTTGTTTTCCCAACATTAGACAGGAAGCCAGCACTGCTGGTCACACTCCCATCCCCGACTCCGGCTTGTGACCACACCCCCCCCCGGCATTTTAGTGCTTTTGCTTTCTGGACTGAGTGGCTGATCGGGAAATGCGACGCCGTCGGTACGGCCCCCGCCGGCGGATCCCCCTCCCCCATACGGAGCCTGGCTGTTTAGCTGTTTGTTCCCGCGCTTCTGCTACGAGCGGAAAGCCATCTTACATTAACGAGACACCGGGGGATCGGCGGCGGTTTGATTCGACTGCCACTCGTCCTGCTCCATTAGCGCCCGCTCTCCCCCTTCCTTTGCTGGCCTTGTCGTTAAATCCTCTTCCCTGCACCCAGGTCGCTGTGCACTTGTCAGCGATGGGAAAGACTCGCCGCAGGTACATATGCCTCGGCTGCGACGGCCTCTGCACAGCTGGCTGCCCCAGCTTTCCTGCTGTGAGGCGCAGTGGCATATTAGGGGAGCAGAGATGCAGATAAATGTTTTCTTTTTTTTTTGATGATTTTTTTCGTGGCAGGTTTACAGACAGCCTGTATTAATCATGGCATTACCAGGCTGGTAGGACAGCGAAGGCGCGAGAGGTTAGTCCTGCTGTGGTGCTCTTAAATTAATGCTGCTAGGCCAGGCATGGGAGGGGGGGCAGGAGGCAGGGGGTTTCTGAGAGGCAGATTTCTGCAGCGTGACTTTCACAATGAGGCAGCTTAACCCTGAAGATGGTTTCAGTTCGTCCTCTGAAGAGCAGATGCATTCGGGGTGGTAGTGGTGGTGGACAGGGGTGTGCGTCTCTATTCTATGGTTTGTAGGATGCCCACTCCCCACGTGAGCGTAACCCGCGTCTCCCATCAGGAATCCGGCATGTCTGTGATGTCGGCGCCGGCCCGCGGGGGCTCCGCCGCCGAGCAAACGAGACCGCCGGGACCACCGGCTCGCACTGCCCCCGAGGGCCAGCCTACGAGGGCCGCCCACAGCCTAGCAACAGCAGGTGGGGAGCAGGGCAACGCGGCGGGCCAGGTAACCAACCACAGTGATGGAGCCAGTGGGGGGCAGGGTGAGGAAAGGAGGGAGGGGAGCGCGGGAATGGTGATTGTCTGCCACATCTGAGCCGCGTACAGCATACAGGGTATAAAAAACGCTCAAAAAACTCCACCACTGCCTGGGACTACCGTAAGTCTGCATTACGGTGCCATATTGCCTATAGGGCAAATATCAAAAAATATATATATATATTTAAAATATTGGGATTAACAGTAATATATTTTACAACCCAGTCTAGTGTTGGGCCACACAGGATGGGCTGAAGGGAAGTGACATATGGACAAACGGATTTGGTTTTGCAGTGGTCAGATTAGCCCCCTCCCAACCACAGAAGCACGCACGGCCGATAGTCGCTTAGGGTTAGTCATCACAGCTCTCTGTTAATTTAGGTCTTTCTGTTTTTTAGATGCAAGCAAATCGCACAAACATGGTGAAGACAGGTGGGTGGGGAGGGCCCCACAGTAAATTTTACATAGGAAATGTGTATGTCAATATGAGAAAAATGGCGTTTTCATGGATGAATGTGGGACACATCATTTTATTTCGTTTATGGGACGGTCTGCACAGCACAACAGACTTTTAAAACTAATGTATAACCTAGTCTGGTTCATCTAAAAATTGTTAATGGTCATTATTTATTATTTATATAAAGTTTTGGCTATCGCCTGTGAAGACCGCTGTCTCATAAATTGAAGGATCTGGAAAGAAGGAATTTGTAACTAGGTAATCAAGTTAGCAATTCCCTTTAAGTTCAATTTCTTGTTCGACCTTTTGTTGGAAAGCTCGAAATTCCCATCAGTTCAAGTTGCATTGGAACAGCTGGCATTCTGGGTACAGACTGGAAAATGACGATGATGTGACAATGTCCAGGCTTATAAGAATGGCAAACATACTATTACTACCATGGGCAATGCTTGTGAAACACTGCGCTATAATAGCCATATTTTGTCAGAAACATAGGCTATAAGACTGAACTGCAATCCTTCTGTTATCCTACTTGTCAGATATCATCGATTACCGATAGTGCCATCTTTTCTCCCAGCCCCAATTAACTTTAAAAAATTGCCTAAAATTAAAACAAAAAATTATTAACCTTTTGGGAATATTTTCATTTCAATGTCTTCTAAAGTGTGATCTAAATGATAACATAAAATACACATTGTTTAACTGTGCTGCTTCTTTACAAGGAAAGGATAAATGTTTTAAACACCCGCTATTCACAGTAAGGAAATGGTTAAAAGTCAACGTTATTAATGGCAAATAGGGCTGTGATGGTCCATAAAGTCAAAACCAGAGTGAAACGTGAATTCTGAGTACCACTGAATCCCTAATGGAAAATGATGTGAATGTCTAGGACAGTTAAAGTTTTTACCAGTGAATTGAGGTGGATTTCATCTATTTGTCTATTTCCCTGACTATAGACTGCTTCCTTTCCCTGCTCTTGAATCTTTCCAGTCTGATGAGCTTCAGCTTCCCTTACGACGTCTTCTGAAGCTTCTTTCATTGAGGCATATTGTACTTTAAAATTATTCTGGTGTAAAAAGGGCAGGTCAAACCTACACCTAAATTAATTAAAACATTTGACTCCAGTCTCTTTTAAAAAGGTCATTATGTTACAAGTTTACATGCTGTTTCCATCAATGACTTTGTTTAAAGCATTTGCTTGAACACAATAATGCAGTATAAGAGGAATAAGTTGTTGTTATATTAATCTGAATTTATTATTCATCTGTATGGCTTAGATGAAGTTAAGATCTAATCAAATATAAAAATCTAGAATTTCCAGTTGGGAACACGAACATATCAAAATCATGATGTACTAAAAAGAGGGGATTGATCTGGGATTACTTAGGAATGGTGAAACTATACCATACCATACCAAATTTATTTATAAAGCACTTTCCAAACCACGCTGGGCCAAAGTGCTGTACAGAATCAAACA
>JABFEA020000021.1:16551663-16563956 GCA_019775915.2 Cyphomyrus plagiostoma | reverse complement strand
TATTAGGGCCCTGGCAGCAGAGACCTTATCATTAAAAAAGTTAAGAAAATCTTCGCAAGCGACAGGGGAAGACTCAACTATCAATATTTTCCTCTGTTCTTGGTGGCTTATTTTAGGTTCTCGGTTTTGACAATTTTTTGTGAAAGAAGCCGGAAGCATGAATTAAAGCTCTGTAATGTGTAATGAAGGTATTACCAAGGAGTAGTACATGTGTTTTAATTTTTTCTATTCCCAAGGGACTTGATTCTGAAAGCTTTTGGTTAATTTGATCTTGTTTGTAGGCTGAGCTGTGCAGAGACAGACTAGACCGTCAGCTCTCTGAGACATTTTTAATAACCATACTTGCAGTTTGATGATGGATTTATTATTGTAGATAATCTAATCGCATTCTGCTTACCATTATCTCCTTAACAATATTTTTTAAAAAAGAAAAAAAATCCTCAAAACTGCCTTTATAACCACAGATGATGTATGTGAATGTGTGTACATATATAGCTGTGTATGTGAATGTGTATACATATATATGCAGTTGGTTCTCAATTTATGTGGGTTTCAATAGTGCAAACTGAAACGTATGAAGATCAAAAATATTTTTTTAAATAATCAAGAAGGCCCTAAAAATTATCTATTACAACTATCTACATGGAGTTTGCTTCATATTGACGTATTTTGAGTAATCTATACATGACTTAAAGTGTATAGGGAGATGGGCATAGATTATACACATGGATTTTGGATAGCAGAGTTGGGTAAGAACCAAACAGCCATGAAAGTGAAGTTAGCTTTTTATCGATTATCGATGCATTGGTTTTTGTCATGTTGACTCAGATCAGTATTTTCCACGGACAGGGTCAGGGGAGGTCAGCAGCGGTTGGGCCAAAGCAGATCACTCCCTCCACCCCAAATGCTCATGGAGGGATTGCTTTTCTTTGTTTGTCTTCGCCAGCCTCTTACAAGACAGAGTCAGGTACAGAGCCTCATTGACCCCTCTAGCAGAAAAACCACCGAAATGCATGGTAACCTCAAACAGTTCAGTAGCCAGTATAGGAACAAAAAGTGTGCGTAATAGAAATGCAGTGGTACCTCAGTTCTCGAACTTAATCCGTTCCGTACTTCGGATTGAATCCTAAAAAGTTTGAGTTCTGATCAAATTTTTTGCATAAGAAATAATGGAAGACCAATTAATTGCTTCCCGGCCCCCCAAAATTACACCGAAATATGTTTTTTTTTTTTTTTTTTAGCATTCAAACACAAAATGAACAGGATAAAACAAGAGCATTTTTTTCTTAATGGCTTCCAAAACAATAAAGATCTTATCCCAACATTACCCCTGTCCTGCCCCGATCGTCTGCTCCTTCCGTGTGCCACGTCCCCTCCTTAACCTCGCGTGGGATCCCCATGTAATCAGCTGTTTCTGGTTGTTGGCATTAGTCCTCTGTATTAAGTCCATTTTTCTGTTTGTTTCCCCAGTCCGGTCATTTGGTGCGTTGAACTTGCTTACAGCTGGCTTAAAGCAGTGCATTCTGATCCTGACGCAATGCATTACGGTTAGATGTATTGCGACCTCTCACCCGGCTGCAGAAACTGGAACCGCCTCTGTGATGACACATCTTTGCCGTTATTGGCTGAAGAGTTTAGTTACACGCATGACGTTTCTATCCCTGGCAGTTCCGATGCGTAATCTGCTATTTCTCCCAAATATTACGTAAAGCAGTGAGAACTGGTTTTCAGTTAATTTACCTGGTAAAATAAAGTTTAAATAAATTACATAAATGCTCTAATATTACACATAAGTTAGTTGTCTATTTATTGTTAGTTACTGTAATGTTGCACTGCTTTATTTGGTTAATCGTCAAAGTCTGTGAAGAAGGCATTCAAGTAAGAATTGTATTGTAATATGACTCATTTCCTGGCGCGTACAATTTTATATTAGTTCAGTGTTTACGGTTCAACTTCTGAGATTCAGATCATGTTCTAAGTTAAACTGGTTTGTTCGACTTTCAAGAAATTCGAGTTCTAGTGAGTTTGAGAACCGAGGTACCACTGTATATCAATGTAGTAACTGCCTCAGATGAGTCCTACTGTTAATCTTACTTTACAGTAGTTTACAGTGCCTTGCAAAAGTATTCTGAAAATTAGATGTTATATGTTTTACAGAGGGGGCGGCATGGTGGTGCAGTACTGTTGTCTCACACCTCTGGGACCCGGGTTCCGGTCTTCGCCGGGATTTAATGTGTGTGGATTTTTGCATGTTCTCCCCGTGTCGTCGTGGGGCTTCCTCCGGGTACTCCGGTTTCCCCCCACAGTCCAAAAACATGCTGGGGCTGATTGAAGTTGTCAAATTGCCCGTAGGTACTGTATGCATGTCTGAGTGAATGGTGTGTGAGTGTGCCCTGCAATGGGCTGGCCCCCTATCCAGGGTTGTTCCCTGCCTCGTGCCCGTTGCTTCCGGGATAGGCTCTGGATCCCCGCGACCCATTAGGATAAGCGGTTTTGGAAATGAATGGATGGATGTTTTACAGAAAATCAAAAGCTGGAACATTTTGCTTATTACCAATGACACTTTTAAATCTTTGGCAGTAGTTGTGCTTTGCACTCTGGTCTTGTCTGACCTCACCTTGAGCTCACCTTGGATTATTCATGGCCTCTACATGACCTGAATTGGCCTCACCTTGGATTATTCCTGGCCTTTCTTTGGCCTCTCCTTAGATTATTCATGGCCTTTCTTTGGCTTTTCTTTGGATTATTCATAGCCTGTCTTTGGCCTCTTCTTGTATTATTCATGGCCTTTGACCTCAGATGGCCTCCTTTTGGATTATTCATGGCCTCTCTTTGGCTCCTCTTTGGATTATTCATGGCCTCTCTTTGGCCTCCCCTTGGATTATTCATGGCCTCTCTTTGTCTCCTCCTTAGATTATTCATGGCCTCTCTTTGGCCTCTCCTTGGATTATACATGGCCTCTCTTTGCTCCTCCTTAGATTATTCATGACCTCTCTTTGGCCTCTCCTTTGATTATACATGGCCTCTCTTTGGTTTCCCCTTGGATTATTCATGGCCTCTCTTTGTCTCCTCCTTAGATTATTCATGGCCTCTCTTTGGCCTCTCCTTGATTATACATGGCCTCTCTTTGGTTTCCCCTTGGATTATTCATGGCCTCTCTTTGGCCTCTCCTTGGATTATACATGGCCTCTCTTTGTCTCCTCCTTAGATTATTCATGGCCTCTCTTTGGCCTCTCCTTGGATTATACATGGCCTCTCTTTGGTTTCCCCTTGGATTATTCATGGCCTCTCTTTGGCCTCTCCTTGGATTATTCATGGTCTCTCTTTGTCCTCTCCTTGGATTATACATGGCCTCTCTTTGTCTCCTCCTTAGATTATTCATGGCCTCTCTTTGGCCTCTCCTTGGATTATACATGGCCTCTCTTTGGTTTCCCCTTGGATTATTCATGGCCTCTCTTTGTCCTCACCTGTCTTCTCCCTGGATTGTTCATAGCTTCCGTTTGGCCTTTCTTGCATATTTATGACCTCTCCTTGGCTTGTCCTGACCTCACCATGACCTCTCCATGTTATCCCTCACATATTTCTTTCTTGCTTGGACATGGTGTGGAGGGACAACTTTTTCAGGGTGCTGTATATCATCCAACTTCTGCTTATTGATCCATAAATGCTTTCTGGAGTCTGCCCAAAGACTTAGAAATAGTGTTGAACCTTTTCCTAATCTTCACATTTGAATCACTTTATCTCTCATTTCTTATTTTCAGTTTTACATTTCTTTTTCTCATTTAACATCTAACAGTTCATCTTTAAATTTATTTTTATGTTTGAAAAATGTCTTTGCTGGGGCACAAGTAGAAAAGCAACATTAAATATTTATGCAGTTCATTTTAATCTGTTGTTCTTTTATCTCTTGTTTGAACGTGTGAAGTTTATAACAGATATTTATTTTTAAATGAAAACATAATGAATTACATGTTTTGTTGCTCTTAATTTTTAAGGGCAAAAGAAAATACTTTTACAAGGCACTATATATTTATCTGAAGCTTTCTTTGCAGATCATATTATTCTGGTCATATTATTCTGCTCATAAATGTTATGGAAATTAAAAATAGTTTTTAAAGTTGTATAAGACATCACCCTGTTTTGATAAAATATATTTATGTATGCTTGTATTATAATGCTTGTATTTTTCACTAGGTAATATTTACACATGTAAAGAGACAGGAACTGAAGGTAGACTTGGACCGAGATCCCAGGACAGTAGCAGGTATAACTGGATATTATTTTTTGTGCATTCAAGAGCCAGAAAGAGGCTAAAATAAAACATACGTCTCCACTTCTACCGTCTCTCCAACCACTCTAGGGAAGCATCGTCGCTCCCCAAACGTCCCCGAGCCACGTGCGTACGGTCGGAGCACTCGAAGGCCCGAGCTGCGCCAGCAGTGAAGAGGCGACGTGGCCCTCGTCCAGATCCCAGGCCTGCAGGGGGCACTGTTGCTCCAGAGCTACTAGAGTGTTCAGCTGCTAAGGAGTTTGTGGTGCGATTTAGGTTTTAGTTAATTTCAGTTAAATTGTTGTTAATCTTAATATGAATCAGCTTGAAGAACAGGAAGTCTTTTCTTTATAGCTGTCCATCGTCCAAATTTTTGTGACTCTATAACTCTTTTATCACCACTTCAATATGTAATATATATTTCTCTCATGCATTTCAAGTATACAAGTAATATACTTTCTTCATACAGTAAGTAGATAATGATGAAAAAATGTTGTCTGTTATGGTAAATTATGCACGAGATATGCAGTGCTTGTGTGTGCAATGAGGCAGGTTGGACGCTGCAATGATTCACACATTCTGCATTAACCTTTAGAGAGAAACATTTTTACTGTATGTTCAATACTCAGTCGAGTAATATTTATTGACCTATAAATATGTTTCCGGTTTTGTCATGACTCTGTGCTGCCACAGGTATCAAAACAATATATTTGCTTTATACTTGTGATCTGTACGGTTCTCATTTCCTCTTTCACACATGCTTTTGCTGCAGGGAGGACGCAGAGATGGAATGATGAGCACAACTGGCACTGGCCAGCTGAGGGTGGACACAACAGTGCAGCTCGCAGCCAACAGCACACCACAACTCATGCAGTGTGAGAAAAGGGGACCAGAAGAGGAGCCCTCACTGGCCCTACTTGAAACACAGACTGACCCAGAATCCAACCCAAGACCAGAATCTGAGACAGAGGCATGCTCTGAAACAGAGCTAGAGATAGAACCAGAACTGGAATCTGAGCCAGATTTAGAAATAGAGATGGATCTGGGAGCTCTGCAAAATCCAGAGTCAGACCAGAGTGTAGAGTCTGAGACACAGCCAGACTCAGAAGCAAATATGGACACAGAGTCGGACCTGGTGTCTGCTCAGCAGCTGGAGGCAGAGGCTGATCTGGAGTCAGGGGTACAGGCAGGGTCACAGTCCAGTCTTGAGTCAGAGACTGATCTGGTGTCAGAGCTACTGCCAGGTTCACAGTCCAGTGTTGAGTCAGAGCCTCCTCTTGAGTCAGTGATATTAGGGCTACAGGCAGAGTCACAATCCTGCTTAGCATCAGAACCTTTTCTGGAGTCAGGGCTGCAAGCAGAATCACAGTGTTGCCCAGAGTCTGAGCCTGGACTCGAGGCAGAGCTACAGACAGAACCACAGCCCTGCCGAGAGTCAGACTCAGGTATGGCCGTTGAACCAGAGCGCCCACCAACCAGAGAGTTTGGTGACCACGCAATGGCAGAAAACAGCCCCACTCAGGGGCATGTAGAGATGGAGAATGAGGACTTCTGTGGGGTCTGCCTGAATGGGGGAGACCTGCTATGCTGTGACCGTTGCCCCAAGGTGTTTCATCTGCTGTGCCATGTCCCACCTCTCCTCAGCTTCCCAACGTAAGACCTCGATCATTGTTCCTCGTTTCGCTTTTTCCACCTCTCCTCTCCTATGTCTGACACACATTCTTCTCCCCACTGGTGCTTAAGACACTCCTGGCATTTTATGGCAAATCTTTCTCTGCTGACCCCTAGTGGTGACTGGGTGTGTACGCTGTGCCGGGATCTTGAGCAGCCAGAAGTAGAATATGACTGTGAGAATGTGCGCTTCTGTACCAGAAATGAGGGCAAGGCGCTCCAGCGTGGGCTCTCCGAATGTGACTTGAGGGTGAGTATACAGACCATTAGTTTGCTCAGATAGCCTCTGCTTTCGTCGACCACAGGCGGAATAAGGACACCTTACTTCGTGGCTCACATCTTCCATTGTAATCACATTCTGCAGAAGTGTGAGAAGCTGACACTGTCCATCTCCTGCAACATCCTGAGTGCACCTTTCCAAGAACCAGTCAGTCCATTGGTATGTGTAACTCCCTGGCGCATGACCTCAGCCACGAATGTGATTAAGCAGTATCTGGTACACTAACCAGTATCTAATCACATCCGGCCAATGTTTGCAGCATCTAAGATATTTGCAGACCTTTATGTATGTTTGCAGGGATCTGAAAGCTGACTTGATAGTAGTGGTTTGTATACAGATGCTCCCTGGGTCAAGATGGTCAATGTTAGGATATTTTGACATGGGTAAATATTTTTCACTCTCAGTACATTATTCAATAAATTACATGAGCTATTCAACACTTTATTATAGAATAGGCTTTTTGTTAAAGATTTTGCTGTAGGCTAATCTAAGTATTCTAAGCATGTTTAAGCTAGGCTAGGCTATGATGTCTGTTAGGTTAGGTGTTCTGTATTAAACTGCATTTTGACCTTATGATATTTTTGCCTTGTGGTAGTTTTCTCAGAATATAACCCCATTGTAACCCGAGGAGCTTCTGTAGTTCATGGAACCTCAAGATAAGAAATTTGAGATTTAGAGGTCTAATTTAACTTTGACATGTTTATTTCTCTACCCCAGGCGCGGCATTATTACCAGATCATCAAGAAACCGATGGACCTCTCTGTCATCAGGGCCAAGTTGACCAGAAAGAGCCGTCAGCATTACCATACTCCCGAGGAATTTGTGGCTGATGTCCTTCTTATGTTCAGGAACTGCGCAAAATTCAACTACGTGAGTAGAAGGGCCCCGTGTCTGAAGCTGGTCAGGTGCGCCCTGATATCGGGCCTGGGGGTTCTAACTAAGGCATCCTGTTTGTCTGATCTTCTCAGCCGGATTCAGAGGTGGCCCAAGCGGGCCGGAACCTCGAAGAGTTCTTCAGCTCCAAGCTGAATGAGATCTATCCCGACAGAACCTTCCCAGCCCTGGAGGACGACTCCGACAGTGACAGCTACGAGGAGGTCCATGGCGTCGGAGTGGCTGGCTTCCCTTGGCCAAATGGGAAGGAGCACTGCCACAGGAAGAGGAAGAGGAGTCACTCTCTCAACTGGAGGAGACACCATTTCTGAATGACTCCTCTTGGGTGTCACATATGTAGATATGGGCAGTGTGGTGTCCAGCTTTTCTAACCTTTCTCATGATATTGTTTAGATTTAACCCGAGGCATGAGTGACACATTTTGAGTGGTCCGCAGGGCATTTTTTTTGTACGTAGCTTTTTAATATATTTAAGATGATTGCACATTAAAAAAGCGATTGTTATTTTTAACTGAAATCCTTAATCTGGGGATACACTGCTAAAACTGTAACGCTGCAAATCCAGGAAGAACTTGAAATGCTATGTTGCGGAGTACTGCTGGTTACATTGTGTAATATAGAGGCCAAAAATGTCACTGCTTTCTGCTGCCCAGTTCAATTCAAACGTGTTTCTGTAATTACACGAATTATTAGATTGACAAACCTGATTCCCTTGTTCGTTTTTTAAGATTAAATTATTTTTTCTAATTGGCTTGCTTTTCAAGTCCTGACAAAAATCTCTCACAGCTGAATAATGAAGCAATGTGAGTAGTAGTTTTAAATAACCACAATCAATAGATCGAACCCAGCAGTATTCAACTACTAGCACAACCTTGCAAATGATATATGTGTGTATACAATGCCTAAATATCAAATACACACACTCCGTTCCCCGTCTAACTTCCTACTATCAAACAGATACATGTCACCTTGGACAAGAAGGCCTGATTATATACAGGAAGTAGAAGTTGTATTGATTGATCACTTGATCACAATGGTCACCAGTTTGAAGCCTAGATTCACACGTTCATAAACCTTTTATGTCTGGTAGTGCTTGCCAATACTTTTGCTACTTCAAGAATCACAAATTTAATATCATTCTTCAACTATATTGTCATGTTTATAGATTGTACATATTCATAACTTTGGTAAGCAGTGCCACAGGCTAATTTTTAAATGTATTTGTTAAATGCTGCTCTTCTTTTGTAGAGGATCTTCATCCGTGTGAGTGTGATGCCCAGCAATGGGGCCTTGACGTGGGGGGGGTTCATGATTTCCTGCCTCGGGGGGGGGGGGGGGGACTGCACTGGGTTTCGGACAGGGGCAGTACACGGTATCTCTGAAACAGGCCCTGTTTTTTACAGAAGCTTAGAGCCCCCAAAATGGGTTTCTAGGCTGCCCTGGTGCATTTATGGAATTAATTAGGTTCCATTAAACCTTTTTATTACACAAATGCAATTCAAGGGATCCATGCTGTAGCCATCACACAAAAAACTGGTCACATCAAGCTGGTAGCAGTTGAGGGCTTGTCTGTTAGCTGTATGAACAGTGAAAATGCTAATTACTCATGTTATGATCTGCTTATTCATGCTTGCTTCAATTAGCCAAATATTTACTGTGGTAAATTGTTTTTTTTCTCTCTCCACTGACCCACATAGAACATGCCCTGTGTAGTAATGAATAACAGAGACTGGTCTTCTTTAATAACCTACATTAATTACTGAAGTATATGGTCATGTTGACTTAGTTTGGCACGCTAATAAATTTACTCTGGATGGTACGCCGCTGTCTTTAGAATGGTCTATGTTCCTAAGTGTTTGGGTTTCAGTTCTTCACTGTCACTCCTCATCCTTCTCCTCCTGCCATGTTACTTCAGTTCCCCAGGAACCTACACTAGCTACATCTCATCCATTATAATAAAGATTAATGGAACTACATCTTGGAATTTTACTCTAAATGTGTCATTTTTATTTCAGATTCTGTTGCATCTTATTACTCTTTATTCCTCTTTGTTTTTTTTTGAAATTCTAATCACTTCCTGGAGTTATTAAAATAGCTAATGCCTACTTTAGATCATTGTATTCATTGTCATATCTTACAAGATAACCCTGTCATTCTGTGTCTGGAAAAATGTTTACAGTTCCCCCTCCCCTCATTTCTCAACATTCACCCAACTTCTGATACTTGAGGTCAGAGGTTTCACAGAACGAGGTTGTGGTGTGATTCAGTTCAAGATGTTATGTGTTACTTGCACAGTTGCACTGGTACAATTTGCAGTGAAAGGAAAACCTGGCTCGCTCCTCTAACTGAAAAACAGTGTCGTAGGATAAAAACAAGATACATAAAAAGATGCACAGAAGATAAACAAAAGGCTATTGCACAGATACAGCACACATGCAAATGGTGCAGCGAGAGTCATAAATAAATAGACAACTGTAAAAAAAAATCATTTGGCATGTCCGTGTTAAAAAGCCTAATGTTCCGAAGATAGAAGCTACTCATGAACCTTTCTTTTTGCCATCAGACTGGAGGCCTTTGGGCATGTTCTGAAAATCCAAACGGTGTATACAGTGTACGAGTCTCCAGTCACATCTGTGTGATTTTTCGACCTCTTAACTCACCCTCCGCATGGTCTCCCTGAAAGCACTCTTCCAAAGTATTGGTGGGTGAAGTTACAGGAGCCACACTCAACAAGCTCAAGTACTGCAGTGCAAATTACTTTCCAGTATGTTTAGTTTCACAGAAAGTGTGATACTTTATCTCATGTAATTTATGTAATAACATTCAGCAAAGATGCTGTACTTTCTTGAGTTTTCATGGAGATGATAAGTATATGAGTTTTTTATTTGTTACCTTGTTAAGAAAACCTGTACTACTGGGTAATGCAAATATCTAACCGGCCAATGATGTGGCAACAGCTCCATGCTTAATATCATGCAGATAGGAGCTCCACTTAATCTTAAGATCAGAGTGGGGATATTATGTGGTCTAAGTAAATGTGACAGTGGCACCAGGATCTAAAGAATGTTTCCAGCACCACAAAGAATTCAGGCTATACGTTGTTTCATTTGCTTTGTGGGATCCTGTAAATAAAACAAAAGTGTAAAACCAAATGTGAAACTTACTAAGCTTCACTTGAGTTCAGCAGCATAGGCGTAACTCCGTCAGCTCCAATTCATTGACTTCCTTCCTCATAACTTCTGACGGAAACTCCATCTGCATGCAGCCAGGACAGCCAGGTTGCAGTGCGCTTCAAGGTGCACTTCTGATGAACTGTGATCAGAAACGCCAAAAGAAGGGTTGAATGGGAATTAGGTCACATTAATTGGTGCCATCGTACCAACTTAAAGAGATTAATCAGACTGATATTTATTATTCCCTTTGATATTTGCACTCTGAGTGGAGGATTTCTTTCATGTCCTAATTTCTTAAATTCCAAAAAAGATTAAATCTGATGAAGAAAAAAAGAGTTTTCTTTTTCCATGAGAAGCAACAAGCTCATTAAAATCCCCTTTTATCAACATAAGCAGTTTAGGTCCCACTGAAAACCAATACGACGGCTGTATTAAGGCAATAAAAAGAAATAATGTTCAAATGATCTTCATTTTGGTGTAAAACTACTTGTGTTAAAAAAAATAGCAGCACAATCATTAGGAATGAGGAACCCCTGTTATTAGTAGTAGTGATATTTCTGCCTGACAAATAATTTACTTGAAGATGTAGTATTTCCACAGGCTCCTTATCAGGGGTGGATCAATGAGATGGCCTGACAGTCTAGTAAAAATGGCCACCCCTGATGACACCCTATATCAAAACAATAGAAACAAAATGTGGATTATTTAATGTTCTAAACGGTACCAAAGAAGAGACATAGTGTGGCCTGGCCACCCCCTTAAATATAGATGTTGTGGCCCATGATAGCCACAACAATCGGAATTTTCTGCAGGCCCACCACTTGCTATGCAACAGCATGTGCTTTTACTACGCAAACAACTGCTCTTAAACTATAAGTAACACAAGAGATTCAGTGAGAGACGCGATGTTTTTTAAATTGAAGGTTACCGTGGAAACCATGTCATCAACATTCCGCTTCAGATCAAATCGGTCATCAAACGAGACGCAACTAAATATGAAGCTGTCCTTCTTAAACTGCTTTAGGCCCCCAGTGGTGACAGAGGAGGTGGGGAAAGTATCAAAAGAAACAAGAGAAAAGGGTGAAAAAGACGTCTTGGGCAAAGTTTACCTTTCTGAGAAAAAGGAAAGGAAAAAAATGTGAAACACCAGAAAGTGAAGTGAATGGCAGAGATGAAAATCACTCCATGGTGGAGAAAGAGGAGGATGACAGCATGAGAGGTATGGAGAAGGAGTGAATATGGCACCGGTGGAGGTGACCGAGGATGCTAATGAATACAACAACGCAAAACTGCATCAGTTGGAGGCTGAGACTGAAGCAGCTTTGGAGGAGTTAGACAAGACAAAAAACAAAATCAAGGAGATGGAAGCAGCGATTGAGGCATTTCGGAAGTGTCTTGAGGTGGAACTGAGAGTGTAGTAGGTGGAGGCAGACCTGAAGGCACTGATGGTGGAGGTGGTGATGAAGACAATGGTGGAGATTACGAAGGATGACATTAAGGCAGCAGTGGAGGACAATGAACATAGTGACTATTAGTAATACTTGTTGTTCATGAATAAAATGTAAAAAGAAAATAAGGAGAGAGTGGAATTTTAATTTGGATTGTTTCAGCACATGATGTCAGTACTTGTTAAATGTCTAATAAAGGAGATTACATACACATCCTGTATTGGCAAGAAACTGCCAAATCCAGATTCTAGGTTATCTGAAATCGTGAGGTTTATACAGTTAAGGAGCAAGACAGGTTTCTTGGTTTTAATGTTATGGGTTTTATTTGCTTTCTGGGACTTTTGGGTAGTACAGTAAATGTCGCTTATAAAAGTTGAGATGGAGGTATTACACATGCTCCGTGAATGAGATCAGGCAGATGAATCACTTTGGGGCTTTCGGTAATCAGATGCAGCCCACTTTGAATCACGTTTCACCTACCAAGCCACCTACCTACCTCCAGATGAGACTGTGAAGGCTGGACAAGTGCTCAGAGAATAAAGAGGTAGCAGCTGTACC
>JABFEA020000021.1:16475891-16508190 GCA_019775915.2 Cyphomyrus plagiostoma | reverse complement strand
CCGTCCAGGGTTGTTCCCTGCCTCGTGCCCGTTGCTTCCGGGATGGGCTCCGGACCCCCCGCGACCCAGTAGGATAAACTGTTTGGAAAATGGATGGATGGATCTTGCTATATTGTACGATCCTTTACATACATCACTGCTGGAACTATATGCTATATAACATAATGTATGCAATTCTGACATAATGTATAATTGAGCAGTGGTATACCCTGTTTAGTGACTAGATTCTCTGCAAATCTCTGTAGACTGAACTCTTAATGAAAAGTGTGTTTTGTTTTCAGGGGTGTCATTCTCTTCCGGCCAAAACACCTCAGCAGTAAATTTGAGGAGAGCGACGTACCCTATAATGAGGAAAAGTTTGCCAGCTCCAAAATCAAGAGGTTCATCCAGGATAACATGTGAGCATTTTCTCCCTAACCTGAGAGGGCATGAAACCTGCCTACTGTAACAGTGCAGCTTGTGCTGACAGTTGGTGCATCAGCGTTGATGGGACACTTCACGGTTTCCCAATTCCAGTTTCGGAATTTGCCCCCACCTGACTGATGACAACAAGGACCAGCTGAAGGGGAAAGATCTGATGGTGGCCTACTATGATGTGGACTATGAGAAGAACCCCAAAGGCTCCAACTACTGGAGAAACAGGTGCTGATTGGTGTTTGGTTTAAAAAATGAGGCACATGCTTTGAGGATCGATGAGGGTCATCACTTCCTCTTTCTATAGAGTGATGAAGGTGGCCAAGAGCTTCCTGGAGCAGGGAAAGAAGCTGAACTTCGCTGTGGCCAACAAGAACAGCTTCAGCCATGACTTATCGGAGTTGGGGATGGATTCCAGCACTGGGGAGGTTCCTGTGGTGGGCATCCGGACCGCCAAAGGGGATAAATACGTCATGCAGGAAGAGTTCTCGTGGGTTTCTTACAATTTTTTCCCCCATTACTGATTTGTTTGAGTATATATTCAGTTGTTTGACTAAAATGAAAGCCAGACTGCTTTCGTACACAATGCTTGTTTCTCGAATGGAGAATAGAGAAAAGACACTTGGTCCCAGAGAGTTAAATGATGTGTGCTGGTACTCCTTTGGCAGACGTGATGGGAAAGCACTGGAGCGGTTTCTCCAGGATTACTTTGCTGGAAATCTGAAGCGGTACCTTAAATCTGAACCAGTCCCTGAAAGCAATGATGGACCAGTAAAGGTAAACTGGGACAGTATTCTAGAGTCTGCATAGGAGAAGGTCTAATGCAAAAGTGGTTCCTTGGCCTCCATTCTAACTTCCACGCCGCTTGCCGTAGGTTGTGGTGGCCGAGAATTTTGACCAAATCGTGAATGCTGATGACAAAGATGTCCTGATTGAGTTCTACGCACCCTGGTGTGGTCACTGCAAGAGTCTGGAGCCCAAGTATAAGGAGCTGGGTGAGAAGGTAAGCCTACTGAAATGAAGAAAACAACATGAGCAGGTGTAGCAATGGTGAAGAAATTTTGGAAGGCTAGATAAAGTTAACAGTGGTAACACTGGAGAAAGGGAAGGACTTCAGGAATGTGTGACTGAGAGAAATCAAGGGAGAGGTTCGCAAGGTTGTCTCTCACCTCTGAAACCAGGAGTCGAGTCTATACCTCAGGTCTACGATTGTGGAGTTTGTATGTTCTCCCAGTATCATGGGATTTTCTCTGGATTCTCCCCAGAATACAAAAATACACTAAGGTGAACTGTAATTGCCAGGTGCCTGTAGGTGTGAATGTTTGCATGAATTTTGTGCTCTGCTGTAAGTTGGTGCCCCATCCTGAGGTATTCCCTCCAGATCCCCATAGCCCTGCATAGGACAGGCAGGTATAGATGTATGGATTTGTAGGGTAAACCTTTCAACTGTAAATTGCCCCCTGTCCCCCTCTTTTCACAGCTTTCCAAGGACCCCAATATTGTCATAGCCAAGATGGATGCCACTGCCAATGACGTGCCATCATCTTATGAAGTCAGAGGGTAAGGAACTTGAGCTGGTCATCTTTGTGTCATTGAGCTGTGATTCTACTGCATTGCATCTGTTCCCTCACTTGTTCTTTTTGGTTAAACAAGTGCTTAAAGATGTGCTGCGGTCTAAGCATGACTCATGTCTACACACTACCTGATTTGCTTTTTACTCGTGTTTCAGGTTCCCCACAATATACTTCTCTCCCGCTGGACAGAAGCAGAATCCAAAGAGATATGAGGTCTGTGTGCCGGCAGTCTTTATGCCGCATAAAGGTGCGTCCGGCCTTCGAATGGCATGCCGACCTTACGGTCTGACCACTGCTCTGTCCACAGGGTGGCCGTGAAGTCAACGACTTCATCTCCTATCTGAGGAAGGAGGCCCGCAATCCTCCTGTGGTCGAGGAAGATGAGAAGAAGTCGAAGAAGAAGAAGAAGACAGAGTTGTAGATGGCAGTCGAAACATCTGTGGAAGGGGAGCGTGGAGGAGGAGAGATTTGCAATTATTAGTGTCCTGCAGAACAGCCCGATCCAAGTCACACTGGTGTCCCCCGTTCCATGTGAGCTGCTCCGGGACCACTGTGAGGGCCAGAACGTAGCCGTCAGCAGCTCCGACAGGACTGCAGTCTTTCAGAGATCAGTTCCCTTTTCTTCTGTCTCTTAGACAGTCGCACTTTGAGGCCCTTTCCAGATTTTTTTTTTTTTTTTGTGGGGGGGGTTATTTGTTTATTTTTATTCTTTAATTCCTTTAATTTTGTTTTCTGCCCTTTGGTACCACTTTTTTTTTTTTTTATTGTACATTTGGACAAATCGAATAAAGGCCCAAACTACCATGGTGATTTGTTGATGTTGGTGTGCCTTTGTTACACAGCACCTGCAGAAGGTATATTTCACAAATTGTCAAACCAAGCTTATTTCACCCGCAAGGTGTGTGTAACATTTGTATGCTCTTCTTTTAGCATAATTTAGTAGTTAGACTAAGTGGTTATACACCGATAAGTGCCACAGAATTAAGCAAAGCTACAGTGGCTTATGTCTAACTGTATCTTGTAAATGAGACTGGCAGCTATGGCAGAGTAGGTGCTATACTGTTTTATGGCCTTTAAGGGGTGCTATTACGACCTGCTTCAAGGCCCCCTGTGACCAGGATAAATGCTGAGACACTCAATGTTCGCAATATCTACACACAGTGTCTTGCAAGTAAGCTGTGGCGTGAGATAAAAATGACCTTTTAAAAATTGACCTTTAAACCATTTCTCCAGGCAGATGAGAAAGTAGGAGGATTCTGTTTTGCTCCAGACACCTCCATTCTTAATGTTCATTTGATTAAGTAAATGACCAGCAGATTATAATCGCAATAAGTGCACTAGCATGCAACAGGGTCACCATAGGCTGCATACATAGACCTTATTACCAACCCTGTGCAATCCCAGCAGTAAGCATTAATAGGCCTAAAAGCCATAGCATTACAGAGGACTTTGCCATAGGTCACCTATCATAAAGGGTACAGTGGCTTATAAATGTGTCCGATGGTAGATTAGGCTACAAATAATTTGACTTGCCAATCAAGCAATAGTTTCTGATTCTAGCCAGTTTTAATTGTGTGTTGGTATTTGGGGCTCTCTTCTGTTTTTTCATCATACTCTGCAGTGATTTATAATGAATTAAACTCTGGACCATAACAGGGACCCCTCACCCCTACATTGTACATCGGCGACCCCTCACCCTTATACTGTACATCAGCGACCCCTCACCCATACACTGTGCATATCCTCCCTTTCTAGGTCAGTCCCAGGCCCTAAAGTCCAAGCATCAACCCAATCCACAGGTCCATTCTCCAGAGAGAAAAACCTCATCTTAATTGATGTGGAAAGAGCAGATAGAGGGAATAATTATATTTCTCCCCTTTGGACATCCTACCCCCTCCCCCCTTTCCTTCCTAAAGCCCCTCCCACCCCCTTTTGCCTCTTGCTTATTGGCTACCAGATAGGACTGTTCCTGCCTCCCCCTTCTTTATGCTGATTATTTATAGTAATCCACTGTGAGAGGCATCTATCGCCGTAAAGCGCTCCTGCACTCACAGCTTGCCCTCTGGTCCTCCATCCGCCGATTCCCTGCTGATCACTCTCTTTCTGTTCATCGTTTCCGCAGACGAGACGGCACCTGCATCCCGGCACCAAGGTAGGTCAGCCCAGGCAGGAGATACCAGCAATCAGACTTCAGCTGTAGTTTTCTGGCACAAAAATTTTGATCTTGATTACATCAGCAGGTCTATAAATAATCTCAAACTTTTTAAAATGAGCTCTTTCATCATCTTTTAAAAAAGGAAAGTACAACATGCTTTGTAACATCTAATGCCAATTCCTCAGTCCTTTCTGTTAGCTGTTCTCCTCAGATAGCTGTTAATTGGCTATGATTTTTAGGAATACAGTGGCAGACTTTCTGGGCAAATCCCACTTGCAAACATCTTGCTCAGAACTATTTAATCAGCCATGGCAATGTCTTAATTGTAAAACTGCATAATGTATGAAATGTAACGAATTAGTACACTATCAGAAAATAGAGTAAGCCATGGTACAGTTTCGTTCCCCAAAATACAAACAACATGAATGTACTCAGAATCCATTTCTGTAACTTAAAAGGTACATTTACCTACAGCAAGGGTAGAACTGGCAGACCCTCGAGGGTACAGCCCTAGTAATTTTTTTTTTCTGAAAATGTAGTACGCAATTAGTCATGTTACATATGCTCACCTAACTGGGAGAACATCCCAGTACAAAAAAGGAGCCTTCTGGATGTACGGGGAGGTGAGATGTAGTTTGCTGGTGCTGCTTCCTGTGCTGGACCACAGGTGGTAATGGCTCAGGTGAGCTGCTTGGAAAATAAGCAGGAATCAAGCCCCACCCTATAGTGCCAGCAATCAGGGCTCACCGTGTAGCTGCAGGAATCAGAGAGGGTGTGGTGCCTGATGGCAGCAGGTAGGAAGGATCCTCAGTAACGCGACTAGTGGACTGAACCAGTGGCTAAAGATGCTCCAGGACAGCACCCCCTGGACTGGATGGACAGAATTGTTCATGGTGTTTTTCAACTTTGACACCATCCTCTTCTCTGTAACCGCCTCGAGTACCCTGTATGACCCAGTGAAACATCCCCACTACACACCCCTGGATGATTACTGGTTTGAGGGGCTCTTTGTCATGTTATAAGTCCATCACCATCTCCTTTGTCTTGCTGATGTTGAGCTGCCGGACGTTCTCACTAATGATGGAAATGAGCCTCATGTTTCCAGGCCTGTTTCTGTTTCCTCTCTTTCTCTTTCTCTTTCGCTTAAATGTGTGATAGTAACAGGGCCTGCTATTGACAGACAAGTCGATTCTTCAGAGGGAAGGACCCAGATCCCCTGTCAGTCTCCAGTGTGTGTGCAGTTCCTCGGAGTCTCAGAAGATGACTGCTGTGGTAAGCAAGCACACTTCTCAGTTTAACTCTGGCTCCCCTTAATTTAATAGTCCTTTAATGTCAAGCAGAATTACTGGGCTCTCAATGCTACCTATTATGTATGGATTCACAATTTGTTTGTCTTAATGCTGACATATGGTATTGTTAAATTGTTATATCTGTCCATCTGTCTGTCCACACCCAGAGTGGGACTTTCCGCCTGGTATCGGAGGAGGAGCAAACTCTGAGAGCCAAGCTAGAGCACCTCACAATCAAGGACCACGGACCGGTGTTTGGGCCCTGCAAGAAGTTACCAGATCACACAGTACAGAAGGTAGGAATCCTTGTCTGACCAGGCTTTGCATTAGCCTCACCTATTAGCTGCCAACCAGTGTCTATCTCTCGTTAATGCCATCTGTTAGCTGTAGCTGCCACCTACTAGCTGTCTCTCATTGGCCACCATGCATAAGCTGCCACTCGCTATCTGTCTTTCGTCAGCCATCACCTGTTAGCTGTCTCCCCATAGCAGCCACCTGTTAGACACTGACCATTAGCTATCTCTTGTTAGCCACCAATTATTAGCCACCACCCATTTACCACCACATGTTAGCCACCACCTTTTAGCCACCACCTGTTATCCACCATCTGTTAGCTGTCTCCCCACAGCGGCCCCCTGTTAGTCACCAATTATTAGCTACCGCCCATTAGCAGCTAACCCATTAGCCTTCACTCAATCACTCCCTTCTGTGCCCTTGCAAGGCAAAGGATGAGTTGAACGAGACGGATGAGAAGCGAGCGCTGGCTGTAAAGGAGCTGCGTGCTACCATCGGGGAGAGGGCAGACGAGGATGAGGTGGTGCGGGGCGTGCAGAGCCGATTCGGCGAGCAGTCTGACACAGTGTTGCTGAGATTCATTCGGGCAAGGAAGTACGACGTGGGCCGTGCTTACGAGCTTATGAAAGGTAAGGGAGGGGGGCTAGGGGGAGTGTGGTGACTCTGAGTGAATGGTCCTGATTGTGCTCTGAAAATGGGCTCCTGTCCCACTCAACAACTCATTTGACAGACCGCGTTATGTCGCGTCCCGTCTGCCTCCCATTTGTCTCTTCTAGTCTGTTAATTGGGTTGTCTAACAGAGTCTAAGGCTTTATAGGAGTTATGACAAAAGGATCCTTTGTATGCAAAAGATTGAGCTGCTTCAGCAGAGTGGGGGAGAGAGTGGGGAGGCGTGGGATTCTCACACAGGATGGGTAGTGAGTGCCGGAGTGTTTAGGTCGCGGGGGGATCCAGGCCAAACATAGGGTGGGGTGTATCTGAGGGCGCTCTCTCTGGGGCTAATTGGGGCCGAAAGCTAAGACAATGGCATCGTTGTGTTTCCCTGGCGTGAGAAATGCTGTGGGCAGCTAATGGACTGGGCCTTAGTGCAGTTATAACTGAGGTCAAGGCAAGAAAACAGCTGATGAACTTTACATCCGGTCTGGGAGCAACACAGAGGAGGATACGGAAGGGCATTTTTAGGATTTTACCTTCATTATTTTTTAGAAAATGTATCCTGTGGACTGAGTGAGTTTGCTGTTCAGTTGTACATGGAAAAAGTCTCATGGAATGGAGGTAGAAATTAACACGTTTGAATTAACCTCAGAGTATGCAGGCAGTATTATAAAGTTTAAAGTTTATTTACACCAGTTCTCTTGGCCCCAAAAGAGTCAGCCATGCATATCTGGCTCCATACAGGGTGCTGTGTAAGAGTAGCTGTTATCAGTCGTGGATGTGCACTCTGTCCCTATCCTTGCAGGCTATGTGCGTTTCAGGCAGCAGTACCCTGAGCTCTTTGAGAACCTGACCCCTGAGGCTGTGCGTAGCACCATCGAGGCCGGTTATCCCAGCATCCTGTCCAGCAGGGACAAGCACGGCCGAGTGGTGCTGCTGTTCAACATCGAAAACTGGGACTATGAGGAGATCACCTTTGATGAGGTAACTGTGCCTTATGTCAGTGACATAATCAGAAGTACTAGGACCTGTATTTGCTCGTAGTACTTCTGGTTATGTCACTAACAGTGTGTGTCATTTATTGCTGTTTATATTGGACTACTTTGATATGTTTTAATCTAGGTTCACTGAATACATTCAGTGAAATGGTTGTAACAGCCATTGCTGGTATCTATGAACCATCAATCCATAATCCATCCATTCATGGTCCAAAATTGCTTATGTAGTCCTTATGGAAGCAAGCTGATGACTAGTCTCTAATTAATTATTTTATTTGATTAATGATTCAATCTATATGGAGATCAAACTTATTTAAAATTATATTTAATTTAAATTAGAAATAACTATTATTATGGCAAAAAATCAGTGTGATCTTATTTCTATATTCTGCTTTTAAATGAGCAGAATCATAATTAATAAAGAAACTATCTCTACTGAGTGTTAATAATATTAATAAAAGGTGATTCATCAAGTTAACTCACCTCGTCCACTGCACATGCCCAGATCCTGCGTGCCTATTGTGTCATCTTGGAGAAGCTGCTGGAGAATGAGGAAACCCAGATCAACGGCTTCTGCATGATCGAGAACTTCAAGGGTTTCACCATGCAACAGGCTGCAGGCATCAAGCCCACGGACCTCAGGAAGATGGTGGACATGTTGCAGGTAACTGTAGAGCCCCTCGTAGCTGTTCACAGAGGGAGCTTATTGGTGTTTTCCAAGATGATCAATTACATCTCTTTCTGTGGTGTGAACAGGACTCATTCCCTGCCCGTTTCAAGACTGTTCATTTCATCCATCAGCCCTGGTACTTCACCACCACCTACAACGGAGCAAAGCCTTTCATGAAGAGCAAGCTGCTGGATAGAGTAAGCAGAGAGAAGACCATGTGGTTGGGGTGAGGCTTTGGGCGGCTTTGACCAGTAGTTTTCCTAAATCCGCCCCTCATGTTTCAAGGTCCATATTCATGGGGATGATCTGGAAGACTACTTCAAGGAGTTTGACGTTGAGATCCTTCCTGCTGAGTTTGACGGGCAGGCGCCCAGCTACGATGGCAAGTCCACAGCAAGGCTGCTCTTCGATTCTGAGGACACTGCCCTTTAACTCTTGATTCCTGACCTTGGTGCCAACATTGCATATACTGGATAGTCAAAGAATATACTTATAAGCTTATTTTCGTAGAGGATATTTTAAAGAATAGAAGAACCCATGTTAAAAAACAAAAGGCAGAAAGAGAGAGTGAGTCCAGGCCAGTTCCTTCATCTTGACAACCCCACCCATCACCACTGCCCTGTGTACAGCTGGCAGAAACCACAAGGGTGAGCTTGGATATTCTCATGAAATATGGTGACTCATAACCTCCATAATCACACCAGGCTCCATCCGCCGATTTAACCCATTGCAGTACCTACAGAGTTGGGGGTTAAGGACCTGGGTCAAGAGCAAGGCTTGGACCAGCAACCTTCTAATCACAGGCACAGAAGCTTAGCCCAGTGAACCACACACTCCGAATCTTAATCATGCACAGTTAAACATTAATTATATATACATATATTATACATACATACGTATATATATATACACATACATATATATACACACACACACACACACCCTGAAGGTGAGGACATTCAGCTCAGAACAAACTGCGTTTGATGACACCTTGCGTTCTATAAACCCGTCTTAAATTCAGGACACCTATTTCCCAGTCTCTGTGTTTCAGTTCTATTGGAAAGGCATTGCTGTACTGCAAATGTGGCACTATAGACCAAAAGCCTCTTTAATTTTTTTTTTTTTTTCCATGGTGCAGATCTTGGTATCGGAGGAAGAGCAGATGGGTGTCTAGAAGAGTCTTTAATTATGATATATTTTGTCTGGTGCAACTTGCAGTTTGGCCTGACCTCTACAGAAGCAAAGTATGCAGTACAATGTAGCACAGCTTAGGCTGAATCATCTATGTATACTTCCGTAATGTCCTACCCCTAACTAGATGGAGACTTCAGATTTTTAATGTGCTTGTCCAGGCTGGATGTACATGGGGTAGCAAAACAGGGGGGGGTCACTCCTTTCCATTAAGTGTGGGCTTTACATAAAGTGTCTCACCCAATTCTATTTGCGTACTGATTTTGTATGTGGTACCAATGTAGTTTGCAATGCAGGTAATGTCACTGATACTTTGGGGAGCATTATTTGTTAGTTTTAATTTAAGTACATTGTGGTGTATTTGTTCAGTTATATTAACAATAAAAGCTATTGGACAAGATGGGGCCAGCAAGGAGAGAAAGGTCATATCGGTAATTTGATGCATGTAACACACAGTTACTCTAGTTCCACATGGCAGGGGAAATGTGTACTGGCAAAAGTAACAGGAACAAGAAACAAGACAAAGGTTAGGGCCACAAATCACAGGAGAAGTAGGACAGAACTGTTTACAAAAAAATAATTTATTCAACAGAACTGTACTTTTAATACTCACAACACACACCAAAACATTCTGTTCAACAAAAATACACAAGTGAGCTGCAATGCACCTACACCAGAACGTCAAGTTACATTTTTACAAGTGAGCGAATGAGCCTTCTGTACTCACACACCGGTGGATTCTTCATCAAAGCAAGTCAAGTTGGACAGGATACTGAAAGCACAAAGGCAGAGGGCGGAAATTTCCAGAGGCTGACAGCCCAGTTCTTTCCCTTTAAAAACCTGGCCATTTTTTTTCTTTGTTACCAGTGACACTTTGATGATTTGTGATGTGTCAATCGGCTAACCCTAATGGACAACGATGTGATGAAATTATACACAATGTACGGGGCCTTCCACCCCCATTGAAAATTAATAATTATAATAACAATAATAATAGTAACGACAACAACAAGGATTTAAATAGCTTTAAATCATAACTAACTGTCACTCATTCTTAGTCATCTATTACACATCTGATATGTTCTGATCTGGAGGCTTCACAGTGACGCCTTCCCACCCCCCTGCGACCCCCCCACGATCCCCATCCCATATGTGGACCACTGTCCTGTGTTCTCTGTCTTGTGCTTGGCCCCTCGTTACCATTCACTGAGGATTTACCGAAGGTCCAAAACAAACACCAGACAAGTGCATGTACAGTCATACTCACACTGACTCTGCATACATTCAATAAATCAATTTAAAAACCTTAACAAAAAAGATACAAAATAATAATTATAACAATTACTTTGTTTAATTACATTTGGCCTTGTCTAATGCAGAGATAACCATTCAGAACCTGCAACAATGTGGAAAGTCTAGAAAAGCAATAAGTATCTGAGCAGGGCCTGTTGAAGCAGGCAGATCTCACACTGCATCTTAAGTTTTTTTCTCCCCCAGCTCTTTCTGCAGCAGTGGTTCAATTCCATGTGTCAGCCTTTTGGTTAGCAGATTGGACTTTTCTACTTGCAGTACAATGACTCTGTTGGCATTTCAATGCTATAAGATGACACTTTGGTGTTAAAGCCTGTAATTGGCTAGTGGAGATGTGCAATGCTGAGTCCTGGTCTTCTGTCAGCTTATGCAGGTAGTCTTTGTTAATGATGGGCTGTTCCACTCATGTAGGTGACGTTTTTGCTCCCTGTCTGTACTTCTGTGAGTGAGGTTGGCCAGCAGGGGGAGCTTTCTACACTTGTATAAGCAGCAGAGGGAATTCTCCATATCTGTAAAATTATGGAACGCCAGGCTCCTAACCAGCAGAGGGAGCCATTACTAAAGGTACATGGGGCTGGATTATGGGACTGTCGTTCAGTTGCTGCTTCAGAAGATGCCCAGAAAAAGGGTGTAACACTAGAAAAGCGTCATTTCCCTCACAACTCACCAAGGATTCGAAATAATTCTAAGCTGTCACATGTAATAAGATTCACACCAAGTTCTACGAACATCATTGGCTGAGCAGGAAATCTTACCATCTCCTTGGTAAGATGGGCAAACTTATGATGGTAAACCATGTTAAAGGTGACACAGGCCACAATGATTCATTGAACCCTGTAAAAGCTCAAACACATACAGGTGGCCAGGACTGAAAGACAACTGATGTAGTAACATCATAGAATGTTTATCTGATCAACACTGGGAGTATATAGGGGGGAGATTTACGTTTAACCCTCAGCTGGAAACTAACAAGTGGTGGTGATAACAAAGAAAGAGCACCATGCTCTGGTTTCCCAGGAATTCCCTCTCATGATTCAGCCGAGAACACACCATGGACTTTGGCCTGAATACCGCACTGGCACAGACTGGAGCGTGGAACGCCGTGTTTTGGAACACACCGCATTGAGAAAGTGAACATGTACACAATGGATGATGGGAACGACAAGCTAAAGCTAGAAATGGTAACCAAACAGAAGGGAGATTGTGGGAAGCCCCTTTAGGTCATCCAGTGCTCCTCAGACTACATTCGCATTGTACTCCATTTGACTAGGGTGCTGAGACACATGGTCGCACAGACAGGCTGGGCTTCGAAACACCACTTACTGTACACTAATATATAAACATTACCAGGCAGAGGTCACACGGCATATCAGCATTACTTTTTCATCTACAAACACTGAGATCTTCACAATGCAGCATGGACCAGAGGTCTGCACTCACTTAGAGCTCAAACAGGGATATACAGGCACTCAGGGCTTCCAAAAGTACAGTACAGATCATACATCTGAGTATACCAGGAGCTCGTCACCATGCAGGGCAGACCAGGGGCCTGCAGAAACTCAGGGCTAAAGTTCTGAGGCTCTTCTTTTGGTCATGGATCGAGCCTTGCTCAGCTAGAGAATGGCTTCCAAAGCAGAAATGCCCACTTCACGAGGAGACGAGGATTGACGGTGTAAAGTGCTGAGGAATTATACAGGTAAGCTGTCATTTGGCCTCAAGTGAAGACATGGTTGCTTTGAGGAAATGGAGGAGTATTGGCCCTCTAAGAGAGCCGCGTTTCTTACTGGTGGTCTGGACGTGATCTTCCAGTTACTCCTCACCACCATTTCAGTGAGCACTCCTGAGATAAGGCCCATCAAGAGAAGAGATAACTGTTCAGAGAAGGCAGCTGAGGCCTGGACCGAACTGTGGAAGAAGAATATGCATCTCAACACGCAGGAACAAGCAGGAAGTCGAAACATCACCTGAATATGTTCTCGCGTACTAGTCAACACTGCTTCGTTCATTTAACATTTGCGTCAACATTTACGTCAACGTTTACAACGGAGGAGCATTTTATCCAGAGGGTACGTCCATGATGTACCACATGTCTTCGGCCTTGTAGAGAGGGTAAGAGGGCGGGGGGCTCAGTAGGTGCAAATCTCAGGGGACCAGAGTTCTAACCCTGACATCCCAAAAACATTGCTTGACTTTCTTTGGGCAAAGGGGGGTGGGGCCAAAAACTTGGAGGTATAACAGTGAAAAAGACGAAGCCAGACACTTCCTTCATTCCGTTTACCACGATTTCAGATGGACACACCATAGGTATCCTTCTCCAGATTACTCAGGGGACACTAGCAGCTGAGAGTAAGTGCAGGGGTCCCAGAAGAGAAGAACCATTCCTGGTGATCAGCGAAGTGAATTGGCTTTATCTTGAGAGAAGTCCATGGTGTGAGTGGGACACAGGAGCAGTGTGGAGGAGTGAGGAGGACTGTGTGTTAAACCTTCTCCTCCGTGTTCTCCAGGCAGTTGTCCCTGCTCTGGCATGGCGTTTTGTTCCGCTCCCATTGGCAGATTGCATTGGCGTAGCTCACAATGACCTTATCCATCCAGGTGAGGGGCTGCGGAAAGAGTACGGCCCCCTCAAAGAAGCCCAGGTGGCCCCCGTGCAATGTAAGGACAAACATCACGTTGGACTTCTTATCTGTGAGGGTGGAAAATGTCATAAGAGTCAACATGGGAAGAACAGGCAGAAGTCTTGCTACTATTGATCCTATCCTCTGCTTTTAGAATGAGTCATTCTAAAGTTTGTTGTGGTTGCATATATGGTGGAGGTCAGCTTCAGAAAGCCACATTTCCAGTATCACACTGTACAGTACCAATTCCTCCAGAACATGGTGGGTCTCAGTCTTGACTGGGAAAGACAGTTTGAAGCATTATAAAAAAAGTTTTAAAAATCTTTCCTTCAGCCCTGAAATCTGAGATTCAGTGACTGTGAGTCAAGACCATAAACAGGGCTCTGTGGCCAGTGGGGGTGTGAGCGAGGCAGTATGATGCAATTCAGTGATGCATCAGTACAAAGCCATGACAGCTGCTGTCTCAGCAGCCAGAACCACCTGGCATCAACAACGAAAGGTCCTCAACATGATGCCACACAGCGGTAGATACAGAAAGTGGCTGATGGTTGGGCCGGAATTAAATCTGGGTGGGCCTGTAAGAACCTCATTGCCACACGTTTTCTTAAATAGGCTTAGATATTTATGATATGGTGACCGCAACAACAATACAGCCATGACTGCAGTGTCCTACCTAGAGAGCACCACTAGAGGGAGCTCACACATTCAGTCATACTGACCAATGCATACTCTGCTATTTCTCCAGAATATCACGTAAAGCAGTGAGAACTGGTTTCAGTTCATTTACGTGGTAAAATAAAGTTTAAATAAATGACATAAATGCACTAATAGTACATGTAATTTAGTGGTTTATTTAATGTTAGTTACTGCAATGTTGCGCTGCTTTATTTGGTTAATCGTCCAGTCTGTGAAAAAGGCATTCAAGTAAGAATTGTATTGTAGTACGACTCATTTCATGGCGCGTATAATTTATGTTACGTCAGCGTTCACGGTCCGACTTCTGATATTCAGATCGAGTTCTAGGTCAAACTGGTTTGTTCGACTTTCAAGAAATTCGAGTTCTAGTGAGTTCGAGAACCGAGGTACCACTGTATTAATTATATTATTATCAAGTGCATAATAAGGTCCAGTTTTGTAATACATTACACATATAACAATACTTATAATGTATTAATTAAAATATAATTCTAATAATTCCCAAGACAAACCACATTCACATTCAAAAGTGAAAATTTAAATAAAATGTATTATAAAAAATATTTATTTCCATTAATCTGAAAGGGTGGGTCTGGGTTTTCAAGATCCACCAATGACAACACATTACCTGAGAGTGTGTGTGGGATGGTCAACAGTGATTGGTGAACCAGGGGGTCATCTTCAGAATTTACTAGCAGGAGGGGAACATTGACCTGCAACAGGATATGCCAAATGCCTGTTTACCATCATATATCACTGCATTTTTGGTTTCTAAAATAAACATTCAAAAACTGACCTCTGACAGATCAAACCGATCATTTCAAGCAGATACTAAAGTAGGTCCTCGTTACTCATATAAAATATTCATTCTATTTACAATCCTGTGTAAATGACTGTCAGAGAATGAGGCTTCAAGCGTAGCATACGGTCAAAGAATGAGAAAACGGCCGGCTTACATTATGGACATAATGCACGCAGCTCTCCTTCTCATAATACTCCTTCAGTGAGCTATGCCCGTGGAACTTTCTAGGAAACCAAAATGAAAGGGAAACGTTAGAAGTGCCCAAAAAGCTGTTTGTCAAGCTAGAAGAAATCATATGATGCCCCATGCAGAGGGACGCTAGGAGGCATCACCTCATGATGTTGTCATCGATCTGCATCAGGGATGTGGCCGTAAACAGCCGACTGAGGTCCACCATTTTGGAGTTCCCACCAAATAAGCTCTTCCTGGAAGACGCATGGGAGATAGACATTTATTCACATTTAACCAGGATTCATGTTGCTGCCTCTGAGGATCACAGTACATCCCTTCTCTGCATTTTAAATGAACAGCACCACACAGATACAGGCCCGAGGCGGCTGGGACGCTACCTGTGCGACAGGATGATCTTCTTCATGTTATCCGCCATAAGGAAGTTGTAGAACCTCCTGAAGTGGTCCCACTGGAGGAAGGTCTCCTGGGCCCTGAGCCACACAAAGAGATGGAACACTCATCAGCCGAGGTGACAGCCTGCATTCTCTTCCGTGGCCACAAGAGGCTCTTCAGAGAATTTCGCTTCAGACGGAAAAGCGGACAAAACAAATCTCGTACAAAAATCTACAATGACGTTATAATCGAATGCTACGGTTGAAGAAAAATGGCCACCTGACCCTTCAGTCCGGGAGGCAACCCACACACATAAGCCCGATTCCAGGCTCCCCTGCCAGCGCCGGGCGGCTCACCTGAGGGCACTATAGCCCTGACACACGCTGACGCAGCACAGCACCCTCTCCTGGTTGCTTGGGTTTTCTCCCAGGAACTTGCACACAATGTTGCCACCCAGGCTGAAGCCCACCACTATAAGTCGGGTGTGGGGGTAGGCCTTTTTAATGTAGCCCACCATGGCTGAGAACTCCCACGTACAGCCTGAAACGACAGTCAGCTGTCAAACTCCTACTAGTACAAACCAATTCTACAGTGAGTCACTTATCCATATATAAATGTTTTACTCCATGCCAAAAGAGTGTAACTTAATTTCCAACAACTTTAACATCCATCTACACAAACATTGCCATGACACACTGCCCAACGGAGTGTGATTCTTCCTCCCCATTTGAAATGCATTAGGTATTTACAAATTGAAGGCATGCACACTGTTTAATTGGTACCAAAATGGGGTGGAGGAATGAAAAAGTAAAGCTGCCAAGCACATCTGAGTCAGTACAGGGAATCAGTCAACAGTATCTATGGCCCACTTACGGGCAAGCAAACTACCAGGAATAATTCTGCTGACGGTCATACATTTAAATGAACTACGTGAAATATGGCAGGTTCAAACGCTCACCGTAGGTGAACATGCGAGGGGAGGTGAGCTCGATGTCAGGTAGGGCTCCCAGATGGTTCAGCACAGCACACCTATAGCCCTGCTTCTGTGAGTAATCCACAAAGGTGCGGATGTAATGCTTCTCACTGTGGTTTCCAATTCCAGGACATATAACCATGGTGACATCATCTGGAAAGACATATTAGGTTGTCTAGGATTACAGAACGGAATTTCCGGAATCACTTACGCCAGATGCGACAAGGTGGAAAACATGACAAGGTGGAACGTTTTCATGCTGGTGAGACGTCGATTTAAAATAGACGTGAGTCAGCCAGACTGTCACGTACTTTACCAGAAAATCTGGGGTAAACAACCTTAAATATAATACACTATATAAAATCGTACTAGTTAAATGAAAAACATTTTTCATACATCCAGTTTGGTGATCCCCCAGTGGTTCGAAAAGGTCGAAGGTGGCAGTGGCCCCATCCGGCATGGGCAGAAACTTGCGGTGACCGTGAGGATGCGGAGAACTGACCCGACCAAGCTTCCCATACAGGGCCGTCTGTAAGTGGCCACTTTTACCCCAAAGAAGGGGGGGGACGTACCTAGGATAAAAAGAGGCATTTAGGCAAATTACTGGCAATAATAAACAAACAATACAGACAATTAAACCCTTTTAAAAAGTGACCTGAGAAAGGCCCTGTGACATCATCTGAGTGATGAGGGAACCAGGAAAAATAGTACGTTCTAGGAACAGGGGTGTGTAATCTTATGCAGAAAGGGCTGCTCGGTATGTGGGTTTTCTCCGCAACTTCCCCAACTACATTACCAATTAGAGGACTGATTGGCTGAGGAGTCCTCACACCTAGGTTTGAACAGCTGACAAAGGTTATCCCAAAAACCTGCACAAACGCCGGTCCTTGGTAATATGACTGCTCACCCCTGCTCTAGAAGGACAGATGTATCAATTGTAAAAGCCCTACAAAGTTATTATGTCTCAGTTTCGCTTCTTTGACGTGGCCATATGTTTCTGGGTCTGTTGTTCTACTAAAACAGCAGGTGCGATCATAATGGCCAAACAGTGTACGCTGTCGACATGAATGGGCTAAAAGATCTTGTCTGCTCTGGAGGACACGTTTCCTTTCAGGGGAGATCGTGGCGGGGTATTCTAATGTGGACAGTGCTAAGCATGACCTTGAGCCTGGTTCTGGTGCTCGAAATCCTTGATGGTGACCTTGCTAGTGGGCTGGCAGCATAAACGTTTTTGCTATGCGGCTCATGCCTGCCCACGGAAAACCACTTCTTGTGGTGCATCACAGTTTCATCACGCAAATCGAGCAGGAGTACAGTATGCAAGAAGGACAGCACTGAGTAGTGAGGTGGGACCAAGGCCTTGCGCCCCCCCCTGTTGCACCCACAAGCTCTCACTTGGAGTGGGAGGGAGAAGCAGACTGCTGAGGGTGAATACCGGAGGTCCTGGGGCCCAGCAGAGGAGACATGTTGAACCACTACAGCCACTATGCATCCAGCCCTTGGGTCTTGCTCCATTAACAATAACCCTGCTCTTCCCGTTCATACCCATACATCTAAACCAAAGGGTCAACCATCTATGTATCTGTGTGTTCCCAACCATCATGGTGCCTTGTGTGAAGAGGCTGCACTACCTCTCATTCTGAAGAGAGTTCCAGCCACCAGTTCCTGCGCTGTACTAGCAAGGCAGCCAATAAGATTCCTAACCAGTCTTAGAACAACTGCAATCAGGCAGAGAACACACTCAAACAACCCTATTCTAAGGCTCAATGTCAGCCGTTTCAAATATAAAACAATGAACATTTTAACTCATGTTGGTTTGGACTCTAGATATCTGGAGCTTAGAGCGCTGTTAAACCCTGTAGTTACACACTTTCCCCTACCAGAATTAAGCCACCAGTCTGGGCACTAAGATAAGAATGACAACTATATGCAGAACATGAGTCATTGCACAAATTAAGGATCAGCCTTAAAACACAGAAAGAACCAACCAGAGATTCTAATTCTGTTTAGTGACAGAGATTACAACAATTTAATCAGCTCTTTAAATAAGTTCTTAAGAGGTTCCAGAGTGAACCCGGATTCCAGTGGCTTCTGAGAAATAGTATTCCAACTGCACACTAAAGATAGATGTTTTACGCACAAGATAGGGTGTGTATGGGAGTGGTGCTGTTCCGCAGGGGACATCGGCATCTAAAGCATTGATAGAATAGAGATAGTTTAACCATCCCCTTGGGGATGATGGGTAATTTTCATTTATCACATCTTAATCTCAATGAGAGATACTACCACACATATATACAGGTGAGAGCTGATTATTTTAAAGTCTGCCAGTATCCAGTGCTCCTGAAACAGGGCCAGGGTGATTACAACAAACCAGTATATTTTGTAGCACCTCCGAACCAGCGGTGGAGAGACCCGCGGTTAGATACAGAACAAGGCTAAAATCTCATACTAGATATATCTACTGCCAGATGTTTAGAAATGACGGACACTGTTCTAGGTTCACTTCTAGCCTGTCAATCTGGGATATTCTGGTCTGAGAAGGTGATCATGAGGCAGCCACTTTAGATCAGAGCACTTAGCAACACACTGTGTTAACAACACAGCTAGCACAACAACGCATAACCCCCCCCCCCCCCCCCAAGGAACAAACCCGCAGTCCCTGGCTGGGATCCGGCTAGAAACCTTCCAGTTATATAACACAGGTGAGCAAAGCCAGACAGAATCACTAGCAGTCACATGGAAGGCGACAAACAGCTTCAAGAAAGACGAGCTATCTGCGCCGCAGACTGCAGCGGGACTGTGCTGCCAAGCCTGGGAACAGCATTGCCCACAGAGCTAAAGCGTGTGGTGAAGGGCCCAGACACCCGGCGTGACTATTAAAGAGCTACACTGCTAATCCTGTGAAGGAGTGACTATTAAAATGTGAGCATTTAGGCCCAGAAGCGCTACGGCGCTAATCGGGAAGTGGAAGGGTCCAGAAGACCCTCCGGCGCCGCGGTTCCGAGCTAACGCTGCGCTGCTAATTTGGAAAGGAAACACGCAGGCAGTTCTTACTCCTTAGTGAGCAAGGGACAGGACTTGAGCAGGAAGCGATTCAGCGGTGTGTCCTGGTAGTTGATGGCAGGCGGAGCGGTGGGGCTCTTCAGGTTCAGGCAGCGCACGATGATATAGAGCACTGTGGCGACGGCGGCCAGCTTCATTCCGTCAAACATGGCTGGCATCTCTGGGGCCAGAGTCTGGACCTCTGCCTCGTGGGCACTCATGGTGGACCTGAGTGAGAGCAGGACAGAAATGAAACGCAGAACGCAGCTGCGTGAAGGGGGCAAGACATTAAACTGCAAATACTGCAAGAGTTTCGTCCAGAAGATCACAAATGTTGTCCAATTTCTGTAATGAGACTAACAGCTCAGCTTACCTTGCCGGTATCTTTTAGCTTGTGAAAAGTGAAACTAACCCTTCCAACAATCTGCAGCGTCACAGTGATGTAGCAAATTCTAGGGGAAAAAAAATGAAGAATCTCTGACACCTCTGGTTTGGTTCTAGTGCACTCAACGTCCCATAATACCAGCTGACAGCAGCAAGGTTAGAAACATCTCCCAGGCTGCTTACATGCCCATGTTGACCAGAGCAGCTACATGCACCTGGTGTTTGGGTTTTCCTGTAGTCACTATACCAAGCTGTAACTATTTTTATAGTACAGCACACAGGTGGAGCTAACCTGCAAATGCTCCCTCATTCTGTGGCAGAATGGCCACTTTCTACAAAGACAGTTCAACAATCTGCAGTTAAACATGTACCTAACACATTTGTGGTATCAATTACCACAGTTTCAACATGATGCAATGAATTTTATAGATAATACTACCAGGATATATAATACCACTAGGTGTGCCCGGCAGTCACGTGGCAATATGTAATGTGCTAAAATATAGTCACATGACAATCATAACCAAAGCTGACTTCATATTTTAATTGAATGCTTTGTTTGAACTTAAGAGCCAGTAACATAACATTTAAATTCAAAATGTACTAATCATTGATACACCATGGAGACAGTGATATGAAGGACTAATTTAAAAAAAGACAAAACACATGAAGGATTGAAGCCACTGCAAGATGCTGAAAAGATACGAAAATTAAAAGCGCTATGGTCAAAAAAGGAACGACATTAAATTTTCCAATGACTATCCAGCATTACACTAGAGTGCAGAATATGAACTGACCATTCAGCCTTTAGTGTAAACATCATAAATGTATTTTCACTATTTCCAAAAATAATGAAATAAATACAAATTACTTCCATAAATAGCTTCCATCTGTACACCTTTACTAAGGAAATTTGGTGTCTTATAACTTGCCGTTCCAAAGGAAAACGGCACAAAATTGTCTTAAAAAATGTCTGGCAAAATACAAACGTGCTGTTATTCTGTAGCATCAAAACGTCGCTGTGTAGCATTAAATGATAAAGTTTACGGCCTGCCAGCCTATAAAGTAGGCCTATCGATTTAAATTAAATGATTTCCTTGTCCCGCATGATCCAAAACAAGCCGAAAAGCCACCATGCAAAGGCAGGATCTGTATTACACAGGAAACAACACGATAACATAAAAACTAATTTTATTATTATTCTTAATAATAATAATAATAATAATAATAATAATAATATCAAAATAAAGCTCTACGATGAGTCATTCCCCGCCTTCTGCCCGTTGCTTCCGGAGCCCCGCGACCCCGAATAGGACGCGCGGTTACAGAAAATGGATGGATAATAAAACTGTAAACGCCTCCCACTTAGTGTGGACTTTCGGCGAGAGTAAAGTCACATCTACCGATCTAAATACAGCGTGTCAGTGTCACAGTCACACAGCACAGAGGGTGTAATATACCGGAGAGAAACCCGCGGGATGCACCTGCCTGCTGGGGGTACAGCCTGCGGCCGGTGGAAAAACAGCCGCTATGGCAGAAAGGCGCAGACAGTCAGCAAAACAGTGCCTTCTAGAGTATTTTTGAGAAGATAAACCAGCTAAACAGATACCTATAACATTTCCGATTTAAAAAGCGCGTGAAAAACGCCCAGACAATAAATGGCGACCAGCTAAGCCGCCAACCGCCAGGATTCTTTAAAACCTGGATAAAACATTTCACCATTGAAAGCCAGAAATCCGATCGATCTGCGTCACGCTGCCATGTTATTCTTATTTTATATTATATTAATCCCAAATTGCACATCACTATAAAGAAGTAATAGTATACCGTTTATATGGTGAACTGCGCTATCTGTACGATTGAGCTCATATCGCGACATGCAGTGAGTAAGCAATCTGCAGCCTTCACAACATTACAACCTGGGGTACATACCTGTCACTTTCCCCGAGGCTAATTCATAGTTCTCTCGTTAACTAGTCCATGTAGGTTTCTTCCATTTATTTATCACTCCGGTCCTTCTAGCACTTTCCTCCCCGGGCGCAGAGACAGTAAAGCGCTTAGCAACGCTGCCTCTCCCCAGTCCAGGATGAACTCATTTACATATCCTTCTCCTCATTGGCGCGCTTTCCATGTTGCATAATTAGAAGCCCTCCCTCGGCGGTGGTCGCCCCGCCTACTTCCGGTATTGCGCTGTCGCTAGATGGATGACAGATTGTTTGTTTACGTGTATAAGGGATTATTTTAGTCCAGAACTTGCAGGGCAGATGACTTTACATCCAGGTTTTCATTTCATTCCACGTAGACCGCGGAACATTCACGTGGGCAAGTCAAACATAACAAGGGGTGGGGGAGTTAGGACGGCCCCTGAGTGACAGGTATTTTGAACATAATCGAATTGGTGTGGATTCGGGGCTTTATACCCAAAATCTCTAGCGGTGTCCCTGGATGTAACTCTTTGTTTCCGAAACGCGGATATAATTCAGATTTTTATTAGTAAAAATGTATCGGTTTGCATTAAATTATTTATAAATATGATTACTATGTTTATCATAGTATTTCTAATGATGCCCGGGTGCCCACCCCCCCACCTCCGGTCCATAAGCGAGCACTACTGTTTTCTCACGACTGCTGGAGTTGAGCCCATCTCTTCTTTTATGGATATCATGCTAACTGATGTCTATCAGTTGGATGATTCTGCAGCTCGTTTAACTTTCACGGGTCTCCAGTTTGCGTGTTGACTTTTCTCCCTGGTTTTATTTTATTTTAATTGACCTTTTTTCTAGGTGCAGATGTGGGTTATGAATTTCCCGTGTGTTCCCCAGAAATTGCTGGTTGAGGTTTAATTCTCTGGATTCATGTCTTAGTATTGAAGGACTTTCTAGCGGTTTGAGAAGATTTTTGTTGTTTGCCAAGGTCAACATTAATTCTTTATATTAGATATATGCAACTTTGATTTCCATTTGTATCAGTCTTTCTAAAAGCTTGGTAATGAATAGTATGGGCAGGAGGTGGTGAATTTCCCAGTCAGCCAGGGTCTTAGTCTGTGTGCCTGTAATCAGAAGGTCACTGTTTCAAACCCAGCCTCAGTGCATCTGCAGGTCCTTTAGCAAGGAAGCCTCAGCTCTTCACAGACAGCTTACTCCACAAAGAGCAAGTTGGGGGAGGCATAAAAGGACAATTTCCCCACAGGGATCAATAAAATAATTTATTTTTATTATACTTATGAAGTGACAATACAGTACAGAAAGGGAAACCACACCGATGATTAAATAAACATAAATGAGATGAATTTGCAGTTCACTGTCATTATTCATTCTTGAAATGTGACTTTGCACTTACAGTGGACCCTCTAATTATGACTGGCCTGACATATGAAGAACTTGGGTTATGACCAAAATTTTAGTTTTGACTTAAGACCAAAGTCATGAGTTACGACCCGAATGCAGGTCAAGGCCAAAACATGCATCCGCTTGTGCAGCTGTAAACAAAGAGCCGAGATGCCCGAGAGGCATCTGTAAGCGTCAGTCGGAACCCAGATATGCCTGTTTGTGCAGAAATATGAGTGGCGTCCCTGTGACCGATCTCACTAATATATACAGCATGTCGAAATCCACCATCTCGACAATCTTACACCTAAATGATTTGTATAAGGAAGCTAGTGTTCCTAAAGGTGTTACTCAAATTAGTAAGTTACGATCAACAGAGATAGACGAGCTAGAAAGGGTATTATTAAGTGTGGATACACGAAAGGCAAATAAGTACACTAGGAAAATTATTGGTGTTTCTGGTAAATTTGAGTATTTGTAGGTGTTTTAGTTTGTGTTTATATGAATCATCTGTGTGTGTATATATAACACTTTTTATCTTATTTGCTGCCATCTTGGCCATGACTTCCTGAAAGAAGAGATATTGTATCTCAATTGAACCTTCCTGGTAAAATAAAGGATAGATAAAATAAAAATTACAACCCTTTTTATGATGAAAATGTTAGGTAAGGGGTGCTTTGGGAGGTTCGGGACACATTATGCGTATTTCCATTATTACTTTGGGATAAATAGTCTTGACTTACGACCAACTTGAGTTACGACCAGCCCTCGTGAACGAATTGAGTTTGTAAATCAAGGGTCCGGTGTATTTAATTATTAAATTACTAATTTATACTTTATCCCAACAAAATTACAAAACTGTGTGTGTATGTGATAGTGTTTGAAAAATAATTTTGATTGACATGCTTCTCACGCAGGAGTTGATGTAAGGGGTGGGGGGGCACAGCCCACATCAATAAACCTGGTAAATTGATTTGCTGGGACCGATCCACCTCCTTCCCCCATTTTTAATTCACCCTCGTTTCTCTTTTGGCTTCGGGGCCTCAGAAACAACAACTCTGCTCCTGGACACCCCCATAAGTATAAGTAGCCCCTGATGGGCAAGCAAATCAAAATTTTCTGCAGTCACAGGTCCAGGGGTGCAGTAGGGGCACGGATACTTGGTAGATTCAGGGGCCGCTACACTCTACATGGGCCCTTAAATACACAAGGTTATAAAATGAATTATCCATCCTGTGTTATTCCCTACCTTGTGCATGTCGTTTTTGCAACAGGCTCCAGACCCCCGTGACCCCGACAAGTGACAAGTGAGTAAAAAAAATGGATGGATGGGTGGATAATGTAAGTTTGGTGGTGGGGGGGTGGACAAAGTGACATTTTGTCTGGGGGGCTCGAATTTCTAGCTATGGCTTTGGGTGCCACTATTCTCACTGTGTGTAGGATGTGGCTTTGAATTGCAGTCCTTTCGTCGTTGTTAATTTGACTTGGTGAACTACAGCCCGTTTCAAATGCAGAAGATGCATGTAAAGCATTAAAAAGTTTTTTTAGGCTTTGCTAACATTCCTGGTTTTCATTTCAAATTTTGCATCTTCAGTGTTTTTGAATGAGAATTTCTGTCACTCTATTCAAGAACTTTTGAAGATCTTTGAATTAAACAATGAGCTCACAATTAATTTTTCCATAGTTTTTGTTCAGTTTACAGTTCAAAGAAACCTAGATTTTTCAGATTTGTAAAACTGCATCACATGTTTTGTCCACATGGGGGCGAAAGACTACTTGTTTTTGTGCATACACATATTGTTTGTTTATAAGATAACAGATGTGAAAGAGATTTTATTTATTCAGTCCATCCATCTTCAATACTATTTTTCCAATGCAAGAATGTAATCATTCTATCAATTCATGAAATTTGGTAAATCAGGGGAACCAATCTACTAAAAGGTAAAATCATTCAACAAGGAAATACTCGGTCATTTGATTTTCATACTCATCTTGCTAGCGAAAATGGAAAGGAATATACATCCAGCGCAAAATTCAAGAGACCAGTTTTGGAGAGAAGAAATATCCTCATTACTGGTATCACGTTGAGGTCAATCAACTATTGTTGATTACGATGATTATGGAGGAAAATTCTTAGTGTATGACGTCACTTTATCTTGCGATCGAAACGATTGTAGTTTCCATGTAATGTTCGGATACTCACAGTCTACTTCTTTTTATCACAAGGCACCATCCGCCGCAGAATTCGCCGTATTTACACAATTAAGACACTTTGACGGCCCGACCGGACATATCATGCACTAGCACTTTGCAGATTATGTAAAACTTGTCACCAAAACATTTCTCACCACCCCACGCCAAAATAGCCATGAGCTATACTGGAGTATGGCATCAATAATAGTCTATTGTTACACAAGTGAGCGTGGATTATTAAATTAACAATATGTATTTACATAGTTTTTGCATTTGTGAATACAAATACGACTCGTTCGCTCCCCACATCGCATATACGGCCGCACACTAAACGAAGTATCAGATTTTTCTAGAGGAAAACCAATAGAAGAAATTAGATATTATACTAACATGAACTGTTATGTATTTACCGCATGTAGGCCTGCTAAAGAAAGTTTTGGTGCTGTATGATTCAGTATGATTGACAATTCAGAGACTGATGGAAACACAAGCGACATCTGCCCGGGATTCAGGGAAACAAGAAGTTTATTTTTATCTATCGTTTTTCTGAAATCTGACACTTTAAATGTATAATAATGCTCTTTCCGTTAAAGAAATTTTCTATTTGTTCTAATAGTGGAAATTACATTAACCACATGAGAACGAGTTTTCCAATAAATCAATGTACTGTACTTGGTGTCTTGGTAAAACGACAGTGCTTCCATCTACAGGAAAATAATTTGCAGATAATTTTATGTAATTCCTCTGGCTCTGGAATGTTGCGAAAAGCGGATTAACAATAAAAATATTTTATTACGTTATACAACCATTCATAACCAAATTTAACTACAATAGTTTTATCGAATATAACTATATGCAATACATGAGTCATTTCCCCTTAATAAATACCAAAGCCATGGTAAACAGCATTAGAAATGAACTCCGCAGAAAAGACGCCCAGCGAGCGGCACTTTCCGAAGCGTGTGCAGGCGGCCGGCATTTATAAGGCGGAAAAGGCGCTGTAATTGGCTGGGGCCTCAAGCACACGTGTTGCGGATCATGCTAATATGATACCCGCCTCTCCGCTTTCAGTCTCAGTCGGAGACCAAACACTCGGCAAATCTTTCAGAGTCAAGCGCTGTACGGAGTGAGAGCAGCTGAACTGCGAACAATCCGGCATGTGGAAGCGCCGTCTGACACACTCCTTCTCTGGTGTACCTCTCTGTATACTGATGGTAGCTGTTTGCGCGGTGTTCGGTAAGTTCAGTTTTGACTTTGTCCTCATGTTTTGTGGATCATTGTAGTACATTACACTCGCAGTGAATATTTTAACTTATTTTATCGGTTCAGGTTGCTCGCAGGACTCAATGTCACGGTTTAAAGTCGATTGAATCTATGTTTTACTTGTACCTTGCCGCAATTATAACCACAGTACAGTTGTTTACGTCGTGTCCATAGAAGTGGTGCAGCAGATCGGCACCAAGTGAACAACCTGAACCTAATTTCTGCTGACAGCGGAGTTTTAAAACGATCGCACTTGTGAACTCCAGCGTTGCGGGGGGTCACTTTAATCCCTCTCCCTACCCCCTCACCCGCGATTGGTGTTTTCTGGTGTAAAATGTACTGTCATGGGGGGGCTGAAACACGTGCCGGTGCTGAGGGTTATAGTACCCCCTTCTTCAGTGGTCTATGTGCCGTAGCTTGTGCCGTCCGCCGATCCCTGTATTGCAGGTAATCAGATTGCAGGGCATTTTGCTCTACTCCCCTTGGGCACCCAAACGGAGGATCTCCGCATTTGTCCAGCTTTTTCGTTCGCAGCGTTTCGTCATCCGCAGCCCATCGGAACGGTAAAGCGGGGAGAGCAGAGTAGCAGGCATCCGATTAGTAACTAAACCACTGTAATTTCCCACACGAACAAGAGGAACAGTGGCTCCTGCTTCAGATCTATGGAGCGATTGAGGGATTTGCCCCCCCCCGCTTCCCCTGTGACTCGATCAGATACTAGGTTTTGCTTTCATTCCCCATGAATCATATCCTCACTCTGGGAACTGTGCGGGTTTGTTTAGTGGATGGCTCCATGGCCAAGGGCCCGGCCTCCAGGGTCAAGGGGGACAAACGGCCACCAAGGGACCCGATAAAACCGACAGACAGGCTTGATGCTCATAGCCAGCGCTGCCATCTGTTTTGCTACCGACAGCCAGCGACTTCAATGAATGAGACGGCATATGTCTGTCATATGTAGTGGCCATGCGTTATTTTTAGTGCCGCTCCGCTCTTGAATTTACAGATTACGGAGATTATGCTGCACTCCAGTCCCGGAAACGCGCTTTACCGTACGATGGGCAGGCCTTTAGGACCTTAGTATAAAATATGAAAATATTGTGAAATGTAGTACATTAAATGCACTGAGTGTTACTCATTAACATGCTCTGCCAGCTGTTTATAATAAATGGACACTCCAGTTAGACTAGATGGATTTCAACAGTGTCCTCTCTTGCTTAATCTGTTAACATAAAGACAGGTTTTAGATCTGATGAACAAACTACACCCACTTATTCTGGGTGTTGCTCTTGAATCACACAAGATCCGTTTTGCTTGTTGCTCCTCTGAGGATGGTGCGTGTTTTTTCTTTTTTCCCCTTCCCTCTCTGGGGCTGTACTCCGGACCTGCCGCTTCCTCTGCCCTTTGCTGCCTCTCTAGGTGTTTTGCCAGGCTGCCTCTAGAGTTTGGTCCGGTTATTTTTTTTTTGTGTTGTATATGTGTGAACAGTGGTCAGAGGCACAGCTAAACCAAGAGTCAGAGGGACAGAGCTTTGCCAATTGGCCTTGCTGGAGGCGTGCTTTGTGGGAGATGGCCGGACTCTGAGCGCGAAAGCGACGAGCGAGAGCCATCCCCGTTTCTGGGTATTCCTCCAGGCTGTGCGGTTTGGATCTGAAAACGTGCGCCATGTGCTGCCCGTACGTGTAAAGGATACCCCGATGAACATGGTGGCATTTGTCACCAGTGCGTGGGCACAAAAACGTGGCACCCTACCTCTTGGGAGGCTCCAGAGTCTGCGGATCTCGGATTGTTTTGTGCGCTTCTTGCAAGATCTTATCTGGTGTCAAAAATGCAATTTCTTGGGAGGAAATGGAACTGAACGCTTCAGCTAAGATTTATTTATAGCTGTTTCTCCACACTTGAGTTTGCAGAGATTACTGAGGTTTACGCTGCCTTTTCTGGAATGCCGGTCGCTCCTCACTGGGGCCACGTTGCCCTGAGCGCGCGGGAGGTTTCACAAGCAGTTGTGCCACTCCGTGAGGTTGTGGGATGCGTAGGCAGACGACGATGGCTCCCGACCCAAGTTTCCGGGTGAGAGTTTGCTCCCACATGCACCCCGCCGTGCAGTGGTCTCCGTGGGTGTGTCTCCTGCCACATGAACCCAGTATCCATGGTTTCCTGTGCCTGAGGAAGTTTGCTGTAACCTACATCTATGTGTTGGCCTCGTTCCGTGTTTGTTTTCTGGTTTTTGTTTGTTACTCTTTTTGTGTCAGAGTGAAGGAGGTTAGGGTTAAGCTTATTTTTGTCCTCTCCTGCAAATCAGTTTGGGCTTTTAGAGGAATTTTGCATCTCAATATAGAGAATAATAAACACAGGTCTCTTTTTTTTTTTTTTTTTTCTTCTTCCTCCCTTCCCCTCTGTACTCTGGGCCACGCAGGAGCAGTTCCTCCCAGCTGACTGTCTACAACAGATAACTGACCTTCAGTGCCATTTTAAACTTGATTTTATCTGTAATTAAGCTCTGCTTAAAAGCTGGATTTAGTTGATGTCATCACTCAGATTTAATTACACTTAATTACTATTAGAGCACGGTACCCTTTGAGTCTTAAGTAATTTTGTCACCCATGTCACTATAACTGAAATGTTGTGAGGTTCCTACATTTGTTTGCTAGTTGTTTATGGTCCACGTCTAGACAAAATGGCAGCACAAAGGGCTTTTATTTGTCCTGTCAAATGCTGAGCTCTTGCCCCAGGCTGCTCTATCCACCCGCCTTGAACATTGTGTCTTGCTACTGCGGGCTCCTCCTGGGTGGGGTGGCAGGAGGATGTGCCTTTGACGCCTGCCTGGGGAGAACCATCCAGAAGCTTGCTGCTTCTCTGCTGTGGCGTGTTCTAAACTCCGGTCACCATGGAATGCTTGCCTTTATTAATTTTTTTTTTTTCCCTGCCCTTTTCCTTCCCCGAATAGGAAATCCGTTTCTCATTAACAAAGCTCTTAATTTCCTTGCATAGCGGACTCTACTCAAGTGCCGAGTTCTGCCCGGTCTGCCAACATCGGTTAGCATCACCGAGCTAACTGTGAATCGTGCTAATAATCCCCCCCCGAAACATCAGCTTTCCTCATAAGGTCCCTCTTCCTATTTTCTGTTTTGTCTGCATCACAACCTGCGTTGAGTAACCGGAACGGAAAACGAGTGGATGTTTTAGGTTCTTGTGTTTTTTTTTTTTATGGGGGTTTTTCCCTGTCTGTGTGCTCAAGACGGTCATGTAAACAGTTTTGCCTGGAACAGTCCTGTTTTTAAAGTATCATTTTATACACGTGTGTCGTTCGTGGGTGGAGGGGCTCAGGGGAGCCGGATTGCAGTGGGACAGGTGGTCGTGTGAGACCATCACACTCCAGCTTAAACGTCACACGAGGGAATCGAGCTTCGCTTTATGGGCTGTTTTGCTCACAGGCTGCTGCCCGCTTTCCATCACAACTGGGAAGGAGATTAGCACACTCAGCCTTGGCTTGCTGTTCTTTTTGCAAAACGGGGGATATTTGCTCTGGTTGGATGTACGATTTGATGTGTCCTGGTAGTTGTGTATCTCAGCCTGAAGGACTTCACACTAACAGATTTTCAGGGTCAAGAATGTGCATAGAGGGGGCGAGTTTGTTATGACTAACCCTCCATTCCTGGCCCGTCCCACGGCACAGCCAATCACAGTCCGGCCTCTCCCAACTGGTAGCATTACATGAGCACTGGATTGGGTCATGCCTCAGCTGTGCAGAACCGTATAGGCCGACAGCGTTTGGGCTGGCAGGATTTAAATTTTACATCTAAGGGAAAATTGTTTTTCCAGTGTTGGTCTTGCACGTGGAGCAGCTGCGAAAGCTTTTCCCAGCTGTTCAGCTTGTGGGGAAAAAAGGAACAGATGGTTCTGGAAGCCTCAACAAAATCTGTTTAATTTGGTTACACCACACACACACACACACACACACACACACACACACACACACACACACACCAGTCACAGGAGTGATGGCAAATGAATGAAATGATGCATTGTGATTTGGACAAATGATACTTAAGATGCCTAAGCGCTATCCCCAAAAAGGAGCTGGTTTCTCCCAAGTGCCTTCCCCAGCTTCCGTGTGTCAAGGAGCCCCGACAAGGCGGGGGAGTTAATTTATTGAGGCTCAGGCTTGAGTAAAATGGCGACATCTGCAAAATATCAAATTAGTCCAGTGAAACTTTACTTTTGATATGAGAAGCTGAACAGTTATAGCAGCGGCAAGCAGTCTTATCCACACAGGGCCGGTGTGTGTGCAGGTTTTTGGGGTAACCTGTAGGTCAGCTGTTCAAACCCAGGTATGAGGACTCTTCAATCAGTCCTCTGATTAACTTATCTAATTAGGGAGTTGCAGCGAAAACTTGCATACACAGCGGCCCTTTCTGGATAAGATTGCCCACCCCTGCCTTGGTGCATACTGCGTTAGTTTGTCCTCGCTGTCTCTAATGATAACATTACTGCAGTCACACTGATATGACTCGTTAGTGTGCAGTTCATGCCTCCTCCTTGGCTGCCGTTTCATTAGAGAATTTCACCAGTGTGTCTGTCACCTTGCAACGGCTGGTGGCATAATGCTGCCCTTTTAGCGACGGCCCGGGCGTTTCTGCGTGAGGCCCGCCAGGCGCCATCAAGTGACATCGGCGTGTGGCAGCCCCCCGGCGGCACGTGACCAATGCCACTCCACCCCCCCCCAACCACAATGCTGGCTTGTGCTGCCCGGTGTGACTCCGCCTTCAGTATGTGTGGCATCTGTGGTGATGCATCCCTCATGCCACATATGCTCCTCTTGGTGTGCCCCTTGTAGGTGAATACTGTGAGGTGAACCTGTGCCAGAATGGCGGGACCTGCGTCACTCGACGGGGCAGCCCCTCCTTCTGTATCTGTCCCGACGGCTTTGGTGGGGAGACTTGCAACACCACGGAGATCGGTAATGCCCCCCCTGAAGGTCGTGAGTGTGCTTGTCGAATGGCATCTTGTTCTCATCACCTATATGTGCGACGTTGGCTGTGTCCCTATGGAAACTTCTGCCATCCTGATGTCTGTTCCCTCCCCAGGGCCCTGCAATCCCAACCCCTGCAAGCATGGTGGCATCTGCGAGGTCACCAATGGCGTCCGGCGAGGGGATGTCTTCAGTGAATATGTTTGCAAGTGTAAAGAAGGTTTCCAGGGAATTCATTGCCAGAAAAGTAAGTTGTTTTTTATTTATTTATTTTTTATTTCTAATTATTTATTTTTTAGTGTATTCAGCACTCAAACCCTACTTTTATGCATGTAATTATTTATTTAATTTTATTCGTAGGGGGCTGTGATGTCAACCATAAATCCAGGGCATCTGTCATTCTCAGAATCCTCTTGGGTCGTTGAATGACGTTTAATATCAGGCCTCCGTGATGTGTGGGCAGATATGATCTGTCAGAATGGATGTTTCCAGGGAACGTGTCCCACAGAGAAAATTCAGTCGTTAATCCAACTCTTGTTTGGGGGGGGGGGTAGCAGACCTGTTTCTGGTTAGCAGAGGTGAGCTTTCCCATTTTGATAAGACTGGCGGTGGGAGTCAGTGTGGGGCTTTGTGTTAAGAGAGCAGCTAAGTGGTCGTCCCTCTGCCTGCCCTGGTTGGTGTTTGCGGGCCTCTGCGTCTCGCTGATGAGGTCATCTGCTTACCTCCCCGCTTTCTCATCGATCCTCTGCTCTGAGATGGACGTTTACACTGACTCAGGAAGAGCACAATTCTCCTGGTAGCGCTGACACTCGGGCCTCTACAGTGCTGTGAATGGCGGGGCTAGTTGTGTGTGTGTGTGTGTGTGTGTGTGTGTGTGTGTGTGTGTGTGTGTGTGTGTGTGTGTGTGTGTGTGTGTGTG
>JABFEA020000021.1:16444278-16475726 GCA_019775915.2 Cyphomyrus plagiostoma | reverse complement strand
CCCCCCCCCCCCCCCCCCCCCCCCGGCCCCCGCCCCTCCCCCCCCCCCCCCCCCCCAATGTTCAGATAAGGTAAGTGCTTTTACATCAGCCAGACCCTCCGCGGGTTCCTGTGTGCAGCCGCTGTATGGAACACTGCGTTCGTTTAGCTGAATTGTCGTCCGCGTTTCGGATTCCTGCTGATTTGGACAACCCCAAAAACACAAATCTCCCGGGACATTCCTTCGCTTGTTCCGTGCTTCTGCTCCAGCTAGACGTGATGGCACGCTCAGCTGAAACACGGATCATGAGTCCTGTCTTGACAGAGGAAAGCAGGCCACCCAGTGATGCATTAGGGACTGGGTAATTGGCAGGAGAGTGCAAAGGCGTATTTTGTGTTTGAAACGCTGATCCATTTAAGAGTTTGAAATAACATGGTTAAACTTTGAGTAGATCCCTGAAGCGCTTGTAGCCCCGGGCCCAGGATGCGGACCAGCTCGGACTGGTTAACGTTCCAGCTGATTGAACTTGACCAAATCTTTGTTCCATCTGGTCCGTCACCCCATGAATTACCCGGGCTCGACGAGGGCGGGCCAAGGCATTGATGGAGGAGTGCAATTTTTCAGCTGCATTAAACCAGATTATTTTTAGTTGGCTAATAAAGAACCATTCTCCTTTTATTTGATCTGCATAATTTATATTCATCAATTATTTGTCGTGTATGATGTGGGTAAGAATGACTAGTCAGTGATTAATGTAGTGATGAACAGGCTTTGATTCATTTATGGATCAAAGTAGTGTTTCCTAAAAACATTTCACCATTTACCCAGCTTTTGTATCAAACATGATTTAAGAATATAGAATCTTTATTTATATATATTATATATAATAATTATACACACACTATTGGTTTTTGTTTTGTTTAAGAGCGTAAATAACGCCTTCAGTTTAACGGCGTGACTTCATTTTTAAATGAAAGCAAAACAAGGTGAAACAAACCAGTATGGCCAGAAATACTGGAACAGTTAAAAAGCCTCCGGGCTTAAGGGTGGTTTTCTGTCAGGCGCAGGTGGCCCAGTTTAAGTGTTTAAATTCTTCGACTTCTGTTGCTCGGTTTTTGGGGGCGTTGACGCCTATGCTGCCCCTACCTCTGCTCAGGTTTGAGCGACTGTGGGGACCGGCCCTGTAAGAATGGAGGAGTGTGTCGGACCGTCGACGGGGTCCCTGGCTGCCACTGCCCCTCCCCCCACGTCGGCAAATACTGTCAGTTCCGTAAGTATTGTCCCGCCTTGCCTCCATCTTTGTCGGTCATGTGTCGTTCCTGGATCACCAGGGGCTCCTGTCAGCTGGATATCTTCCCCACAGGGTGCATCTCCCTGCTGGGGATGGAAAAGGGGGGAATCGCAGAGTCCCAGATCTCTGCCTCCTCGGTGCACTACGGCATTCTGGGACTGCAGCGCTGGGGCCCCGAGCTTGCTCGCCTCAACAACAAGGGCCTTGTCAACGCATGGACTGCGGCCTCTTACGATAAGAGCCCCTGGATAGAGGTGAGGTGCCTGCCTCCTGAATACCCCCATCTTGAAGGGGTTGGAGTTGGGGGAGCTGCAGAAGAACCCCTGGGTGGGATTATCCCGCTGTCATTTTCTGTCATCTGCTTTTAATCCACTTCCCGTGGGTTTAACCCAGGCAGTGCCTGACCGATTAATCCCACCTGCCATGTATCTTGAAGTTTTAATTTCTGCCGTGATAAATTGACAGCTGCTATTGGCTGCTGGGACTTGGTGGGCGTACACTTTGGAATTGAAGGCCGGCCATCGCCAGTCCGGCACGGGACCCTGACTGCCCACCTCTGCTCGTGTTGCGGCTGCAGGTCAACCTGCGGAGGAAGATGCGGCTGACGGGCGTCATCACCCAGGGTGCCAGTCGCATGGGCACGGCAGAGTTCATCAAAGCTTTCAAGGTGGCCTCCAGTCTGGATGGCAGAACCTATAGTATATATCAACTCGAGGGACAGCTGAAAGATCACGTGAGGATGGCAGCTTTTATGATAAAGCCCCCCCCCACTGCAGAGATTTCCCTGGAGCCTGTTGCCAGGTAGATTCATTAGCGATGACTCTCCCTCTACGTTAGGTGTTTACAGGGAATGTAGATAACGATGGGATCAAGACGAACCTGTTTGACCCACCCATCCTGGCCCAGTACCTGCGCATCCTGCCCGTGGTGTGCCGCCGGGCCTGTACACTTCGCATGGAGCTCGTCGGCTGTGAGCTGAATGGTAACGTCAGAGTCGTGTGACTGTCGTTGAGGCTTTTCAGCATGGCTACTGGTCTTGTGTGATGCGGTGCTGTGAATTGCAGTTTATCCGGTCGGCTGGCTTGTAATCTTTTTCCTGTATTTCCCCATATAATGGTGGCATTTTATTAATGGAAGAGAATGGGAAAAGAGAAGCTATTAAGTGAAGCTGTCCAATAGAGAGCCTGGCTAATGTTGGTTAAGGGCTGAGCAGAGCTGATTGGCAGGATGGCCAAGCCTATAGGAACCCTGTTGTCAGTCTTCCTTTTGGGGGGTATAGGGATAGGGCGACACGGGTTATCTGAGATGTTGTTCATATCCGCCATTGCTGGTACTACTTGCCACCAGCTTGGTTCTGAATGGGGGGGGGGTGAGGGAGCTTTAATAACCATATAAACTACGGTTCAACAGGACGTGTATTTGCTATTGTCAGTGGTATAGCAATCCGGGCCATGGAACCGCATCGCGGGTAGGTAACGGTGACCTTGTAGCACCATGACCAGAAGCCCATTAGCTGCCCGCAGCTCTGCCCATCGCGCCGCGCGCTAATCTGCACGCTCTGCTTCTTCGCCGGTCCTGCATCTGCTCACCCCGCGGCCTCCTGCACCCCTCTCGCTCTCCTTCCCTCACGGTACCTCTGTGACCGTGGCAGGCTGCTCCGAGCCGCTGGGTGTGAAGTCGCTGCTGATCCCGGACAATCAGCTGACGGCCTCCAGCGTCTATCGTACCTGGGGCATCGAGGCCTTCACTTGGTACCCCTACTATGCCAGGCTGGACAGGCAGGGCAAGACGAACGCCTGGACCGCTGCCACCAACAGCCGCTCCGAGTGGCTCCAGGTAGAGCCTGTCGCTGAAAGCTTAAGGGGCAGGAATGGACACGTTATGCCATGTGGACTTTTGTGATGTGAACTGGCCCAATTTTGCTCTGCTGTAATGCTCTGCCACTGGAGGGCGCTGTATTTACATACACCTAGCCTTGTCTCTGGAACTCAGCTTTTTGATTCGTCCTTTCCCCCTCACTGGAACAGGTGGACCTGGAGAAGCCTAAACGGATCTCGGGCATTATTACCCAAGGGGCTAAAGATTTCGGAGTGGTACAGTTTGTATCTGCCTTTAAAGTGGCTTACAGTACTGACGGCCAGACGTGGTCTGTGATCGAGGACCCAGAGACACAAACTGACAAGGTCAGTGTGACTGACTGAATCTACTCGACTGGTGATAAGTCACCATAAAAGGTGCTTGTTGAGTAGGACTAGAAATGACTACTGAATTTGCTGACTCAAGGTCCGGAGTCAGTTTGATTTCAAAATGGATTCAATTTAGGGATATTTCAGTTACAATAACAATTTTGCTTGGATATAAGATTCTCAGGTAACTAATGCTGTACAATGAGAATTCCTCCTGGGCATTATTAATAATGTGCCTTAGGAATTGACCCCAAAGCTGCTGCTGCATTAATTTAATTTTTTTTATTAAACATGACCAATAGGTTACAGATGGGCGATCGGCAAAAACATTCCATCTGGATGTTGTCTTGTTAAATGATTTGGGAGCTTTGTTTATTTTTACAGCATTTCGCCTCCATTTTGCACATCTTGTAGACTGTAAAAAGTGTATCAAAATCGATCACGGGATTTCGTGAATCAATATCGGGTTATGCAAATGACAATGAATTTAAATCGGAATCGATTTTTGTAATCCCAGTGCTACTGCTATGTCTAAAGCCCTACCCTGCTTGCCTTCTCAAGGTGGCCTTGCATTACTGCTTTAGCCCACTTCCCTCTGCGTATAGTGACTGCTGTTTTCTCTCCACTAGATCTTCCCAGGCAACAGCGACAATAACGCTCATAAGAAGAACATCTTTGAGCCGACAATCTGGGCCCGTTTCGTGCGCGTCCTCCCCTGGACGTGGCACGAGCGCATCACCCTGCGCCTGGAGCTCCTTGGCTGTGACGAGTAGTGCCCCGGGTGCCTGGCCACGCCCCGTTTACATTGCCACGCCCCCTCTACATTTCCCCACTCATGCACACGCACGCCTTGTTCACAGCCGCCCGGTCCAGCATTATGTCTCTTCGACGCCCTCTGCTGTTTGCTAGCTTCACTTCGGTGGATCTCTACTTGCCCTCTGTAACTATGATACGATATTGTAATTTGTGGTGTATATGAGCATGTGGTGAGTACTGGTGTCACATTAATGTTTGTGCTGCATGGACCTGACCTGGCCCTGATCACCTGTAGCCTGTAGGAGGACCGACGTCCTCTGTGTTTGTGGTAAGGTTTAAATAACTTTTTTGCAGTACTATTTACGGAGAGAGATTCAGTATAGTAGTATTAGTATAGGATATCAGGTTTCGCTGGTGTTTTGGTCAGCCTGTGAAGCACTGTTAAGTTAACCATTAACGTGGTTAGTAAGTAGAAGGCAGGACAACAGTGTAGAATCTTCAGGAGCGACAGACATTGCAAAAACAGCCTCCTGAGACCTGAACGAAGCCCTCTGGATCCAGCCACTTCAGCTGAGGAGATGGCAAATCCTGCGAGGTCTGTTTATCCAGTGCAGGGATCCGGAAGGGTGTCATGGCGTGGCTGAACTTGTGTTTTCATTAGTGTTGGGACGTGGAATGTTGGCTGGCCGTCCCTGTGGGAGTCGCTCCTCTCTACAGTGTGTTAGCTGCCTTTCTGGGCGAACTTCAGAGGTGTGTTAAGGGTCTGTTCACTGAAAACTATAAAATAACAAAGTCCAGTTTTCATGAAGTCAAATTTTTTTCCCGGCAGGAATTTTTAAAAGGATATCTGCCATTTTAGAGAGATCCAGTCTGGAATGTGGCAGATTTTAACCAGGCAAGTGTTTAGAAATGGAGAAGAATTCTAGCAGTGACTCAAAGGACATTTGTGTTCTGGCTGAATTGTGCATTTTTCCCCTCTCTGCTTGCTATTGCATTCCAAAATCTCCTGCTTGATGACACTGCAGGAAGCGGACGGCCGTGCCCGTCTGCTTCCCTGAGACTGTCAGGCCCCCAGCAACTTGGCCTCCCATTGGCTGGTAGACAGGCAGCGGTCGGTCGGGGACAGGAAGTTTGTGCCAAGACCTGAACTTGTGGGATCACCAGTAAAATGGGGCCAAAGGTCCTGGGCTTGTGCACTGTGGCACTGGTGTCTTCTGGCTGGAGACTCCCTGTTTCCCAGGGGTGGATCTGCCAGTCTATGGTTGGCGAGCAGGCACAGAGTGGCCAGCAGAGCAGCCTCTTGTGGGCCAGGGGCAGTGGGACTGCCCCCAAAACATTTGTACCCGCAGGCCGAGGGCACACACGTAGTCTCATCCACTGTAGAAGAATTGGAGATGTTCAGATAGTCATGGCGATCGTCTTTGAAGGCATGCCACCAACACACTAATTCTTCTGTTTTGGTTCAGTTCCAGCTGTCCTATTTTGCTCGGTTCATCAAGATCTTGATCCGCTTTGAGAGTCATTTTTTAAATGCAAATTTATTGTTAAGGTTTACTGAGGTTTTTCCCTCTGGAATTTCTGAATAAAGTTGAGTTTTTGTTTAGTGTTTTTGTTTGTTTTTTGTTTGAACACCTTGCTTATTTTTACCGGACCCCAATGAGCTATGGGAGGGTGTTGTGGAACTGCCGCCGTCAAGATCATGAATGGCTTCATTATTCTCCCAAAGGACAGGCTCGGGGACGTCTCCGACTCGCTGACGGAGCGGAAGCATTAAACATGCGGTGTCCGATGAGCACGGGGGGGGGGGGGGGTAGAATTCCTTACTGATCTGCTTTGGTTACGTCCAGTGTAATTGCTAGTTATCTGCTAGTGCATTTTTTTTTTATCTTGTTGTTCTAACCCTAAGTTTCTAACCAATTTTACTGAGGGAAAAGTCATAATAGACACTCCAAAGTACTTTAACATGGATGTGTTGTACGTTACAACATCATTAAGCGAAGCAATACAAATAGGTAGATATATACTTTTATTGTCCTCATAGGAAAATTTGATTTGGACTCTACAAAGCTGGACCCACTAAAACAAGTAGATGCACCCAGTGAAAGACAGAAGACGAGATGATTTAATACATAAGTAAATTGACAAATGGGTGAATGATTAAATTAAAAATAGTAATAAAATTTTTAAAAAACAACATGCCCATCATTTTTGTCACTTAAGACCATTCAGTTTACACCAGTGGACTCCATACCTTCTGCCTGACTCATACTGGGAGTAGAGAATATAGGATGGGTCACTGAGGATTCTCTCTTCCTGTCTGACCCATCTCAAAACAGGGGAAGGGATGACAAACAAATGAAAGAAGGAAAACCAGATGACAACAGAGGAAAGGAACTAAAACCTTTCTAAAGTAAGGAGGGGAAAAAAAAAAACCTCTGGGGGTCCAAGGTCAACAGGCATGCTAACAGTATAGAGGGGAAGTGGCTTGCTTGCTAAAAGCTGTGTGTGAACTGTGGTCAAGGGCAAAGCCAAAATCCTTCGATGAGTCAGCTCCTCACGGCAGCCTGTGCGGGGTGACGTACGGAAGACTGCGTGTGGCATGTTACGGTTCGCAGTGCTATGTTCTCATCATTCCCATTTTAAAGGCCTTCCGATCCCCGTTGGGATTTGTATTCTTTTCCCTGCTGCAGCTCGATCTGCACCGCATGCAGCATCTCCATTACCCCCGAGTGAGGAGACTGAATTACCATTTCAAGAAGCTTGCTGGGCAAATACATAGCGTAATACAGAGTATGCACTCTGTGTATGTCATGTTAAATATAATTAAATTACCAATTTAACAACTTCAACCAGCCCCCATATACAGTGGTACCTCGGTTATCAAACTCACTAGAAGTCGAAGTTCATGAAAATCAAACAAACCAGTTTGACCTAGAACTCAATCTGAGTATCAGAACTCGAACGCTGACCTAATATAAATTGTATGTGCCAGGGAATGAGTCATACTACAATGCAATTCTTACTTGAATGCCTTCTTCACCGACTGGACGACTACCCAAATAAAGCAGCGCAACATTACAGTAACTAATAATAAATAAACCACTAACGTGTACTATTAGAGCATTTATGTCATTTATTTCAGCTTTATTTTTACCAGGTAAATTAACTGAAAACCAGTTCTCACTGCTTTATGTGATATTCAGGAGAAATAGCAGATTACGCATCAGAAATACCTGGAATACAAACGTCATGCGTGTAACTAAACTCTTCAGCCAATAAGGGCAAAGGGGTGTCGTCACGGAGGCGGTTCCAGTTTGTTCAGCCGGATGAGAGGTTGCAATGCATCTAACCGTAATGCATTGCGTCAGGGTCAGAATGCGTTGCTTTAAGCCAGCTCTGTAAGCAAGTCGAACCCACCACCCAATGACTGGACTGGGGAAACAAACTGAAACGCGGACTAAATACAGAGGACTAATGACAACAACCAGAAACAGCTGATCACATAGGTATCCCACATGAGGGGGCGTGGCACACAGAAGGAGCAGACAATCAGGGCAGGACAGCGGTAATGTTGGGATAAGATCTTTATCATTTTGGAAGCCATTAAGAAAAAAAAGGCTCTTTTTGTTTTATCCAGTTCATTTTGTGTTTAAGTGCTAAAAAAACATAATTATGTGTAATTTTGGGGCCCCGGGAACCAATTAATTGGTTTTCCATTATTTCTTATGGTCAGAAGTCGAACTTTTAGGATTCAATCCAGAGTCCGGAATGGATTAAGTTCGAGAACCGAGGTACCACTGTATTTCACACTCCACAATCTCAGAACTGAAATTATTCTTCACCAAGTGTGTTAACTGTGAAGGAAATACATATTTTAATATCCCGTCTCCTTCCTGATCTCTTTAGTGGCCTTTATGTTTTATGAGTGACCAGCATTTCAGAAGGGCAGTCTAAGTGTCATACTGCACTAAGGAGTCCATGCGTCGAAGTATCAGAAATCGTGGAATGCGCTATGAATTAGGATGCATGATGTATATTAACACAGAACTGTTAGAGTTCACGGTGACGGGCTCCCAGCCAGTGGTGCTGAGGTGGGCAGAATTAGCATAGTTAGTATGAATAGCACACGCCAAATGCTGCTCCTTGAAAGCAGCAACACTCACATAAGAATGTGAGCTGGCACACAGATATTTATCTTTTTAAATTAGATTCACTGGGTCTCTGGATCTAGCAAACCAATCAAAGTTGAAGAAGCATGAGTCACAGAAACCTCAGAATAGAGCCACCGCTCTTTTGGTTCGAGAGGAGGCAGATGCGGTGGTTCGGGTGTCATAAGGATGCCACCTGGTTGGCTGATACCAGCACGTCCCATTGAGTGCAGGCCCTGGGGGCTGCATCTCCCAGCTGACCGGGGTATCCCACGTGGCCCCGTGGAGGAGCTTGGGACCCTCACCAGGAAGAGGATGTGATACAGATGAGGACAGCATGCTCGATAAACCACTACAGTCAGATGGATGGTCAAAAAGCTTGCCAGTAACATTGGAAGAATTCAATTACACCCAGGTATATACTGTATACATCTAAAATTGGAAGGGGGGGCTTGTGGGTGCAGTTGATACTCAGGGAATAGTGTTGTCCCCCAATCAGTGCAATGGCTCACTTCATATGAAGAGGGACTTCAAACAATTAGTATATAGGTCAAACCCCTGATAAATGTATTACGTTGATGCAGATGCCTGTACACATTGCTGCCCTGGCCAGCGATTAATTAAGGAACTGCAAAGCTCCACTATGTGAACCTTGCATTTGGGCCCCTCATATAGCCCCTACATGTGCCCGGGCTCCATTTACTGTGCAAGAGAGAGCCCTTCAAATAAATCTGCTATGCCAGCCTGCATGCAACACCACCAGAAATGGCAAGCGCACCACAGGAAGTGAGGTCAAGGGTCAGAGGGGCTATTGACCACTTTGTATGGTCTCTGTCCTGTTTACTGTACATAGATAGTTAGAACTAGTTTCTATTCTTAGAAATTTAGTTAGATTTATTTATGTGAATTTTTTTTTGGGACCTGTGTGGAACGACATTTCAATACACTGTATACTGTGTATATTGTTGTATTAACAATAAACCAATCTTAATTTTAATCTTAAATCTTAATGATGACCGTACCTAAAGGCTTTGCCCCATTTTCCTCACTTAGTCTACACTTACACACTACCACACCTGGTATTCACATTCATATGTTTAGCGCAAGTATTCAAGGGTGTCCCGTTCATGAAATAAACCAGATGCAGCGTGCTTGATGTGTACTTTATCCACACTTTGGCACACAGTGTGTCCCGTTGCTTTCACAAAATCCTCGCACACTAGAGCCCTTCACATACTCTTGCACACTTCGCGTTTTATGTCAACAAATAGTATGTCAGTTCCATTAGGGGGGATAAATGGGACAGAACCACAATCCTTTTTCCTTTCTCACGTCATAGAGGTCTGTTTGGTTCTCATTGTTGAGACTTCATACCTGCAAAGATATAGGATATGGGCTCTTTACTTTGTGTTGGAGGACTGTAAAGACTCTTTACAAAAAATACCTAAATGGTGGAAGTAATCAAATAATTAAGAGAGGATGTTGGTGCAACAAGTGACATGCCTGAGGTAATCACTGGGAATGATATAGGATACCTGCAGGAAGCTAACTAATTATTTATTAGTGTCTCAGGCAGCCCTGTAGGCTCTGCAGACAGCAGTCATAGCAGTGGCTCCTGCACTGTGACATGTGACCCGAAGTGGTCTTGGCAGAGACCATGTAGCCAGATGGGAGGGGTGTGGCAGGCAGTCAAGTCTAAAGCGACTGATCTGAGTGGGAACTGAAGGGAAGAAAATATTTCCTCTGCTTCAGGCATGTGCTGTTATAAAAATACCAACTTGGGCAACAGTGCTGAAGTTCGCCTTTGCTTTTTGGTACTGGAGTGGTATAACACACACACAGCCCCTGTCATCAGGCCTGCATCAAGAGGCCAAAATCGCCTTCTCTCTCGCCCAGTGCTTGTGTGTTAGCCCCCCTGTGCCAAGGCTGTGGTGATGTCCCTAATGTCAAACACCCAGCTGAAATTTCTGTGTAGGTATCGCTCAGTTTTCCTTATACCAAAACAATCGATGTTGTTCAGGATTTCCTGTCATCTGCAGCTTTACAGTTTTGCATATTGTACAGTGCATACGTATTCAGCAGGGAACAATATCCTCCACAATGTCGTGAAAAAACGGTATATCTAGTATACACATTTGTAGAGAATGCAGATATGTAAAGTCTAGCTGTTGAAAATAAATAAATAAATAAGTTTGCAAATGAAGTGTGATGAGCTTTTTTAAAACTTCCCAGTGAACTTCCCAGACTTCCCAGTAACTTCTCGGACCGGCCGTCTGCACTACTGTTATTGACGGCTAGAGGTCTCCCCATTCCCTCAACTGGGCAGAAGTTTGACGCCCTGCCAGAAATTTCGTTCCGCTCAGTGGATATTGGTTAACGGGCCAGGGCAGGGTGACACCCTCGCGGCTGCTTTCGAACTTCCCATTGGCTCAAACCGACGCAAATCAAAGCGACACGCCTTCGACACCCAGCTCTCCTCAAATGGGGTTAGAGGGCAGCCGCACCGCCGATGCGTCTCGGAGTGAGGAAGCGGACGAGCGCGAGGAAAGTCATCTGCCTGTGTAAGTATACGCAGTCTCACTTTTAGTTCTGTCATAATTGGCTCCTTTGTAGATAAATTAGATTTCCCTGGGAATCACTTAGCATGAATAATTGTTCCGTTTTCTCTGCACACCATTGCGTACTTTAAGCAGATAATTAATGCAGCTGTCACAATTAATTAGACATTTATAACAAGTGATTGAAGTTAGTCAGCTCAGTTACTGAGCGTTTACCCATGCATGAAGGATACAGATAAGCATCGCTTTAATTTTCTCATTGGGTTCTCAGATGACAGCCATCACTGTTTATGAGCGATTTTAATGTTTATTTGGGTCTTGAACACATCCGGCCGCTCAGTTCAGCCAGTTGCGAGCAAACTGTGCAGACGGCTGATTCTGCACCTTGACCTCTCATAACATTTATGCGGTTTTGTCTTTCATAGTAAAAAAACATAACGTTTACATGCAAATACTGACTAGTTATTTTTATCCCGTCGCCCACTTCAGGCGTAATGGAAAGAAGCTCTGTATCGAAACCCCCAATAAGGAACTCTGCTAGGTCAATATTAACTTCCTAATTACGCTTATAGAAGTGATGCAAGTTTCCAACAAATATTTAAAACCCTAGTTGCTGGGCTTGGTAGTGTTTTCTTTTCGGATTAAACGGACTGTCATTACTTCATTAGCCGAATGACAAGTTTAAGAGCTTTGCCTAAATCATATGAAAACCACCGGTATGCAAAGTGTGACATGAATGCCATCGTGCACACGCTAGGTGGCAGTGTGGAATGCTGAAGAACCTACAGTATCTTTAATTAAGAAACTTGATCCTCGTGTAACTGCTCTTATATCGTCTTTAAGCCATGTATTCGTTACTTGAGACCACTTTTCCTGGTGAGGATTTTGGTGCATTTAGTTACATGTTTCACTAAAGTATCTCCATCTATTTAAATGGAAAATATTGAAGGGAAAGTGGTTCATATACAGTGGCTCAGTGGGTCGTACTGTCGCAGCACACATCTGGGGTTGGGCATGAGGAATCCTGCCTCTGTCCAGGTCATGGAGTCACCCCACGTTGTCTGGATTTCCTCCGTGGTCTCCGGTTTCCTGCTACAGTCCAAAGACATGCACTTCAGCTAATTAGTGTATTTAATTTTCTCTTAGTGTGTGTGACTGTGTATGCAGGTGCCCTATGCAGGTCTGGCATCCCATTCAGACTATATCCAGATGTACCCTGTGCTGCCTGGGTTGCCCTCCCTACTCAGGATGAACACTTAGAAGATTGATGGATGTTTTTCATATATAAGTAGGAAGAAAAGTTGTTTTTATGGGTTTGTACTGATGTGTTGTTATGGAGTTAGACTGATGCTATAAGTTTTCTGAATGTAGTTTGACAGGTCTGTCATATGGAAGCAGAAGTCATTAGTTCAACTCTCATCTTGACCATAGTTTCAGCTACAGGAAACAAACCAAGTGTAACACCCCTCATCTCCCAGCCCAAATTAATGCCCCCCAAACTTAGGCCTGGGTCTAGGCTCTGCTACCTTTCTCAGCACCAAGGTATTTAATATATTTTTTTGGTTTCTTGTGGTCTTATACTTCTGTCGTGTCCCGTGAGAAGCAGCCACTCAGTGCTCAGTATGTGCCGCATCACTCACATTACAGTCCCTTGTTTGCTAATTCCAGAGCATGAGTTCTTTGATCCCTGACACCGTAGCAGTCATAAACTTTATAAAGTTATTTGATGCGAAAGTTATGCAATAACTGCATAAATTTTTGTTTTCGACGATATAATTCAAACAGCGCAGGGCCTGTTGACCCCCAAGCAGCTAATCGTGCTGTGTATCTGCTAATCTCACGCAACTGTCCCACGTTCTGTTGCAGTCGTCACTGCGGTACGATAAACAAGGTTAATTTGCTATGTCAACGAGGCCTTCCGAGAAGCACTTTTCATATTCTCCCAGATATTTCTTTTACCCTATTAGTTAGTTTGCAGGTAATCATTTGTTAATGGTTCTTTGGTCACTGGGCCGAGTGCTTGCTGAAAAGAGTAAATCATGGTTAACCACTGCATGACAGACGAGTGACTTTCAACTGACCAATGGAATCCTTCTCCTCAGTTTCCATTTCTGTGTCAACAGAAAGCATGGCTCCCTTGTGGAGATGTGCAGCAGGCTATTGTGCTATAAGGATATATATCTCAAATAACCCTCCTGCTTAAAATTACCAGGAAAGGAAACACTTTAAAAAATATTTTTACAGAAAGGCTGAGTGTTTTGACTTCTTACAGTTGAGTTTATACTTCTAGGACTGTGTGTGTCCTGGCAGCACCAAGTCGAGAAAGGTCAATGATCCTTAAGTTGTTATGGAGGCACTTATGAGGCAAAATGTGCTTGTCTTTATTTCCTAGTTGGCTAGGCTGTCGTTTGGGGTGTAAATGTTTGTTCCTCATTTTAATGATCTGTCGGGGCCCTTGATTCGTACATCTGCTGGACAGGTCACCTTCTGTTTGCTTCAATCTTTCATCACCTCAGTGACAGAGATGAGTTATTTTTGGCAGCTGTGTAGCTCGATGTTCTGTCCCGAGAGCGGCTGTGAGGCCCCCGGAGTCCCAGCTGCATTGGGGGCGGCACCGGGTCAGTCTGTGACTGCAGACCTGCTTTCCCACCCCCTGCTGATCCCACACATCTAACCTTCCTTTGGATGTGGTGTCGCTTGCAGCTTCAGCAGATTCGCCCTCCCTAATTCACTGTGGTGGAGTGTTAAAGGACAAGATGGACTCTGGCCTTGACCTTGCACAAGTAAGTAACTTGAACTTTAATGTGCTTTTCCTTGCAGGGGGTGTTTCCTGAACTGTGACACCTCTACCATAGATGTTGGGTCATGGCAAGGTGTAGGTAAAGTTATGTAAACCATCTTGGAGGCTGCCACCATCGTCTCGATCGTCCCGGGGGATATTGGGGTTGTGTAGATCATCTACTTCTAGTGTTCATAGGGAGCTTTCAGTGCCCCTAGTTACCCCGGTGCCGCATCGGTGGTGTTCTGGCAAGCAATGGCACAGTCGGACAGCAAGGGTCCACATGGAGGGCTGTGATGCCCGCGCCCCACCGTCCTGGGAGCCGGCGTGCCACTCCCACCTTCTTCATTGGCTCTGAGGAGGATGAGCACACGGGCCCGGGGGACAGCGGAATGAGGACTGACGCGGAGCTGCCAGAGGACAACGATGAGGGAGACTCTGTGAGCACGCCGCTGGCGGGAAGGGGGCGTCTGGCCAGGCCGGCTGCTCTTTTGCGTTATGCTGTTCGTCTGAACCCGCTGCATGCGAAATGGAAATAAAAATTGAAGGGGGGGGGGGGGGGTGGGAATAATGTCATTTAGCGTAGACGACTAAAAGGAGCTTTGGCTGAAATGTTCTTAGTTCTAAAAATAACTGGAGATATTAACAAGGCCACGTTCGCTTTTATATCCGAGCGAGGCTCTGCAGCAGATTGGAATCCATGCGTTAGAGTCAGGGGGACCGGCTTCGGCGGAGCAGCCTAGCGCTGGTGGCGGAATGAGCGGTTTCAAAGGATACGCCTTGCACTCGGTGTCCCCCCAGCCTCCCGAGAGGCAAATCGTGGTGGGGATCTGCTCCATGATGAAGAAGTCCAAATCCAAGCCCATGACCCAGATCCTGGAGCGACTCTGCAAGTTCGAGTACATCACGGTGGTCATCTTCCCTGAGGAGGTGATCCTGAACGAGCCGGTGGAGCAGTGGCCCCTCTGCGACTGTCTCATCTCCTTCCACTCCAAAGGTAGCTCCTCAAGGTCGTGCCCATGGCCGTGGGGTCAGCGGTGCCTGGCGCTCCAGTTTTTATCCACGTTTCATCTGCAGTGTGCTTAGAGGAGGGGAGCCTCCTGACTTTTATGTGTTTGGGTTTATGGAAAAATCCAGCGTTTAATTTCACTGCGCTTGTTGTAAGATGTACATTTGCACTTGTTTGTGTGTGATTTCAGGGTTTCCTCTAGACAAGGCAGTGAGTTACTCCAAGCTGAGAAATCCACTTCTTATCAATGACTTGAACATGCAGTATTTCATACAAGACAGGTGAGTCACACCTGCATTGTAATCTAGTGGTGTTCTGGTTCAGAATATTCTATAAAAAGGGCTACATTAGGAATTGCTGACATACCTTCTTACTACAGTCTTTGTCTGTAACATGCGCTTAACCTTCTCTTTTGAATTTTGGCTTATTATTGGAAAGTGCAGATTTAATTTACACATTGTAATTCATTTTCTCTTTAACTGTATCTTGTACAATGTGAGGGAAAATGTTACTGTTTTGATCCTAGCTTCACCAGTCTGCCCGTCCTGTTCTAAGAGGCAAATTGCCGTAATGTGTGTTTTTCAGGAGGGAGGTGTATCGGATCTTGAGGGAGGAGGGCATTGACTTGCCCCGTTACGCTGTGCTGAACCGGGACCCCGACAGACCAGAGGGTGGGTGGTGCGGGGGCCAGGCTCTCGTCAGTCAGCAGTCCTAGTCAGGGTTTCATTCTGTGACAGAAAATGTGTGCAGAAAATTGGGCTCAGGTCCCAGATGAGTTTCTTCTGCTTCTGTATCCAGGTTTATGTGCTCTGTGTGACGCCAAACATTCTAAATAATGGAAGAGCAGAGCCAAGCCTGGTGTCCCTCTGTCCTCTGAGCGTGCCCCAGCAGACTGTTTGAGGCGTCCAAGTCTCAGAGTGTTGTTTAATTTGGCGTTTAACTAAGAGACTGTGTCTTCTCAGAGTGCAACCTGGTGGAGGGTGAGGACCACGTGGAGGTCAACGGAGAGGTCTTCCAGAAACCTTTTGTGGAAAAGCCCGTCTGTGCCGAAGACCACAATGTGTACATCTACTACCCTACCTCTGCTGGTGGGGGTAGCCAGCGCCTCTTCCGGAAGGTTCTCTCTCTCTCTCCCTCTCTCTCCTTTCTGTGCTGTCTTCGTCCCATGAGGAAATGTGTCATGGTGATTTCTGTGACAGCTATACTGCGACTGCGGAAATGGAGAGTCCCTTAAGATGGCCTCAAGGCAGGGAAGAGGTCTGGTGTTATATTTAATCTCCCCTTCGAGTAGCAGTCACTTTGAGGAAAAATGTGTCTTTAGAGTCCCGATGGTAGCGATGTGCTAGCTCGCTAATCAGGACAACATAGTCACTATGGCGACGCAAGCAGCTGTTTTCCAAGCTTGCGAAAAGACTGTAGGTTCTTCTCTTCACTTGAAAAGGGCTTAATGATGGATTTAAAAAGTTTCTCCATATATTTACACAGTTATCTAGAGATTAGCTGAACCATTTGCAACTGTATAAAGAGCTCTGAGGGTAAACTCCAAGTCTGCTTCAGTCCAACTACTTACATTACATGACAAGCCGTACTCTACAAGCAGGCTTGTAGCCTGGTGAAGAACTGCGGTTTGACAGCCTTGGCACTCCCCTACAGATTGGCAGCCGCAGCAGCGTGTACTCGCCCGAGAGCAGTGTCCGCAAGACGGGATCTTACATTTACGAAGAGTTCATGCCCACCGATGGCACAGATGTCAAGGTATTGGCTTGTCGCTTTTCCTTGATGTTATGCTGGTCATGTTCTGGGGGTGAGCATGCCCCTTTGTCTTGATGCTGTGCTGGTCATGTTCTGTGCATATTGTGACACACTTTGGGTGTGCGTTCGGGTGTAGGTGTACACAGTGAGCCCTGACTATGCCCACGCTGAGGCACGGAAGTCACCTGCCCTGGATGGCAAGGTAGAGCGTGACAGCGAAGGGAAAGAGGTCCGCTACCCTGTGATGCTGACCGCTATGGAGAAGTTGGTGGCTCGCAAGGTCTGTCTGGCATTCAAGGTGAGTCTTGCAGTCTTATGTCTCTTTAGCGTGTAGCACCGTTTATCTTCCATGTGTTGTTTGTAGTTGGTTTTATGGCTATGTGGGTTATGACTGACCCCTCTACTTTCTAGCAAACCGTGTGTGGGTTCGATCTGCTTCGTGCAAACGGCCACTCCTTTGTCTGTGACGTCAATGGATTCAGCTTTGTGAAGAACTCCATGAAGTACTATGACGACTGTGCCAAAATCCTTGGGTATGTGAAGCGGGCAGGCACGCGGTCCGGTTTATCCGTGCATGAGACCCGCACGGGGCAGACAGTCACGGCCCTTGGGTCATTTCAGGAACATCGTGATGCGGGAGCTGGCTCCACAGTTTCACATCCCTTGGTCCATCCCAACTGAAGCTGAAGACATTCCCATCGTTCCCACCACCTCTGGAACCATGTGGGTCATGCGGCACATCTCCCCAGCATTCCGAAAACGATCTGTACCCATTGTCAGTTGCAGGCCATGTAACGGTCCCCTAATAGCGCTTTAATACTCTGCTTAGCATGGCAAGCAAAGGGACCTTCATGTGTGAGGAACTGTTAACTAAGTTATTTTTGGGCCAAAGCTTAACAATGGTGAAGTCTGTACTTAGTCTTCAAGAGATTTTCATGGCTTACTCCAAGGGAAAAGGAAATTTCCCATCCACACTTCAGTTGTATTCATAGTTCACCACATGCTTTGTCACATGATGCCAGTCCTCCCAAACACAGTGTCTAGCCTTTTAGCCTTCTGCACTGTGCAGAGATGCTGCTCAGCTCTTCGAATGCCGATCTGTTCCCTGCCACAGGATGGAGTTGCGCTGTGTGATCGCAGTAATACGACACGGCGACCGGACGCCAAAGCAGAAGATGAAGATGGAAGTGAGGAACCCAATGTGAGTTTGTTGTGTCCTGTGCATTCAGGTGGCCTTGGAGGGAATTACCAGCAGTCATCTTAAGCTTTCTTAATTAAAGAAGCTCTTTATTACTTAGAACAGCATTTTGACTGAATGCACATGCAGTTCTTCTGTTTACACGAGTTTCCTCAGGGAACTCCGATTTACTCCAGAAGCCCAAATACAATTGTTTTGGTGAATTGCTCCTTCTCAGTTGGCCATAGTGTGAGTGTGTGCCCTGCGATCAATTCTGCGACACGTCAATTCATGCATCCACTTTATATTTGCAAGATCTCTTTAGTATAGCCCTTAATAATCGCTCAGTCAATCAGCCTTCTGTTTGCTCTCCTCTGTTTGTTTCCTCAGGTTCTTTGATTTGTTTGAGAAATACGGAGGTTACAAAACGGGCAAGCTGAAACTGAAAAAGCCGAAACAGCTGCAGGTGACTCTGTCTCGTCACTGGCGCCCCCAGGGCGGCTCATTCAGACGGGGAGAGCTTTACAAACACAACAGTGCTTTAATCTCTCCGTTCCTGTGGACCACCCCATCAGGAGCTGTTGGACATAGCCCGGCAGCTGCTGGCAGACCTGGGCCAACACAACGACTGTGAGATTGAGGAGAAGAAGTCCAAACTTGAGCAGCTGAGGACGGTTCTAGAGATGTGAGTAGCTGTTAGGTGGTGCTGAGCGTACATAACATAGCCTTTGTATTGTTGGCAGCACTGAGCTGTGATAAAGCAGTGCTTATGCTTTTCATACTTAGAATTAGTGTACAGTATGTGTTAATGAATTATGCTTACACGATGCATAAGCTCTCTCCTTCGCTGTGTCGCTCTTTTTCTTTGGTTGGACTTCCTACCAGACCCGTTTTTGAACATCCACCATATTCTTTCGTCTTCATTCAATGTTCCCTGCAGGCACGATTTTCAAGATTTTTGCCCTCTTCCTGTTCCCTGACGCTTTGGGCTTAAATCCTGTGTCTGCTTCCACAGTTCGACCTGTTAGTACTAGTTTCACTAGCCTGTTCCCTTCTCGAGTGTCTTTAATGTACTTAAACGGCAGTAGTGCGAGGGACTATCCTTCAGTAGCCTTCAGTGACAAGATGGTGACCCGGTCTCTGGATTAATATCTCTGATCGCCTGAAGCGTCTCTGCCTCCCAGCCACGGTCTGACTATTGTACATCTCCCTCTCTCTCTCCCCCTCTCCTGCTCTCTCTCTGAAGGGAATCCAGTGTGAATGACTACCAGTGCGCCCTTCTTACGCCTGTTGTCTTTGACAGGAGTAAAAGGTTTTCTCTTTCTTATTATTGGTTCTCTAACAAGCGCAACCAAATTAACGTCCAGTTGCGACTGCACCCCTACTGACATTGTAACTGCAGACCTCTACTTTCAAGCCTGGATCTCCCCAGAGACCTGCCTGTTTGGGAGTGCTGTCCGTTGGTCATGCGGCTGTCCTGACTGTGCGTTTTCTGCCCGCATCCACCTGGGACATGTCACGATGTGTTCACATGTACCGGGAGTGCACAGCTGTTTTTTGACTGCAAAAAGAATGCCCAGCCCATGTATGGTAAAAACAGAATGCTGTGGTTTAAGCAGGTGATACCGCGATGGGACACATTGCTGTTATCTTTCACGAGTACTACTGGCGGATAATTAGGTTTGGGTTTATGTGGCACGTGAGGCAGTCTGGGATGGTGTTCAGAAAGGTCACCTGCCCTCCTGGACAGCAACATGACTTAACGCCTGCAAGAACCAGGGGGCGACTCAGATGGGAAGTGGCGAGATATGGCATTTAAGGTGGGGAATATGGCGAGGTGTGGCATTTAATTAAGGTGGGGAATATGGCGAGGTGTGGCATTTAATTAAGGTGGGGAATATGGCGAGCCGTGGCATTTAATTAAGGTGGGGAATATGGCGAGACGTGGAGAAAGATATGCAGTTTCTGTTCAGTTTTTTTGTATTAGACATTGAGACTGAAACAAGCATTTTTACGGGCATTCCCCAGTCGCTTGGCAGTGTAAGCTGGTTTTGCAGTCGTTTTTGGTGCAGATAAATGACAAATGAATCTGAAATAAGGTAAGAACATATTGAGTTACGAACATTCCATCCACTCTTTCCAGGTACGGCCATTTCTCAGGAATCAACCGGAAAGTGCAGCTCACCTACCTGCCACATGGGCAACCCAAAACCTCCAGTGAGGAGGAAGGTAAAACATGAATCTCTCTGAGTACAGATTTAATTCCAGAATGGTAACCTATGCCAAACCTACACCGTGACAATTAATATTAGAAAAAAATAAACTCGCGATATTTGACGTTTTTGTGATCAATATTGCAGTTCTTTTAAAACATGACACTTGAAATCTTTGTAACATTTTCACACTGTCTGAGTGAGTCCAATGGCAAGAATGAAAATGATTTATTGTTATTTAACAGACTCTGTTGGTAGACAGTAACAATTTCCATTTGGCTATTGTATACATTTCGAAATATTTGTCACAAATAATTGAAGTATCACGTTGTTTTTCAAATATCATTCAGCCGTATTCAATAAGCACATCTTACACACAGTTGTCAATAAATATAACTTAAACATGTATGTGTGTGCAGTGAGGGCTAGCCTTTGTTTTAGCAGCAATTATCTTTAGATACATGAATTATAGAAAGTAGGTTAAGGTAAATTTTAATCAAAATGATGACAAAAATAGGAAAGACTAATCTAAAAGTCTAAAGGGAATGCAGTTTAGTTGTCTGTGGCTGACCACGCAATGTAGGGTGAGTCCATGGATGTCTTAAGATGTTGCATTGCAGTTTTGCTGTGGTGATATTTCAGTTGTGCTTTGCAATACTGACGGACGACTGCATTCTCATTCACTTTTAGTGTTAAGGGCCAAAATAAGGAGCACTAATGTGAGATGCTGTGTCTTCCTTCCACCATATTACTGAGTAATTGAGAAGGCAAATTTTAATTGATGTTTTTATCTTTTTTTATTTGGGTAATGGTGACAGCTGTAGGATGTAGTTGGGTATCATATAAATGAGCATATCGAGAAGAATCAGGGATTTTTATTGTCACTGGATGGAACAATGAAGCGGAGCAGCATCTCCCAGCAGGGTAATATGATATCGATTAATTTAAAAACCCAGGTAGAATAAGGAGAAGGGAGAAAACAGTACAAATATATGTATTTTGTATACAACAGACTCTAGGAAATGAGGTAGTAACAAATAGTATGAGTTACAAAGTCTGAGTTCTGTAAGTTTGTATGGGGGGGCGCAGAGGCTGAGCTGGCTCCCACTCAGAAGTTTGGGCTTATATGCGTCTACCTCCCTCCAGACTGCCGAAAAGAGGATCCCTCTCTGCTCCTGGTGCTGAAGTGGGGCGGCGAGCTGACCCCGGCGGGCCGGGTGCAGGCGGAGGAGCTGGGCAGGGCTTTCCGCTGCATGTACCCTGGAGGACAAGGTAGCATGCTGGCCATGCAGCAGCAGCAGCTGCTCTCCCGGTGCAGTCCATCTGCCACCCTCATCCTCCTCTTAACGCCACTGCATTCGTGCTCTCATCCTCTGCATCTGTCTTTAATTCTGATATTCTCCCTGTCCTGGGGCAAAATGGTCTGTCTCCGTTTCTGCCAGTCACACTGCCCTGATATTTATTATGCAGATGCTCCTCTACTTATGAACTTTCAACTTACGAACTTTCTGTCATACGTACGAAGAGGACTGTAAGCACGGCTTCAGGGCGCTACTCCTGCCGTGCAGCAGCGTAGCGTGCCTACTCCCAGCATCCTAGTTCTTTGTACTTGCGTATACCTTTAAAATGATGGGTTATAACGACTTACAAACATTTCAAATTACGAATGGCCATTTGGAACCTCATTCGTACATAGAGGAGCGCCTGTATTTTCTGTTCTTGGTATTCACCCTGTTCCAGTGTAAAACTGTAGGATTACTCATTTGTGAAAGCTATATGTACTAAGATTATTATAATAATTATTATTATTTAATAATAATAATAAATAATAATAATAATAAATTAATAATATTATAGCACCCATTCATTATTGTTACCTCATCAGTCAGACAGGGTTGTGGCAAATCCCGGTAGGTAACAGGCTAACCCATTGTGCCACTTTCATTTCAGCTTGTCAGAAGGAACCAATCGATCTACTTACAGATTACTTTCTAAAAATGACTTTCCATTTTCCACTCCCATATAAATAGATGTTGAACCCGTAAACAGGACACTCGTCTCGGTGTGGCATAGAGCCAATAAGGGACGTCCTCCAGAGAGGAGCTTCAGACTTCAATCACGTGCCGGGCAGCTGGAGAAGGCGCCCAAATGCCTTGGCAGCTAACAGCTATAGTAAATAAACCATAAGTACAGCAGCAGCCATGCCAAGGTCTATTTCTGAATGACGTGCTGCTCCTTCCTTGTCCTTTCCCATTTCCACTTCACTGCTCCTCTTGTGGCTGGGAGGACTCACTGCATTCAGGATCACCTTAAATTTATGTATTAATTTTTCTCCTGTTTGCATGAGTAATGTAGGAATATCAACTAATTTATCATTACACTTGCAATGGTGAACCAATTATTTCTTCAGTGGGAAGTGCAAATTTGTGTCATATTTTGTTAATATGCTAAACAAGGCTACACACTTTGATCGTTTTAAAGGGACTTAAAATGTATATGTTCTCTGTGTGTAATTTTTAGTCGCTGCTGTACTTGCCAGCTGCCTGGCGAGGCTAAGGCCTGCCCAAGCACTCGTGAAAAGACACCTATGCTTATCTTGTTTTCAGCTAAATGGACTGTTTAAACTGTACGTCCCAATTGCAAGTGTTCTATTAATTCTCTTCTGCATTTCGTTAACCAGATGGTAGTCGCAGGTCCCTGGGTTGTGAGTCCCCTATTGGCTGTGGTAAGAAGGTTTATGGACCCCCTCCCCCTGCCACCTGCTTGCTGCACTAAGCTCTTTCCTTGTGTTGGCCCTAACATATTTAATACCTCCCCAATTCTGAGTGTCCTCAGCCACATTCATCATTAATGATGCACACAGAACCAAAGAGACACTCCAGATACTGTCATTCAGAAGAAGATGGTCGGATACTCCTACAAAACTGCGACTGATTAAAAAGAAAATGCAACCAGTATCTGTTGGTGGTCAGGAAGTTCCACAGTTAGGATTAGCTAGCGCCATTTCTTGTTACTGGGTTAGCTGTTGGTAACTGCCGATGCAAAATCCCAGTTAGTTTCACCAGTCCTCATCTCAGAGAGCTGGAAATCAGGGAGTGTTTCTGGGTGAGAGGTGGGTCGTGGAGAAACTATGGCAGTAACAGCCATTGACTGACCGATGATACGATTTGGAGTGCAGGAGGTGGCTTCCGGGCAGGTGACGCATCAGCGGCACAGACAGAATGTGGGCAGGATCTTCTGTCGCTCCAGAGTAGGGCTGGGCGGTATGGCAGAATATTTAATCACAATCATTTTTTTTTCATATCAGTCCATATTGGTCATTATCACAATATCGTTTGAGTCTTTTCTTTGGCTCCATGGTATTCCTCTTAAACTGATTCAGAACATGGAAAAAGTCAACAAATTGAACTGCAAACTGAAATATAATTTTAATAAATCGTACAACAATAAACTAAATTGTTGTAGGCCATAACACTAGAAAAATGCAGGCAGAGGTTTGTTGCTGTTTTTTTCCCAGAATGCCCCTCTGCTTGTTCCAGGGCTCAGGTTTGACGTTACTAGGACAGCTGCCACCCATTCCATAATAAAAACTAATAAGCTGTGTCTTGTGTTTTTTGAACTAGTACGGGGTGTGATTTGTTCCATATATCTTCAGATTGAAAGTGGAAATTCAAATTGCTGGTGTCTCTTAGTGTTGGTGCTTATGTTCTGAATGTTCTGCTGCGTGGCAATGCTTCAAGTCTTGGTTGGCAGGCGTTTTTGTCAGTGTGTACAGTACACAGCACCAGTCTGCTGCATGTCAAACTTTAAACTGTGAAAAATATAGCTACAGTAGCAGTCTTTTTAACTTGTTTGTCCACAATATCTCCTTTATTAAAATATGATGCGTAGGTTGTCATTCTTAAATGACTTCCATGTGATTGGTTGGAATTTGGATCGACCCTGTGATGCGATAGGCTGATATGTGCTATGAAGCAATGTTCCTTATTGACAGTTGGTCAGAGTTTTTTTCTCTCCTCATTTTCTTGCCGATTTAAATTATATTTAACGATAAATTGCTATACGGATTATATCGCCCAGCCCTACTGCAGAGGTTGGTTTGAATGGCAAGGCTGTGAATTATGACAGAATGTTCTAAAATTAGGAGTGGGGATGCATGACTTTCATTTGAACTCTGCTGTGTCAGATTAATCCTATTGATGTAATACTAATGTTTGCTCAGTTCTATCATGAAGAAGAACCTTTCCCCCAAAATGATGCCTTTAACCTTTTGTTAAAGGTCCATGACAACTTTCAGGAACTTTTATTTTGTAACATTATGATGATTTGAATGTTGTTTTCTGTCGTTTCTTCATTATTATAGTTTTTTATGTATAATTTGGGACACAGGATTGTTAACTTTTACTGTATTTAAATCAGACCATTGGCTGGCTGCTGGGATCTGCTCGGATTGCAGGAACCCGTGGTACGGGGCTGCTAGGTGAACCTCTGCACAGCTCACTGCTCAATCTGCTGGTCCCAGTTTAACAAATCTGTGATCAGTGCCGTCCCAGTCCATCTGGACAAGAAACTGGGATGGGGGTTGGAGAGATGAGATTTAGTACCCAAAAATTATGGGGTTGTAGCCTGTTCTGTTGTACATAGAAGGTCTAGAAACTTCTCTTCTAAATTTACATTGAACTCCTGAACTGATCCATACTTGAATGAATTGTGTTTCTGAAAATATTTTATATGGGTATTTTTTTTTTTTTTTTGTACTGTCAATGACCTGCAAGTTTGAATCTTCCCTTTTACGTGCTTTATGTCCTTCGAAGGGGTCAATGGGGGTTATGAGGTTTCATTTACAGGGTGGAGTCACTGAGGACTCCCGCTGGTGCTTCTCCATCCAACAAACCGTGCCTCTCCAGGTTCTCAGATCCCCTCGCAATGTGTAACCCTGCCACACTGGTGCTGCTGTGAGATTGGCTTAGAGGGTGCTTGGCCTGCGTCTCCGGTTCTGGTCCACCTGACGCTGTCCAGTCTCCTCTAGGGGACTACACCGGCTTTCCTGGCTGTGGCCTCCTCCGCCTGCACAGCACCTACCGACACGACCTGAAGATCTACGCCTCCGATGAGGGAAGGGTTCAGATGACCGCAGCCGCCTTCGCCAAGGTCAGAACAGGCCCATGGTGCTCAAGACTAACCCATAATGCAGCGGTACATAGATTTGAATAGTTTAGATGAACCTCTTTTTAGGGCAGCATGGTGGCACAGTGATTAGAACTGTTACCTCACACAGTTTTCCCACACAGTCAAAAAACATGTTGAGGCTAATTTGAGTTGACAAATTGTCCATAGTTGTGAATGTGTGTGCAAATGGTGTGTATGTGTGAGTCATGTATATATTGCATTGTGAGAACCAAATGTCCCCATAATATGATATAAAAAAAAACATAGAAATGAATGGGGTATCCCCAAAAAACTATAGATGTGCGTGTGTGCGTATCTGTGGATTAGGTTTATATTATCTTATAAAAACCTGTTTTTTTTCATGTTGTGGGGATTTCTCAGGTCCCTACAGACATCTGTGAATGAAATCAAAAGAAGTAGTGTTTTGTTTGGTTACTTATGGGTAAGGTTAGGGCTGGGTGGGGCTTAAGGTCATTATGTTTGATTAGAGTTTTCCCCATAGAGATGAATGGAGAGTCCCCACAAAAAAAATATAATTACAGACCTGTGTGTGCGTGCGTTTGCGCACGTGCACGCCCTGAGAAGGATTGGCACCCTGTCCTGAGTTGTTGACTTTCTTAGTGTAAATAACTCATAAACAGACACACAGTGTCTTTTAGATTGTGGATGTCCTGGTTGTGTATTTCCACATAGCCTGTGTGCGCTTATTTTGATGCGTACGTGTGTATGGTTACATGCTGTCTGTGGGTGACAGGGCCTACTAGCCCTGGAGGGGGAGCTGACGCCCATCCTGGTGCAGATGGTGAAGAGCGCCAACATGAACGGGCTCCTGGACAGCGACAGCGACTCCCTCACCGGCTGCCAGCGCCGCGTTAAGGCCCGTCTGCACGAGATCATGCAGCAGGACAAGGACTTCAGCGAGGAAGACTTCAACTGGGTAACCCGACCTGCTCCATCGGCAGGTCCAAAACTGGCCCAGAGCGACCGTTCTGAAGCACTTACCTCTGTCTGAAGACAAATTGTAAAACTGGTGATATAAAAGCTGTATCGATGCTCCTAAATCCCAAATAGCCTCTGGTGGTTTGGAAGGTGAATTACAGGCCATAATAATTTAATTGCTCTGGAGGTATTTTTTTTGTTGTAAAAAACCTCCCTTTAATTATTTGTGAGTTGATGCATGATTTTATGAAAAGATCGCTCGTTGCCTTTGCATTTTTAGTACTTCTGCTCATCTGGCCTGTCATTGCTTTTTGTGTAAGCATCTGATTATGACCTGTGTATTTTTACCCAGCCAGTTAACACCTCTGTTGTTCAGTTGGTAAATGTATGTGCATGTGATGCTTGATGTGTGTCTCACTGTGGCTCTGTGTACAGCTTGCCCCGACCAGCAGTCCTTCGTTGGTTAACTCCATGAAGGCGGTGGGGAACCCCGTCAAGACTTGCGACAAGGTCTATGCCCTTATCCAGAGCCTGACCTCCCAGATCCGCAGAAGACTGGAGGACCCTAAATCAGCAGGTCTGTCCCTCGACGTTGCTGACATTCACACACACACACACACACATGGATGGATTCTGCTGCCCTGAATTTGGTGTCCCCTCAGGATCTCCTCCATCCCTGTGGCTTTTTTGGCAAATTCTAAATGTTCAGTCAGACCCAACTGACTCAGACACTCCCCCTGCAGACCTGCAACTGTACCACAGTGAGACTCTGGAGCTAATGCTTCAGCGCTGGTCCAAGCTGGAGCGGGACTTCCGGACGAAAAGCGGCCGCTACGAGATCAGCAAGATCCCAGACATCTACGACTGCGTGAAGTACGACGTGCAGCACAACAGCTCACTGGGCTTGGAGGACATGCAGGAGCTGTTCTGTTTGTCCCGGGCCCTGGCTGACATAATCATCCCTCAGGTGAATCCCTGTGTTTGGGCCCCCTGTTCTCACCCAGCCCCCGCTTCCTTGGCTCGCACTCAGTGGCCTCATTCGTCACTCGTCACACCAGGAATACGGCATTCACAAAGACGAGAAGCTGGACATCGCCTATGCCTACTGCCTCCCGCTGGTGAAGAAGATCCAGCTGGACCTGCAGAGGACTCACGAGGACGAGTCGGTCAACAAGCTGCACCCGCTGTGAGTCCGCGCCCTACACCGCGAAGCGCGTCTCCTCGCTGTTACTGTGTTAGCGATGTGCACTGTCAGCATGACTTTGGGGGGCATTTAGCCCTTCGCTCTGCAGATACACATGCACTGCATGGCTGTGTTTCGAGGCAGGTATTCCCGTGGGGTGATGTCGCCGGGACGGCACGTTCGCACGAGGCTCTACTTCACCAGCGAGAGTCACGTCCATTCCCTCCTCAGCATCTTCCGCTACGGAGGCCTGCTTCACGTAAGCTATGGGGTGTCAAACTGTATTTGGTAGAAGCTTTTATCCGAAGCAGCATGCATTTTTTTTGAGAAACCAGGGTCACAGTCCTTGGAGCTATTGGAAGTTAGGGGCCTGACCAAAAGCAGAACCACTCTGCGGACCCAGGGATTTGAACCGACAATCATCTAATCACAGCACCTGATATGCTGAGCCACATGCTCTTCCCCATCACTTCAATGTTGGTGTTAATTTTATGTTCTAAGTTAATAAAAAGAAAAAGTAAAGTGCTAGAGGCTCGCACCACTTAATCCTCATTAAATTTGACCACTAGATGGTGCCATTGCAAGGTGTGTTTTACCTCCGTTCGGACTTTGCTTGTGTCTTGAGCAGGAGGAGAAGGACCAACAGTGGAAGAGGGCCATGGATTACCTGAGTGCGGTTTCAGAACTGAACTACATGACCCAGATCGTCATTATGCTATATGAGGACAACAACAAGGTATATTCCCATGCCACCTCACCTGTGGAGCTGCTTTGTGGTGCTACTAAGGAATGTTGTTCTTGCAGGACCCCTTCTCTGAGGAGCGCTTTCATGTGGAGTTACACTTCAGTCCTGGAGTTAAGGGCTGCGAGGATGAAGAGAATGCCCCAATGGGCTTCGGTTTCCGCCCCGCCTCCGCCGAGGTGGGTGTGGCTTTGGGTCACGGAAATCGGGATGCCGCTGGTGAAGGGTGGCTGACCCAGGCCCGCCGCTCTCTTCCTCCTGCTCCAGAAGACTGACCCCGGCAGCCTGGAGGACCTGTCGCGCGACGAGCCGGATCGTGCCATGCTGCTCTCCGAACCGGCCGCTGTCCGGAGACGCTCGCCACTCATTCGCAACCGCAAGGCCGGCTCTGTGGAGGTACTGGGGTGTGGCTGGGGCAGGCTGGGGTACCCCATGACCCCGTCTACGGTCCGTCCATAATTGAGTCATAGAATCATCATGATTTAGCTACATCCACTCCTTCCTTAGTTCTGTTCCAGTAAGCAGATCGTTAAGTGAAATGAAACTCCAGTTATAGCCTAGGCGTGACCATGACAGAGCTTATGACTTTACTTCAGTCCTCCAAATTCAATTTCTTTTCTCAGTTATGAAATGGATTTATTTAACAACATCTCGTACTTCAAAGATTTCTGTCACTCCATCGTACGTTGGTGTCAGGCATGTGAAATTTGGTTGTAAGTGCGCGCATTTGGTTGTAAAATGATTCTTTTTTTTTTATTACCGTCGTATTTGCAAATGGTCACTAGCTGGTGTAGTTGGTAAACAAGGAGTGGTTGTACTTGTATTGGTTAAGCAGAAGTTGCCGGTTGACTTGTTCCCCTGCGCTGACCATGCCCACGTTTCCCTAGGTTCTTTCAGATGCCTCCTCCAAGGCTAGCAGCTTCAGGTTCTTCCCCTCCTGCCCCCAGCACCTCCCGGAGATAAAGCAAAGCGGATTAGGTTGGTGTCACCTTTCCTGCTCCCAGTGTCACACTCCTCTAAGTTAATGATCCTGTCCAAGGTCACAGGAAGTCAGTTCCTGTGGGCCCTGCGACCTATGGAAAAAAATCAGTTCCTGGTGGCGCGGGAGGAAGGTCAGGTGGCGGCCAACCCCCCCCCCCTGTTGACACAACCCTGTCCAGCATTCCATCCAGCTGCCGTGGAGTTATGTCGGGGCTGTAATGGAAATAGATCCAAGCAAAGGCATCCAAACAGCTTGACATTGCGTAGCAGCCTGCTAACACAAGCGTGATATTTATAATTCACATCATTTTAACGAGTTGCTAAAATTTATTTAAAAATGCTAGCGTGTGCCAAGGAAAGTGTTTTGTTTGCAGAGGGCAAGCAGGCATGACGTCAGGGGAGCAGTGTATTCATAAGCTTGTGGTCCGGTGTACCTTTGAGTAGGGTGTACTATAGGGATGTTATTAAATTCAGCTGTCACAGCCCCCCACCAGGACAAATGCGGTGTGTCAGCAGTATGTGAATATGCGCTCAAGGCTAAAGTCATGTGCTGCAGGGTGTTCTAGCACGTTTTACTCCATGGCATGTGCATGCACTGTTTCTGCAGTTTTTGCAAGTTATCTCTTGTTCTATTGTGCAACTTTGTGGCACTGCAGTCAGGGCCCAATGGGCTGCTGTGGCTCCACCTGGCTGGGCATGACTGGATGCGCTGCGGCTCAGAAACCTGCAACGTTTTCTGAATAACTGCATGATCTGTGGTGGTAACTAACACCTTCCCTGCCCCCCCGCCCCGTGGTTCTTCTGCACAGGCCCCCAGTGCACTGGAATCTTTAGCACCACCGTCCTGGGGGGCTCCTCCAGCGCCCCTGACCTGCGAGACTACGCTTGCACACACTGCAAAAAACTCTTCTCTGGCAACCAGGGTCACGAGGACGGTAGGTGTCCTTGATCTCTGAATCCCGTTGCTCTGGAAATGAAGAGACTGTCGTCTTGGCGACATGTTCCGTAGCAGCTGTGAATTGCCAGTGTAATTACGTGCCATGGGAAGGATCCAAGCATCAGAGAGCTGCTCCCTCATGCTCTTGCGTGGAAAGCAGTCCCTCAAAAACTCACCTGTAGCACTCACTGCACTATATGGTCACCTGTGTCTCACTGAGGTGGACAGAGGAAGCTACAAAGGCTGGATCTCCCCTGGATGGCCGAAGATGACCCCTGTTTGATAGTGTAGATCTGAAACACCCTAAAAGTACAAATAGATTGTTACCTCATTTTTTATATTAGGCTCTGATACAAACAAAAACCTGTCATAGCTTTTATTTTTAATAACTAAATTTTTTGGCATTCCACAGTTGTTAAATATATTTTTTTTAAATTGAGCTACAGTGAAACCAGCTGTGTTTTATTAAGGTAACCTGGCTACAAATGTTTTCTATGGAGTCATCTTTCCTTTTTACACGATTTAATTAGCTACACTTATCGTTATAGCCACTAGGGGGCCCTAAATACCAGTTTTGTCTAACCATTTTGCTAACCATTTACTGGATGTGTTTATTTACAGTGTGCTTAACCTTGGAAAGCTAAAATGAACATCTGCTGAGGTTATAACTTCCTTTTTGTAGCAGTATGTAGAAAGCAGCGTGTGAAAGGTTACACGTTACATCGCACTGTAAAGGACAAGGCTGGGACTGGCATGCGAGAGAAACGGGTGCTGTTAGAGCAGGCACCTGATACTGACATCCGTGGCCCAGATGATAACGTGTGACTTTATTCTGTAGAGGCTAAATGGGAGCATTAAGGAGAAATGACTTTCAACATCCTATAATTTATTATCTTCCACCCTTTCTGTTGTGATCTGTTGGTGGGCGAGCGGTGAAACAGGATAGAAGCCAGGAAATCGGGCAAGACGGGGATTTATTCACGGAGACTCTACAGACAGCAGACCAACAGACAGAAACGTTAATGCCGGATCTACCGGACTGAATTAAAATACATACTTAAATACAGAGGAAACTCATGATAGACTAAGACACAGGGTAAAACAATCAGGGTAAAACGACCTGCATGAGGCTGCCTCTTTGATAAATACAGAGGCAACCTCATGGAGGTTGATAAATACAGAGAGGAAGCCTCATGGACATTGATAAAGACACAGAGGCATCCTCATTCAGGTTCGTAAATACAGAGAGGCAACCTCATGGAGGTTCATAAATACTAACTCCATGATCCTCCATAAGACTGCCTCTCTGTCTTTATCGACCTGCATGAGGCTGCCTCTGTATATTTTGTCGATACTCCTGTGACTGTGGGTTCAGGTTACATTTTTTTTGTTAATCTTTTTTATGTTTTCACTTGTTTTTCTGACGGTGTTTAGGATAAAGGACCCTGGAGTCCTTTGCAGAACTTTTTGTTTTTCTTGCATTTTTTTGTATTGTAAAGTCTTTTTCTCCAAAGAAACAAGCAAGTCACAAAATCAGGAACTGATTTTAGATATTTTTAGTTAGGCTGTATAGCTCGTGGGGGGGGGGGGGGGGGGGGGGGGGGGGGGGGGGGGGGGGGGGGGGGGGGGGGGGGGGGGGGGGGGGGGGG
>JABFEA020000021.1:16409403-16439436 GCA_019775915.2 Cyphomyrus plagiostoma | reverse complement strand
ATCCCAGATATTTTACTGACTTGATGCTATACTCTGACTAAAAAGTGTTCCTTTAATTTTTTTGAGCAGTGTATATAGTTAAGGAATGCATAAAATCAATTTGACTGCATCGTAAATACAACTATACTGACTGCCTGTCTTCCTGGTTATACATCGACTGGTTTTTGTTGTTGTACCCCTGGTTGGTGCCAGTTCTTATTTACATACCAGAATCCCTCAGATGTGACACAAACAGCCTTCTTGTTTCCCAAGGTGCCGGAAAGCCTGGTATGAAATGACTGCTGAGATTATGGGTGATCTGTGTGTGAATATGACAGCAATACAAGTTACTGGCCCCGCTTATGGACCTGTTGCGGGGAGTGGGAAGGGGTTTCTTAGGTCGTTCTTATCTCGCCATGAGTTTCTTCGCTCTGCCACAGGGTTCGAGGGCTGCTCCATGGTTCCCTCCATCTACCCGCTGGAAACGCTGCACAACTCGCTGTCTCTCAAGCAGATGGATGAGTTCCTGACCGCTGTATGCGAGAGTGGTGGCTACTCTCACACCAAAGCTAACAAAGGTTATGTCTCAAAACACATTTCCATACCACCCACAGCTATTATAACATAGCCATTATGTTAAAGAAGTTGAATGTTAAAACATCTGCAGATATGCTGACCTGTGGCCGTCTCATCCGTCTCGCAGCGCTGTCAACCATGTTGGATTCTCAGAGCCAGCCAGCTGCAGACGCCTGTGTCCCCCAGGAAGTACTGTCCTCCTTGGTCTCACTCTGCTGTGAATCAGACTCCTATACAGTAGGACCTGGCCAGGCTAATCCTTAGTGGACCTGGTGGAGGATCTCTTTGCAGACAGAAGATCACCTGTCCACATCAGTAAAGGCCAAAGTACTCGTCCCATGGAGAGTCATTCTTTAACAACAGTTTAGAGCTGGTGCTCTCCATCACTGTTTGGCCCCGGTTGTGCTTGCAATCACTAGGGGACCCTGCAGCACTCACTCAAGCTTCCCACATCACCCCAGAGTGGCGAGGAGAAGCGCTGGTTAGCCAAGTCAATCATAGCTCAGCCAAGCGCACTATCGCCTCCAGCTGGTAGCCTGTCACACCAGCCACTGTCAGATAGGCTTCAAAGACTCAAGAAGCTTCTGGCCCGGTATGGCTTGGGCCAAGCCACACTACAAGTCGTCGGGTTTGTTCTCAGTGTCACTGTGGGGAAGCTGGAGAACGGGATCGCTTTGCTGGACACCTGATGCAGGAATTGCGGAGACTGGAGCAATCCACGTGTGTGGGCCAAGGTGGAAGACAGTGACTGTTTCCAAACGCTGTCTGACATCAAAGCGAAGGAGTGGAAATGATCCTCTCCTAGGAGTCCTGAGGGGCTCAGCCAATTAACACACTTTTCTGTAATTCAGTAATTCATGTGGTGGTTTAATCCTGGGCTACACTGTCTGACAGGGGTTTGAGAAAATCTTACAGATCTAAAATGTGTCAAACCGCTGATTTAATCCCTCACTGAAGCCAATAGTGATTTTGTATTGATAATGAAGTACCTGTATCTTACCTAAGGACTGTGGAACTGAAACAGTTGAATATCACCTTAAAGATGTTCATGCTGCATATCAGGGTCACCTTGGTTTCTTTGGTACCATCTCCCATAAGTGCCTCCCCTGATACACGGTGCCAGCCAATTGCCGCATGTCGGCGAGCCCCCTCTCGTGCTTTCACCCACACTGTGTACAGGGGGCGGTCCATTGCGGCGATCCCTTGTCCCTGAGGCCTCTTGCTGAAGAGCAGGGATTTCAAATGCTCACAGACTGGAACAAAACTGGCAACTGTTGGTAGGTAAATCAGATTGGGGGGGGAATGACGGAACAGCTTAACACCCAAGCCACCACTCAATTTTACTTAAAGATGGTGAAGCAGATGGTGACAGAAAGAACTGACCCTTTGTCATGAGAGGTCTCCTGGATGCGAACACAATGACTGGAGAAGATATAAGGAATTCACATTGAACTGTGTGGGGCACCCTACAGTCTTCCTGATATATATATATATATTTTAAACATCTAAACTGTTTTAAATCTAATGTTTATTTCATTATTAACTATCTTTTTTGCAGTTTCTTTATACTGGTTACTACTGTTTTTCTGCTTGTGTGTGTATGCGTGAGCGCCGGACATTAGTAGCTATAACTGGAGAATAACATTGTGACCTCATTTTATGTAGAAAATGTTCAATAAATAATCAATAAGGGATTAGGGCACCAATGTCAGTTCAAGAAAACTGCTGTCTGTAGGCAACACTGTTAACTGCCATAAAACAGGACAAAGACAATAAAGGATGACCTTTGGTGTAATGTGTTGTCTGAGTTGTTATACGTTGTATAAATTTTTTATGTTACCCTCAGCACCTTCTCCTACTGAGCATAAGGCTTCTTCTATGGTTAGATTTTTAGGGTCTTGTGTCATTGTGTAATGTTTTGATTAAATTAAATCTACCAGCTACGAAGGATTCAGCGTAAGTCTCTGGTCACCCGACTGTAAGTGTCAGTGTTGAGTCTGGCAAAGAATGTGCAGAACCACCTCTTTTGGAGTGTTTATTAAATCGGTTCATGTTCAAACCTGGGAATTCTGTATGCACCACGTTAACTAGTAAACTGCAGCCTTACTGATGAATGTATACATGTTTGCTGTCTTGACATGTTACTGTTTGCACAGAGGACTGAATTTATCGGCATATTGAATAAATCCTATTGTAGCTTTAATGGGTGTAATCCAGATGAATCCAGTATTCCTGCTTTTAAATAAAGATGTTATTAATATAGTAAACCAGCACTCTATTGACTGCTGCCCTTCTTGTGGCTCTATGAGGGCCGCTCCTCTTCTCCCCCCGGCCCTGCCCCCACCCCCTTCTGAAAGTAAGGGGACAGAAGCTTGGGAAGGGAACTCGGGCTCCCGCAGATGTGCACGAAGGGCCTGGAATCCCATCACGAGCATGTGGGCTGAGTGCAGCTGGCCTGTGGGAATGGAGACGCAGGTCCCGGATGTGCAGTTAGATAGTGAACAGGGAGCCGTGTGAACGTGGCTGGATGAGCATGCGTTTGCCGACGAACCCCCGTTTAAACTCTGCTACTTCTGAGCAGGGGCTCCTCACCTTTCCTGCATTCTAATTACAGCTCATTCGGCATTAAGAGTTTCAGTCTGTTGCCATAGAGACACGTGTCGCTTTGGACCAGCAGACAGGTGTCGGGTTAGATGAGAAAAACAGGGTAGAGGAATATGGTTAGAATCTGCTCTTTATTTAAGCCAGTTACAAAACGGCAGAATGCCCAAATCCTCCTGCAAGCCCTACGTTAGTCGCTTCTCTTCCCTCATTTGGTACTCTGCCCACTTTACTAGCCCATGATTTATACATGAGCATTGGTCGGGGTCCTCAGTTAGAGCAGTGACCCTGCATATTAATGAATGGCATTACCTGCTTACAATCCTGGGGATCTTTTGATATTTATTCAGGAAAAAAAACCCTTTTTGTTACCTGAAGAGACGGGAGTGAGTCTTTGCAACGTACAAAATATTGTTCATTTTCAAGCGAATAAACGTTGGTTCAAAGATTCACAACCTTTACTAGCGTGTAACTCAAAAACCAAAACACAGAGCATTCCCAAGTTTCAATAAATGTAGTTTATTTCCCTTTTAACTGATTTCATGATAAGTAGTTATACTCTTATTTTATATTTAAAGAGATACAGAGCTTTGCACACAAACAGATGAACTAGGATTATACAGCACAGGACAGACTAGCTATCACAGTGCCTCAGGGAGTATGCCACAGGGGGACAGATGCACAGCTGGGTCACACACGTTTGGTACCACCAAACCATTAAAAATATATATATTTAGTTGAACTTCCTCTTTAGCTATTACATACGTGACTATAATTCATGTTATCACATGCATGAACAAGCAGAACCTTCTGGAAGAATATGACTTGAGGGATTCATCGTGGCTTGGAGTTTGCTTCACGCAGGAGGCCGCTGCTGTTGTTTAAATTGTTTTCTCTCTCTTTTCTTGGAAAGATTTAGAGGGCAATTTAAATCTTCTAAAAAGAAACATGGTCACCTTAATGCATTTTCTTAAAAAGTATATACATGTTACAATTTCAATCTATAAACTTTTGCAACCGTGGAAAGTGTTTTACAAGGGAAAATACGCAGATTTTTTAGATGTCAAAAAAAAAAAATCCAACCTTATCAGGGGCCTTCTCTGCTCTGGGTATTGGGGAGATAATCCATAATAGCCACATACCACACATCACCCTTACAGATACGCTAATATTACTCTCTCAGGTCCTGCACATCCACAAAAGGCGTGAGTCACATTTCCTTACTGATTCCACTCGCACAGCTATTGCTCCAGCTCACAGTGTGGGTCACATGTCTTATTCTTTTGTTGGACACGCAGGGCCATGTGCCTCTTGTCCCATTAACGGCATACTTCAGGATTACATCTCTACATTCACCGTCATTTCAAGTCATTCAAACGTCATTTCAAGTGAGAGCTTTTTGCCCCTGAAATGGCAAGATAACTGTCTTTATCTTGGGCATTGTGGCTGTGCATGGGGGTACTGTGGGTGTTTTTCTGGGCACAGGGATGGTGCTACATGTAGTGGGTGTTTTTGGTATGAAGAGGACGTTCTCTGGCATGTGGCACGCCCAACACACACAGGTCCGAAAAGCAACTGGAAGCGTAAACAAAATTAATAACTTTTATACCAAGGAGATGAACCAGAGGTGTTGGCAGTGATGTAGGGGGAGGGTATGACATCCGAGCTGGGTGGGAGGTAGAAACCCTCAGCGTCTAGTCCTCCCTGAACAAGATAGCTGTAGCACACTTCTGTTCGCTCGCTGACCATCCTAGCATATGCACTACAGCACCTCAGATTATTATCTGCACACAGATCCAAAACCAGGGTCACTCAGTGCACAAAACAGCGAGAAGGGGCCGCCATGCGCTGCTGGCTGCCCCCGCAGTGCTCACCCGTAGCCACTCTCGCCACACAAGCATGCATGATACGTATCCTCACTGCATCTATTGCATTGGTTGAGAGAGAAAGCCGGTTCGTATGATTATAATAAAACATAAAACAAATGGAGGACATTTACAAGAACTCTCTCTCTCTCTGGAAGAGGCACCTTGATAACTCATTCTCATAAATAAATCTGAGTGCAAAAATTAAAATAATAAATAAACAAGACCTGTGGGAACACCACTTAAAAACATGTAATATAAATCAATCATTAACTTAAAAAACAAGCAAAAACAAAAACACCAAAACTTCAATTATACAAGAGATACTTAAAATATGAAACAATTACAAATGTTTTGAATAAAATGCATATGTCTTATCTAAGCTAGTTATGTATAGCCCCTCACAAAATGCAAATTTATCCATATTCAGGGCTAACAATAAGGGCAGATTTAAATTTGTTGAAAGCATATTTACATTTAGTACATTGGCAGTAATATTTCAAACAGATTAACTTTCTTATATAGTACTTCTGCGGACACATTTCAAACAGTATGATAGCTAACCGGTCACTGTTAAAGCAGTTAATATGGTCCCTACAACATGTGCTTTTTAATTACTACACTTGCAGATTTCTGTTGTAGGCTTTCCCTCAGCCCCAGTCAAGAAAAACCAGCCTTTGCTGGGTAAAGCGTTATTTGTACAATATCTTTATTTAAATTTCCCACGACCTTTGACCTTTAGTGACCATTGGCTTGGGAAGCCTCTTGGATGCTATAACGGCCAATAAAAGGAAGAAACTGTGGGACCTCAGAGTCAAATAAGGCTGGTCCCTCAGCATATATGGGAATTACGGCTAGCCATTCATAAATTCATGAACTCTCTATACCAAGTTCAGGAAATAAAATAGCATCATTTATATATCTGTGGTCATACTGGCAAATGAACTGGGTTGGATCATGATCTGCTGGAGAGGTCCAATCTAGGACAGCAAACACAGATTTTCTTAATTTATATGTGCTGTGAACAGCAAAAATGCAAAAGTGCAAGACATCCAATATCATGAACAGTTTTAGACATTTTAAAACAATCCAGCTTGGCCAGTACAGTGCAGCTTTTAACAGGAGCTGGACATTATTCAATTACTGGGCAATAAGAAATGTAGAGGAGACTACTGGTCCATCGATTGGACAGTGGAAAATGTAAAGGAGGTAGCATCTCCACTGATTGATCAGTGGGAAATGTAAAAGAGGCAGCAGATCCACTGATTGGACAGTGGGAAATGTAAAGGAGGCAGCAGATCCACTGATTGGACAGTGGGAAATGTAAAGGGGGCGGCAGATCCACTGATTGGACAGTGATAAACATAGTGTAAACAAGCAGGTGAAACAACTTGCTTCAACTCCTCATTCTTAAGTAAAATTTGCCTAACACATCCTTACAAAATCACTTTATCACAGTAGTCATTATTCATCTTGTGTTTTACGCACATTTCATAGACATATTTAGTCTTTTGTAGGCTATATCCAGCATCTGAAGAAGCTCCATTGCATACAATCACCTAAATAAATGCAAGGTCAGATACACTATAGATGCGTCAGAAATTGCATATTTACACAATACATACTGAATTTCATTTGAAGCCTACTACTCGACCATTAATGTAGTATGAACTGTATGTATGCATGACAGCAGTATGCATGCACTCAGACAGACTGTGGTCACCATGTTGCATATTACCTGACTCAGATATTTACCAATGATTTTACCAATTTATTAGAAATTTTTGATGGTCTTTGCTGCTCCAATGACCTTGTGGGATAGCGTAGCATCCATCGGTTTTACATTTCAGAATTTCACAGAATGTATGTCATCCGGATACCATTTGCTTACTGTCTCATCTGTACTGAGGATTCAGACATACTTCACATACTATATTTCGCATACTACATAGCAAACAAGTATACGATTTTGGACGCTCTCCATGTGAAACCTGTAGCTCAACATAAAAACACAAGCGTTTAGTCTAACTTTTAGTGTCTTTCTAATAGTCTTTAATCTCAACCGAAGGAACACAAAGGTCAGAGCACAGCAACCTGCAGAAAAAGCCAAGTATAACAAAACATACACTCCACCTCAGTAAAGCTGGGAGGGAATAAATCTGCAGTATTTATGTAGTATGACTATGAGAGTCTGGGCAGAACTCCATACAACAGAATTTTTATTTCGCTTTTACTATTTTCTTGTCTATTACTTTTGAAAACTGACCTCAGTTCTAACTACCTGCCTAAAACTACAATGATCTACATACATAAGAACCAAATTGCTGACTCTAAACATTTATCAATACAATAATTACATCCATTTTTATATTGAACCACAAACCAAGACTATTCATTAAACACTTTGCAACTTGCAATACGCGGCACAATTTCATTTCAGCTTCACCATATAAAAAGCTGCAGATAAGGAACCTTTTTTAAGCATTTAATCAAAACCCTGGTTCATTCATTGTTTTCAGTCTGTCTTTTAAGGTTTTCGGTTTACATATTTTTTTGCCCCCAAAGCTAATCTTTCCCCTTAACTTTGTTAATGGGTACGTCCAGGGTTCTGCTTCGGTTTGTGGGTATGTAGGTATGATATGAAGTTGCTTTCAAATTACTTTGAAGATATTTAAATAACCAGGTTCTATATGAGTTAATTGTGATTTGTGCTGTTCATTATAGAATTCTGCGCATATACACTGATTCTTGCTGGCCCCGCCACCATGGAATGGCCAGTGGCGAGTTAAGTCGTGATAGATCCTGTCTGCTAAATCCTCCGTACCATGAAATCAGTGTACATCTGTCAGAAACTAAGATATGGCAATAATTAGGAATCAGTTGGGAAATATGTAATATTATACCATACATGGCCTTCATTATGAAAATATTTATGGAGTGGTTTTGAAGTGGTTTTGCTTTGCTAAACAGTATGTGAGTCTCTGTCCTCCAGCTCTGAAGATGGACATGAAAGAGCCTGAAAACAAGGAGGCTGGTAAGAGCTCAAAACTCAATCTTACAGGCAGGGAATGACTCGTCTTGCATGACAACTGTGCTGCTGCTGGCCAGAACCATAATGTTGAGATCCTGCTGCCTCTCATGGGTTTGCTGGTACCACTCTCGAGTCACCTCCGTGTCATGTGTGGGGATCAAAGTCACCTGTGTACAGAGGTTAAAGGCCATTGTTTGATTTTCCATGCAAAGGGCATTGCAAGAAAGTTTCACTCGGAAAGTAGGCACGTCCAAGGAGGACATTAAGAACTGGCACTGAAAATACAACAAAGTAACAAAGAGGTACTGAAATGATAACAGCAGTGCTCCTACCTGGAGGTTGGTGCCCCACTGGGCTTTGCCATCCAGCAGCGCGTCCAGAACGCTACGACTTGGCTCCCCGCAGGCAGCATCATTCCCGGTCACTACGTAGTAAGAGGAGCGCACACGCTTGAAAAACTCTTGGTCCACGTTCTTGGCACTGCAGTGATTAGGGATGTAGGCCAGGTCCACGTAAATGGGCGAGGCAGAGGACAAACCAGAAGTCGTTTTCTGAGAGCTTGAACCTAGGATGCAAGGAATAGATTGTAGATCATAAATTTCTTAGAATCATCTCTTGTGTTTCATGGGATTCTACATTGCTTATTAGTAATATAGGTGATGAGTATAAAATATATTCGTATTAGTTTCTATGAATGCCATGTCTAAGAATCTATTAACGCATTCATAACATATTATGATGCATTCATAAAGCATATTAAGCATGACTATATTAATAAAAAGGCATAATACATTATAGCCATGTTTATGATGTATTATGAATGCTTAATGAAGTTCTCATCTACAGTGCACTACAGATACCTTCATAAAGCTATACAAAGCATTCTGTACCAATCAATAATGCACTATGAAGGTATGTATGACAGCGTCACTGGAGCTTATGAAGTATTATGTCAGTCAATAGAAGATGCTGTGATGCATTATTAATTCTTAGAACCGACCATTATAATGTATTATAAAGGTATCTGGTATCTAAATTAAGAAGGTATCTATAATACATTGTACATGACAGCTTCATATGTTACCAGTATATCTGTTGCTCCCACCTGTGCTGTTTTTCACACCATTGACCAGTCCTTTTCCTGGATTGTGGCTAGACCTGTATGTCTCGTCCTTGTCCTCACCTCTGGATCCTTGACTGTCATATGTTTTGGATGGTTTTGATTTCTTTTCTGAATCTTGTTTTTTCAATGAAGATGAACGTGGCAAAGAATCCTTAGAAGCTTGCTTGATAGGGGTGAGTGATCTCTTCACCTTTGTTTCAGTTTTACGAACTGGAGAAGCAGACTTTGGCTTTCCAAGTGACTTTCTTAAGCCTTTGTTAGTCTTTAGGTCCTTTTTGAGCAACTTGTCTGCATAATTTTGCTGATTAGACAAAACCTCTGGGTCCACCATGCATACATCAGGGTGTGGGGGATGGGGTAAGGGGTCCCTCGGGGGTACAGGTGGGGGATCCTGAACCCTATGAGAGGATCTTGGTGAGGGTAAATGGGGATTTCCTCCACCAGTAACTGAAGATAATCTATCTACTGGCAGGTGTTCAGTGTCTTCGTCTGAGTCTAGATTGCCTTCGGCAGTGACTGATGGACATTCTTCAGTCTCAGGTGGCACATCAGAGTCCGACTGGGAGGGCAAGGATTCGCTTACCGAAGTGGGCGGAGTCTCCTCTCCAGCTAAGCCTATGCCAGCTGCCATAGTGCCAGGAAGATGTTGAGATTCACTGCCATCTCCAAATCCACTGGGGACATGGTGGTCTTCCTGTTTGCAGGACTTCATCATAGAAATGCTCTTCTGGTTATCATGTCCCTGTGAATGGTGACTCCCAGGATCATCTTCTTCATCGTCACTAGAAAATCCATGTGGACTTGGATTAATGAAGGAGGGTGATATCTCTCCTTTGCGGTGTTTGTACTCAGAAGATGAATAAACAGTGGAGGTTGAATAGCTGTAAGAAGCAGCCCCTGTACAGACATCCTGAGGAATGGCAGTATCCTTTCCTGAGTCGCTCAGTGCTTCTGGGAAGAAGGAGGAATGAAATGTCTGATTAGTTGATGCCAAGGTTAGAGGGCGTGGTGGACAATCAAACTCTTGGTGTTTGTCCTTGGCTTCACCTTCCTCTTTGTAATGCATTGTGTGAGCCCCCGGACTTGCTCCAGGCAGATTCTGTGCTTCTGACTCAAATCTGCTTCTCATTTCTGTCTCCTTTTCTTCTTCCTCCACAGTCCTTCTAGCTTCACACAAAGCTAATTCATTAACACTGGGTCTCTGGGCTGTTGCAGATGGAGCTACAGGTGGGCTCAAGCTGACCTCTGTGGGCCCATTTGCTGTTGATGATTGCATGAATTGTTGGGAAGGAGGTGCAAAAGAAATTGATTGATGGGGGGAAGCTGATGTCAGCACATCAGGGCTTTCCTTTGGGCATAAAACAGTGTATTGTTGCTTTGTGAATGCATGAGTTTCTTCGCTACTATCTCCAGTCTCCTCCAAAAGATATTTATTATCCAAACCTTCTGGCTTCACCGTTGAAACATCATGAAATACCCGTGCAGATTCCATCCCTGAAGACTGCAACAAATTGGTGTAAGACTCTCCAGCACCAGCACCGAACCGGGAATCATCAGTCCATTCAGGGTGATAGAAGATGTCAGTAAGTGGTCCCTTCTCCTTGATGGTGCATGTTGAACTCTGTTTTTTGCCATCTACAACAACAGTGGTAGGTGGGAAGGCTTTCACCTCCTCAAAAGGACTAAGTGGTGAGAACTTGGTGAGGCTTGAGGTGGACTCTGCAGTTGTGGTAGCCGTCATAAGCTTTTCAGACACCTCCAGATATTCGTCTTTCATTAAACCCCCAGAACTTGAAAATGGAGAATCCATCACAAGGGAGTGTTCATCTTTGAAAGAAGAGTAGTCTAAACCAGCACTGTCGTAATCTAGCTTGAAGGAGTCTGAGACAGTAGCAGGTGTTTCTAGTTCCTCTCCAAATTGACGACTGGTTGAAAGGGAAACTGGGGTAGAGGAGGAGTAACTGTAAGATGAGGAGGAAGAGTATGCTGTGGCAAAGGTAGTGGTGTAGGTAAAACCCAAGGGGTCAATGTCCCCTGCTTTTCTACTCTCAGGTGTCTTCTGCTTTTCAGACTCAGCATCTTTTTCATTGTGGTACAGCTTTTCTTCATATTGTTTACTTGAATGATCAGAGCTGTAACTTTCTCGGTCTTTGATCCCTAACTGACTGCCAAGATCAGACTCTTTGCTGTCTCCATAAAAAACATATTCTGGCCTCTCTTTACATCCTGAGGATCCCAATTCAGTGTAGCTTCCAGTGAAGAGAGAACCAGTATCAGCTCTACTTTTCTCTTCAAAAGCTTCAGCTTTTGTGTGTTTCATATGGCTGTCGCTGTTGGATCCAAAAAGTTCTGATGAGGAAGGTTTTGGTTGAAGGTCAAAGCTGTGTTCAGGCTTGCATGTGAAAGTCTGGCTATTATCATCATCTTTTTTCATTCCTGGGTTTGTTATTTCACCAGATTTACCATACGGTCTTACACATTCCTTCTCAGATCTGTCTTTGGAGCCTTTTTCAACATCGGAATCACTGGCGTCTTCTTCTGTCCTTTCTTCCTCATCGTCATCCTCATCTTCTTCATCTTCATCCATTATTAATTGCTTGGCTCCGCTGATTCCGGCCTTTTCTTTCTCAAAGTGGTGCATCATGGTCTGACTTGAGCAAGAGTACTCAGATGCATGAACACCTAAATGCTGCTCTGGGGGCTTCTGGGATGGCTTACTGGCATGGCTGTCAAATTGAGGGTTTGGAGCAAAGAGGTCTTTTTTCCCAAGAGAAATCTGACTTGAAGAACTCATGACATCAGTATCAAATGGGTATTCTTTCCTTTTCACTGAGTCAGTAGTTTCCTCCCCTTTCACGATTTCATCCTTTCTGGATTGATTTCCACTGGCACCATACTTCTGCAAAGCATCTACTGAAGGCTGAGACTCCAAATTACGTTGCTCCCATGTTGATGATGATAGTTCTTTTTTGCTGTCCATGCCAGAGAATAATTTTTCAGTCTTTGGTGATATCTCATTTTTTACTTCTTGTTGCTCTAGTGAGCTGTCTACTTTTTTCACTTTGTCTAGATCTGTGGACAAGTCATCAGGGTGCACCTGCTTTTCACTTAAGGCAAATGAGTATGGATCAATTTTTCCAGCTGTTTTATTTTCATACATCTCTGTGTATGTAAAGCTCTTGACAGATGCATAAGGAGTATCTTGTCTGACTTCCTGTTTAGACTCCTCCTGCTTGAATGTATCATGGTCATGATCTTTTTGTTCAGGGAAGGCACAAGGACTTAAATGAACACCCTCCTTAGTCTCTGCTGAGGGTGATGAGTATAAATAATCCCTGCTAACTGGCAAAGTCTCTTCTCTGGGAGAACATGACACAGAAAATCCAGATGAACTTTCAGATTTTCCCAGAATATCTGACTGTTTAAGTGTTTTGGTGTCCTCTCCAGCTTCTGACAGATCATGTCCACATGAGTGGTGGCGTTCCTCCTTAAAACCAAATTCATAATCCTTCATGATTGGCTTTTCATCAGGATAATATTTTAACTCACTGTCACCCTCCTGTAAAAGTTTAAAATTATCTTTGCCTGGGTATTCTTGTTTCGTATATGTCTCTTGGTAAAAGCACGAAAAATGTGATGAAGTTTCTTGTTCACTCTCTTTTTCAAACTTTGCCTCGTTCCCTATTTTCTCATCTATTTTCACAGCATCACACACTGTTTCTTTGGTGCGATCTTCCCTTTTGTCTGAACATGGTGATTGAGGTTGGGCGGTTCCTGCACTGTCCTTTCTTTCCATATATGAAGATTCGAAATCAGTAGATACATTATCACTAAAAGTACAAGTAGACTGGTGGTGTGCAGCTTCTGATGTAGTCTCTGTCTTATTAAGCAATGTGCTTTGGTCTTGTTCTGCTGAATTTCCATGTGTGCATGTAAACGGTTCTTTATGATTAGCATAAAGTGACTTTTCCTTAAGTGATGATTCAGCACAATGGTCTAGTTGAGCTGTTAGGGCACTCTGGGAATAAAGATTTGATGAGGAATCATATGTTGGTAAATCTAATTGGTTGGACTCTAGTGATAATGGTCTGGACCCTGCTCCACCAGTGTGTTTAACTTCCTCTTCTTCATCTGAGTACAAATCCTGAGTTTCATGTTCTTTACCTAATAAAGAGGTATCCATTGTGGGTTGCAAGTAAGAAGTAACAGAGCTTTTGTTTTCTTGTCCTTTTTCTGCTTCTCTAATGTTTTTGTCTTTGGTGGACTCCTTTCTCTCAAGAATGTCATCTTCATCTAGGAATCGACTCTCTCTTTCCTCAGTGTATTTAGTTTTATTGTACACTTTGAGATCCTCATAGTAATCCCCTTCTGTCTCGTCATCACTTTCTTCAAACGTTATCCTTTCCTTTACAGTGCTCTTCGGTGGAGAATGTGATGCCTTCACTTCTGCATCAGACTTTGTGTCTTTGTCTTTCTCCTGTTCGTATGCAATAGGTGTTTGCTTTGTGTCTTTTTCCAATGTTAGCCCTATGTTCAGACCTGGAACTGGTGAATGCTTGTGCTGGTCATATTTCTGTAGGCTCTGGCCAGTCTTTCCATTTTGATCACCACTCTCATATGTTGTGGTGACCTGTTGTTCACATTCTGTCTCCTGCTTTGTGCGCTGTTGTTCAAATGGTGATTTAATCTTCTCCCCTTCAGGGAACTTCTGGAAAGATATGGGACGTGGACTGGTTGGTCCAGACTTTGATGGGGAGGCCATTTTTATGGTGCTGTCTTCTGGGCTGAGGCATCTTTCCTCAGTCTCTGGGAAAGGAATGGACTCTTTGGTTGATGAATCAAAGGAGGGTGGAGGAGATATCCTTGAGGAAATTGCCATAGCATCAACTTTGGAAAAAGGAGCCTGAATATCAACTGGATATGAAATACATTTTAGATCAGCTGCAGTAACTGCAACTGGTTGTGTTAAGGGTGATGCAGGAGCTTCAAAATCTTTCTCTGTATTGTTAAACAAAAGTGGGGATGCATATCCTTCTTGGAGCTTGCTAAGTGGAATGTCCACATTAGGAGTTTGGTCCTCATCTTCCTCCTCCTCTTCATCTTCCTCATCATGCACATGCATGGTATTTCCTCCATTCTCTGTCCCATGCACAAAGGGTTGGTATTCCTCAGTAGGTGGCGATTTAAAACATTTATCCTCTTCTAAGGAGGAAGTAGGAGAAATAGTCCCTGCTGAGTGTAGGTACTCTTTTCCCTGGGTAGCGTCAGTGTGGACAGATGATGGAATACTGTTCACCACATCCAGGAGTGATGAGCTTTTACCGGTTTCAGTTTCCGTTTGCGTTGCTGTTACAGATGCCACAGATTGATCCTCAGCAACAGAGGTAGCAAAAGATGACAGCTTATCACACTCTGTGATGGAAGTAGCCAAAGAGACATGCTCCTCTTCTGCTAGGGGTGCTGCGACAATGCTGGTAGAGTACACCGCTAATGGAGGATCTGGACCTCCCATAAAACTCTTTGCGGATAAATTCCCTGCCACGGACCCAGCTGTTGCTTTAATCTCTCTCATGCCATGGATGACATCATAGGAACCTGGCTGATCAGGAACAGAAATGTCATAGGTGCTCATTTCATAGTGCAGGTGTGGTATTCTGTCTTCGGTCTCCTCATGAATTTCCTCATCGGAAAGAGTCTGTTCAGTTTCAGAATATCCTGGTATGGTCTCATCTTGTATAAAGGAAATATGGTCTCCTGCAGTTGTCACACTGCCTATGTTGGGCAGATACAGAGTCTCATCCTCCTTTCTGGCTGCATAATGCTCCTCGGGAGGAGGCGGAATATTCCAATCTTTGTCAAAATCCTCCGTGTCTTCATTGTTCATTTTCAGCTCTTTATCACTTGTTTTTAGATTCTCTGTCTTTTCAGCTTCTGCTTGTCCAGCTGTCTTTGTCTTGTCCTCTAACTCTTCCTCAAGTTTATCCTTCTTCCACGACTCTGTTTCCTCTTTGGTTGTTTGAAATTCATATTTTTTTATTTCTTTATCCTCATTTATTTTCCCCAGTTTCATGTCATCTGCCTCAGCTACCCTGACACTTTCCTCTGGTTCCCCTATCTTCAGATCACTCTTTACATTCTCAGACTTCAAGGTTGCATCCACATTCTCATATTTCTCTTCATCTTTTGATGGCTTCTGATGTGAAGGCTGTTGTGCCTCAGGTAGGGATTCTCCCGCATGTGTGAAATCAGACTGAGGAACAATTTGCTCTTTTTCAGTCTCAGTAGGAAGGCTTGCAATTACAGCATCATTTACAAGAGCCTTATCGTGAACTGATTCAGCTTCCTGTTTTGAAATTTCATCTCTTTTAAGTTCCTCAAAGTCCCTGGTCAGATCTTCTGGAGAGGAGACAATGGAACGACTCTCCACTGTGGCTGGAATTTCTGATAGTGATGGTGTCTCTTCAGCAGTTAATGCTTGATCAGTGGCTTGTTCCTGAACTAGCTTACCTTTGGCTTTATCGGCCTTGGGTTTCGTATGACCCTTAGCCTTGTGCAGAGTCTTCCTGACTTCTGGAGTGAAGGGTTTTAGATCAGGTTTGGTGAGCTTCCTAAGCTCAGTCTTAGCAGTGTCCTTCTTTTTGTCTTCCTTTACCTTGACATCTTTTTTCTCATCTTTTTTAGACGTGTCATCTCTCTTAACTTCACGCCTTTCCTTTTTGATCTCCTTTTTTTCTTTTTCCTTCTTCTCATCTATCTTAGACACCCTCTCCTTAGTTGGCTTTTTAATTGACTTTTCTTTCAGTAGTTTCTTTTTTTCCAGCTTTACTGGGTCAGATGTTTTCAGGGGTTTAGTAATTTTATCTGACTCTTTTAACTTCTTCTCTTTCTTTTCAATTTTGTTTTCCTTTGCAGAGTCACTCTTGGTTTCTGATGCATCCTCCTCAGCTTCTTTCTTAGAAACCTTAGCATGTATCTTAGGGGATGATTTAAGGCTCTCTTTGCTATCAGTTCTGTGCTTAACTTTTGTCTGCTTTATTATTGGTAAAGGAGCCACAGAAGATAGGTCTTTTTGAGTTGCAACTGGGTATCTCAAAAAATCCAAATGCTTTAGCTTTTCAAGTCCCTCAAATATTTTGTTTTGTGGTGCATTGCCAGGAAACAAGACTCTAACAATCTTTTCAGTGGGGCAGGCAGGGAGCCACACAACAAGAGCAGTGACCGATGTCAGGTAGGGAACAGATATCTCTGCCTCCTTCCCAGTGGGAAGCACAATTCCGGTCTTTGCCTTACTATTCCCTGCCCATTTCTGCATAAGAAACTGCATTTCCTTGCTGTCCTTCACGGGGTTCAAAACATACATGTCTAGTCTACCTACACCCAGTTTGTGGAAAAGTGTAATGGGTTCAATCGTATTGCTGACCACTCTGAAGAGAGGTTCGGGTTTAATTCCCAGTTTAGTGAGGTACTGAAGTGTGAGTGAAGCCTCTTCGATGCTCCGCTTCACCTTTAATGCTGACTCAGACATTCGTAGCTTCTCTGGTACATTGAAAAACACCACCCCTAGCTCTGGTGAGATCATATTCTTCATCCAATCCCTATAGGTAGCAGAGCCTTGAGAGTGCTCCTCATCCTTCTCGGCTATCTTTCTCTGGAGGAGTCCATTGATCCCTGGAAGATTGTCTGCACCAATGTGGGTGAGAAGAATGGAGTCAATGCGGTCCAGGTGTCTGACAAGCTTCCAGAAGCATGACTTCCGTTCAGATCCTCCGTCTATCAAAATGTTGAAGCCATTTACAGCAAACAACGCAGAGTCTCCTCGTCCTCCTGGGAAGATGTAGCAACATGGCTTGGACAGCTTAAGAAACCCCCCAGATGTGGGTGGCTCTAGGAGGTCAAAGGGTGATGGGACATCCACTGTCTCCGAGATGTACTCCGTGAACTCAGTAACACCCTCCATCTCTGGCAGCACTGGTTCCGGGTTCAGTCTGTAGTCCAAGAACTCTGGGATGAGTGGGCTGTGTTGCCTTAGTGAGCTCCAGCTCCCCTCTCCTTGACAGGACAGTGTGAGCTGGGCCTGCTGCTCTGGGTCTGTACTAGTCAGTAGGCCACTAACCTTCAAGGTGGAATAAGGGGAATAAAAAAAACAGAATCAGTTCAGCATACCATTTCAAGAGTTTGTTTTTTATTGTTGTCTGTATTACAATTTAAGAGAAACACTCATTTCAGACTGCTCTTAAAGATGTGTACAATTACCAGTGTTTCAGATTTAGAGGCTACATTCTGTCTATGCTTGGAGTAAAAGCACTTCAGTATTACCTAAAATATTGCACAAATACATTTGAGTTTGCTTATTCTTACCCCAAGATAAGAGAATATGGCAGAGAAGCACTGAAAAGTGAACGGCCCACTTTGCAAGATGAGGTCACCAGTTGAGTCTGAGCTCTGGCCACTCAGAATCAGTAACTTGTGAGCAGATGAATCACAGATCAGGGAATGGACCTGGGTTGGTGATAAGCAGGAGTTTAGAGGGACAATATAGTGAGGAAAACAGCAAATTGAGCCACTAAATCTTGGTGTTTATTATACGGCCTCATGCATTTTAATTAACTAGTAATTTTACTGAAGATTTCCAGCAATAAAACGTACCTCAGAAACAACTGTATCTTCTGATGGGTTCACTAAGACAACAGTTTCAAGAGCATCTCCTTTATGATGTAGCGTTCTTTGGCCTGGAAAAAATACAAAGACAGTCAGAAAAAAAAATCGACAGTGCCCCATATCATCTATCTTGTCAGTGGTCACTATGAGTACCTTGTACTACCATTCGGTTTGGTGAATGCCCTCACTATTTTTTAGCAATACATCGGCATGTCCTTAGAGATGTGCTGAACATGTGATAAAATACCTTTTGTTCACCAAATTAGATCTGTCAGGCAAAGCTATAATTACGTTATGTAGAACTTGAGAAATGTAAATTCTATTTGAATCAGTTTATTTTATTAAATAAACCAGCCCTACTTCAGTAAAAGAAGCATTATATTTCTTGGTTTTTACATTTTTTTATTCGCTCCTACAACACAGGTCTACAAAAAAAATCAGGTGCCAAGGCTTTTTGAATGGATTTAGAGTATTTTGAGGGTGCTGAATTCAAAAATCCTATTACTGAATTGGTTCTAGTTGTTGAGATAATGGACATCCATGAAAATAATGCATTCCCCCAATGCGATTTGTGTGTGATAACAAATGCAATAGCTTTTAGTCTGCCTTTTGACTCTTTAACAGTGTCTTAGGTAATGAAATATCCCATATAGTATTTCATTACTGTATTTCAATCTGTAGGCCTGCAATGCTATAAAAGCAACTTTTTGAAGCCGGAATTCAACTATGAATTTGCAGAGGATAGAAGTCGGCTACAGTATAAGTCTGTCTGCCCAGTCTTGGTTTATACCCAAAAAGATGTCCTAAAAATATATAAATACATGTAAAAATTATGAATTAAGGCAAGAACAGCCTACATTTACCAAATGCGTGAATGACACTGAGGCTTCGGCCTTCGAAGAGTTTTGTCTCTGTTGTGAAGAACTACTTGGGTAATCAAAGAGCAGACAATTATGAAGAATTGGTGCAATATATGCTTGCTAACTTCAGAAATTAATGGGAATTAATATGAGCATAAAGATGCATTATCTCTATAGTCATTTAAACAGATTTCCAGATAACCTCGGAGACTTCAGTGAGGAACAAGGCAAGAAGTTCCACCAGGATATGAAGGTGATGGAGGAGAGATATCAAGGCAGATGGGACATACACATGATGCCAGACTACTGGTGGAGTCTCCAACGTGATTGTCCTGATGACACACATAAAAGGAAATTGCATAAACAGTGTTTTTTGAAGTATTGACATTAATAACTCATTAATATTGTATTATTTAATCAAATCACACATAACTTTTTCCTGTCACTTAGATATTATTTTTTTGTATGATGTTAGACTGTTTACTTACTAGTTGTAATAAAAATTAAAATTTTCTTGCCATTCTGAATGCTTTTCAAACGTGTTTTATTAATTAACTATTAAATATCTCAGAAACTAGAGCCAATCTGATAAAACCGGTCACATTCTTAATCAGCACCATAAATTTAATATAAAACCATTCAGACATCGCTGGCACCAAGATCACTGTATACCAGTGTAATTTTTCTCCCTAAAGGAGCACCTCTGCAGGTTATCTGTTCCACACATGCTCTGAAGGCATCTGAGGTGTTAAAAAAAATGGTTCATGTCTACTCTATTTTTACAGATCCTGATCCTTCTTAACCCTTTGTAGTGTTGATGTATCTGGCATCAGCATTGAATCAGTGTTATCTCAAAGACCAGGCACTGCACCTAAGTTAGACCCATGAAGTCAGCATTGGAAGAATAGAGACACTAACTTTAAGGTACAAACCACCCTTTTCAAGTCCTTACCAATCATAAAATCTGTAGTCTCTGAAAAACCCTTGCTTGGCCCTCTTCTTTTCAAAGTTTGCTATTGCAATTTCTAATTACAGAAATTAGTTTTAATTTCTTATCCTGGATATGGAAGAGCACCGTTATCTGAACCCCAAGGGAGGAGACAACTTATTACCGTGTTTTATCTAGTGTTTTAGCCTTCGGTTGCAATAAGGCAAAGCAGTATAATCCGCCTCCACAAAATGTGCCGAGTCACAAATTATGTGTCTGAAAGGAACACAGAGGCTCTCAGCCCGAGTATCTTAATGTCTCTGGGTTTCCAGTGCACCCAGGGGTATCCAGTAGCAGATCCAGGACCATTTTTGATAGCCAGAGTGGAAAAGGGACACAAAGGCCTTTGTCCTGGGCTGCTTTTGCCACCCACCAGCTGGGTCCTTACAACCCCTTCCTATGTCATACCAGCTATGGTATCACATTGCCATTGATTTTATTATGGATATACCTTCCTCTACAGAACACATAGTGATGCGGTGGATCAATTTTCAAAAGCCTGCGGACTAATTCTATTACCCAAGCTATGGACCTATGTAAATTTCCACCTGCTAGAATATGATCAAGTCCAAGGCAGTATCCAGAACCTGGGGGGGACACAGCCCATAGGAACACATGGATAAAGGACCAGGACAGTCTGGACCTGGATCCCATCACTGGGTTTAACCACCAGTATCCTGTGAAACCAGCTCACAGGCTTTAGAGCCAACTGCCTTATATGGTCTGGTTTAGGATTTACAACTTGTTAACTTAATTTGCTGGTGATTTTGACTTTGCTTTAATTTTGAAGTTTGGTTCATCTTTTCACTAATTTGATCATTACATTCCTATTCACGTCCTCCCCTTTACATCTTGAGCGGAGTCCCGACATCAGTCACCAGGGACCCTCATCTGGGTATGTTTGGGTAAGGTATTTGCTATAGACACTGCTTACACATGTACAAGTTGTTGGTTTGCACTGGTTATTTCCCCTGTTATCTAATTCATATAATACTTCTTTCTAGCTAGTCAGTGTATCCAGCCCAATGTTACAATGCATCCCAGGGCAAACAGGAAGCTAAGAAGTCAGCTGGAAACCCGAAAAATGTGCACAGAAAATCAAGGATTCTGCGAAAAAGAAACAAAAAAAAACAAAAGGATTTAAACACAAGCATGTTACATCAAAATGGAACCTGGAAAACGGAAAGCTTTACGCTAAACTGTGAAACAAAATGTTAAAATTGTGTTATATAACGGCTCACTTAAAGCAACCACCACTACAGAGACTGATTTGACATTATTGCTGCTGGTAGGAAAGAGCCAATGGCCAAGCGCAATGGGAGCTATTTAGGTGATATACACAGTGCTGGCCTAGTGAGGAGTGCTATGGTCACACACCTCCAGGTTGCGGGTTTGATTCTATGTGTACTGAGTTTGCACCAGCCACCAGCTTCAGAAAACAGCAAAACATTTTCACAGTGTCAGGAGCATCTGCTTATGTGAGCATCGTACAAAGTGGCTGCCAAATGAGCCAACCTGCTTCCCAAAGCATCTATCAGTTAAATGGTGTGTGAAGACAAGCTTTCAATTTTCTCAGTTTTAATGCCACAGCGCATGACAGCACATGAGGTTTAATTCCAGAGCAAAGTCTGTGTCATAGGCAGTTCCAGGTCCAGAGTGTGTACTGATATTTACTTTGTGTGATCTTTGCATCTACACTGTCCATCAGCTGATTAGATTGAAATAACTCCACAGAGAACAAAAGACTCAAAGGACAATTTGCATCTCAGATGACAGAATATGTTCTATATCATCACTGCAGTTACAGAAATAGTCAAGACCACATGGAGAAGAAGAATGAACAAGGCGGAAGACAGAGTTTTACTCTTTGTGATAGGATGGGTCACGTATGTTAAGAAGATGGCCATTTTATGTGCAGATTGCAATGTTTTCCAAATGGAGGTCATAGTTATTTTTTTAATCAGTTTCAATAATTTATTTAGAAACAGAATAAAGTCACAGCACCTCTCCATGGCTTCAAGTCTGCCTGGAAGGTTTTTCCCTCCAAAGGTTTGTTGTGCAGCAGCGCACCTTGGTGGGGCCCATTTGGGGGGGTGACAGTGAAGCTCTGTGATTAGTGAGGTTCCAAATCCACTGTCCAGGGAGAGAGTGCATAATGACAGGTGAGTATCGAACCAGTGTGACTAACCTGCCACAGCCTGAGGGAGCTGATAGTCTTCTCTGGACCTGAGAAATGACATCACCATGCCCTCTATGATGGCTACTAGGACTTTGCTACTGTACCATGGGGAGGCCATGAGATCAAAATGGCCTGTTTGATGGCCAAAAGTATTCATGAAATTCCTGGAGAGCAAACTGGAAAGGCATCCTCTCTCTTCACTCGTCACATCGCCAGTTAAGAGACAAGTTCATAAAGGAGAATCAATGTGTCTGGCATTACATGGACCAATATGAGATCATTTTCATTTATTTTAACCCAGCTATTAGAAGGCTTTTAGAAGATTTCTACCAGAATTCAGTCCATTCTGCACAAGAACTTGGCAGCTGTAGCTTTCTTTCCAAGCAACATCTAAATTAACACAACAGCGGGTGCTGTCCAACATGTCTTCTTAAAGTCCATATATGCTCCTCATATTTGAGCAGGTCCTCCATTGCCATTTACAGAGATTTCTTGTTTGCAGATTTCACCAGCTCAGTTAGCTCTGCACACAGTTCCTGCAACAGCACCACCTCTATCCAGCTAGAGAACGGAGCTCTTTCATTGGTTGTTGCCATAGAGACTGTTGCCGCCAGCCCCGTCATACTGACCCAGTCTCTGTACTGTCAGACGCATTGCAGCATTTCTGTGCAGGCGGAAAACAGCTCGCTGCACGCCTGTGGAGAGCAGCATGCTGCTAGAGCATCAGCTGACAGGCCGGTAGCACCCACATCCCAACCAGACAAGCTAAATTAAGCATGATATGCCAGCAAACTATGTTTAACTGCAAAAATCAGAGCAGTCTGGCCCGTGGAGGGCAGGTCTTTCTCTCCACAGCCTTCAGGGAACCTTACCATAATAGTGAAGGAATAGAGTAAAAACAAGGGAAAGGGGTAGGGGATCTACTGTAGGGAAATTATCCAGCTAGGAGTCCCCCCACCCTGAACTGTAGCTGCATTTAACCAGGGTCCATTGGCTGTCTGAGACTCACTGCACCTAGCCATGATTCTTCCTTGCTGTGACTCCGCCCATCTGAGTCACAGAGCCTGTACTGCCCGCAGATGTAAGCCGTACAGTGAGGTGTTAATGAGCTGTAGTGTATTATGCTTTCGCTAATTACCCCCAGTAGGGGTAATTCCCAAGACTAAAGCATGACAGATGCACCAGAACACCACAAAAGCACTATGGTGATGTGGGTAGCATCAGGCTCAGCAGGTAGCAGGACCAGACTGGGAGGAATCGTCGTTTACTTGATGAGTAACAAGAAAGTCCAGCCTGCTAGATGTGTGAAGCTCATTCATATGACCTGTACCTGTCCAGTGTAAGGAGGCCTGAGAGCTTCTCATTTATGACTGAGGCTACAGCTGCGCCTGTGGTTACGCTCTCATTAAAGCAGTCCTGTGGACATGTTTTAAAGCCCTCAGGATGGGCCCTTTCCCTGAGTTATGACTCCATGTCTCCCTCTGGGCAAACTCCATATTAGGTTTCTGTCATACCGCAATATCAAGTTACAGTATGGAACTGATATCATTTTTTGTGAAAGATTCCTTTATAGCTAAACAACATCAGGGAGTTTATTAACACTTCAACACCCTGAAGCTAAAAACTTAAAGCTGTCAATGGCAGAGAAAAAAGAAAATATACTCATTTTTCATGCCTTTCCAAACTTCCCTGGGGACTGAGTGGATGTGTTTTATGAGCTGACCTCTGTCATCCACCTGATCTCAAGGACACGCTGACAAGCCTCCCTACAATGTTATGAGGGGGACTGGCAGTCACATCTTTCAGGGCTCCGCCAAGTCCTGGGTAAGGAGGAAATCTATGACTTCGGTCCAGTCAGGGATGCTGAATGGTCAAAATGTTACTTTGACAAGACAGCTCGTTTCCACAGGAACTTGCAGTCAGCGAAACAGACAAGGTCCTGATACATTTCAAACATTAAATGGTGTCATTTTACCGGAAAATTTCCATGTTACAGCAAGGGAAACAGATATTGACTACTTATTATCTGAGAGTGATTTGCAGATATTCTAGAGACAGGGTTACATGCAAAATCATGCCAATTAATTAAAAACAAATGTACATATAAGGCAGGGGCTACATGATTAACAAACAGTATGTATCTTCTTGAACACAGCTGGCTCTCACCCCACATACACATTTGGCCCACATGTACCAACCCTCAATTGCATTTTGGCTAATGCTGGAGATTCAGAACAGTCCCAATATGGATACAACAATTCCTTTAGATGTTCTGATGAATTCCACGAGTTGCCACACATATGATAAACCCCAAACCATTTTCTTTGATAGCACTTGGGTCCATATCCTCCAATTTAACCTCCAAAAAACACAATGGAATACCAACATAATTTTAGCATCTAAAAAGAAAATACTACATAATTAATCAATTAATTAATTCGTTTGAATAGATTAATTTTACTATTACAGTTTTTGCAGTGCTTTTGCACACATTAAAATGGTGATAGCTCTATGGTGCCATTCAGTTACAGCACACTCTTAACTAGATTTGTTGCTGTCAATAATGACAGTGTTGTATTTCCTGGGGAGCTCTGTCATTTGGTCCAGTTATCTAAGCCATAATCATCACAAACCCACTAACCTGTTCTAGAATGACTGGAAAGATCACCTGGAAGTGTCAAAAGTAATAAATATGTTGGGAACACTTTCTGTGAATGCCATGCCAATGACAATTTATGAACATGGTTATAACACATTACAATACATTGATAAAGCATTATAAACATGGCTATAAATATTTACATACATAATAGCCATGTGTTTCATGCATTATGAATGCTTTATGAAGCTCTCATCTAATGAAAAAGCAAACTTAACATATGATAACACCATAAGCATTGTTTCATTTCAGATCTACTGGTCAGAGTAGTTTTTACGCTGATTCTGTTAACTTATTTATAACGTAAGGCTTTGAGGAATGCCATTTTTAACCGATTTTTCCATCTTGGTCCTCTGCCCTCGCAGATAAGCCCACATATTGCCTTCTTTATCAAACTGCCATACAATACATTTTACTTTTAAATTAGACATATACCTATACTTAGAAAATATGTTTTTCTAGCTGCCTCGCTGGGAGAAAGAATCAGAAGTGATATATTGGGCTATGGGGCTGAGTTTTGCTGTTTTTATACATGCAATATACATTTTCTGTCCAAAATACACACTGGGGCCGCCTGAGTTTATTTAGCCTTTCATTATTCTACAGAGCTTTTTGTGGCTGTTGCTTCTATACATCTTGTACTCAGGCACGTAGCCACATGGTTAAATTACAGGTTTGATTACATCCCCCCCCCCTGCGCTCCAACAATCGGCAAAATAAACTGAGGTGACCCCCCCCAGTCAGCAAAATCTACCAGAGCGGCGAAGTGCGCCTGCTATAAGTAATCTAGCTCCTTCATAGCAGCTGCAACATTAAATCAATGGTGCCGTTAAACTGAAGAAGGCGTGACTCCATTTCTGTGTCAGAGTTGATGCCATAGGCTGCATGTTCCAGTTTAATTCATATTTACCTCTTGGCCCCCCAGTGCTAACAGGAATGGCTTGGAGGGAGGTTGTCACTGAGAAGGGCGCTTAACCCAGCAGCCCTGGACTCCGCACACTTAGCTGTAAAACAACTCAATTTTCTCGCCAAAACAGCCGGTCACACAAATGAAATGAAAAGAGCCAATTACAAGCCGCTTGACGCGATGGGTGATTCTCACCTGCTCGTGTGCCCATTTCACACCAGCTCAGCAGTCAGGGAATTAGCTGTCATTGATGTTGCCCTACCTTTATTCCGCAGTTTGATTTAGTTACACATTTGCCTAATTAGGCATACATTAATGACCCTCTTATTTTTGAAGGATTTGCATTAATTAGTAAACTACCTCCCCTGCAGAAAAATTAATGCATTAATGAGTACCTTCATGAATGCCACCATACCCATTCACTCATATGGCTATTTTAATTTCCCAATTACTCATTGAAAAGTAACCTCAAATGGGACATGTTCATTCTTCAAGTGATGTTTAGAATTAGACACAAAGGGCTCAATTTAAACAATCTAAAGCACCCGGTCTGAAGCACATTGGGCAGGTTCCACTTTTGCTAGTTTAATAGCGGAAAAAGTGCGTGGTCCAAAAGGGTTATGCTAATTCTCGTAATTAATCATGGGTGTGTTTTGGGTGTAACATACTATCAACCAATCAGAGTCATCTCCCACTCCTTTTAAAAGGCAGGTGTGCCGTGTGTGTGTGTGTGTGTGTCCCTGCGTGTGTAATCAGCATTGTGCGCGTGTTGTGCACACACCTATGCAGACCTATGTTTCTATCTTGATAACACAGCCTTGAAATAACAGTAAAATACTGTGCCATTGGCTTTCAACCATGTTTTTACTGCTCAAAAGTGCAATCACTTCCCACTGCCTTAAAACAGCAATGTGACAGCAACGTCCCTGACTCAGCGTTGTTTTAAGACTGATACACCTATGGGCACTCATATGAGTGCAAGTACATTTGCCATTTAAATACCATGGGCGTCGGACCGGAAAATGACAACTGCATGGGGTTCTTGCTTCATGCCACTTTGTGCCTGACGCAAATCAGGGCCCTGACGCAAGTTGTATAAAAGGCATTAATATTTCTAAAACAGACATATTTACACTAGTAAGATATAAAGAAACAAAGTTTAAACATTTTATATCAGGTATGCCAACTTTGGTCAGCTGGCTGGAAGGAGATATTCAATTCGAGGCAAGTCTGCACAGACATTTACATGTATGTAACAGTTTTATTAACTTGTAAACAGTCTGTAGGGTTTGCAAAAACTACCCCAAAGCTTTTGATGCTGCTAATTTTAGGCTTATAATGGAGTAATATAGATTTGCCATAAGATTTCTTGTGTGAGCGTGAGAGTCTAAAAGTGTGAGTGTCATGCCAGATGCGTGAGAGTTGGCAGTCCTGTTATATACATGTCTTGTTCTGACAGCATTTCACTTGTTCTGATACAGCGACAATAGAGAATGCGAGCAGCACTGCCTGCAAGGCTGACACTGCACATGAGCCTTTGTGGCATGCAGTACACACTGTAAATATGACTTTCCACAGCTGGTACTGCTGGCATGTTCCTCCGGGTATTTTCTGCTCAGGACTTTTAGAGAATATCTACGGACTCCAACATGACAGTCCGTACGCCTAACCACTTCTGAACAGCAGCTCACAAGCAGTTTACAATCCAGGTAAATGTTTTACAATTTTAAAGATACATTTGTACAATTTGCTTTGTAACTTTTGTCTTACAAGCTTACAAAATACTAAATATAATACATATAAATATAAATATATTATAAATATAATTTATAATAATCTATTTATTCTACTATTAATAATTTTACTCCAATTAATAGTCCAATAAATTACCAATTAATTAAATCCATGGAGGGGATGATTAATTAACTGACCAATAATATTATCATTATATATCTAACAAGAATATTACAGAATAGTTTTCTTCCCATGTTATACAGTTAGATTTAGTTCTGAGATCAATCAGAAATGACATTGTGCTACAGATCCTGTGGTATTTCCACACTTTCCTCTGCTGCAGAAATTTCTCAGCTTCATTCCTCCTCACAAATATAGCGTCCCAGTTTTTTTTCCCCCTGTAATCCAGGTCATATGAGCTGGGAAGAGCCATAAGCTTCCGCTTCTAATCTCCATCAAGCTTCACTGCTAATTGAGGTCATGCCTAAGGGTGCCGTCTCTGTTGGGGCCTGGCCATCTCTGGCTCCTTGCTGGCCCAGTTGGAATTGCCAGTGTACATATGGAGATATATGCCGACTCTTTACTTGAAGAGACAGTGGCAACACTTAAAGCTGTCATTTAAAATGCATTATTGATACCTTCATAATGCATTATAATGGTTTGTATAAGAATAAATAAAGCATTACAGCATCATCTTTTGAGAAATGTAAGGCATCATAGTGTTGATTATAATACTTCATAATGGACTATAGATACCTTTGTAATGCAGTACACAGCATCCTTAATTCTTATACTGACTACCTGCATTATGAAGGTATCTATAGTGCATTATAGATGAGAACTTTATAAAGCATTCATAATGCACAATACACATGGCTATAATCCATCCATCCATTATCATAACATCTGAATCCCCACTGGGATGGCGGGGGGCTGGGAGCTTATCCCGGGAACAACGCGCACAGGCGGGAACCAACCCTGGGCAGGTGCCAACCCGAGATTGTGCCATTTTTTACATATTTATAGCCATGTTTAAAATGCATTACTATGTGTGGTAAATGTGTTCATAGATTCATATGCACATTGAGTTCATAGAAAGCGGTACCGAGACATGTAATTCCAAAGCTCTAGAATTAGGGTCCAGTTTGATGCCCCAATTCAAGAACACAGAGGCTGATGACACTTTGTTGTTAATCTCAAGAGGGAGAAGGAGCTGCGATTGAACTGGATAAAACCCAAACAGGACAGTAAGTCAGACCTGTGGGCAGCTGCCAATGAATATTCACTGGAGGAGAAGGGTCAAGGAGCCAGGCTATGAATAGGCCACAGAACCATTTAACTGCAGTGCCGTCATTACGCCAGAGGAGCAGGCTGCCGTCTGAGCCGGTAATGAACTCAGAGCTTTGCTGCTGGGGGCCCAAAGCAGCCCAGGGGAACTGCGGCCAGATGGGACCAGTCACCATGGTGATGCTGCTGGATCCTGTATCTGTTATGTTCAGTTAGGGAAGATTAAGTTTTACAGTAACACCTTACATGACGATGCACAAATACTTAGTAATAACTCAGTTACTGCGGAAGCACAAATCATGAACAAATATAGTAGCTACTGGAGATAGAAGATGCATCAAGTTTCATTAATAACAAACTTGAGATCAGTATTTCACGTGTTATTCATGACTTGTTTCTTCAGTAGTTCAAAAAGATTTACAGAATTAATAGATATAGTAACAAATATAGTAACTGCTGGGGATAAAAGATGCGTCACAAGTGATTAATGATGAATTCACATGAGATCAGTATATCACATGCTATTCATTATTTGTTCCTTAAGCGATTCCTTCAGTAGTGAAGGACTAATTTATTCAAAGGTTTACAGAATTAAATATAGTAACAAATATAGCAACTGCTTGAGATAAAAGATGCTACAATCCATTAATGATGAATAAATATGAGATCAGTATCTAACTAAGACTTACTTTGTGGTTAATTGATACATAAGTAATAGCATAATAGTACATTATTTGTGCCCTCTAAAACAATGTGTTTTACTGCTCCACATCATAAACTGTAGTTGGCAGCTGGAAATATGTCACTATATAAATTGGCAGTACAGCAGATGATTAAGAATTGCAGGTTTGATATGATGGATACAGCCAAACATTTTCATGGAGTACTTGCTCTTGCCTCTGGGTGTGGCTCAGAAACAGCAGGCAGGCCTAAGGTCAGACTGCTGACGCCTGGAGCAGGCCTGCCCATTCTCACGTTACATGTCTGAAAGCAGTGAGCTTCACAGTCCGCAGGCTTGGGCTCCATCAGCAATCCATCCCCAGTGGTCAGCTGAGCTCATTTAATGGGAAAGATGCAGCACATTTAGAAGCGTGGAGTCGCCGCTTAATCAATGACAATCCATCAGGATGTCAGAAGTGCAAAAGCGGGATATATTTAGGTCAGAGGTGGAACCTCTGACTGGGGGGGGGGGGGTCATCTGCAAATTAAAAATAACAGTACCAAACAATTAAAAAACTGTCAGTCCAAAGATCCATGCATATGTGGAGAGTAGCCTTTAGAAACCAGTATTTATTTATCAATAAATGCATGCATAAAGAAACGCAGGTACAATCAGATACTTTGAAGGCACAGTCAAATTTAGAGTAGCTTTTTAAAGCCCAAGCTACACATGATGTCACAAGAATATCACTAAAAATATATTGCCTTCCAATCTTGCTTATGTAGCATAATGCAAGCAGGAAGCATTCGTTAAAATGGGCAGTGTAATATTAATAATAATATTGTCAAAATGATGACAAAGTGAAAAAGGACCGCAAGCTTAGTTGCTGCCTTTGGACTAGGATGAAAGTGCGAGGGTGTGGCTT
>JABFEA020000021.1:16393682-16409303 GCA_019775915.2 Cyphomyrus plagiostoma | reverse complement strand
CCCCCCCCCCCCCCCCCCCCCCCCCCCCCCCCCCCCCCCCCCCCCCCCCCCCCCCCCCCCCCCCGCCGGGGGGTCAGGTAGCTCATGTCAGCCCTGTTATACACTTACTGGCTGTTTGAATTACTGGCTCAATTAATTCAAGTGCAGTAAAAGACATCACACTGGAAAATCAGGCTTGTCCAAATAATCTAAGGCATGTAGAATAGGCGCATGTTACGGTGTCGGGTTTATTACTGCGCAGGGGACACACCTGCTCCAAACAAGTTTTCTCGCCTGAACAGTCAGCTTAGACTGCGCACTACGCAGACAGATTCTGCAGCTCGCAGATTACCTGATTGCTTTGTGGAGATGAGTGACCACAAAAGAGGAAGAGCACGGTGTCGGCTGCACCCCTCTACGTGCAGGCAATCAATAAAAGTAACCCTGTGATTTATGGGCTTTGTGTGGTAAGCATTGCTATGATATTATGCGTTTAACCTTATCACGTGATGCATGCCATGCGATGCAGAATTCCTCCATGCTAATGGCTTGATGTATCTGCGGAAATCTGTCAAACCCCAGGCCTACAGAGTCCTACCCACAATCCCTTGATTCTCCGTCTATTACATTCTGACTCTAGTACCTCCCCCAGATGAAGATTCCCACCCACGGTGTGTCAGGGTGACCGCCTTTCACAAAGGCACCAGCAAACCCCGGAAAGGACAGCTCCCACTACCCACACTCCACATCTGCACACCTCGCCAAGGTTGTGCTGCTGTGTCGGGATCCCAAGTGGGTATAAAAGATGCAAATCTCAAGCATGGCCTTCCAGTGGGAAGAAAATGGTTCTAAGGATATTTGAGGGGGGGTTTAGCATATCTGTGATGTTTTATTGACCTATTGTAGGCAGCTCATAACAGCTGAAATTCCTATTTTTAGAGATGTTTGGTACAGCGACAGCAGTGATTATAACATGCCAGAAATTCCCACATTTCCAAAAGGCAGGGCTGTAATGTATGTGCATACGCGCATGTGTGCGCGTTCGTGCATGTGTGTGTGTGTGTGTGTGCGCGCGCACATCTGTGTGCATACGTGCATGTGTGTGTGTATGTGCGTGTGTGTGCATGCATGCGTGTGCATTTCCTGTTATTGAGAGTCGAATTTGATCTGCAGCTGACAATTGGCTCTACATTTTTTTTTCATTTTATAGGAAAAACATTAACTAAGGCAAAGTGACGACCCTCCTTTTATGTTTTATGACATTCAAAACACATTATAACATGATTCTTTTCTTTCACAGAATATCGTTCAAGTAAAGCAATGCTTATCAGAACAGCAAATAGGTTAACTGGACTATCACAAAGCTTATATATTGTTAGAAAACAGTAGGCGTATTTATAGGCCTATTCATACAGAACCAGAGTTTTTATACGGTATGCAGTGTTTTATTAACAATATTATATCTACCATACAAATCCAGCACTACACAAATTGATTACAGGCAAGAGAATAAAGTGGTGCCTCATAAAATGCCAAACACCCCAAGCAAATCTCACCTGACAGAAATCTCTACTACCTGATAACATTATCCACGTTTTATATGCACGCGGATATGACTGATCAATACAGTGATTTATGCGAGTTTAGCTTGCCAGTTCCCTCACTGGGACTTCATGGAAAGCACATATTTAAAATGAGGTCATGTGCCCCAGCCTAATCTAAGTGCCCCTTGGGTATAGTGGAAGGGACCCTTTTGCACAAAAGGCGTCATATAACTGACTAATACCCAATATTGCAGGCGAGATGTGTTTCCTTTGCCACCCTGTCAGGATCACGTCCTTATATCCATCTGGTGAGTACTGTCGCCATAAAGGTTACATTCACTCGCTTTTCCGTATACGTAACCCTGTCTGATGCTTTTACTCCACAACAGCATCACTCATTACAGCCTTAATCTGGTTCATTTAAATCAAAATTTTAAACTAGCAGTCTAAGATTCAGCCGTATCTTAGTCAGCATCAGATAGGCTCAACTAGCTGTCTGATTATTTGATTAATAGTTGCACAATAATGCAACTCACTAGTCTCCTCGTTAAAGCCCAAAACGAAACGCATCTTTTACTAAAGCACCAAAACAACACATGTAAATAAAAAATTGTCAACATATAATGTATATTTAAACTGTATATTTAATATGTCCATAATAGAAATTGCGCAAAAAGCCACGGATGACGTTACACCTGCCATCACGCTACTCTTCAAAACTGCAGAAGAAACAGCAAAACGCACATAATTCATCACAACAAGGGATGCAGCAGCGCTGACAGGGACATGTAATCGACTTTGCCGGCGGTCATGATTGCAGCACGGAGCGGCTTCAGCGAGCCTGCGGTGCATCGGTACGTACCGTGACTGATGGCGAAGCGCCTTTCCAACGCGCAGTCGGAAGCTGGGAGAGACCCGTGAGATGCTCGGATCGCGTCAGCCTCTCGGCGGCGGAGGGCGGGGCCCCGGAAGGTCGCAGCCCCGGATGATCGGACGGACAAACCGGGATACGCATGCAGCGCCGCGACGAAGCGCCGTCTGCAGCCGAATTCCAGTTGCGGTTCGGGGCGGGGCCGCGCTAGCGTTCTGAGCCTGTTAACCCCATCAGGCTCGTATGTATAAAGACTCATTCACCCCTCTTTTCCCGAAACCGTGCCAATGCAGAAGACAGAAGCACATTCTGAGAAACCATATACATTTATTTGGGTAATATAGACAAGTATACAAACTGTACTTCAGTTTTCAGCACAGATCGGTCAGTCTGAAGGAGTGAGTTCCTGGGACATTTGTACCACTCGAAAACGATCGAATCCCAAATTATATCTTTCTGTCAGTCAACATAGGTATTTCCTATGTCCATCGATATTTACTCATTGGAAATTTTTTACTGATATTAGAATGCAGGACAGAGGTAAAGAAATCAGCCCCTAATGCTATGCTGTAATTCTAGTGCTATCGGCAGTAACTAATCTGCTCTCTTGCAAGCCCAATGAATAAATGTTTTAGCAAATGTGTCGACCTGACAGTGAACCACTGCGATGGAATATGAACATCAACACATCTATTAGTTAAAAAAATCAGTGCATTGGTATCTTATAGGCAAACACACCAGAATCTAATTTCTCATATATAATGTATAAGCAAAGCAAATTTTGAATGAGGTTAAAATTATTGCTAAAATGCTTCGATAGGATGAATTAGAAATGACAGCATAAATGTGAATGTGACAGATGAGAGTTTTGTTCTCGTATCTGCTAAAGCCACATTGGCACCTTCTCCATCCCCTGATGGAGATTTAATAGTGAGACTTTGGTACTATATGAAGGCCAGTCCTAAAGTGATAGAGCCTTTCAAGCTCAAAATGAGGAAATGAGAACTGAAATACTCCACAGACAATCCATGCTGTACGACACGCAGCTTTAACTGATAAGGGGGAGATGCTGCTTCGCATTGGAATCCACCTGATTTTTACAAATACTTCGATCTGCGGTATGTACCACGTCTCACACACCCACTGAACAGTGTTCGCCACTCTAATGTACGTCCTGCTGTCATGAGGTCCCCCCGGATAGGTTAATATGCTTATATACTGCACAGTAAACATTTCTGTAGTGTGATAAATATGTACATGACCAATGAGATGCTTTTTCACTTCCTGGTCACTTCCTCCTTTTTTATAAAGGACGTGAAGTGACATCATACTTCCACACAGGGGTACTTTCAGATGAAAAATAGCGCATTTTTAGGAAAGATCCACAGTCAAGCATCTCCCAACGTCGCTCTGCTATTCTGCCCAATGATGATTCAGATTGATAGTGGGTGTGTAGAGGATAAGGCACGGCAGAAATGGAGAAGCTGTCCGAGGCTTTGTGACCAGTTGTCACTGTCCTAGCAGCTGTGGGGCGGGGCCACATGTCAAAATAGCATCTGACAAAATAACAAGTTACATATTTTAATGTTTTGCTTGGTAGTGAAGAACTATGACAGAGACTAATGTATAAGGGTGACTATTACAATAATACAGGAATGATTCACATGTCGGTTTCACAATAACCACAACTGCTTTAGCAGTTCAAACCCAGAATTGAAAGTATTCTTGTATTTATTCACCAAGCTTAGGTTATTTTCACTCCACAGACGAAGCCCAATATTTGCATTTGTTTCTCTTACTAGTACTAATATTATGTCTTTCGAAATGTATTTCTCACTTAAACATTGTCCAGATTTATACCCCTGGTGCTCTTTTGGACTTTCTTTGTTCCTTTGCCCGAGCTGCTTCCTGGACACCTCAGAGATAGCTTTCCCACTCCTCCACTGCCCCACCTTTCCAGCCTGTTGGCCACAACACTGCACCAAGTCGAGGAGCTCGCTCTGATTGGAGGAACCATCTTCGGATCAGTAGCTGGAACCTAAAAACCCTTGGTTGACCTCGGTGAGCCCTCCCACAGTGAAGTGATGCTAATTATGGAATCCCCAGTCAGCCAGATGACAAGGCAGATGCTCAAATCCTTGGCCTAAGCTATACAACAAAGACTCGGGTTTTGAAGAAAGGTTACACATTTCGAGGCTCAAACGATCAACATGAAGAGAAGCCGGGAAGGTTTTAAGTATCTGTGTGTCATCAAAGATCCATTAGAACTGCTTCTGCTTCACATCTTTCCTGAGGCTGGACTGTGCTCCGGGCTGTAAACACATGCCACCACGCCCATTCCCGCTAGACAGATCCATCCCTCTCATGCATTTGAAAACATCCCAGATATTCTACCATGTCTCATTCCCAAACAGCAGGTGACTCTGGTCACATGACTTGGCTGAAGGGAGAGTATCGTGTTTCTCAGGGCGCCGGCTCAGCCCCGTGGGGTCTCAGCTGGCCCCGGACCCCTAGCCTTAAACCCATTAATGAGCCCAGCCAGCCGTCCCCCCGCCCCGCCCCCAACTCTGACTCTGCAAACCCATGTTCTCCATCCTGTATTGTTCCTCTGCTCCCCCGGCTCTTTCACAGGACAGCCCTGCTCCATCTCCAGTGCAGATTCCGGCTGCATCCCGCAGAGGACTAAAATCCCCGGGAACTGCACGTTAGTTTGAAAGAGGAGGGTCCTGGGGGTGGGGGGAGCTTTGGCACTTCCCCCATTTTGAAAAAAGTTTATTAAGGTGGAAAAACAAAGGACTATATTCCCACGACTGCAGCAAATGCAGTGGATGTGCGGCTCTTTACACTGAGCTGACACACACAGAGCAGGGGCCATTTGCATTACACTCACACAGACACTTTCACACACGGTGCAGGGACCAGGATCAATACCACGCTCTCAATTATTAATAAACCTCAATAATGCATGTAACTGACCTACCTACCTAATGTAGCCACTGCTCAGATCACATGGAGCCGCATGCAGTGGTTCTAGTCAGAACACAGAATCATCATCTCTTATTATGAAAAAAATGTCTCAAATAATATGAAATACATTTTTTTCGTTCCAGTATCACTTAATTATGATTCATTTGTAAGGGCATTAAAATAAGATCTCAGTTTATTAACATTATCAGTAAAAACGAATGATGGTCAGGAAAGCTTATTGTTTTCCAATCTCCAGATTCGGACATCCTCCTCCCAGAAGAAATGGTCGCATCATTACAGCTCATGATGGCCGGTTTACCTATTATCCACCCGACTAGAACTGCGGTCAGCGACTTTCGTCAGTGCGGCAAAGCTGGGGCTGTATTGGGTGGTGTTACTGCACCCCAGACCTTCAAGGCCAGGTGGTTCCTTTCATCTCTGAACCCAAACCTCTCCACCTCCCAGCCAAAGTGAAATCTAACAGAGATAGCATGGAATAATGTGAAGCCCTGCCCCACAGCGAGGGAGCTTCTCCTGCCGTTCCTTGCCAATAGGATGCAGATTGTCGATTCTTTTCCCTTCCTCGTTTGTGGTTCACTGTCACACTGCTGGCATAGGCCCAGGCAGCAAAGAATGGCCGGAACAATTAATGCATCTACTTCCGGCTGAACACTGTCTGTCTGACGGGTACCAGCTACGTGCTCGTTAGAAGGTGACCTTCTGTCACATTCTCCTGTTACCATAGGAATGACCTTTACCGCAGCAAAAGCAACACAAGTGATGTCACCGAACGGACAGTGAGCAACCCTCTAATATATTTGTTTACTTAACTTTCACCCAGATGTCACGCACTGTACCGTATTTCATTTACAATTTGAGGCTATTAAAAACGTTTCCCAGCCCGTTTTACAATATCATTGTATAATAGCATTTATTCAGTTCTATCCAGTGTGGCAGAAGGTCGATCCCAGACCTCTAAGCCTCTTATCTTGTCTTATTCTGACACTGATCTTCTCATCGCTGGAAGCTTCGTGAATGAGCTTTTTAAAGTTATCAGCTGTTTTCTGACACATGGGCAGCGGGAACGAAGAGGGAGACTCACTTGCGGATGTCACCCACCAGAGGGTGCTGTGCTGCCTAGTTCGTCCCATCCGCCCATGTCTCGTATTTGCTAATAGTCAAGAAGGGCAGTTGACATATATGTGTATGTTGATGCTATGTAAACTGCAGTTAACATCTTTAACCAGGTTCCAGTTGATATTGAAAAAAATCATATTTACCTGAGAACAGGTGTGCCTTGTCAGAAGCCATGTAGGACAGAAAACCTACTGGACAGAAGCTCTCCAGGATCACAGCTGGAGACCATAATCTACTTCTTAAAGAACTCACAATAAATCTGGAAAACTGGCATATTCATTAATGCATGTATCAATCTGTTATGCTATTTCTCAACAGTTTGGCTGAACTGGACAAACAAGCTTGATTAGTTCATTGTCTTTTGCCTGATTCTATTAGCTGCCAGCAGGGGGTGCCACTAAAAAAGCTGTCTCCAGCTATCATTTTGGGCCTCCAACCCAGACCAATCAAATTGTGTTCCAAATTTTTTAGGGCCCCTGTAATAACCTTGTGTTGCCCCCAGTTGCAGGACAGAATTAAGCAGATAATATGGATGTTGATGCCATGAAAGTTTCTAGTTTAGGTTAGGATTTTTTTCTTCTTTCTGGGGGGGCTGATTGTCCTGTTCTGAGGAATGTTCAGCTGTGTAAACTGGAAAACGCTACATGAAATCACTGGCAAAGCAAATTATTAATAAAGGCTTGTGTGTTAATGTGTTTGTGTGTTTATACCAAGGTTTCACAAAAGCACAAAAGACAGTGGTAGGAGTCGCTCAGCCAGACTATGCTAAGTGACTGACAATGCTATTTCACTGAAGCTGCTCTTCGACATTTTTCACCTGATGAATTCTGTGTACATTGGTAGCCAATAGGAAAGGGTTTGTGAATCATGTGAGGGACGGGTTTTAACATCACACTTGGCCAAAGCCTGAGTGTTTAGAGAGCTTGAGACGTACTTTGCAGGATTTCTGCACGCTGCTAATGTGTTTAGGGGGAAAGTGCTTGCGGTTTGAAATAAACAGATCTGTGTGTTAGATCAGCTTCCAAAGCCAGTGTATCAAACTGTGAATAATTCACCGAATCGTCAGTTATGAGTAACTTTCACAGCAAACAAAGCCTGTTTACATCCCGCCTGCAAGGCAGAGGCTGGCAGTGACGGGCCTGTTCAGAGAGCTTCTCTGAGGCACACAGCACAGGCTGTGCAAAATGGAAGGAAGGAGAGTTTTACTTCACTGGTTAGCGGTGGGGGGGGGGGGGGGGTTAATTGAGTTTGTGGCAGTCGGTTAATGCTGCATTCTATTTACCCCAGAGCTAGGGGCTTAAGTTGGTGTTGGGAATGATGTCATACCTGAGTGAACTGCGTTCCTGCACAAGTTGGAAAGCCATTTAGCAACACCAGCCCTAGCCGAGTTCGTTGCTAGCCATTGTTAGCAATACCAGTATTTTGCACATACAAACACCACAACAACATGTCCACCGATAGCGGCTGGACAGTACTGTGTGTATGACTGATGTAATGAAACTCAAATAAGACATAAGTGCTAATACACAGTACACAACTACAGCTTCCACTTCTGTTGATGAAGGGCGCAGCCATCTTGAATCCTGAGGTCGGGGTTGCAGAGGTTCCTCCGACTTTCCGAGTCAGGATTCCGAGTTCCTGGAGCATTCCAGTCGAAATTCCAGATAACGAACATGAATTTCAAACATTCTAGTTCAAATGGAACAAAGTATAAGAATCACAGATTCTAGGGTGATGATGGCAATGGATATGGCGTGAAAGCCGGTGGGGGGGGTGATGAAGGCAACTGGTACTTCCGCTATGCAGTCACATTACAATCAACCCAGCCAGAGGTAGGAAACATACCCAATTCAGCTGGTTTAAGTATTAAATTGGTCTTAGATTCGTTGTGAATGATGTCCATGAACTGCAGCTTTGTAGCGTGCCTGAGCATTCCGCATAAAATACAGACGTTAAGGTCGAGAAGAGCGATGTGTATGAACACCGTCCACATTCCAGCTCATTATGTTGCTATGTCACTGAAACTGTGTGTAACACTCCTTTTTTAAACTTAACGTTCAGTTGTTAGCACTCTGTAACTGCGACTGGAAAGTCAGTCAAATGCCATTTCAGGTTCCATGGCTGGCAGATGGATTTCACACTGGGGCTCCTGAGCAAAGGCCTTAACCCCAGTTATTCCAGAGATTAGACTCTGCTCTCTGATTCTCAGACGTACATCACTTTGGACGAGTGTGTCGGCTAGGTACATATACTTTCACAGATCAAATGTTTGTATCCAGTAGTTTTATCAGAATGAAAATGGAAATTCTTAAGACTTAATTTCACCTTATTTTAAATGGACCTGAATAGAGTATAATGCAATTCTGAGCATCATTAGAGGGCAATATAGAGAAAACAACACAGCACCTCTGAAACAGCACCTCAATAACATCTTAACACTGACCTTGAGGTTACTGACTGGATGAAAAATGTAACACTGGTAAAAAAAAGTTTTCAATAAAAAAAGAATAAGTAGAAATTATCCTTTGAAAACTCTTCCAATTTGTGTGGTCACAATAAAGAAATGCATAAGCAATATACAACAAGAGTATATCACATGAAACAGCAACTAATTCCAAAAATGTGTGAAACAGTAACTAATCCCAAATATATGTGTGAAAGTAACCCATATTTGTGTGAAACGGTGACTAATCCAGAATCTGAGTGAGACAATAATTAATTCCAAACGTATGACCAACACCAGCTAATCCCAAATCTGAATCCCAAAACAGTGACTAATTAAAGTTATGGAAGGCAATAACAAATTCCAAACCAATATGACACAAACTAATCCCAAAATTTGCACCAAGCGGGACTAATCCCAAATCTGTGTGCAGCATTAACTAATCCCAAATTTGTGTGAAACTTGACAACTGTATACAAAAACCAGGGCACTGCAATGAGCAGCTGTTAGCATTCAGGCAAGACTTAGGTACAGATTCATGTTTGTGTTCCAATGGGTTTACTGACATTGGATGCAATTCCACAGAATCTGAAAAAACTCATTCAATATCACTTTTCTACCTCCATCATTGAGTATAAATGGATTTACTCATCACTGATGGCATATATCTAAAGTGGATTAAGGGATGCTGTTAGACTTTTTGGTCTGCAGAGGACAGTGTGAGCCACCAAACAACATTCCTCTGCTGGACTGTCCATTTCACCAGCATGATTTCCCTTGGTTTCCCATGATTTCACCAACCATTTCCCTTGGTTCTGTGCAGGTCTGAAACATTTTTGTTTTTAATTGGAAACAGTGTCATAACAGAGGTGACTTGTGAAGATGGGAAACAGTATGTTGGCTTGGAGACTGTCTGGGCTGCTGTACCTTTCTCAGCCTCTGGGGGCACTATCAGGAACATGTTGTTCAGAGCTGGGGGAGGTCAATACACATAGAGGGCTTCACTGTGTGCAAACCCTGGTCCTGCATCTCAGCCATACCTGCCAACATTGGGCTGTGAAAAACGGGGAGATTTTGCCCTTGATGATAAAAATCTGCTGGTGACCTCAGCAGTCAGGCACTGAAATGTTCACTTTGATTGGTTCTGTGCCCGTGCCGTGTCGGTCCTGAAAATGTCAAACTCCTCCCCATACGGTTCTACTCAGCAGTGCAGCTCCTCGAGCCTCTTATCCTACTCTCCAGCTCACTGTGGCTCTTCTTGAAACCTCCTTTTTAGCTGCATTTATGGTGTGATTTAGATATGAAGAGCCAAAGCGAGGAGAGCGCAGCAGTGGAAGCTCTTTGAGAGGATGTGGCAGAGGTGAGTCACTGCCCCTGATAAACATGTGTACCTGCACCTCTTACTGCTTTGTTGGGCCTTCTAAGATAATGCACAGTAACTCACATTCACTTTTCCTTGCTTAACAAAGACTTGTTTATAAACTCCATTTTTGTTTTAAATAAAGATTTCTTGCTATTGGTTCTGGGGTATCATTGCATGCTGCAACACAACCTAATCATGCAGCCCCATTCTGTGTGGCTGTACCACCGACGTGACATGTGGCTTGGTGCCGACCCTGTCCCAAAGAGGTGACACAATCGGAGAAGCCATGGATCTGGGGGGGCGCCAGAGCCCCAAGTCAATGCAATCTGATCTTCTAACATTATGTCCTTCAGAGGTCCTGGCTGCAGACTGCTGGAGACAAAACAGCTGAGATCTGACGTTGCGTACACCTGCAACCCCCACTCAGATGTTATTTTGCTTATTATTCTTTATGCACCAAGGTATTTGTAAATAGATGGCTGTAATTTTGAGGCTCTCGTGGTATTTATCATTAGCAACCGTGGGCAGCCATCACTGATCACTGAGACGGGACAGAAGACTCTAGCAGACCCACGAACGTCCAAGAACCTTCTCTGAGGTCATTGTTGCCCAAAACATGGTCTCACTTCATGCTAGCACCACATCCCAGATGTCACCCAGCTGCGGCCGTAAACATCCTTTACCAGGCAAGGTACCTTTACATCCACATAATCTGATCTAATGCACTGTATAGTAACCAGAGCTGCTCAGGCAGGAATCCACACTACCTCCTGTGTTTTCACACAAGGCTGCCAGCATATGGGGACATGTCGAAGATGGTGCAATTTAAGGACACATTTCTGTCAGTTTGTGCTCCACAGCCGAAGGATTGAAAGCCAGGGCGACTCACCTCTGACCTCTGCAGAGAACTGGGCAGAATGCCGTGTCACGAAGAGCTGCAAGTGCTGGTCCAGGTCACAGGAAGCGAGGCTGATGTCCCACGAGCGGATTCCTGTAGGAGTCACAGAGCCAGCACAGTGGAAGCCATTATCACAGACGCAGCCTGTTGTAATAGACATGTGGTCAGGAAGCTGCGCTTGCGTGTGTGTGTGTGTGTGTGTGTCTGCAAGTTGTGAGGGCTGTGAAGGACAGTCAGCTGAGTTAGATCCAGCATCTCAAGCCTTACAGGTGCCCTTGCCAGCTGCTCAGTTTCTGTTACAGTTTATTTTCATTAAGCCAATTTAAAATGTAGCCTTAAACTTTATCCTGAAAGTTAACCTGTGCTACAACAAATGGACCCATTCGCTTTGTATGAATTGTATATGTTGTGAACTTGAAATGGGTAATTTAAGTCAGAGATGTCTGTAAAGCAAAAGTTAAGCATATTATGATTTCAAAAGTAGTTTAAATTTATGCTATAAATCAGCCTCAATGATAGTTGTAAACATTTCCATAGTGACTTATATGTTTATCACACCCTTGGACGCTGTTGCAAGTCCTTTGTGAATCCTAATGAGGCTATAATGGGGGGGGGGGGTCCCCTGAGATATGACTGTACAATGTGGGTGGGTAGTCAGCATGTGCACTGGATACTATCAAGGTGCCGCAGAGGGAATGCCAGCCAATGAAAAGCTGTGCTCAATGCACTGGGAGACATAAGTGGGCAGCTGTGTGATGTAGGCGGGGCTTATATTGGGGAGCCCAAAGGGCGCTAAACTGTCCTGGTTGGAAGCTTGTGGCAACAGGCAAATGAGGTCAGAGTGCCGGCTGATGTTACAATGAAACCACAGCAGCGGGCAGGAATGGGGGACAAGGCTCTGAAAGTGGGGCACTGAGCCGAACGCCGCATCTGTAACATGTGTCTTTGATTTTACCATAAGCCACTAAAATGGCCGTCAAACACCCACAGAAATTACACAAACTTTGGAAATTTGCCGCATTTGATCAATGATTTTGCTCATAAATCCTATGGTTGTAAAGATTTATTGCCTTCAGATTTGAAAACAGATGTAATCATTTACTGTATCATATTACTGGTTTATATAATCTATATTATATTCTTATATAATATACTTATGTAAACTTATATAATGGAATTTCATCAGACAAGATTCAGAATACAGCCTTAGTCAGACATTGATTTTTCAGTGCAATAGTGAATTAAATTAGAAATTGATTCCCCCCCCCCCCTTTTTATGGTGATATAACTCTTGTGTATGAATTTCTAAAACACCCTGTACTCATACTGAGGTATTCTGGAGTCTGGAGTCCCATTCTGTTTCTTTTCAGTGAAACAACTTTCACACTCAGCACTGTCACTCCCTCACTGTTTGAAACCCACAGCCCCAGCGGCGATGCAAGGAAAGTTTATGATTTTGTGCCAGGTTGCAGAGCTTCACCCCATCGATCGCTAATGGCAATGAAAAACGCTTTTTTGATCATTTAACAAGTAATATTTGTCATAACTGACCAAAGGTTAGTTAATGTATGTATTGATCAGGTTACGCATCTTAGATTGATCTATACAGTATATTTTAATTAAAGTTTAGCTCTTGGTTTCGTAGTTTTAAATGCATATGATGTAGGCTAACTGCACTACGGAAAACCCTTTAGATGATGGAGCTCTGATGAAAGAATTGAGGCAGCTCTGTAACTGCTGCAACACACGTATCACACTCACCCTTGTGCACCTCATCATAACAAAAACCTCCGTTCTAAACACATCATGCACTATATAACCGTCGCTGTTTATGACTCACAGTTGCAGATAGAGTGGTATGGAGCCCTAATTAAGTTTCTGTGAGCTAATGCATATATTTCACCTATTTCAAAATAATTTCATTGGCATACACTGTACGACGTCAGTACTGTTGCCAGTGGAGCTATTGATGCAACGCAACGCAGCGCAAGCATAACATTCAGTCTGCTTACACTAGCGCAACTTTGTTCTGCAACGCAATGTCGCCTACTTACTAAAGACGGTTAAAATCTGCCGCAGATTTCAGATTTCAACCTGCCCAGCACTGGCAGTAAACGCCTGACATAACTTGCTATATGATGAACCTTTAGTATAAAACGTGTCGCAGTTCGCTTTTAAGCAGGATGGGTGATTCCAGTCCAACACCATTTTTCCTCATAACAAAAAACACAGATAAAGTCATAACTTCATAAACGTGTTATCATATGCACACATTAAAAAACACAGTTAAGTTTTAGTTACACATAAGCGAAATTTTAGCTAGAATATAGGTGCCGGGAAATGTGGTTTGCATGAATTCCAAACAAATAAACAAACAAGTAAATCTGTTTTGAATCTTAAAAGTCTCAATAAAACTTCGTATATTTGAATGTCTTCATCTTTAACAAATATTCATTTATTTCATTAGCGAAAGGACACCCCCTTTCTGCAGCAGTGCCCCATCTCAGTAAGATCTCAGGAGGCCCGCTTCCGAATTTCATACGACAGGTCCAACGGATTCAATGTTATGATAGTTGCTTCGACAGTAATACCCGACAGTTGTTTTATTGCATTGCAATCACGTTTTAAGATGTCAGGGAGTTCACTCACCCTGTTTAATGTGCTCTTTCACTGCCTGTAGCTGATGGTCGGTCGCGATCTCCCCGATAACGATAAGCATGCAATAGCTCCCCTCACTGAACGGCGGTCCACGGCGTCGCTGCTGTCCAGGGTGCTGATGGGGATCCTGCGGTTCCTCGGTATCCAGCCGTGCAATGCTTTCGCTCTCTTTCACATCCTTCGTCGCAGCTTCGGAATGCATCTCCATGGCAACAGCACCGGGAGCAGACGCTGGGCCCACATCTATTTCCATGACAACTGCTGCCACGAGTACGGAGAACGTGGAAAGATCAGGGTGGAACCTATGGGAGGGACGCTCACATTTGGTGCTAATAGACTCCTCTTGATTGGCCGAAACCCCGTGCCAGTGTTTGATGTCATCGTCAGCCAATCGGGTTACCAAAGAGAAGGTGAAAAATCCTGTAACTGTACCGTTCTGCAGATGAACTGCATGTGCAATATAGGCAAAAACTGTGTTTGGGGTTTTTGACATTTGTTATTCAGGTGGATGTTTATAGTCACTGATGTTTTAGATATTTAGTTATAGATTTTCCTTAACTGATTACGGGTAGCTGGTATTGATCAGTATGTTCATCTGTGTAGAGATTAGTTAGGATTTACTGTGGTTGCCACAGCAGGGCATAGCACAGCACAGTTCTCTGTAGTATTCTGCTTACAGTAATCAATCAGCACATTGCCTGCAGATACCATGCATGCAGATCACCCATTCTGATCTGTTACAGTGCGAGAAGTTAAATCAGTGAGAGGTGACACATTGTTACTAGATCTCCTAGATCTACTAGATAAGGGTGGGCAACACTGAGAGCCTAAATAAGGTAGGGTGTCGTTTCTATGATACAGCCCTGTGGTTCTCCTCTCTCTTATCCTGGAGATGGCCCTACACTGCAGCTCTTACGCTAGGTTGGGTATCCATCCCACAGGAGGAGAGGTCTAGTGGGCAAGGAGCATGAAGGAGAGAGTCAAACTGTACCCAAAGATTCAGCGTCTTCACTGGGTGATGTCTAAGCTACAGAAACTCAAACATTTGGAGTAAACATTTACTAGTGAACCACAGGCAAGAATTCTTTTTATAATTTTGTTATTTTTGGTTGCAAACTCCATAAAGTTAACAATGACATCATTAAAACATGCTAGCAACATGCCTAAGTTTTATAGTTACACAGATGCTGCCACAAAACCACCAGCTGTATGGTTCAGAACGGAGGTTTCGAAACCAATGATGAGTGGGATTACTGTGACCTCTTGAATGAATTAGCCAATGTGGGTTCAGTTTGTTGATGACTGACAGCACAATTCACATCTTAATTTTTTGCACTGCTGATGTATGTGCATAGTATGGCAAAGAAATGCACAGCAGGCATATCTTCTCCCATAACATTGATTAATACCTTTGTATTTTCCGGCTAGCTGAGCTACAGCAATATAGCAATATTAGTTGCTGCTGTAATTCATAGCTGCGACCCCCTGCTATGGTACACAGCATGCTGCAGATATGCAGGCCGTATCCTGCTCCTCCATGAATCAGCACTTCTGATAAAACACACAAGCCCCTTTGCCTCCTCCTAGTGGATGAAAGGTGCAGGAAGTAAGATCAGGGCCGAATTTACGGGACTAGGGCCACGAAGCTACCTACTCATGGGTGTAAATCCCGGGGGGGACAGACGGGCCCTGTTGGGGGGGGGGGGGGGGGGGGGGGGGGGGGGGGGGGGGGGGGGGGGGGGGGGGGGGGGGGGGGGGGGG
>JABFEA020000021.1:16349681-16371189 GCA_019775915.2 Cyphomyrus plagiostoma | reverse complement strand
TCTGACCCAGATCGGAGCTCTATCCTGTCCCGCTAACGCTGTGTTCTGACCCAGATCGGAGCTCTATCCTGTCCTTGCTAACGTTGTGTTCTGACCCAGATCGGAGCTCTATCCTGTCCTTGCTAACGTTGTGTTCTGACCCAGATCGGAGCTCTATCCTGTCCCCGCTAACGTTGTGTTCTGACCCAGGCTCCCTGCTGACACAGACCCCGCTGGTGCTGCCCATGTACGTCTCTGTAGCAGAGCTGCTGAACCCCGAGCAGCAGAAGCAGTTTTCTTCCAACTGTGCCGCACAGGCGTCCATTGTAGCGGGTCTGAGCCACATTTCATCACTTCATCTTCCAAGGTGTGTCAACACACACAGACATGCAGGCAGACCAATCGGACTCCTTTTGTCTTTGTTGCCAAAGACAAGAGAAGCAGGAAAAGTCGTTAGGATTTTTCCAGGGGTTTGGTGTAATCTGGATGCTTTTTCAACACCCTTGGCCACTGAGAAAAATGTGTTCACAAACTACCTGAAAAGCCTGAAGATTATATGTCCTCAGACTACATTGAATGTACAGTGTTTCCCCTGTAACTATGTCCAATGTCTTTTAGATATAACCTTCCTGGAGAAGTGTCAGCTTATTGAAAATGGTGACATATATACTGAAGTGGAACCGATTTACATGAGTCTGGATGTGCAAGAGGGAAGCATTGCCCGTTACCAGCATCTAGTGGATTCCTCCCTAGTGCCGGAACCACATAGAGATTGGCCCCAGGAGGACCACCCCAACGTCTCCTCTTAAATTTTACGCAGTGAGATGTTTTCTGAGTAGGCTGGCCCACACCGTAACCATGACGATCGTGACTCCGCGGCCAATTGGGGAGCCTTCGGATTTCTCTACTCCGCCAGCTCCCTGTCCAGCACTCGCTCTCAATAGAGATGGAAATAACCTCATTTGCGACCCTCATCTGTGTTCGATCTGTGTCTTGATAAAAATACAGCTGCCTTTGCCCCTCTGAACCATATTTTATCGCCCAAGTAAAGCAACCATAACAATGAATCTCACGCCCATTGTCTAGATGGAACTACCATATTCTGCTCATTAACAAAAATAGCTGTAATGACATTTTCGGCAAAGGCTGTGCTGAGTTTTATTTGAGGAAGTGCTCAGTCTGGTAATTAAGGCTGCGAGGGGCTCATTAGAGTGGTTATTAAATGCAAACCGTCAGTGATGTTGGCTTCCCGCCTGCAGAGCAATCCCACACTGCTGAAATGTCACATGCTGTGTCAGAAAGTCGTGTCACGGTGCGGTGGACACACAATAGAATCCACACACTATTTTTGTTATACTGTTTTTCAGTAAACTTTGCTTCACTTGTATCTCAGAGATGGATTTTTTTTGCAATCTGACTAAATGCAGTTCATATAAACTTGTCCGGAAGGTGGGGGAGCTTGAACTTGTTTGGTCTGTTTCTTTAGAAGCTATTAAACTTCCTGGTTATGGTTATATATATAACTGTAGAAGTATAATATGTTTAATATTACTTACAGCACTACAACAAGGCCAGAGACACATCCTGGACATGATTTCAGTCAGTCATGTTCACATTATTTCACAATATAGAGACACCAGTCCCCATACACTGCATGTCTATGTACTATATAAAGAAACATGCACACCCAGAAGAGACCTACACAAATGCAGAGAGAAACTGCAAACTCCCATGCATAGGAATAGATCCCACATTCCTAAAGATGCAAGGCCACAGGATCATCTACTGAGGAACTAAATCACTCTCTCATAACTTCATATCAATATATTGTCAGTGACCACTTGTCCAGCCTAGGCTGTCTATCTCAGTCATCAAAATACAAAAAATGCCATTGTACATTCTGGAGAGGGTCCCAGGTCATAATGATGTAGCTACATTGTAGGAATATATATTTTCTTAGGATTTTTGGTAGACAGCATGATTAGGTTGCAGAAATCTTATCAGTTAATACACTGTAAATGGATAGGGGTGGCAGTATGGTCAAATGAACTTAATGGATGTCATTATTAAACTAAATTGTCTAACCTCAAATCATCAGATTGTTTTTGTTTTCCAGTTTATTTCTTAAGTTTCTGTGGGAATTTTCAGCAAAAACAAGAGAAAGGAAATTTTTCTGTTTCATCCACCCAGCAGATCATGGAAGAAAAACACGACACATCATTTATGACAAAGGCTTGCCGTCAATTTGGCAAAATTTCCGCAAGGATTTCAAAAAAATCTCTGTGCATGAATATAACTCAGTAAGCTTCAGAGACTGTCCCTACATGAAAGCGAAGAGTGACCTTTCATTTTTACACTTTTTTTATTCATTTTATTTTCATCAAGCAAGCACTGAATTTGGAAGGTGAAGTGTGGCATGTCACATGTCATCAAAATGACCAGGATGCATCTGTTATTTTATAGGCGAATGTCACAGCATGTCTGCTCAGTAGGGGCTGTTCTTCTCTGCATGTAGGGGGTGTAATTATGTATATGTTCTTATAATTTTATAATATATCATTATTATATGTTCTCATTAATTAGGTATCCATTTTTTTCCTTTAAATATGTATTTGGATGGACCAGAATATGTAGTTGGATGGAAGGATGGATGGATGGATGGATGGATAAAATGATTAAATCATTTTGATTTGAAAAATTACCTGTGAAAAACTTGAATGCTATATAAGTTACATATAGCTCAGGTGGTGATGGGGCAGGAGGAAATTCAGCTATTAGATATGGGAGATGATTAGGAGGCCAGATTTGAAAGGCCCACAGTGGGCAATTCTAGCAAGGACATCAGGGTACCTCATATACTCTTTTAAAAGATGAACAGGGAAGTCGCTCATTTTTGCAGAACTCAGGGGTTACCAACCGGGTGAAGCATATTCCCATAGACTGGGGTATGACATATCATGATGTCATGAGTCAGCCCGCAGTTCAAGCATCCCTAGGATCTCCAACTGCTCCCAACTAGCCTGACGTATTCCTGGGCTGGGCCAGTACTGTTAACTTGATCTCTTGAGAAAGATTCTGCCTTGACTCCACACCCTGATCGGTAAACTGATTGACATTGACAGATTGACACAGTTGTACATCCATCTCTTGCATAACACTGAGCCACCAGCCAAGGCTCTGCTTACATGCTCAGGGCTGCCACAGCCTCAGACGCTCATGTAACATCTCAAATGGTGTGGAAGAACTGAGCCGGTAAGTTTGTGTGATCTGTGGGAGGTTGCTATATTGAGCTGAATGACTAAAGCTTGTTTGACACCAGTGCGGGTGCCTGAGACCCCTCAAATCCCCTGCTCTCTCGGAACATGCCAGCAGCCCGGAAGCAGCTTTTCCGCGGCGGCTAAACAGCTTAGTGCAGGAGTGACTCTGGGGGTTTTATTAGGCAGGCTGAGCAGGGTGGCAGTGGACCGGAGGAGACAGCCAGCCAGTGACGAAGCGGGGACCTCCTGATTCTGAAGTATGACATGGGTCAGATCCACTAATCTAGAAATGGTACACACATTAGCAGGAAGGATTAATGCATTGGAGGTGAATTTTGCATCCATTCTAAAATAATGCTTCGTAGTCCATACTTGTCACCCTTCAGGACCACTTATTCCCAAACATCTGCTCCAGCACCATCACCTAATCTCTGATCTGCTTCTCAGCATTGCACATACTGCACAAGCAAATTCTGCTGTTACTGAGAAAGCTCCAAGAGATACAGCATCAGAGCAAGGCTTGGTCACAAGAGAATACAGCCCACTCACACCTGCAGATTTGCACATGTTACACATGAAACAACATGTGAGGCCCTGCGGGAAGTGAACAGCACGACATATCAAACTATCATGAACTATCCTAGTTGCGTAACATACTGTAAAATGTACTGTTACACCATAATAGATAATTATGTACTGTCATTAAGTACTGTTAAGTCAGTAGGGTCTTTATCAAAGTAAAAAGACAGTAGAAAGACAGTAGAAAATGTCCTTTTTAAAGGCATCTCCTTCCATACATCCATCCATATTCTAACTTTCCAAAGCCTGTTCACTTTATAGTAAAAGGCCTTGTGGAAATAAATGTATACATATCAAACACTGCAAAAACCAAAAGAAGTGCTAACGTTTACACAAATATTAGACTCTTCACAATAGATTCATGGCATTCTTTTAGCCAGCTTCCAGATTTTACCCCTAGGAATGCATCTCCAACAGTCTTGAGAGAGTTTCCACAAATTCTGGGTATAACTCTGTTACCTTGCTTTTACTCTTTGATCCAACCTATCACAAACCAGCTCTGTAGGGTTTAGGTTGGGGGATTGTGGGGACCAGGTCACAGTGGAAGAGAGATAAGAGTGCACTGCCGTCTCTCTGGGATGGGGGGCGGCCAATAACCATCTCACAGTGCAAGGGAGATAGGCGTGCATTGCCCTCTCTCTGGGTTGGGGGGGCAATAACCATCTTACAGTTTGAGAGAGATAGGCGTGCACTGTTATCTGTCTGGGATGGGGGAGGGCAGCCAATAACGGTCTCACAGTGCGAGGGAGATAGCTGTGCACTGCTGTCTCTCTGGGATGGGGGGGGGGCGGCCAATAACCGTCTCACAGGGCGACGGAGATACTGGTACACACCAGGATTGGGATCTCCCAGTCCAGTCCAGCGTGGGGGAAAAATGCAAAGAGCTTCACACCAGAGGCATTCATTTAAAAAACTCCGGGTGAACATGAAGGTTAAATTCAGTTTCTCAAATGCTTGATTTTTTCCTGAATTATTTTATCTGGTTTTTCAAATTCAGGGCCCTGTTGCTTTATTCAAATTGCAGCTACAAAGATAAACATCTGTGCAGTATGCTTATTTTGGCCCTGTAAGTGACATCTGTGATGGACTGCCTTCATTAATGACACCATACCCAGAGGCTGTGCACTTGAGAGGGGAGATTTAATATGTTGATGGTGGGAGTGCAGACTGGGATTTGGGGCTGGAAGCTGAGACAATGTTGACTTTCTCCAGTCTTTTGTCATGCATCTTTAGATATATTATGGTCCTCAGCCCAAGTTTGGGCGGATACCTTTTTGTAACTTCTTTTCCTTGCCCACAGGAAAATGCTGTAGTTTTCTTGTGCAAAATACTTAAGGTCCATTATATGTTTGCATATGAAACAGGGAAAAGAAAGGGACGGGCAATTTTGGTTTTTTCTTTTTATTTATGACTGATGTGATGTGTTTATTTCACCAAAATCTTTCCTTTTATCTTAAAACTGCCACTGGTATTGAGAGTTTTACGGTTGGCATAATAGCGCCCCCTGAGGGTCAACAGGGTTTGCACCACGTTATTCATGTACTCCCACCAGTCTGTGTTCTACCTGGCTCAGAGAGGCTTAGTATGCACCAGAACACAACGCAGTGTGGCTGGTCTTGCGGAGCAGACTGGCTACACATATATGTCCAGTATTTCAACCATCCACTCATCAATCCATACATCCTGGAGACAGAGCTGACTACAGAAAGCACAAGGCAACATCAATTGAGCAGCTGAGTGTGTGTAAGTATGTGCCGTGGGCCAAATTAGCACTTCACCAGTACTTGCATGTTAGTCTAAAGACTGCTCCATGAACCCTATAACTTTTTACATGGCACTGCTAGCTTGTTATGCAGGACTGGTGTTTCAGGCACAAATGTCATTGTTAATCTTCTTTGCTTCTCAATACCGTTTTATGTTCCTCAATTCCCCGGTACTTTTTCCACAGAACCATGAGCCCAGAGCACCTTCAAAGGATTCTGTCATGTTCTATCCTGCTCAAATACTTCATGGAAAGTTTAAGAAGTTGGCAACTAAGCAACTAAGATCTACTAATGAAAATTTAATCTACTAAAGACTTTATTTTGGGAAACTCTTCTAAAAAGGGCTTCCAAGTTTCATAAACAATTTTTCATTAAAATGTATCAGAAGAACACAACACATGGCAATCTCATAGAAGTCCATTGCAGCCAGACAGACAACCATAATACTGACATCACTAGATATATAGTTTATGATTTCTGGAGCAGAGTTTCAGTTTGGAAAGCAGTAATTGGTCATTATGTGATTACATCATCCGATCATTTATTTCCACTGGGAGCCTGAGTCTGGAAGATCATGGACGGGACACCACAGAAGCCTAGATGGGGCATCCATGTACACAGAGCCACTCAGCATATACTTATCAGCTCCCTGAACTGCGACATCATCTTTGAAAGTAGCAGGAAATTAGAGGAACCAGAGGGAACCTCACATACGTCATGCTGTCCTTCCTGTTAATCACCGCAAATTAATTTGCAGTAACAACGCTCAACAGGCAACCCAGCATTCAATGGAAGTGCATCCGGCTATTTGCACTGAAGGGGGGGGAAGCCTCGAAACTTAGCTTAGATACTGTGGAGGAGACGCCACTCTGTGAGCCTTCTGTGTTAATGCATTAGTCATTATGATGTAAGTCTGACATTTTGCTATGGTTAATGAGACATAATGAGATACACAGACATTCTAAACTAATGCTTCACAAATCATACGTAGTTCAACGTCTGATGTTCTTTAGATGTTTTCTAGTTTAACACACACTGTTTACTTCAACCAAGGCAAAACACGTATGCTGTTTAAGGATAGCGTTCCCAGTGCTGTTGGCGATATGCAGCTATTTTCTCCGTAAATGACATTCTGTTGCTTCGACATCTTGCTTCACTCTTGATGTTTGGCATGCAACAGACGCAAGACCCCATCACCGAAAAAAAGGCCTTGATACTACCTGGAGCTAATTACATCTGGGACTGAGGATGATGACTCCCACACATATTTCCATTACGATCTGCAACCGTTTCTTTTAAGTTATTCATTCTGATTTTCTGGCCACCAAAGTATGAAAAAGGGATGTCACTGTTGGTGCCCTGTGGGCCATGCTTACGCACTTTGCTGGCTCTTTGTCAGAAAAGGAAGCACTGAGTTAGGCTTGATGAAATGAAGTGGCCAGACTGAGCAAGGGGTGTATTAATGACCTCGGTCACCCGCAGATTCACCTAAAAAGGTAACTGAGATGAGAAATGAAACCACATGCTTCTACTAGTCTTTCTGCCAACATTGAGTGGAACGTGTGAGGGCTACCACTGCAGTTAGGGTTGGTATTAGGTTTAGGTGTTTTCCACAAGTTTCTCCTCTGAAAAAGAGGTGAAGCCAGAGCCATCTTGTCTGCTTATACAAGCGCAGGTTTTGTTGCCTTTGTTGGGGTTAGGGTTAGGGGTTTGAGGTTAAGTTTGGGGGTAAGGTTAGGTTTTAGGTTAGGGTTAGAATGCGGATGATAGTATATTTCCATATTGTATATGGTTAGCTTAGCTAGCTTGGGTTAGAATCAGGGGTAAGACTAGCACTGAAGGTACTGCTGACATTTAAGTATGTGTCTCGGTTAATGCTAGGGATAGACATTATGGTTAGAACTAGGGTTAAGGGTAGGGCTAATTAGGCTTACGCTTGGAATTAGAGTTACACCTTTTTGAAATCTGTAGTACAAATTTAGGAGCTGATGACATATAGTGCGAAACAAGATGAAGTACAAAGACAGCAAACGTTGTGCAGACTAGTAAACACAGTGCAAACAATTTTTTAAAAGTACACGCGGTACACAATCAGAACATCATAAAATAGAATGTTAGGGTATTGATTAAATAAAATTTAAAATGCACACAAAAATTACACCAGACGTTTACTACAGCAAAGATGCGGGGGGCTTCCTGACGTGTTATGATCGAGGGAGTTGGGGGTGACGTCTGCTGGAGGTGCTGTGGTGCCTGATGACAGGTGGTGAAGATCCCCAGTAGCAATTCCTAGCACTCTATGGAGGAATTAATGAGCCTTTGGCTCCAATATAGTGCCCCCTGGAGGGAATGGCCAGAATTGTTGTTGTTCAATTTTGCCACCATCCTCTACCCCATCACTGCCCTAGCAGGCCCAGGGTCAGTCCTGCGATGGAGCTCCCCTTCCTGGCCACTTTGTTCAGGCGTTTGGCATTACTTAAATTGATCTTACTTTTTCAGCACATGACAGCATGGAAAAGTACACTGGTCACTATGGACCCAGTAAAACATCCTCAGCATCCCACTACACACATCAAATGAACAGAGGCTCCTCAGAAAGCAGAGTCTGCTCTGGCCTTTCTTGTAAAGCGCCGCTGTGCTGTCCGCCTGGCCCAGTCTGCTGTTCAGCTGGAGCCCCAGAGCCTTGTAGGTCTGCACCTCCTTCTCTTCCTCCCCCACAGTGGTGACACATCTGAGGGGCCCTTCATGACGTCACAAGTCCACACCAGCTCCTGTGTCTAGCTGATGTTGAGCTGCAGGTTGTTTTCCCTGCACCACAAGACAAAGTCCTCCTCTAGTCCCTTGTACTCTGACTCATCTCCATTGCTGATATGTCATACAATGCAGGAGTTGCCCAAGAGTCTCTTTGGATGGCAAGAGCCATAACAAGCTGTGATACAAAATTCCAGGTAGGTTTTTATAGACTGGGACAAATACGGTGTGACTGTGGTGCAACTGGAATCTTGTCCAGGGTTTGCACCAACCTTGTGCTGTTTGGGATTGGATCCAAGCCCCCCCCCCCTTCCTCACAAACCTGTCCTGGACTGTGAAGATTCTGGAAACTAAAGCTCAGTAAGTTTAATTTTAATCAAAATCTTTCCATACATTATCAGAAATTTCTAACTGGTAAAATTACATACAATACTAATGGCTATATGGAAGAAGACCTTAAAATGGCTAACAAATATTGAATTCCTTCACAGAATCTTGTACAAGAAGCCTTTCAGCTTTTTCTCAGAACTTCAGTCTCCAGCATATATCATAGTTAAATTACATCTTGGAAGAATTATTAATATTTTGTAGCTTTTGGTTTTTACTTTATTGTAAAGTAGAGATTACAGCTACAAGAAGGGATTGCAACATGAAGAGATGGCCCAGTGTTTGTGAGGAAGCCTGATACCTGTGTCCACCAGCAATGAAAAATAGGTGAAAATACCCAAACAAAACCTCCAAACCATCTATAGAAGTGTGTCTCAATCTGGTCCTCAGGAACTCACAGACTGTCCATGTTTCTACACCGGGAGCTGGGAGGGAGCAAAAATGTGGACTGACTGTGGGTCCCCAAGGATCAGATTGGGAAACACTCAGTGCATTCATCAAAGAATGCACTGATAATCAACACATTTATCTCAAAGTCAATAGCTGAAGAATTCAGAAATCTACATTAAAATAGTATTTTAAGAGCTTTGTTGGGATAAATATGCACAATCTCCCAATAACAGCCAGGACCAATGAACTGCCTTCCAGATGCCGCCAGGATTAAATTCCACCTGTGTTCAGGTATATTTATCATTATTATTCAGGAGATGGCAGCTGCTCCTGTTAGCCTCCTGTGATGCATCTGAAAGCAGAGACTCAAAAAAGCACAGCAAGGAAATTTCAGAAGTTCCTTGGAATGATGTTGCAAAAAGTCATGAATCCTGAGATGAGGGCTTCTGGGGGCATGTGGAGCAATTGTACGGGGTCCCCAGAAATTTAAAGGGTGTCTAACTTTGGTTTCTTTTTATTTGGGGAAACCTGGTATAAAATGTTATATAGGAATGGTCAGTATCAGGGTTAGGGTTAGGGTTAGGATGACAATATGACAGCTTGGGTCCTTAGCTTGGCTTGCATAATGTCAAGGTCCCACATATATATAATTTGTTTTTTGAGGGGGAATCCTAGCAGATTTCATTAAGCGGACCCCCCAGCAGTCGGTTTGGAGAGTCCCCCCACTTGATCCAAGCCTGATCCGGGCTAGATTCTGGAAAACCGGGAAGAGAGTGCACGCCATCCATGAACGGTCTGCCTGACTGAACCTGAAGAGGTAAATATTCAAAAAATCTTGCAAATGGTGGCATTTCACTCTTGCAATTTCTAAACAAAAGTGGAACAGGAACTCAGTCCATTTACTTTGTATGTACTGGTCTGGACCCTGTTTATGCAACCAGCCATTCTGATCTGGGTCACAAGGTGCAGGATGCATCCATTATTGATTCCCATGCTAACAAATTTTAATGAATAATTTTAGAAACTGTCTTTAGAACTGGTTGCTGTAGTGGTTCTGGTGTTACTTTTGATCAAACATGACCCAGATCAAGTGAAAGGCAGCTTACCGTGTTTTTACAGTAATTGTTAAAACAAATAGTTTTGGGAATTTTTATTCTCAGACAATACAGGATGGTGTCTGCTGTTTGTTGGTAATATATCAGCCTGCAAGACCTTGACCCCACTTTACAATTCCTGTTTTCTAAGGATTCAGCCTAAGTTTCCTCAGTTTTATATCTGTTCATGTCATTTCTGAGTAGACATAATGGAATAAGATATGAAACATCCTTCTTAGCCATATGATCCATGCATGTGAGAGAGGGGTTAGGGTGCGGCTGTGTGGGTTAGGTCTCTGTGCTGTGCTGTGTGGAAGGTGGTTGCAAGTTCATGTGAATTGCTGTCAGAGTGATTTCACCATTGAGCCCTTGAGTAAGACCCTTAGCCCCTGTTGCTCCAGGTCAGTGTTTCCCAGTCTGGTTCTCAAGGACCTGCAGACAGTCCATGTTTTGCTGTAGAGCAGGAGCTGGGCGGGGAGCAAACATGTGGATCATCTGGGCATCCCCAAGGACCAGATTGGGAGACACTGCTCTAGGGACAATGGCTGACCTGCTATCTGATCCTCAACTGTATGTTGCTTTGGACAAAAAATCTGCGAAATAGATGTGTGTCATTTTTTTTGAGCATGAATAAACAAGACACAGACAGAAAGCTTTGCAAATACACAATAAGGCAGTAAGTGATGATGGTGATGGACACAGTGGATCCTGGAGTCTAGCTCAGGTAGCACAGAGCACCAGACTTACTCACTTAAAAACAGTAATGCACACAGTAAGTACACACTAACACTACACTAAAAATGGTTTACACTTAAAAAATAAAATCCTGCTCCATGTTTGAGTCAAAGTACTGCAAGTTCAGAAACATTATGCAATGTCAACAAACGTGGTACGTCAAGACAGCCAGGGGCCACTATACATGTCTTACTTTGATGTGAATTCGCCATGAAATCCACTTTTGCGTTTGTTGACGAGGAAATGGGGACATCAGACATGAAAGGGGCAACGCTTCAAACAGATCAGCTCACTTTCAGATATGCTTCATTGCCTGGTGAACATACTGCCATGATGTGTACACACATCTAAATGACCTTGCATGAATACTTGTAGATGGCGGAGACCTTTGTGGTCACACCCACGCCGCTCATTTCTAATGTTCTGCTCCAGTTCCACGGTAACACCCCCATTAAAGGAGAGGGGGGGGTAGTCTTTATTGGTATACAATTGTTGATGGACCACAAAAAAACAGATTAAAATGAAAAAAGAATAGTCCAGATACCAGCAACTTCGTTTCAGCAACGATAACAATACAGAAAAATAAAGGGATCGTTGGGCCCACTTTAGATACAACTGTGACTTTCATCTGCTGCACCACAGTAAAATAAAATCACACCTCCCAGTTTAACACGCTGCACACGGTCCCCACAGCAGAGCTGTGATACACGGCAAGCCAGCATAAAGACTGGCTGCACTTTCCCACTTCGTTCTTCTTCGTTGTATGCTAACAAGCCAGGCTGCTTCAGGGCCTATAGCCATAAATAAATTTGAGGGGGGGGGGTCCTCCTCGATAGATTTCACCAACCGGGGGGACAAATTCAAATTTACAGTTTCAGTAACTGGCCACGTGCCTGAACACTTACAAACACATTTCATGGAGATTGAAGCCCATCATTTTTACTCGGTGACATCCTACTATTACCACAAAAAATTACTGAGCAGCTAACACTAATCGCTAACTATACTTAAAAGCCATTGGGCAGGAACTGCAAACAAAATCAAAACTTCACAGATTTAAGATACTTGTATTAAATTGTGCGCAAATAGCCACTATTCTCCAAGGCAGTGACAGAGAACAAATACACTACGATATATAACTTTGCATTATTGTTTGCTTAGCCTTTATACACTGAGGTTCTAACCAGTCACCACATATTTCTCTTGTTCCCAGAATCCTCTAGCACTCATGTCTGATCAAACACAAGAAGCTTATCCTAACAGGACTTCTACCCAAACTGACTCCTTGACAGCTGTATGCTTCTTATGTATTACCTACTTCACTTAAACGTTCTTGTAGACAAAAGTGTTAATAAAATAAATAAATGTAAATGTTACCACTGACTAATCAACAGTCAAGCCACAAAGAGGGGCCATAGTTACACAATACCATCTAGTGTCTATTATGAGTTACTGCATCTGTATTCATCTCCAGAATCAAATATGCTTTATGTTTTTTGATGCTGGTTTGAAAGACAACAATCAAGTAGATTCCAAGTCACTTAGAGCAGAGGTCCCCAACCACCGGGCCGTGGATCGCTACCGGTCCACGGGTCATTTGGTACCGGGCCGCATAGAAAAAAATATTTATATATATGTTTTATCGACGATCAGAGTCTGACTGATGTTTTTTTTTGAAGAATATAAAAAATTTGGGGATTCTCTCCCAGTTAATTCAATGTAATGGTGAGTTTTATTTTTATGCGGTTTATATTTGTTTTTATGCCAGTCGTATCATTTTATTTCGTCGTATTTACTCCCCACACTAGGCCGGTCCGTAAAAATATTGTCTGACATGTAACCTGTCCGTGGCGCAAAAATGGTTAGAGAATAGAAAAGGACAATATGCTGGAGTAAGCAATTTTGGTGGCTGATTTTAAGTATGCTAAAGAATGATGTTAATAATGAATAAATAAATAAAATTAAGACTCTGTGTGTGGCATTTGCACATTCTCCCTATGACCTGTGGGTTGCAAGACTTAGCTGTGCCTGTCAGAAGTGGATGTAAATGCAGAGTTTGGGTTTGGAGACACACTGGAGGAGTCTGACATCAGGCCAGGTCTTGCTAAAGGACACCAACAGGAAAATGTGTGCAGTTAAAGAAATATTTTTTGCTTGTTGCACCTGAATAATGGTAGAGTGGCCCAGGTATGTAAAAATCATGCCTGACAGGATTGCTGACTTTGTGTGACTTTGCACTTAGGTTTCTCTCTCATGAACCGTAAGCCATGTTCATGAGGACGCAGCGGGCAGGGCTGGGGTAGGGGGTTGGGGGACCCCTGACCTGCTGAGTGATGTTGTTACAGGACATCTCCAAGTAAATAATACCAAAAGAAACAATGAAGCACTTTTGACTTGTGCTCTGGGAGAGATGCGAATTCATCCCACACAGTCAGCCCACACACAGGAAGCCAAACAGCAGCACGAAGGCGCGGTTCAGCGCTGCTGTCAGACGCTGAGGCTGATAAACAGCCTAACTTCACTTGCAGGGGAAAACAAGCTTTTTGATTAAATCATCTGAAGTGTGTCCTGATATCTGAACCATCCCAGAACACTGGGACAATGGTGAGGCTTGGGGGGTCGTGTAAATCTGTTAGGTGTCTGTTATGGATGAATCCCAAATGTTTGACCTCTCAAATATGTACTTCACCCAATATCCCCCTACCCCAGCTCATCCACCCCCCCCCCCCCAATCTGATCACTATAACTGAAATAATTTCACTCCCAAACCTACTGTGAGAAGAACATCCCCCAGACCACGAGCTAGACAAACATGTCTAAGTCAGGCCCATTCCTTCTTGATGCTGAGAGCCAAGACAGGACCTTCCACCAGCACCAGGGCTGCTTGTATCACTACTACAAGCACATCCTCCTGTTAATAAAGGAGCCCCAGTCTTTTGTGCCCCTTGTGTTATGGAGTAATCAGTGCTAAGAAGCATGAGATCCCAAAAGTACTGAGCTTTTGCTGAACACTGTTCAAAATGTGATGCTCTCTTATAACATAATACCTCCCGCAAAGCTGATGTTTCCACTACGAGATGAGGTCATGAGTAGCGTCACCTGTGCTCATTGTCGGTGTGATAGAATGTCTGGAGTTGTGTTCGGGGTGGATGTCGAATCCCGTAGCATTTTCTGAGTCATGCCTGCTCAGCGACCACACTGAGCTCCTCTGTGCCCAGACAACACAAATAAATAACTCAGATAATGCGGGAGCCACTCTTAGTGATAGTACCCCAGTGTTTCATTCATTAAAACTGAATCAGAATGTGACCTTGTCGTGCACAAGGTTTAACAACAATATTTAATAAGATGGATTTTCACGAGGTTAAAATTGCCCTGAAGAAAATGCGAAATATAAAGAAAATTAATCTTGTGATTCAAAAACAGACGCTCCCAGAATAAGGGGATGGGGGGTCACAAGTAGCAAGAGGACGATGTCATAGCAATTACATCTACAGCTGACTGTCAACAAACAAGATGAATTCATGGAAGTAACAAATGAAGTGATCAAGATTATTTCATTCACTTAAAATAAATATTTCAGAAATGGCACAGGTTTAGTGAGAAGAATTGGATGTTGGGATACCATGCGTATGGGTTTCCTTGGACATGTCCTCTTTTTGGGCCCCTGTCTGGGCATCCGAGCTGTTTTTCAAAAATTGGTAGTCTGTCCAGGTTTAGCGCTATAACCTGTATGACCCAGTGCTGAGTCACAGTGGAGTACCAAGCCAAGGAAAAAGTACCAATTTTCAATGTACGGTAGCTACTCAGTATCATCACACCATGTTTGCAAGGCTTGCACACACGTTTGCTTTATAAATGAAATGATGTGCACAGCCCTACGGTACATGTCACACTGTGCAGTGACATCATCTGCCGGAAACCATTGGCACTTTGACTCTTTATTTTTGTTTTCATGTGAGCAGTGAATCGTTTGGTTTAAATTTAACAAACTTTAGCTTAGCATTCTGAAACTTTTGTGGAAAAAGAATTGTATATATGTTGTGTTACTTGTGTGTAGATTGTAAAATGAGAGTTAACTGTAGGGCTACCATACGTCCAGGTTTTGCCATACGCAAATTTCCGTTTTACAGGAAGGTTAGGAAAAACTCATTAATATTCATAAGAGAATCACTACCTGATTGGCCAGTGAATGTGAAAAATCGTTAATAGATAAAGTCATTAATAAACTTATTAATAATCCCTGGACATGTGCTCTTTTTCCTCTCACCAAATATACCCTAATTTTGAGCACATGAGCATTAGCATGGCGCTCCTATGTCCCAGAGATACACCAGGTACCATTTGAACTGAACATCTGATGTGACTTATTATTAACCTGATCTGGGGTCAGCATTCCTTGCACTATGTGAACTTTGACTGTCTAGGACTATCTTGGGATTCATGACTACAGAGCTAATTAACTGAGACCATTTATTATGTGTTTTGCTGAAGGCTGTCGGGCTGTCTACCTCTGACCTTACTCAGTCCGCCAGTGTCTCTGGAGCGTGTGCCGTCTCCAAAGGTGGGGGCTCCCTGCCCCTGGAGTCGCTTCAGCCTGTAAGCGATGACTCACAGGCAGGCCCTGAAAGTTCGGCTAACTCTCTCCAAGCGGCCGTAACTTTTAAAAAGTCCTTTTCAGTTCTGGTCAGCACATCATTTTCTTCAGCACACTGGAGCGGGAGGTGAGAATGAGCTGGAGGTGGTTGGATCTTACCTCCTGTGCTGTGACGTCAGGAGGACTTCAGACATGGACAGCCAGAGGTCATCTAGGGTGCTTCAGTACAGAGTTCATCATGTCCGCTACCAGGGCTGGCTAAGTACAACAGACATAGAAATGTTTTTATCCGCGCCAGTTGCATTTTTCCTCAAGTATATTGCTGGATATTTTTCCAGAGCAGTTCAGTTTAGGTACCAAGACTTAAAGTGCTTCTGATAGTCGTACCAGTAACCTTCAAGCCCTTAAAGCTGTATAACCAGCTGCCCAAATAGCTTACAGTACGCATGTGGAGCTTTCATTGATCTTTAGGGAGGAAAGTTTTTAGACTTTCCCTGGACTGCTAATTAACACTGAGCATAAGAAACTCCTCAAAGTCGCCATGCCACCTCCTCCCCACCTCCACCTCCCAACAGTCCAGGTGCAGCTCCCTCCTTGGAGCTCGAAGCCGAAGATCAGGTCCCACTACTGATCATTCACATGCAGCAACCCAAAGCTCTCAATGGTCCCTCTACTTGAGGCACAGATTAACTGACATTGTGAGGATTCTTTTTTATTCAGTTACTAATGTCTGTCTGTTCTTTGTGGGTTATGTCAGACCGCTTTATCTGTAAAAATGTGTGAACACAAGAATACAAAACGAGTATGCGCTACATCGATTGGGGGCTTTGGATTGGGAGGTGCCGTTTGTTTGCTCTAAGTTATGACTCGTCTCCCACGCAGCTCTCACGCAGATTATATCTATACCCTGGAGCGACGGGGTGTTTTATTTACGTCTCTGTGTTTCTGAGAGTGCATGTCCTGCATTTTCATACATTGTGGCTGTGTAGCCGTAAAAGGGAGTGGAGGCCCAGTGAGCGCTCACCCACCTTGTGTTGTGCCCACCACACGCTGAGAGCTATTCTTGCCACCTGACTGTTAGTTCCTGTCCCAGCATTCAGTGTCAGGCTTATGCTGGAGCTCTGCTGGCTAATAGCAATGTGCTAAAAGTGCTCTCTCTCTCTCTGTCTCTCTCTCTCTCTCTTTCTCTTTCTCGCTCTCGTGTATCTGCATGAACTGCGACACAGTTCTACTTGACCCCCCCCCACACGGGGAATTACTTCAGGACGAATATGGCATGGGGGGGGGGGGGGTGTCTAGTCTGCCTGCTCTTGCACCTGTGGGTGTAGGCCCTCTGTTTGCATCAGCAGGTAGAGGCCACCGGCGTCTGGGTACAGGGTTTGGTATCTGAAGGGCAGTGATGGATCCAGGCCTGGACAAGATGGGCAATCACCCAGGGTGGCATCTTCTTAGGTGGCACTGACTTGGCAACCCTCTGATACTGGCCAACTTCTCTAATCGGTTCCTAAACCTAATTCCTCTCCTCAAAATTTTACCATCAACTCAACAAGTTAATTAATTGAATTATTTAAATAACTCAATGAGGTGTTGATTAGCCAAAAAAAGGCAGGCTGGTGGTCAAGTCAAAAAACATTATTGGATGGTTTCAGCAAATAATGGAGTGACTTGAAATGGCTAAGTGGACATGTATAGACACAAAATTCAACTTATTTTTATATAGCACCTTTCAGAAGAACGTCACCCCAAGAAGCTTTAGATGGATGTGTTGTGATACATTAAACATAATTAGAGAGAATAATACAGAATAGGAAAAGTGAAGGAAAAATTAAATAAAGAAAATGAGATGGCAATGGAGAATGGAAAAACTCCCAAAAAAGGAGGAAAAAAAACCTCTGGGATCCAAGGTCAACTGGCAGCCCAATCCCCCCCCCTCATGACGATACAGTCCGTAGGTCCCATTCGCAATGTCACCCCTCCATGGGACTGAAACACCAAAATCACAGTTTTACACCAACATGAAATTCATTTTACATCAACATGAAGATAATTTGATACCAACATGAAGATCATGAACACTTCTGCACTGTTCTTTACATTATGAACTAGGAGGTCCCCTTGGATGCAGGTCAGCTCTCATTTATCTATAGATAAACTGAAACATAAGAAAACCCACAGAACCAAGTGGACTTTTGCTCTTCACTGCGTTGCTGTGTGTGGAGTTTTCCCAGGATCCATATCCAGCATGCATTGCTGCCCCCTGCTGGAGGAAGGCCGGCAGTACTTGTCGATCGCTTGGCCCCGCACCATTCTAGAGTGCATGCTTAGCCACGTCCTCCTGGAGCCTGATGCTATGCTCTCTTGCCCTGAAAGAAGAGTCTTGTTGCGCTGCCTTGTGGTAATTTGGGGCAACAGCCATAAAAATAAGGCTAGATTCCACAATCTGGCCACACAATACTCTCCTTAATACCTCTAAAACCTCAGATGAACACCTTATAGTTCAGAAACAGACACCGGTGCCTCAAATGACCTTGCTCAGGTCACATTTTTATATAGTAAAAATTAAAATGAGATGGGTTGGCACGCCATCTAGGGTTGTTCCCTGTCTTGCACCCCTTGGCCTCTGGGATAGGTTCCGGACCCAAGCGGTTTCAGATAATGGATGGATGGATGGAATTAAAATTAGGAACTTTTAATATGACCAACAGCAGTAGGGGAGGCAATTTCTGTAGCAAATAATACTGCGTACTGGGTGACTATGACAGCCCATCAGAAGACAGCTAATCAGAAAACAGCCAATCAGAAGAAATCCAATCAGAAAAGCAATGAGTCTGAAAGATCATTACTATTATACCTCCGGCATTCTACTCCCTTTATTTAAGACACATGTTTGCCATGTATTTATAATATCACAGGATTAATGTAATCTTCTTAATATTTACATTCAACTTTAATAGTTTCCTGACAATCAATATCTACTTTTTAAACATTAGTAATGTTTAAAAAATTCACCTCCTGAAAGGCAAAGTTCGGGGATATACACAGTGGAGCTACATTGTAACTGCTTGTGTCAGAGTAAATCACTGCGGAGATACAGTTTATAACAGTGATGTGAGTGTAACACAGCAGCAGCATCAGTGAGCGATAAACACATTAATGTCATGTGATTCCTCAGGCCTGGGCCAAAAAGCGGTCACACAGCCTGTAATAGGACTGACCCAGCAGCTCCATCATATGACATCCATTTCTGCTTCAGCTGTGAAGTGACCCCAGTTTCTGCGCAGTGCCCTTGGGTGTGCGCAGGCACCCTGCATCCCACCCACTCGCTTTTTCTCTCACTGTATGTGGCCATTGCCACGCACGCCCTACGTGACTCTGTGGCGTCGCCTCCACGTACGACGAGCCCGCGTCCCCGCTGTAGCCCCGCCCGCCGGCCGCATATTCACACACTAACGGCTATGTGGCACTGGGCTGCAGAACGCCCGCGGATTCGTATGCGGCGAGGCCGTGGGGCCGGCCTCGGCTGGCCGCAGCACACAGGACCCAGCAGCAGTCCCAGGTACAGCAGAACGCAGGCCCAACAGGAGCTCAGCTTCACGCAGAAGGTGGACCAGCTGCCCTGGGTGAAAGTGGTCTCCAGCACGGCCGACTCGTAGCTGTGGGGGCAGACGAGGCGTGGATCTTACCCAAAACCTGCAGCCAGAGTTCCACCAGCTGGACATTTAACAGGAACAATTAAGGTCAAAAGCTACTGCACACCAAGTCTATATTTTTTTTATGTGAGTTTCTAATCCGTCATCTGATAAATATCTTTATGCACAGAAACCTTGCCCACTGAGTCCAATGCGTTTTATTATTTTATAACAGCGAAAATTCACAATATGAGACAAAACAGACTTGTCAAGCAGTGAGGATGATTTTGTGGTCCTTTTACTTCTTCTGAGAGAGAAAAAAGAGGGAAAAATGTTTCTATCCTCTGAGAACCTGAGGATGTAATGTGGAGGTTCTTGTCCTGAGAAGGCATCAAGAGCATGGAGAACTTGAGCATGGAGAATCGACACAACCTGAGGTAATATTTATTTTTAAACATGCGATACTTTCAGTTGAAAAGTAGAGATTTGGTATGTAATGGCCTTAATTGTGCTTCTCTCGTGTCAAACAGCAGATCTCCTCATAGGGATCATAAAAGAACCTTGATTTATCCAGGTTTGCGCTTGCTGTGCCTCGCAGCCTGAGGGACATACCCACCTGAACCAGTTGGTGAGGGTCATCATCACATAGAGAGATGCCAGGAAGAACACGAAGTGGAAAAAGAAGTAGCTGTAGGTGACCCGTTGGTTCTCGTTGTGAATGACCCTCTGGCTCCCTTGAAAACCTTCATCCACCTCAAACACCACAGCTGCAGAGGAGCAAGACAATGGCCCTTTAGGGCGGGACATAGCAGTGGAATGCCATAGATAGACAATAAAAGCAAATCTAGGTCATAAAGCAAGCAATTCCAGAAATTTCGACAAATGCCTAGTCTTACTTGGTTCCTGAGCCACTGGTTCTTCTAGGTAGCAGAAACAGCAGGTGGCCTTCTATAAAGGGAGGAGGATTTATGATATTAGGAGGACATCCCCATGGCCTCCAGGTGGAATGACAAAGACCACTTGCCGAGGATGTTTACCTTGAACTCGTAACGATAAACTTTGATCATCCAAAAAGGGCCGAACATTTCAGCCAGGTACGAGGCCTCGTTGCTGAATGGATGAAGGGGGTAAAATTAGTTCCATGGGACACATGAGCCTTTGAGTCAGACTAACTCTGCTTCACTGTGTGTCAGGGTACCCACCAGGCAAACAGCACACAGCAGTACATGATAGCTGCCCCAATAATGGCCACAGCATTGCCCTCCTTCTGGATGCCGTCTTGGCTCACATTGGGGTGACACACGGTGATATTTGTACCCTCGTACACCACTACAGACACAAAATACAAATACAGCTCAGCCGGTTCTTCCTGTCTCTAATGCTAGCAGTCCACAGGAAAGGGGGAGGTCTGCTGGGAGTGAATACCTTCCCAGGCCATGGTACCTGTGTCTGGGGGGCGACTGGAGAGCGCCGAGAAGGTCAGGTACATGACGTAGCAGCTGATGATGGATGCCTGCAGCAGGCCGGAGCGAGGCTGCCCTGGTGATACCAGAGATGGGGGCAGGTCAACATGCAAGGGGATGCAATGGGATTAGGGGTCTGTGATAGTGAATGACTGTGAGGCATAGAAACAGTGGAACGTGGGAACACTTTGGGATTGATGAATCTCATTAGCAGATGTAGCCCTCAGAAGTACCTCAGGAAGACAAGGTTAGGTGGAATGGCTTGGACAGGGAATGGAGTTATTAACTGATATGTGGAAAGTAAAAGGATGTAAAGTGGAGCTTCGTGTGCCGTGCACCCAAACGAATCAGCTTCATAAGTTCCCATAAGTCATTATGGTTGAATGTATGTAAATGTTTAAACAGGTTTTAATGTCTTTGTGGAAACTAAATGTCAGAAATTACTGAAAATGACTTCAGGGGGGTGCACACAAAATAAATATGTGGTTTCATAAGTGTCTGCATAACAACACAATGTTTTTCAGTTTGTTTTTCATGTTTAATTTTTGAACGGCGGCAAATTCTTCATTTCTGTAAAATGAGAGTCCTTAGGAAATGCATTTGTGTGTGTGTGTGTAGAGGAAGCAGGGAGCACTCACTCCTCTGTACGCAGGGTGTGACAGCGAGGAAGGACATGAGGACGCAGAGGCCCAGGTTGGTCCACAGCAGGGCCTTGTTGAGATAGCAGGCGGCCGGGTGCGTGTAGTACTTGTACATGAAGCTGAAGGCAGAGGTGGCGACAGCGTAGAAGAGCAGGGTGGCCAGCATGATGGCTACATACCAGCACTTGTTCTTGGCAGCACCTGTTAACCTGGGGGGGGGGCAGCAGGTGAAAAGGGCAAAGT
>JABFEA020000021.1:16327264-16346901 GCA_019775915.2 Cyphomyrus plagiostoma | reverse complement strand
CACATATATATACACACACACATATATATACACACACACACACACACACACACACACACACACACACACACACACACACATACACACACACACACACACACACATACACACACACACACACACACACACATACACATACACACACACACACACACACACACACATACACACACACATATTCAGGTTCCAGTACATTTCTCCCATTTTATCTTTTATTACAGCACAAGGGACATTAGCTATGTGTTACTCATTGGGCTTCACCACTCTGCATATGTTTGGAAGGTCACTGATTCAAGCTCTGCAGTGACAGAACTGTCACACTTTTGTGGGCCCTGGCGCGGGGCCTTTAATCCCCCCCCCCCCCCGCCACTCTCTGGGTGCTGGATACTTGCTGCCCCTATGCTGTGACCCCAAGCTCGCTCTCCCCTGCATGTGTGTCTCATGAAGCGTAAGAGGAAATGAAAATAGAATTTCTCCATGGAGACTAATAAAGTGTTGCTATTCTCTAGCCTAAGCATTTAGTCACCAGCGGAAAGAGCCAGGCCACAGTAAATGAATGAGAATACTCCAGTTCAAACACCTATTTATTTATTGTAAGAAATTTATTCTAAAGGAAGAGAAACACTGTTTATCTCTGCTTGCTGTTGCATTCCAAGGACGTGGCTCCCATATCGAACCTTAGTGCCACCTGTGACTGAGGGAACGGATCTGTCCCAGAAGAGGGATAAGCTGGATTGTTACTGAAGGTGACTCACCGTCATGAACGAGACATTTTTGATATTCACACCTGCGACCTTCAATGGGGCAGTAATGAAGACGGAGTCGTGGGCTGATATTCAGGTAAGGAGTTTGCGACGAGAAGCCAAGCGAGATCTCAGATACAGGCGACTCTGTATCCCAGTATTACGTGTTCGGTGAGGGGATTTAGTCCGAGCCACAATGGGGCATCCTCACCATCGTCAAGATGATCTCACAGACTTTTGTAGTCAATTGGGATAATCCCACCAGAAAATACCAAAGGGGGACACCCCCAGTCTCAAATGTAACCCCCAGTATTTTGTATTCCCCCAGATGTACAACACTGTCTTAGGCAGTCAAAGAAAATGTTTAAAGCTATTTACCTGGGTTGTAGGTATATTTGTGCTCAAAACAAAAACACAATTTAACAGAACATGTATAAATTTACAGTAACACCATAAAAACCTATCAAGAACTTCTATTGTCCAGAAATTCAATGACATCTTGTTGGATGGCTAGATGAACACCACACCGCTTCAGCTCCCAAACCTCTACTCAGGGGCACCTCAACCCTCCCATGTCTTCATTAAATTCCATTAACAGCTCACTAAATTAACTTAATTAGTTAAATAACTTAATGATTAACTTATTGATTAGCTAAACTGGGTTGGGGTAGTGATCAAGTCAACAAATACATGCGTGTTTCGCACAATTACTGCAAATAATGGGGGGTTTCTGTAGGAGATGTTTTGAAATGGCGAAGCTGACACTCTGACAGACTAATATCATACTTTTGCACCAAACATGAAGATCATTTAAATATCATTTTCTTTGACTGCCTATGATTTTTGCACAGTGATGTAGCTCGAACTGTAAAGACGGTTGGGGACCGCTGTACAAAAATCACTTCCCTTTTCACCGAATCGTTACTATCTGCTGCTGATGAGTGATTGACTTGAGCCACCTCTTGAAGGTAAAAACAGGAACTCACGTTCTGGCTCACGGCCTCGGAGACGGTCTTGGAGAACATGAGGCAGGAGATGGTGCAGGCCAGGACGTGGAACAAGGTGTACATGAGGCGTGTGCTGGTGGAGGACTTGATGGAGGGGCAGCCGGAGCAGCAAAGGGAGCAGGGGGCTGGTCCACAGCAGCAACATATCTGAAGAGCAGGCAGAGGTTCGAGGCTCAAACCCACGGACCATGGAAATGGGGGTCCACACCGGACCCCCACCCAGGTAACTTCTGGAACATTGTTAAGAATGCAGTGGTGACCAATTATGAACAAATCAACTACATATAACTTAAGGCAAATAAAACTTTATTAGTAAAAACCTGAATTATATACATCTTTTTTAAAATGAAAAATGTGATTCTTAGGCAAATGATGATTGATTGATTACTCACTGAGTGAAACAATCTCATAGCTACCAGTCAATTGTAATTTTAGACTTTTTAAAGTTACGTAATTGCCGGCATCAGTTACATCCCAAAATGCAAACTGAAGCAAAATAGTGTTTTGTGAGGTGAGCAAGTATTTACAATTTACAGCAATAATGAAGAGGAAGACAGTTATATCTGCGTTTTGTGTTCAATCAAACCACACAAGTAGAGATGATTTTATGTGCCTGCCCCCCCATGATCCATCTCACAGAGTTTTTTTTAATTATTTTATCAAATAGTCTCCAAGATTTTACAGGACAGACCCTTCAATAAATTGGCCAGTAGAGTCTTTGCATCTCTCTCAGCCATTGTGTAAGTATCAGTGTAATTGAGGACCGGCCAGAGCCACGCTGGTGCCATGCTGAAGCGTCCGATTTCTGAGACCTTTGAGCAACAACATCCAAAGAGAGATCAATGGACTACTAAAGACTGCTTTGATTAGTTCCACCACATCCCCATTAAACCATTACAGGTCTGCAAGACTTCTTATCATCGGCCACAAACGTCTGTTCTCAGTTTGGAAAATCTATTATCAATAGATGGCTGTACCTATGAGGAATTTACTTGTATTCATGGACTGTTTGGAGAATTAGCTGTCTAGAGTTAAACTAGATGGAATATTATGGGTAAGCACGAAGAAAAGGAGCTCAATCCATTAGTATGTAGCTCTGTATGACTTCTGGAAATTCTGCATGGTTTATATTTCTATTTAAATGTATCTAAATGTATTTAAATTTTAAATGTAAACCTGAACATAAATCTCTATGGTGCTCTTTTACACCTGTAGATGCAAGTGATTTTATGGGAGGAGTCTGCATGTATAAACATACCTGTAAGCCATTCAGTTTCCGGACAGCTGGGCTAGATCTAAAAACCACAGGTCGCAAACCTTCAGTCTACACATTAGCCAGATTAATATTAGTCCATGCAAAGCGAGACTAGGACTGGACCTCTCTCTCACCTGGTAGGCTACCATGTGTAGCAGGTAGTTGGAAACACCACTGCGCTGGTGCACCAGAGAGGAGGACATTGTCATCCACAGGAATGGTTGCTTGTGACCCCCTGCTCCACCCCTCCGCCCCTTAGGTACAGTGTGAGCAGGTGGGTGACAGGCCTCAATAAAAGCTCACAAATAATCACCAAATGAAAAGGGCATCAATCAGCAGCTGTGATCCAGATCCAAAACATGGTCCCTCAGATGATCCATAAATGATCTTGTCCAGCAGATTTTGGAGGACAGTTGCATTGTGAGGACATCATTCCCGTCTTCCCCTCCCTGGTAGATTAACAGCCTCCACTGGAAAACTGGACTTCAGGTGTCACTCGCTCCGTGCATCTGGGATGACCTTAACCACAAATCCAGAATGAACACAAGCCTGGCCTCCCTGCTCCTATTCTCCTCCCCCAAGGAAGATTAGCCAGCTATGGCCTGCGCATCAAGTCTGCCCATCTGTCCCCCAAAGCCCCTCCCCCACAAGCACTGCTACATTATTGGCAGATACAAAATCTCAGTGAGTCTCAGATACAAAAACTCAGTGGGTTTTAATACCACTCTGGTAAAAACACGATAACGGCCAATGAGGCGATTCTGCAAGGTATTGGTCAAAGGACGAGCCACACGGTTTGTCAACAATAGGACTAATTTCAGCCTCTGCATCCAAGAATTACAACAAGAACTCCTTACGGTAACTTACAGTGACCATGTTGAGTGTCTAATTATTTTGTTTATATGTGTCCCAAGGTGTTACGGACAGAGGTATCCTGTTGTGTGAACACACTGCACTGACTGGAGACTGTGTAGGACACCGGATTAAATGTGGGTCAGTGTACAGGGAAGCCAGTAGGATAATCCCATTTTTTTCTCCTAGGTCTTTTCCTGGATGACCCGTGCTCCAGTCTGACACATAATCCACCTAGGAGATGTTAGGGTGTGGGCACACCTTGCTGACACATTCACCCTGAGCTGGGCATATGCTGACCAAGAATGTGTGGCACCTATTTTCTCGAGGGTTCTCTGCCACTTTCTTTCACCGTTTCACATAGCTGGACCCTGTCGTTCGCTCATCGAGTTTGTCATCAGTGGGATTAAATATTTTGGATGGTAAACTCAGAATTTAGCTACTGTATGCTCCTGACTCTCAAGTTCTAAAAGCCAATTAACAGATAAAAATTATTGAATTCATTATACAACTAAATTATATCAATCATTGATATTTATTTTTAAACTTCACTTTGGACAAATAAAATAAATGAAAATGTAAATACCAGCACCTTTAATAATCCTGAACAGGAAGCAGTAGCACCACGTTAAAGAACTGCCCAAACACACCATGTATCTGTCCTTCTGCCCCTCACATTGAAATGACATTTATGGAAGATAAAACAAAATGAATGGGTTACAAATACACCATGAGACCATATACTCCTACTGTTTGGCCCAGGATTTAATATTAGACCAGTAATCATCTGACAGTTAAATCACTACAGCCATGAATTCAAATAAACCAATTAGGGGTCTAAGTAAGTACATATGACATCAGTTTTATATACATTGTTGGCCTGATAGACATTTAAAAATTACAAATCAGCAGAGGTGGAAAGTCCAGTATTTAAAAATCCAGACCAAGATTTTCTTTTAATCAATCAGTTGAGTATGAAGAGTCACAGTCACATAGTTATCCCACTGGTTAGACGAAACAAATTCTTGATATGGATTTTTATATTCTGGACCTGAACTTTCTACCTCTGCAAAACTGACAATTAGACATAATAAACAGCTCAACTTTCAGGCTTTTAAATATAAAGTTACCTATAAAGTCACTAGCTGTAGGGCAACAACAATTACAACAAAAACAATTAACAGCATTGCTAATGAAAAGATATATATAATAAGCCAATGTCAACATGACACAAATCAAACCTATACTGATGAAAATATTTCTCAGTAAAACAATTGTGTGTGCCCTACGAGTTTAGTATTCAAGGTATTTATATTTTCTCAGTGAATGAAACAGGATAGAAAATGGTCACATGTGCCCAATTAAAAGACGAAAATGACAAGTTAATCAGTCTGTAAATATTATTAGAAATCCTTCAAGAAAAATCACAAGACCAAGTGTCTGTAGCTGTATTGGCTTTGAATGATTTGCAAAAAGTGGCTTTCATGAAGATCAAACAAGCTTAAGCAAGCCAGACACCATGTCAGAGATTAGGCTAATTCAAATCACAAATTAGCAATACTGATAGTTAATAGTATTGTGCTTTGTAAATTGCGTACAACTTCGCTTTTGGACAACGGGCCAATGACCACACATAAACCTTTCAGCTCTGAAGTCTGGATCATGAGAGCACGCGATAACGGTGTTCCCCACATTTCCTTCCGAGTCCCCGCTTAGCCGGCGATAAACAGTTCCGCATTTCCACATACAACATGGCTGCTGAGGGGGACGTAGAGTTAGACTTGGAAGCGGAGGAAAACTGCACTGGAAAACCGGTGGAAAAACCTCGAAAACATGACAGCGGGGCTGCTGATTTGGAGCGAGTCACAGACTATGCAGAAGAAAAAGAAATATCCAGCTCCGATCTACAAACGGTAGGCGCCAGTTTTCGCTTTCAGTAGTCTGTGGTACTACAAACTGTGGCGCTGCCATTGTGATCCCCATAGTAAATAAGAAATGGTCTAGAAAGTAATGCAATGTTTTATTCTCATTTGTAAAAAGGACCTACAGTAGCTTTTTAAAAAGTTTTCCGATTTTCCACCAACAATCAATAATATCCGCTATTCCATTGTAGATTATATTGATAGTGTTTGGTTGAGCCACGAAAATTGAATATATCCCTGTGAATCACAATATGAAATTAACCGTTCCTTTTTGTCATCAGGCCATGTCAGTGATCGGTGACAGACGATCGAGGGAACAGAAAGCGAAACAAGAGCGGTTAGTTGTTTTTAATGTTTCTACTTATTTTTTACATAAGGTATTTTTCGAGAATGTAGTCCCCCGCCTGCCATACAGTTTTATAATTTACGAACGTTTTGTTGCTTTTATAACATTCCAGGGAGAAAGAGCTAGCCAAGGTCATCATTAAGAAGGAAGACGTAGAACTAATCGTAAGCACGCTACACATTTATGTACTTGTCTAATCTGCGGAATCAGACACCCAATAAACCTTAAACGTGATCATCAATGCAGTTCTTTGAACCGAATCTCGATTAACCACACGCCTGTTTCCGGTCCACAGATGAGCGAGCTGGAGATCCCGCGGATCGTGGCCGAGCGCAGCTTGAGGGAGCACATGGGCAACGTGGTGGAGGCGCTGATCACCCTCACGAATTGAGCCGCGCGGTCCGGCAAAGCCAGCGTGCACTGACCTCATTCAAAGCTGGAAGTGACTCATGGGCCAAACTATTGTAGGACTGCAAATAAAGCATTTTGGTTTTTTTTCTCCTTTTCCTCATTGAAGAAAAACGATTCCTTAACTATTGGGCACGATGTGAAATGTTACTGCCCCCAACCCTAATCTTCAAAAGACAGGCTACAACTAGAATTACTGGATTTAATCAGTCTATAAAAGCCATGAACACTCCAGAACACAGTTAACGATACAAGAATTAAGCTATTTACACAATTTCATCAAGAAATAAGAAAATGGAATAAAACTGGAAAAAAAACAGACATCTATACCTAGAAAAAAAACAATGCCTTTATGTTAATTACACAGAAAACTGACAGATTAAACTGAGAATATATATAGACTGACAAATGGCATTCCCTGGGAAAAAAGTGATCACCCATGCTATTCCCACATCAGGAAAATAGAACATATCCAAAACAATCACTTTGGAGAAATGTGTGTGTGTGTATCCATGGGCTCCCAACATGCTATGAACAGAGGGTCCTGTCTGACACACAGCTGTTCCAGTGGTGGGTGGTATAGGGCCAGCATCAATCTGGGTCTATCAGTTTAATGTACATCTTCCCCAACCCCACTCGTCTGCTCCATAGGGGATGAGTTCAGGTCTTCCTCTTCTGTACAGTGGGACGCTCAAACACATCTCTCACCCCGCCCGCTTTCTGTTTAAAGAACTTGCTGTTCTGGGCACTCTCCTGAGCCCACGGGGAATCGAAGGAGGTGGTGTCCTGGTCCACCAAGTGCGTGTACTTAGTGCGTCCGGAGCGTCCAAAATTTTTGACCTGAAATTCACAACAGGACAAAACAATTGATTATAAAAGGCCAGTCTTTTGCAGACATTAATTCAATACGTTATGCAATTCAATTTAACAAGGACACGCAGCAGCGAATCCTGCCCTGACCTGCATGACTTTGGGAAGGATCGTCTTGTTGAAATGGTCCTCCAAGGTGGGGGCACTGAAGTCTCTCTTGAATACTTCCTGCTCTTCGTCCTGCATGGGAGGTGGGAGTGTAGGGTTGAAAGATGTTAATCAAACCATAGACAAATCAGGCATGCTCTTTAAGCCTTATGTACACATATCACACAGTTATCCATGTCTGCTCACCATGAAGAAGGCTCCTCTGTGGTAATACTTCTGGAGGAACTTGTATTTCCCCTTAATGGCTTTGTTGGTAACCTGTCTGCCGCTGTTTCGGAGCTCAGCCCTACGCTCTTCGTCGGTGAGGTTGTGGAACCTGTCAATTTCAGTCTTTTCCTTCTCCATGCTGTGTAACAACAGTACAGAGAGTCAGAACCGATTCAGCAGGAAGACCCAGCTCAGCCAACTTCTGCCTTGATAGCATTCATAAATAATAACTTAAAAAAAAAAAAAAAACTCACGCTTCTCGCGATTCACGGTCCCGCTTAATGCGCTTCAGCTCGCGGACCTTCCAAGCCTCATACTCCTCCTCCTCATTCTCTCCATCTGTGTCCAACGCTTCCAGGGCGGCCAGCGTGCGTCGGTTCTCCTCAAACTCTTTCTTTGCTTCCTCCTCCACGATCTTGAGGGTGTAGCGCCTTCGTTCCTCTGCCTGTCTCTTGGCTTCGGCCTCCAGCTCCTTCTGCCTCTGCTCCTCTGCTTCGCGCTCAGCCACAGTCACCCTGTCCTTCCTGGAGGAAATGGGCAAATGACAAGCTTAAAAAAAAACATCTGCATGAGAATTGAGCAAGTGAATGAATCGTTGACATTATGACCAGACTTTCAGAATGCTTAGTTATCTGTAAATAATGGGAGAGAATGCTCTTGCCATGAGAAAGAGCCTCATACTTGCGGATGAAGACGGGTTTGAGCCGTGGTTCTGTCTCGTCTTCGCTGTCTGTGTATTCCTCATACTCTGACTCCGACTCTGACTCCTCCCCAGATTTGCCCTCTTCTTCCACTTCCATGATCTCCATTTCTTCATTCTTGCGCTCGTGCGCTCGCTGACGCATCATCGCCCTACGCCTCTCGATTTCCTGTGTAGTAGCACCAAAGACTAAACTGCCTATAACGTCCCAGTCCCCCAAGTTACTAAGAAAAGAGTAAAACAACCTCCATCCCCTTTACCTCATCATCAACTTCCTCTTCCTCCTCCTCATCTTCTTCGCTGCTCTCGTCACGTTCAGGTTGCCATGTTCCTTCATCTGACTCCTCACTGGCCTCTGCCACCAGCTCCGGCTCAGCAATCTGTCTATGTCGTGCCAACCTAGGGGAAGGACAGGGAACCCACTCAACAGGTTCAGGATACTCAGGGCATCCAATTTCTCACAGAAGCATGAGGGAAGAGGCCAGGACCAACTGGTACCTTTCCTCCACATCCTCGGAAACACGGTTCATCAGACGCTTCAGCCGAGGGTCGGACACCTCTTCCTCCTCCAGCTCCACTTCAGGTTCTGCCTCTTTGCCCTTCTTCACAAACTGAAAATCCTCCTCTTCCTCATCCGAGGATTCCATAGGGGCATAATCGGGCCGCTTACCTGATACGTAGCGCTTCACCTTCACCTTCTCCATAGAGATCTCACCTGAAGAGCAAAGGCATTGAAAATATCCCGTTTGTTAAACTGTCTCGCCATTACTGTGAACTGATACTTTGCACTCGAATGCCATCAAAACGGCAACTTTTCACGGTAACGATGAACTGTGCTAAAGTTATCAGATTAAGTGACTAAAATTGCATCACATGTCACACGTGTCGGCGTATAATATTGTTATGGAAACTGGAGATACTGCACGTCAGTCCATTTAAACGTATGAACGAACATCAGAGAGGACATGTTTCAGAAAAGCTGTGTGAGCTTGCGGTCTTGGCTGTCTGTTGCCGTGGCCTCTCCTTACCTTTTTCATTTCGCACCGGCACGGCTCCAGCCGTGGACTGGATCGGCGGCTGCTTCATGTTGAGAGCGTTCTGTCCCGACATGATGAATCAGGTATGCGAATACACAATATTATATGTATTATTTTCTTTATCCAGACACCCTTATCCTGCACCTTCTCCTCTTAGGAACAGGAAGTAAACGTTAGCAACCGGATGTTGATGATATCCGACCACCGCAGCATATAGTGATCACAGAGGTTCCGAGGCTCGACTTCCGGTTTTGGCCAGGGAGCTGCATATTTTTCACTAGTGAAAGGTTGCTGTTCAAAGTTTTATTCATGAATTGATTAATTAACTCTTGTAGTACAAATAAGAAATACTGCTTATTAAAACGTAAAGCCATAAATAAAATATTAACCCCAAATGCTATTTTTATATGTAAATTGCGCTCAAGTTCTGCTTAGTAGTTCCTTAACAGGACTCCATCATCGTAAAGATGTTAAGTATATGAAATGTGCAGAAATTCTTAATTCTAGTTATCTCATGGTAACTACTGCATCTATATGATTCTACTTGTATATACATGAAAATAAGCGTCCTCTCAACGTTATAGCAGGGCGCGTGCGCAGTTTTAACAGTAGCCTCTTTATTGCCATACTGTGACGTGGTGGCTATTCGAGCCAATAGAAATCGCGCTTACGCACAGACGCAGGATTTGAATTCGATCGAAACTGTCAGTGGGAGAGTAAGAGGTGCAGCGAGGCTTTTCAGAATAAAAAATACGCATATATATTTATCTCATATATATAAGGAGAACTGCGAAAAGGTCGTTTGGAGCGTTGGTACCATGAGAAAGAGGTAAGTGCGAACTTTGATCGTCATTCTAACGGTCACGGGTGGAAGAAGTGGCCAGTTTTCTTTCTATGAAACTTGAAACTCGACTGTTCAGTGTGGCACTGCATCTGGTCTCTGATTCCGGTTCTTTTTGCGATTCTGCTTCGTCACATATTTGTCTTTGTGTGACTAGCAGTTTATATTCTTATATAGCTTAATGCTGTGCTTTTATCTACTAAACTACACAATCCCGGTTAAACGAAGTAGCCGATTATTATCCGAGGCTCCTTATAAAAACAGGTGTCTGGACAAAGCGACGTCTGGTACAGCGAACGACCACAGCACCAGCAGCTTGCCCAACACTTGTAACGTTACCTTAACCTTCCTAGGATATAATCCACCCAACCCGTCGAGACATATTTAACAGTCCAGCATTTTTCCTAGGAAGGCACACGACACCTGCTTGCTCGGTGGTTTGTTTTATTGACCAGGCATACTCCTCTAGTCGCTTAGCACTGAACGGAACTGCAGGTCGTTCCCGTGTCGGTACTTTCAAGTTTCAAAGCAGCCAGCGCCCCTGGTCTGTCCACATTTAGGGTGACCAAAGGACGATCATGGTGCTGAGAATCGTCCTTTCTTAATACGGACAAGGTTTGTTTCTCATCCTGGTTCACTGAGTGTAGTTGGGGTGTCAGTCGAGAATCAATAGGTGTGCCTCGTTCTGCTTCTGAATAGAATTAATGGAGCCTGGCTGCTTGTAATATGGGTGTGGTGTCTTAACGTCTGCTGGCATGCTCACTTAGGTTGTGGTCGTCTTTTCACAGTGAGGTCCTTGCCGCTGAATCTGTGTCATGCCTAAATAAAGCCTTGTGCCGCCTGAAAGACATCTGGGAAGAAATCGGGATCCCAGAGGACCAGCGGCTACAGAGGACAGAAGTGGTGAAGAAGCATGTCAGAGTGAGTGCTTATGCAGGACATGGTTTAATGGTTTAGGATTGTGCCTCCCTGCCTTTCTGTCGGCCTGTTCTGTGTGTGACTCATTAGATTGCTGCTCTGGCTGCAGGGTTTGCTGGACATGATGATCGCAGAGGAAGAGAGCCTGAAGCAGCGATTGATGAACAGCATCGAAACGTGTCGCAAGGAGCTGGACGACTTGTGCAAGGAGCTGCAGCTACCGCCATTCGAGGTGAGCCGGAGTCCTGAGACCTCACCTGTGGCTTGTGGACAGCCTGGTGTCTCGTGTTTAAGAGAACAGTTGTGGAAGCAGTTCATAGGTCCTGAGAGATCCCCTTATATAAGGTTCCAGGGCGACACATTACACTGCATTACTCCGACATAGATGTTTCACTTCACTGCTATATTTACGTCAGAATGCTCCTGTTTCTTCCTAAATGTTTTGGCTAAAGTATCAGCTGAATAATTGCATGTTAATAAGAGACCTAAGCATGTAAGTAAAGGATCTGCAGTTTTAAAATCCCTGGAGAGCAAATTGTTTTAAACCTGTAAGGTGTTTGGCTTGGTAGGACGAGGACGGGAGCAGCATGCTACAGTTGGAGAAGGACATCCGCACTCGCCTGGAGGTGATGTTAAAGCAGAAGAACCAGCGAATGCAGGACCTGAAAGGCCTTCAGGACCAGGAACGTGATCTGTGCGATGTCCTCTGCACGGGTGCTTACATCATCGACCCCGCATGCGTACCCACCCTGGAGCAGCTTGAGGCCTTCCGACAGCACATCGCCAGCCTCGTCGCGGAGAAGGTCCTGCCCTGCTCCCGTCTACGGCCGTTTGTTCTTAATAGACCTTTTTTTAAAAAGCGTATATGAATATATGTATTACTGTTTGATAAAGCTTTACAGTGGGGAATGTATGTGATCTGAATGATTCTTAATTAGGATTGTGCCAAATGCGGAAATTATGTGATTTTCCCTCACTACAGTGTCCTGAGTTTACAAAGCATGGTGCTATAAACAAAAAAGATCCAGTGGGAAAAGTCTTGATGACAGCAGTCTCAGGGAAATGGTCAGACGAGTTTCCAGTGTCTTAAGTCTATTCAGGTTGTTCTGTGGGCAGAGGGGGTCCTACCTCGTTTTAGGCAGGAGTAAGTTATGAACTAGCCATAGAATGTATGTGTACTGCGTATTGTGTGTGTATAGGTGTGGGTTTGTATTTGCTACATTGTGTGGACCAAATGTCTCCACAATTTGGTAAAACCTATTACTTTCATTTCACAATATAAACCTCAATTATATAAGAATCTGCGAATGCAATCAAAAAACTAAAGTAGCCAAAAGTCTTGTTTTATCTGGTTATTTATGGTTAAGGTTAGGGCTGGATAGGGGTTAAGGTTATCATAGATAGGATTGTGGTTATGCCCATAGAAATGAATGGAGAGTCCCCACAGTGATAGGTGTATATGAACTGTGTGTGTGTATTCAGTCCATAAACCATCAAGCCGGTTTATTTAGACTGACGCTGAGACTCTGACTGTACAGATGTTGGAAGATTTTGCAGCTATACTAATAATGTGTGTGTAATCTGCAGGAGCAAAGGCATGCAGAGTTTGTCGACATCAAGAAGCAGATCATACTGTGCATGGAGGACCTGGAGCAGGTGCCTGATACCAGCTTCGAGAGGGACGTCGTCTATGAAGAAGAGGAGGCCTTCTGCCTCTCCAAGGAGAATATCAAAGCTCTCAAGCTGCTCCTGGCTCAGGTAACTGGCTGCTTGGGGGGAGCTCTTCACACAATCTGGCTAGTGCCCCCACCCACCCAGCAAGCTCTGCTGGTGTTTATGTCCCTGCTGCAGGTGTTGTCTGTAAATTTGGTCCCAGTTTACAGGTCCCTGGGCCGCCTCGAACGGAGACTTTCAAAGCTCCCGGCCACTCGTGTGTCGTTTTCACACCACACAACAGGAAGTGGCACCATTATGCTAGTAAGCTTGGGAGATGCAAAAGGCTTATAGGTTAAACTTGACACATAGTTTGAAACTATATCCCCCTTTTATACATTTTGTATTCATTTGATCTGCGCCATCTCTGTATTTCATCATTAACCGGCAAATTGATCTTTCAGTCTCAATATATTGGCGTGACATATTATTCTAGTAAGCCAATACCGGTGGAATTAACCTAAAGTATATTGGGTATAGATAGATTTTTTTAATTTTATTATTTTGACACTAGTCCTGTTTCCTTGAACAGCTGGAGGAGCGTAAGGCTGAGAATGAGGCTCTGTGCAGCTCCTACCGCAGACAGATCCAGGAGCTGTGGGATCGGCTGCAGGTCCCACAGGTGGAGAGAGATCAGCTTTCCGAACACATGGTCACGTGCAAGAAGAGGAACATGGAAGCGGTAAGAGGCGCCCAAATCCTGGCAGAGTCGGGCCCTCGATGTGGCTCCTCCATTCACAGACGAATCACAGTGACTGCACTGATATCTACATCAAGTAATGGTGTGATGGAAATGACTGAGTGCTCTCCTCAAATCTACTGATTGGCAGCATTTTATCCAGATTGACCAAGGACTGAGCATTAGACACTGGAAGGGGCTGAATGGAGCTGGCTGGAGCTTGTGGAGCATCCTGTACTGAAAAATTAGAAAATATTGCTTTTGTTCAGATTGACTTACAGTAAAGTGAAGTTTTCTTTAAAAAAAAAAAAAAAGAGTGTTTAACTTAAGTTCTTTTAATTGTACATTCAGGTGTCCTTCAAACGTGAGGCTTGTCTGTAGATGAATACAGTGATGATGTCATTTTTGGACGCGGTTGATCTTGGAGGATGCTGTTAATGCTTATGGCTATGGCTGTGTACAGAGACAGTGACACTGGTGTGTTCTCCCTTCCGTCAGCTGGCGGCCGAGCTCCAGCGCCTGGACCAGTTGAAGATGGAGAACATCCGTGCGTTTACGGAGGCCGTCCGGGCGGAGCTCGCCTCCTACTGGGAGAAGTGCTTCTTCAGCGCCGAGCAGCGGCAGGAGTTTGTGCCGTACCACCACGGTAAACGAGAGGATCTGAGCGGACCTCCGCTTGGTGATGTCAGCGGGTCTCATGGTTTTCTGTGTGTGCAGAGGAGTTTAGTGAGGAGCTGCTGCAGCTGCACGAGGACGAGCTCCAGAGACTGAGGCGGCACTTTGAGGAGCACCAGGAGCTGTACGAGGGGGTGCTGCAGTGGCAGGAGAACTGGGTGCTGTTGCTGGAGCTGGAGGTGAGCAGGGCAGCCGCGAAGGAGACTCCGCGACGGGCTTCGGTGTCACGCTCGGTTCTGTTATTACTTCTTAGCGCCACTGATTCTGTATCAATAACCCACTCCAGAAAAAAGCGACAGATCCCTCGAGGTTCACCAACAGAGGAGGAAACCTTCTCAAGGAGGAAAAGCAGAGAGCCGACCTGCAGAAGAACCTGCCCAAGGTGGAGTCCGTTCAGATAGCCGTCGCCTGCCGCCGGCCTGGCAGAACCTGTGCTCTTTAACCCTCCGCTGCCATTTGTGCCCTGCAGCTGGAGAAGAAGCTGAAGGCCCAGATCGATGTCTGGGAGCAGGAGCAGGGCCGCGAGTTCCTGATCGACGGCAAGAAGTTCCTGCAGTTCGTGGAGGAGCAGTGGGAGCTTCACAGGACAGAGAAGGAGAGGGAGAGGGTGGAGCGGGTCAGAAAGCCGCCTTTGGGCCTGGAGTAGCATGCTAGCATTATGTCCGTAACATTATAATGGCTACTAAGATATTTGGGTGGGTTTTTTTTTTTGTTTGTTTTGAAACAGCAACTGAAAAAAAGCAAGCAGACGGAAGAGGACATGCTATATGGCACTGCTATACGAACTCCGTCAAAACGGCGACTCCCGGGAAGCACCACCCCGGGGAAAACGAGAAAGGTATCATTTTATTACTCGCATGTCTGTCACTATCTATTAGATGAGACCGACCTGTCATATTGACTTGCTACATGCTTGTGATTGGCCTTTAACCTCTACCGTAGGCTAACGTAGCCTGTGATTACGCTGCTGGCGGCCCCTGGCTGTTCGAGCTTGTACTGGTTGATGCTGGGAGGACTTTAACATGAAAGCTACCCACGCAACTAACTGTACCCGCCTCTTCCCCAGCTCAACGCCACCTCCAGCATCTCTAGCGCCACTCCTAATAGCACGATGCGCTCCGTTTTTGGAGGAACCATCTGCCATTCACCCATGTCCCGCCCTCCACTCTCTGCAGCCAAGGTTTGTGTAGAAACTGGGTGGACTCTATGACCCAGGGTTCTTGCCTCAGTGAAACACTAGTTGATGACTCTGATTGGGTGGAATTTTTGTCTGTCTCCCTGTCTCTTCCCAAGCCTGGGCTTTCATCACGAACGCCGGGACACGGCAGGCCTCCACGTGGTGCCCTCATGGAGCGTAACAAGGAGAACATCACTCAGGCCCCGGGGTCTCTCCTGAGAGGTGCGCTGAGGACCCCTGCCAGTCCACAGCGTAACTACAGCATAAACTCTATCGCCAGCACCTATTCTGAGTTTGCGGTAATTCTCTATTTTAAAAATACTAAAACTCCTTTTCCCTGGATCTCTTCAGCAACACACAGTCTAGGCAGAGGAATTTCCTTCAAATGGGATTTAATTGGTGTTTAATTGGGGGCAGCGTGTGGCTCAGTGGGCTAAGCCTGTGTGCCTGTAATCATGAGGTCACAGGTTCAAAAACCCAGCCTCAGCATGTCTGTGGGTCCTTGAGCAAGGCCCTTAACCCCTAGCTCCCTGGGCGCTGCTACAGGTGGCTGCCTTTCGCGGACAACTTGATCTACAAAGACCAAGTTGAGGGAGGCGTAAAAATAATTTCCGCACGGGGACAATAAAGGATTGATTATTATTATTATTATTATTATTAATGATTAAACATGGGTAAACGGACGCGTCAGTGATTACCAAAGTCAAGCCATTTAAATGTATATAAATATGACTCATTGCTCTGATGCAATGAATTCCCTTTCAATCTATGTAGTCCTCTCTGTAGTTCATTGCAGTACTGGTCAGGTGGATTTCTGATTCTTCATTCTGTTTTAGAAAGAATATGTGATCCCTGACCCCCGCATCCCTGCCAGGTACTTGCAAGCAAGCCCCCCCCCCCCCACTTGTTGAGTGCATGAGCTGTTAACCACACCCCTGTAAATGCCTAACATTTCAGGTTTTATTTTCGGTGACCAGCCCCCTATTCTCAGCCTTGAGACCAATTTTCTGTGAGTTCCTAATTAGGCTTGACTCTGTGACATCAACCTATATATATGTTTAGAAGAACATAATGTAATCTAAGGTCCTATAAACGATTGAGTAGTCATTAATAAATGTCTTATCTTGATAAATATAAATAAGCAGAAAAAATTGTGTTAAAACTAATCAAAACTGTCACAAAGGCAGAGCTGTGGTTTTCAGCCAGCGGGTCCTTAAAGTGTGACATCATTAAGCGCAGAAGCTGCATATTGAGTGAGCCCCCAGGACCAGGGCAGAGCCCCACTATGCTCAGCCGGGCTGGGCTGTGTGTTGCTGTTTTTACTCTGTCTCCATACTGAGGGTTTCTGGTTAAACGGTCTGTCATACTTGCACTCCATCAATCTAACCACCTATGACTTACCTACCAACTCAGGCTCATGAGTTATGGGCAACCTGCTGCAGACTAATTCATCTGATACTTCTCAGTGTTTCGCTAGCCTTTGAGCTTAGAACCACACTGCTAACTTAGTGTTGAAATTGGTAAAGTAAAAAGTTAGGGACTGGTATCAATCACCTATGCTCTGTCTGACTCTCATCTATTTTAAATGTGTGTATTTGCATAACTTATGGATGTATAATGAAATATACTAAGTTGTACTGAATAAAGTGTCTAATTTGATTTGTCGAATAGTAAGATTAATAATTTTAGTATATTTGTTGATTCTCTAAGTGTGATATGGGGGAGTTGTACCATGTTTTGGTGTAGAACAAGTGGGTTTCAAAGAGGGTTGATCTCGTTTCACATTCTTTTCTTTTTCTCCTCAGCGTGAACTCTCAAAGGCTTCCAAATCTAACTGCAAGACAGGTGCCCTGAACTCTACAATCACTCATCGGTGACCGGGGGGGTTGGGGGGTGAGGGGCACTTCCTGTCACGACGGTTATGAGATATACATGAAGGTAAATCTGACCTTAGGATGAACACTAGAGACAAGCTTATGTAATGACGTGTGTTTTTAAAATAAATTTACACTGTTTTTAATTATTTTTGCACATACCAAAACATGTCTCTGTTAATTAAGCTGGCATGTCTCGTGTATATTAAGCTTAGTTATGACACAGCATTTTGAGCTTGACTGAGTCCTCTTGGCAGAGCTGAATGTAGGTGATGGTTTAGCTATGATGTAAGAATCAGTACGATAGTGTTTGGGTGCGCGGCGAGGCTGTGGATTCCCCCCTCCGAAAGCGTGCCGTTCTGCATGCTCATCTTCATTAACATTTTGCACATTACAGATAGTCGCACTCAGCATTGCTCCTTGTATTTATTCATGGTGCTTTTCTGTTTTTATTCGGACCCTTCTTTGATTGATTTTTGTGCCTGCATTTGCTTTATGAATGGGTAACTCTTCTGGGCTGTTCCAGCAGCCCTCCTGTACACTGTAGTTTACCTGTGGTCCCTCCCTCTACGTTACCTGTCTATTGTAAATAAATGTTTCATTTTTGCGCTTTTTCTGATGGCCCTGTTGTCATATTAAGTAAAGGAACAAAAACTTAAAATCTACATGTACTGTCTGGAGTTTAATTTTACTGTAGATACACTACGGGTGTTAAATCATCATTGTGGAGTTGTGTGACACAATGGTTGCGATTAACATGTAAAAACATTTTCAGCTCCAGTAGCGATGTTTGCCGTATCAGACATAGATCTGACTTATAAATGTTTGTCACTTGAGCTTGTTGTTCAGCTCCTTTATGAACAGCTAATAGCAGAAGGAAAACCAGACCCACAGATGAAGAGCCACTGTTTTTCCATCACAAAAGCCATGCAGGGCAAACTGGGAGAAAGACTAAAAAAGTGACTCTTTGGGATTGGGGGGGGGGGGGTAGATTTCTCAGCAGCTTCTCTCCTGGACAAATACTAGACAAAATAGACTGATTCAGGTACATGTATGCATTTGTTAGTGTGGAATCAGAGTGTCGCGGAATGATAGTCCTTAAAAAATGTCTGCAAAGATATTCTTTATTCATGCACGGTCTAGCACACCCCAAAAGTTGCTGGCAGCGAGCATGCCTAGAAATACTACAGTGAGGAGCACAGATCAGCAATGTGATGTAGCAATCTTCTGTTACATTGCATGGATTCTCTTTGAACTAAATGGCCAGTTATATAAAATAGTACCTCAACTAGCGCTACTAAAACCCAGAACTTCCCAGTTCTCTTTCACGTGTTCTAGGTTTAAGTTTTGCATTACTAAGTCCCTTACGCAGTCACAATATTCATTGTCTTTATATTTTTCGGCATTTCAGTTTGAACCGTTTCCGCTCCCGCAAGGAGAATGAGGGCCAGTCGTCGCTTATTAATTGCCTAAGAGTATGACTACCTCTCTACATATCAGTTTCAATGTGAAACTCTTCCAAGTCATTGAATTCAATGTCATTGAGTTCCAATCACTTCCATAGCCACAGGTGTATAAAGTCAAGCACCTAGGCATGCAGACTGCTTCTACAAACAGGAAAGAATGGGTCACTCTCAGGAACTCTGTGAATTCAAGCGTGATACCACCTGTGCAATAAATCTATTTGTTAAATTTCCTTGCTACTAAATATTCTATGGTCATGTATTATAACAAAGTGGAAGCAATTGGGAACAACGGCAACTAAGCCACGAAGTGGTAGGCCATGTAAAATCACAGAGCGTGGACAACACATGCTGAGGCGCATAGTGTGCAGAAGTCGCCGACTGTCTGCAGAGTTAATAGGTACAGACCTCCAAACGTCATGTGACCTTCAGATTAGCTCAAGAGCAGTGTATAGAGAACTTCGTGGAATGGGTTTCCATGGCCGAGCAGCTGCATCCAAGCCTTACATCACCAAGTGCAATGCAAAGAATCGCCAGTGAACTCCAGAACAGTGGAGACATGTTCTCTGGAGTGACGAATCACCCTCCTCTCTCTGGAAATCTGATGGACGAGTCTGGGTTTGGTGGTTGCCAGGAGAACGGTACTTGCCTGACTGCATTGTGCCAAGTTTAAAGTTTGGTAGAGGGCTTGGGTGGGGTTAGGGTTTTTCAGTGGTTGGGCCTTGAACCCTAATTCCAGTGAAAGGAACTCTTAATGCTGCAGCATTGTTGTGTTTTCTACCCATAACAACAACATAATAATCATACAGATAGGAGGTTCACAAACTCTTTTTACTGAAGCA
>JABFEA020000021.1:16295086-16306383 GCA_019775915.2 Cyphomyrus plagiostoma | reverse complement strand
TGGCCCACCCCCGGTCAGCAGACACTGTGGCTCCTCCAATGTCTTCGGAGTGTCCAGAGATTTTTTTGATGTTCCTCCAGACGTCTCTGACGTTATTCTGTTGGAGTGTTGACCCTCTACTGGGGAGTGCAGGTGCTTTGCAGCCAGATTGAGGTGCACTGGATCCATTTTCTGTTTTATCAAATAAAACTGTCTGTTCATGAAAAATGTGCCTATTTGACCAGGAGATTTGATCACAGCCTTATCCAGTTGGTTCAATGCCTTTTTCAAGACAATTACATACAACATTATAGAATTACACAAAATATAGGGATGGTTGCAGATAATGGTCACATTTGTACACTCAATCACATTGTTACATGAAATCTTGCATCATTGACCTGTCGCCAGCTAGTGCGGTAGACAAGAGCATCCTCTGCTGGTCGAAGAAGAAACAGGCAGGACACCAGCAACGGGGGACTCCCTTGTCCTTAAACACTGTGATGTTGCATTTCTTTTCAGTTGCTCTTAAAAAAAAAACCCTATAATACACAAATGACAGATCTGACCCAGGATCTCTGAACCATCTCTGTAGGAAAGTTAAACCCATAATGCTTATGTCATACTCCCAATACACAGCAGATTCACCGCCGAGTTGACATTTCACTCTGCAGGATAGGACTTTCTGTGATCAGAAGGCTGCCGGTTCAAATCCCCTGGCTGGCAGAGTGATTGTGTCGTTAGGCCTTTGATCGGAACCTTAACCTACAGCGGTGCTGGCTCACCCCACACTCTGCTGCCAAGCTGAGCTCACACCTGGGTCTGTGCACCTCACAGGACATTAACATGAGATATGTTAATATCCTGTTCATTCATATTCATCCTGACATCAGTTTCTAGTGCTTCACCTGCTTATAAATCACATATTAAAGAGTGTTTATCTGTGACAACTTCCTGCAAATCAGTCATCTTTATCCCAATTTTTAACAGTAACGAACTACAAGCATGTGTGTACTATTCAACAAAACGCAAAGGTAGGAACATGTGGATACATTTTTATTGAAACGGGTACATTTGCAAATCTATAAAGATTTTATGAACAAAACAAATTATTTTCAGCTTTTCAGCAATTACTTCCAGGTATGCATTTCCAAATCAGTAATTTGCTTTCCCTTCAAATGAGCCCCAGACCCAGAGAAGGACGTAGGAGGACGATGACAGTGAGGGTGGCCTGAATGCTCCAAAGGCGTTAGGCCTGTTAGCTGTATGCTGCTTTAGATGTCCAATAAGGAACTCTTAAAGCACCCGGAATCTAACACATTCCATCTCCACCAATACCCGCGAGTAAGGGCTGCTTCAGGTCTGTGCCACTGAAACATGGAGCAGGCCTGTCCAGACGTGTATGTCACAGGGGAATGTGGGAGATGTCTTATACCCCCGAAATACAGCAGCAACTCGACTGTAACAGTTAAAAAAAACTCAGTCAGCGTTTAAATGTGTTCTATAAAAGGTGCTGGTTTCGATGACTGTAATGGTATATCTTTTATTTTTCGGGGCTGTGCTCAAGGAAAAGAGTCATCTGACATTTCGGCACAACTTTCAGCAAAAAAGTACTTCACGTTGTAAGCCAAGAGGATCACTACAGAAACACTGGAATAACTATGTGCCCAGAGTTTGCGGCGTAGTTTAACACTGGCTTAACCTGGTTAATATGAACCCCTTCAACTTACCAAACCATTTACACTCTATCATTTTCAAAATAAAATTTTACATTTCAATTTTTAGCCAAACAAAAAAAAAAACACCCCCTTTACAGACTTACCCCCCCCAGTTAATATAAAGTAGATTTTTAACCTGGCGAAGACTGGTGGTAACTCAAGGCCTAGTGTCCAAGATACAGGAACATGAAAGGCCCCCCGGAGAGTGTGAATCGGCTGTCTGCAGTGTGCACTCCAGCAACAGAGAAGCAGCCTCGGTCTGCATTCTAGGTCACAGATCAGGTATTTCCCGCCAGTCCCAAGCTTCCCCTACAAACGGGGACACTCAGGCTCGATGTCAGCGACTCCACGTCAGTTATTGGCGGCGTCTGCCTGCCTGGGCCAGTTCTCTTCCTCATTTCCAGAATCAAAGTCCTCCTCATTAGAGTCCTTTGCGGGCGCTCTGAGGGGCAGAATGATAGTCATAAAATTTAATCAAATAGATGAACCAGAATCCCTGCTGTGTATCTTTATACCCCACAGAGCTTCAAGCCTCATGCTGAGGGTCAAAACTCACATCCCAAGCTCAAAGGCTCAAATCAGACCCTTGCTCAAGGTTCGGATACTTGCCTTATGTACCGAGGTTCTGATAGGCCATAAACCACATCTTTAGTAAGTTCCACGGCCATGATATCTGAATGTGGGACCTCAAACATAGGTTCTAGCAGCAGTTTCTCCTACAAAGACAACGGCGGGTCACACACATGGAAGTCAAACAAGCAAGACAGGTACGTCAATGGGTCTAGATGTCATTACCATGATGGATCTAAGGCCACGAGCTCCAGTCTTCCTCTCAAGTGCCAGTCTAGCTATGGCCCGCAAGGCATCCGGGGTCACAGACAGTTGACACTGCAAAAAGGAGTCCAGCTGACATCACTCTCTGACGTGTATCATTGTTGACAGTGCGAATTATCAAAAAAAACTATCGTTGGGGCTTAGAAACCCAAGACATAATGACCAAAGTGGTTTAAACCAACCAGTATGGATGGATAGATGAATGTAGTACGTGATGACTTAGTACCATTACCAAGAGCGAAATAGTAGGATACCTTGTCCATGCTGAAAAGCGCTTGGTACTGGGGCACCACTGCATTCCGCGGCTCCGTCAGGATGCGCACCAGCGTGTCCTCGTCTAGGCTGTGGAGAGGCACCACCACGGGCAGCCGGCCCACGAACTCGGGGATCATGCCGAACTCAATGAGGTCACGGGCTTCCACATGCCGGAGGAGCCGGTCCCGCTCCTCCATTTCCTGCACGGTGTCCACCTCGCCGCTGCTGTTGGCCAGGTCGGCTGCGGCTGCCGCTCGCCGTCCCTGGCCCAGGTTGGAGGGGCTGCCAAAGCCCAAGTACTGTCGGGGATTGGGAAATAAGTCATTGTTTTAGCCCATTAACTCTAGACACACCAATTTAATTCATACCCTTCACATGTGTCACACCTTCTCATTCTTCCTGCGGCTGATTATTCTGTCCAGCCCGTTGAAGGCTCCAGATGCTACAAAGAGGATGTTTGTCGTGTCCACCTGCACCGTCTCACCCCTCAGTTTTCTGGAGTTCTTCTCAGGGACGTTGACGATGGTGCCCTCCAGCAGCTTGAGTAAACCCTACAACACGTGGGTGAAAACCGACACAACCCCTTAACGCTGAAGAAGAAAGACGCAGAGTCAAGCTCTCTCCAATATCCTTGTGATTCTTGACTCATAAAAATGGTCTAGATACAGGAAGTCAATAAGGGAACATTCCATAAACATTGCAGAATCCACAGACTGCATCTTAAATTTCATAAGACATGATGTACACAACCCCCCAGCAACAGTCAGAACTGATGATGATCTTGAATCCACACCGAACTGTTGAACTAACCTGCTGCACTCCTTCCCCGCCCACATCACGCAGCTGGTGGATTCCAGGAACGCTGCCAATCTTGTCTACCTCATCCAGGAAGACGATGCCTGGAAGGAAAACGTCAGCACTGACATCTGCGAGGTGTCATAGAGCTCACAGGCAACGAGGAACTTAAATGAAGGTGCCTCAGCTCTAGCAGATGGACATGAATGACTGGTAAAGACCCAAGGTGTCACACCTTGCTGCGCCTTCTCCACTACGTAGTTGGCATCCTGAAGCAGTTTTGCGATCACAGACTCAATGTCCTCTCCCACATACCCCGCCTGAGTCAGCGTGGTACAGTCGCAGATGGCAAAGGGAACATCCAGACATTTCGCAAGAGTCTGAGCCAAAAGTGTTTTACCTGGAAATGCCACAATATTAGTACAACATCTTCGAGATAAACCGATACCCCATTTGACTTCCGGCCGACTGACCTGACCCGGTGGGACCTAACAGCACAATGTTGCTCTTCTCAAGCTTGATGTCACTGTGTGGAGAGTCCAGCACCTCCCCTCCTCGCTTCTCCTGAGGCGGGTGTTGGTTCACCTGCTGTTGCATGGAGGCCCCCAAGGCATTACCATGGGGACTAATCCCTGCAATTTGGAGCAGCTCTGAAATAAAAGGGGACCAATCTGTGGGGCTGGGAATATGACTGAGGGGTTGGAGCTACAAAACGGGATCATGCTGCAGTTTCAGGCAAACATCAAGCAAGGAACACAACCTATAGGACAGGGGTCTCCAACTCTGGTCCTGGAGAGCTACCATCCAGTAGGTTTTCTATCATACCCGGCTTTTGATGAGCCCCACTAGTTCTCAGGTAAATACCAGCAACAGGTGTGGCTCATCAGAAGCCAGGTAGGATAGAAAACTTACTGGACAGTAGGCCTCCAGGACCGGCGTTGGTGACCCCTGCTCTAGGATATATTTCATTCATGTTTCACATGGCTGCGAGTTCTCTCCAGGCACCAGAGGTGGAAAGGTGGTTTCAACCAACGAGTTCAGTCATTCTTGCCAAAAGCAAACACCACTACTGCTGGCAACATGTCAGATTGAATACAAAGACGACACATTAATTTCAGAGCCTTTTTGTATCGTTTCGTGAAAAACTACACCCTTTGAGTATCCAAGAAATATGAGTCTCGCTCTACACTCCTGTACAGGAACGAATATGGCTAAAGGAAATAACAAGCACCAACCTCGCCCTCTGAAGCGAATGCATTACATAACTATGCTCGTACTCAAAACCTTTCATTCTGTTCCCTGTCACACCACCAATAACCAGGTACAAGAGGACGTTGGCCAGCACAGCACCTCTTTCAGACAGACGAGATACATGGGGATAACCAGAAGCTATCGAATGTTGCTATGCTATTAACCGAATGTCCTCAGTCTGTTATTGTACAGAATTTGTGGGGAAAAAGGAATCCTTCCACCTTGGAGCAGTGATACCCTTAGAAGAGAGGAACCCCAATGCTTACTGGAGGAAACCAGCCTCAAAAAGTTTCAGGTAGGTCAAGAGAGTAGGATAAACTGGGACAATATACAACGGAACTCTTCAGACTAGGGCATTGTAACAGCCAAAAAAAAAAACCAACATGTATGACAGGACATGACGATTTTAGAGAAGAAATCCCGGCATTAATGTTTGCGAAGTCGACAAGTGTGTTTCAGTGTGAAGCAGGATTTTTGGCATTTGTACAATTCTGTCAAACTTGTAGGAGCATAAAAGTCATCGCACATGGTCAAATTATCCAATATCTACCTCTGTTTGTCGGGAGTGAATATGCGGATGGAATCGTCACTTACTTGTGAATCTGTACTCATCCTCCCGTCTTCGTATCTCTAGCTCTATAGAGAGAGGATGAAAGTCATCACATCAGGAGCCTCCACCAAAGCTGGAACCTAAAGCATGCTTCCCTTTAGCATCCACCTTTAGTGCTAGGCTTTAGCATCCACCCACAGCACTCACCTTCAGTGTCAACCCTTTAGAATTTGCCCTCTAACGTCAACCCTTAGCATCCACCCTTAGCACTCACCGTTAGTATCCACCCCTAGTTTTCACCCAGTAAAATTTGCCCTACAGTGTCCACCCATATCTCTCACCCATTAGAATTTGCCCTATAGGGCGTTTTTCCACCGTACCAAGTACCGTACTTTTAATACGGTGAGAAAACACCGAAAGAACGGTACTTCGAGGTGCTGGTTTTACACTGTCAGAAAAACTGGTACCGGTGCCGAATTACATCACAGCAAGAGGCAGGGGTTTCTTGTACTGAATTTGAAAAATGGCTGTAGTATATTATATGGCTTGGCGACGTGCAATATTAATACCAACATCCCATGTTATGCACATGCAATTCTTACATCGCTAGTTAGCTATATTAAAATAAGGCTTTTTCTTGCTTTCAATTCTGTATGGACATTGTTGCGTAGGGGGATAAGTTTTGCTAAAATATTTGTAATCTTATTCTGTCATAGGAAAAAAACTTTCCAAGCTTTGCAATTTTAATTAGTATTCCTTTTATAGATTATTATATGTTTAAAGATCAGTTTAAAGTTTACCTGCCTTGCTTTTGCATGAGCACTGCATACGTTCTTCGAGACAATCATAATCATTTTCATCTTTGGCGTTTAAATCACCTGAAGACAGGTGTTGAGGAATTTATGAACTCTGTTTCTGTTCAAATCACAACACTGTATTTATAACAAAACCACATCGCTAGGAGGACAGCAAGATATATGCGTGCCGTACTAGTATATTCAACAAAATATTTCTTCATTTCCTGTTATACCATCCAGATATTTTTGTTGCGTATGTTCTCACAACCTAATTATCGTATTTTTTTTTTTATTTTTTTACCCAATTTATCATTATTTTCTGAATTCACAGTTGTAGCATTTGTATTGCGTTTCAGTGGCTGACTGGTTATGCAAATAATCAACAAAGAAAGCATCTCCAGTCCCACCCCCAAAGTACCAAAGAAGTACCCCAGCTGGTTTGGCACTTTGGGTACTGGTACTTGACCAGAAGTCAATGGAAAAGGGAAAGTACCGTACTTGGTGCGGTGGAAGTGCGCCCATAATGCCACCCTTTGCTGTCCTCCCTTAGCGCTCGCCCCTTGCCGTCCGCCCTTAGCGCTCGCCCCTTGCCGTCCGCCCTTAGCGCTCGCCCCTTGCCGTCCGCCCTTGCCGTCCGCCCTTAGCCGTCCGCCCTTAGCGTTCGCCCTTAGCGTTCGCCCCTTGCCGTCCGCCCTTAGCGTTCGCACTTTGCCGTCTGCCCTTAGCGCTCGCCCATTGCTGGCCCCCCTCTTCTGTCCACACTTAGCGCTCACCCTTTACTGTATGTCCTTAGTGCTCGCCCTTAGTGCCTGCCCTTAGCACTCACCAAGCCTGATTCCCTTGACATCAGCTCCACCAGCATTTGTGACAGCAGCACATACATGAGAGGGTGGGGCGGTTGGACAAGTTAACATATGAAACATTGTACAAATGCCAAACTACATGGCCCTAACCAGTACATGGGTGTGCTTAGGGGGCCGTCTTCTCTATGCAGTGACTCATTTCTTCAGAAAGGCCGTTTTTAATCCAGTCTGTCATGTTGTCAACTCAATGCTGGATTCCAGCTCATCACACATGAATGATCAGTAATATACTGAAAGATGATTGATTCCTAATGTAGACCATGATGTCATAAGCTGATATCAAAGATTATAATCAGGCACTTTCATCGATATTGGCTACCTCAGCCCACGTGTAGGCCTGTTACGATAAACGATAAATCAATTAATTGCACAATACTTAAAATAAGGTCGATAATTTTTCCAGCCGCGATAATTTTAATTTGCATGCTTGTTTGCTTTCCTCGTGTCTCTCTCTACCAAATGTGAATATCGGCTCTTTTTAGCAAACCGGCTCATTTGTCTCAGCTCACCAAGAAGAGCCGGCAGTTTTTGCTCCTAAAAACCCACCCCTCTCTTCGTTTAACCTGATGCTGATTGGCGTGACCTGATTTCAGCTTGTTAAAAATACGATGCCTTCTCGTGGGTGGGCTTTTTCGGAAGACAAGGTGTTCTGGTCACAGTCGTCCTTAATGTTTAGCCGGACAATTCTATAAACATTAATAAAACGGCTCTTGAACAGGAGCCGGCTCCCATCATTCACTAAAAAGAGTCGGCTCAAAGAGCAGTCTCCTTCGCAAAGGACCCATCACAAGTAATGACGCGTGAACTCTCGTGTCAGTGGGCTCTTTGCACGAAAGCGTCTGCCTTCATGGAAATGCCGCGCATTTCCAGTCTGTGAAAAATGGCATTGGTTTGTACATGCCGTTTACAGGACTTGCCCAAACTTATGATCAACGACGTACATCAGTTATGTAAATCCTTCTCCAAAGTACCAACGAGTAAATTAAAGAATGGTTAACTTAATATGGTCTATATTTGCTTAAGTACACATTTCGTTAATCTGTGTTTGCTATTCTTAGTGTCAAACAGAAACACGGGAACAGGAGAAGTTGCTGCTTTAGATCCATGAAGAAGCACGACAAACAGCGTAGTGTAAAAGTATGGCAGCACTCATATTTTGTCAGAGTTCTAATTAAAGCTGTTCAATATTCAGATTTATGTTATATAGACTCATCAAAGCTTATGATAAACCGCCATAAAACGAGCCACGGAGACGCTGCAGCAAATGCTTTCAGACAATGTTGTGAAAATATTGTATAAATAAAATTGAATATTTAGGTACAGTACTATACTGTATTATATAGCGTATTTTAATTATACACAGTTCAGTAATTTAATTTGTACAGTACTGTAATTTGAAAAGCATTTGAAATGGTTATACTGTATTTTGCAATCAAAATTAGTGACGCTGTCCGTTTTATTACCTATTATTCATGTAAGAAATATACACGTGTCAATTAGATTGTCATAAAAATTGATTATGATGATCATCCACTTATAATTATCAATTTCGCCAAGGCAGACATGTTCACTATAAGCGGTACGGTAAAATATGGCAATATATTACATGAAATGTGAGTATAAATATGTTTGATTTTCTGAATTTCACAGAGGTTTACATGGAAACTTAAAACTCGATTGTATTTTGAGGACGTGGTGCACTTAGGAAATTATTATTGTTTTTTTAGCTTCTGAAACACAAGTTTCTCCTTTCCTGCGCTCATAGTTACTCAAACCGGAAGAAAGTGAGCTGTATTTCGCACTGGATATGACATCACCGCAATGTTATTGTTTATCGCAATAATTCCTGGGACAATTTATCGTCCAGCAAAATTTGTTATCGTAACGGGCCTACCCACTTGGCCCAATTTACATCAGTTGATGTGTGGAGATTTTTCGAAACAGAAACTCAAAGTGGCCTGAAAGCCACCTGCAGCGTTTGCAAAGCTGTCCTTTCAAGAGGATGCAGCAACAGAGCATTGCTTAATACAGCTAATCTAATTAGCTACTTGCAGAAACATCCTTAGAAACTATACTGTGAAATCGCCAGGCTTACTCAGATGAAGAATGCACCAAACCCTACTGTATATGTATGTATATTTAAATATTTATTAAAATATCAACCTGGCACTGGGAATCAGCAGATATAAATACCAAAAGGATTGGACAGGGGTACCAAAAATGTGGACTGGCTCATCCATAACTGTATATTTTGAAAAGCAAATAAAAGGATGGCATCATTGTGTGTTTTTTCTTTCCATGATTAATGCATTCACACCTTTTCCTCAGCCCTCACTTCCTGGTGACACACGACTGGGTGCAGCACCGAGATTGTGGTCCGACCTGAGAAATGGCTCTGCATGCTGAATTCCATGCGTGTCTGACACATGGAACTGACCCAGGAACGGAAGAAAAAAAAAAACAGCCTAGAGCTGTAAGATACAGAGTCCAGTTTAATGGCACAGAGTGACTTAGTAAAATCAGTGAGATTCATTGGCTGTAAAATCATTCCTTAAATACAGGTTTTGGGGGACTAATTTAACCTGCACTACCAAACCCATCTAACTTACAGACATCCAACCTGTGAGCAAGCAGCTCAGTTTGCCGTCAAAACTCCACGAAACAAAACTGCGAAGCGTTCAATGTGGACAGAGGGCAGCCGCCGCAGGCATGTGGGGCCCCTTCAGGAGCAAACTGGCTTTTGGGTTCCTTGCAAAAACCGCCCTCACCTCTGGGAGTCAGACTGGCCTGCTTGTCCACTTCCACTTGCGGCCTGGAGCTGGCAGGGATGTTGTTGTAGATGCGCTTGTAATGGTTGTACACAGCCACGGACAGTACCTTCTTGGCGTGAGACTGGCCCACCACGTACTTATCCAGATAGGCGTAAATCTGTAATGAAATAAGAGCAAGCCTAAGTTTGGCTGAAAACAGCACGGGCGCCCAGGCTGACAGGACGCACGACATCTGGAGTGAACACTTAACATCTGGATTATAGGGTTCTTCCCCTTCTCAGTTCACAGGTCCCTAAAAATCAACCTCATTCACACCCAGTAAAAGGACCCCTACACTAGATTTTCTTAACATCCACAAATCCAGCCAGCGTGGGACAGGCAGGATTAAAGAGCGAGGACGGCTGACCAGGCACCCAAATGTGGCTCACCTTCTTCGGGGGAGGGGGGGGCCTCTGCTGGAAGGCCAGCTTAACGGCCTCGGCAGCTGATTCCGGGTCCTTGTTCAGGCTTTTCTTGGAGTCCGTTTCGGAGAGCACCACGAAGAAGTGCTGGCATTTCTCACATTTCACGAAGCGCGTGGATGCTGATGAACCGGAGGGGAGAAAAGAGGCCACAGAGAGCAGGCAAAGGACCACGTTAGGGGAAGTGACACAAGCAGGACTAAATGCACACTGATGAATCACCAGCAGGCACTGGCCTCTCGGGCACAGAGGAAAGTACAATCCCAGAGAGACAGTGAACTAGGGCCAGCAATGGGGGCCCGTATGCAGCCTTGGTGACCGTGTGAGCTGGACCGACCAGTACAGTGACCGCGTGACCTGGACCGACCAGTACAGTGACCGCGTGAGCTGGACCGACCAGTACAGTGACCGCGTGAGGTGGACCGACCAGTACAGTGACCATGTTAAATAGGGTTCAGACTGAGCTCAGATGGTCCATGGAAATATATGGCCTTCAGTACTCTACTACAAAAAAGACTAAACATTTTTTGCAGTAAAGCATCAGATAAATTGGAAAAGAAAAACTAAACATGGATAATTAGGAAAAAAAAAAACATACAAACGTAAATTATGTATATACACAAAAAAAAGGTATCTACATCTTTGTGGGGACTCTCCATTCATTTCTATGGGGAAAACCCTGATCCCAACAATGACAACCTTAACCCGAACCCAGCCACCAAACAAAATACTTTTGGCATTGTTAGTTGTTTGACTGCAGTCAGAGATTTTTATAAAATTGAGCCTGGATGAACACACACACACGCGCGCACACACACACACACACACTTACAGACAAATGTCTCCACGTGAGTGCAGGGGTCCCCACATTTGGGGCAGCGCAGGTGGGCCCCCCCCTTCCCGCTACCTCCCGAACCCGCTGATCTCTTCCCACCAGCGTCGCTGATTGTCTTCTGCATATGAAGAGAACACATAACACATGGGGGGGTGGGGGGGGGGGCAGCGAAAAAAGGTGTTCTTGGT
>JABFEA020000021.1:16282736-16295076 GCA_019775915.2 Cyphomyrus plagiostoma | reverse complement strand
CCCCCCCCCGGGGGCCGCCCCCCCCCGCTCTTTACCCCCGCCCCGCCCGGCGGTGGGGGGCCCCCACCACCAACCCCCAACCCCCCCCCGGGGGGGGGGGGGGGGCCCGGCAGCGAAATCAGGTGTTCTTGGTACCTCTAACATTTCAGAATACAGTAAGGCACCAAAAAGGAAGACTTTTACATTAACCTAACCCTTTTATCCAAAGTGAATCGTTACATTGTGTCATTATGTACATTGTCCCTAGGATTTGAACCTTTGTGCTATTATTACAGTACTATACTTGTTGAGCTACATGAATTATTCAACTCAGAAAACAAGCATAAATTGATTTACCTTTCCACCATCACCATCTTTAGACATTCCATCTTTCGAGGCAGAATAGACCGGTGTCACCGAAAATAATCTGACAGGCACTCGGCACGTCAAGGTGCCATCATGTGGCACCACTCTGCCCAGGGCCACCAGCTGAGCGCGAGTGCAGGAGATCCCTGCCAATGTGATCAGATCGAGGCCCAGACTTAGGAGAATAGGAACAGACTTATCAAAATGCATGAACATATATTAGGTCTAGTTTGAAAAACATGAAGCTAATCACTTAACACACTCGTATAAGAATAATCGGCAACTGGTTCACTAATAAACTAATTTAAATAAAATAAAGGACGGCTGATGTTAAAATTACTGAAATCTGTCACATCATCATATAGTTAGGAATAAACATTAAGACATTGTGCCTGAACTAGTAAACATGCAGAACATTGTCAGCTAACTGACACGTATGCCCAAGGCCGACAGTAAAATTAAACATTAAATAATCTTCCAATCTGTTGTCCACGTCAGTAATGCTTTGGGTCCGGGTGCAGTTCACCTTTAAAAGTCCCCCGGGTTGACAGGCAAAAACAGTCTTCCTCACCCCAGCAAAAAAAATTCACGTTTCTCCCCCGGCTTCGGGAAAGCTGGTCTGATTTTATCAATACTTTAGGTCTCATTTCCTCAAAAGGAATGGGTTTTCGGTCAAACTGAATTTACACCTAAACGCAAACTATTAATAATAATAATAACAACAACTTTATTATTATTACTATTATTATTATTATTATTATTATTATTATTAGCCGATTTGCTGCTTGTTGACAGCTCGCGACGTGGGCAATGTCCGCGATAAAACACAAATCGATCCACGACCTGCAGCTAGCAATCCGGCCACTTGCCAATAAAGTCATATAACAAACAACTAATCACTTTCTACTAATAAAATAATAAGACAAAAACAAACACGAGTTCAAATCGCACTTACCCCTCTGCGCCGATCTTATTAACAATCTTGCTGCCGAAGTGCAAGTACAGGACATTTTGTCCTAAAGGTTCTGCCAAAAAAAAAACAAATACAAGAGTATTAAAAAAAGGCACCAGATTCCTGCTGCGAAGCGATCAAACGAGAAAACGGGGCGAAGTGAAGCAGCGCCGATCTGGGTATTCGGAGGTAGGCCAAGGCCCGCCAGATAGAAACGAGAAAACGATCAAGCCGGATTAATAGTCAGCCATGGGAAAAGAGATGATTATAGTGTGTAAACAAGACCAAGTTCACGGTACGGTCGCCTTTCGAGGTCCTTTAGTGGACATCGGCCGTGATCCCGAACCAAAAAGCCCCCAGCTTTACACCAGGCAACAGGAGTTTTAAGCGAGACAGCAGGAGGAAGCTACCAGCGGATAGCGGCGGCCGCCGAGACCCCTCCGAGCCAGGCCGCCCCCCAGCACCCCCCAAATGACGGCGCTTCCTCACGTAGGTGGGCTTTCACGGATAGGGCCGGTCAGCGTCAGTACGGAGCGGCTTACGGTGCTGCGGCTCAGGCTTCGCACCGCTGGGGTTATTCCGCGCAGGTCTGTTTGCATCACATGTCACCTAGAAAGGAGGGGAGAATCGGGTTAGCCGGAGTACGGAGGCCGGGAAAGCCCTGAGGGAGGGTACCCGCTGCGGCTAGCTGGCGTTTCCAAACTGCAAGCAGAGGAGACTCTTACGACTGCAAATCTAGTCTGTAACCCCCCAGCAAGGAAGAACGTTATTTTTCTTTAGTGAAAATTACAACGATGTAATGTAATATAATATATATATATATATATATATATCCTTAGTTTTTTTATTTTTCGATTTTTATATATATATATATATATATATATAGACACACTATCACCAGTATAGGAAGGATAATGTGTCGATATGTCCATTATCAATATGATAATGTCCAGCATCTACTAATACAGGGCTGCCCAGCTCCAGTCCTGGAGGGCCAGAGCCCTGTACATTTTTGGGTTTCCCTTCATTTTCAACTCCTTGTGATAATTACGTTCTTGAGCTGAATAATTTATGGTGGAACAGGGAAAGAACTAAGCTACACAGGGCTCTGGCTCTCCAGGACTGGAGTTGGGCACCCCTGTACTAATATAACAAAAAACTATCAATTACAGGTTTAGACACTCAGGTCGGAAGCCAAACACAACGATAATAATGATGGCGAATAATGAATCGTAGACATGGCTAGAATCCCAGTCAACGTATCCTTAATATTTTATTTCTCAATATAAGTGCGAAATTAGTCATTTCGGTGCTCAGTCTGGTTGACACCACCCTGTCCTCGTGCAGATCAGCAGGCAGCAGCTCTCGCGCGTGGTTATCCGTGACGCAGCGAGGGCACCCCCTCCGCCCCTCGTGTGCAATGCGGAAGTACATGCACGAACTTGTCACTCTGTCGCGAGCGAAGCACACGGAGCGCGAGGGGTCCAAAGGGGTAAATGCGATCTTGTGACAGCGGCTGCTTCAAATAAGGGCGAATGGAGTCTTAGTTACAAACGGTAATGAGTGATTATAATCGTTTTTTAAACTTTGCTGCAGAGTAAAGACCAGGCGTTCTGTCGGACTTTCCCGTCGTAATGCGAGTTAGAATTAGGCTTGCTTAAGTTTCGCTTTGTTACTTTCTCTTGTGCAATTCTTTGGTGTTATGTGAAGTGCTTTTCAGTTGACCCTTGTGATATGTGCACCACCGATATTAACGTATGGCACGTCGCAATCTTTTTGCCCTCTTTTCGATAGATTTTATTGTTGCTATATTTTTGTTATGTTTCTGTGATTTTAATTTTTCTTCATAAAAACTAATATAAATTCCCTTGCACCAGATATGGATGAAATAAGTCAATCTCCTGATTATATCTGGTTCCGAAGCACAGTTCCGCTCAAACGAGTAAGTAATTTTTTCTTATATTAACACTCCAATATATCTGGACTATGTTAGCCTATATTTTGCTGCTAGTTACATAATTACAGTGGGTTTTAATTGATATTTACCTAAAGGAGCCCACTTGTATTATGCAGTGTTTCGCTCTTGGTCTCGCAACAGCTGTAGTTGATCCTCTTGTAGATCGTTGTGGATGACGATGACAGTAAGGTATGGTCGCTGTACGATGCTGGTCCCAAGAACATTCGCTGCCCCGTCGTCTTACTTCCGCCCGTCAGCGGAACGGCCGATATCTTCTTCCAGCAGGTTCTGGCCCTGACCGGCTGGGGCTACAGAGTTATCGCGGTGAGCACCACTTTCCTGACGTCGCACTGTTATACTAAAATAGCTACCTGTTGGATGGTCATTTAGATGACTTAGATATTCCTGTATTCGACTGTAATATTGGATTACTTACGATTAATCGTGTTTCCCGTAGCTCCAGTATCCAAATTACTGGGATCTACTTGAATTCTGTGATGGATTCAGGAAGCTTCTGGATCATTTACAGCTGGACAAGGTTTGGCAGACCTCATTGCTTTGTAAAAAAAAGTTTCCATCAGTGCATTCATGCTTATTGTGTTTGATGGTAAAATAAGCCTTTCATTTTTCTGTTAGGTACATCTGTTTGGAGCGTCCCTAGGTGGTTTCCTGGCTCAGAAATTTGCAGAATATACTCACAAATCTCCCCGAGTGCACTCCCTCATTCTCTGCAACTCCTTCAGTGATACTTCCATTTTTAATCAGACTTGGATGGCAAACAGGTGACTGAGTCCCATCCTCCTGACCGCTCCTCATTTGGGGCGCCAGGCCTCATTGCCGGCTGGTGAGCCCTTCATAACAATCTCCTCTCCTTGCACAGTTTTTGGTTGATGCCGGCCTTCATGTTGAAGAAGATTGTCCTTGGGAACTTTGGGAGTGGACCTGTAGATCCGGAAATCGCCGATGCCATAGACTTCATGGTAGATCGGGTAAGACAGACGGCCCAGAGTGCCCTGTCAGTGATGAATTTTCCATCTCATGTCTAGATTCCCATGATTTGATGCATAAGCATTGAGTTTTTGCTATTTCATTCAGTAGAAATCTGCCCTGTGCCCTAATCTGCCCTAATGCATTTTTTAATACCTATTCCTATAAGAGTACTTTACAGGTGAGACTTCAATAACTCAACTCAAACAGCACTTATTTTTTGGCTGTGGGAGTCTTTTTTTAAATACCTCACGGTCATTTGGAATAAGGCATGTGTACTGTACTCCCATGATGGATGACGCCGGCGCAGGTGCGTGTTTTTGTATGGGAAGCATTTTGGATATAACCGCAATGAGAGATGTGATTTTCTGTTCCTTTATAAGCTGGAGGGTCTGAAACAGAGTGAACTGGCCTCGCGACTGACTCTGAACTGCCAGAATTCCTACGTGGAGCCTCATAAACTGAGGGACGTCACGGTGACCATAATAGACGTAAGCTCTCTATTGTATGTTAGCTGTTTCCACCATGGCTGCCCGGTTTCACACAGGTAGGCTTACAGCTCTGCACGTGTCTGTCTTTCTCCGAGGTCTTCGATCAGAGCGCGCTCTCCCAAGAGGCCAAGGAGGAGATGTACAAGCTGTACCCAGACGCAAAACGAGCTCACCTCAAAACGGGCGGGAACTTCCCTTACCTTTCACGGAGTGCGGAGGTCAATCTCCATATCCAGGTATGGCCGTAGTCCTTGGGATTTATTCACGAGACCCTACATGAGTCATGGGGGTGAGTTAATTTCTTGGGTTGCATCACAATAACTGTACCAATTTGAAATCAGTACTTTTAACCTCCAAAGCGTCATCTACCCAATACACTGTGCTCTGTCATCACATCCAGGTGGGGGTGTCATGGGGGGGCAATCGTGGGCCATGCCCCTAAATGAGCCATTGTGCCCCCCCTCCAAGCACCACTCACTAAGCACACTTTTTCATTATATATATTTTATTTTAAAAGAAAGCTGTTCATCTGAAAACAAAAACATCTTGAATATTTAATGTTTGAATATTTAATATTTAATCATTTGGTTTGTGTTAAAAAAGAGTCAAGACACCCCTTAAAATGCATTTATAATATTTAGGATCTCATACATGGTTTAAGTACAAAGTTTTGATAAAAGAAACCATGGAGTTGAAGAATCAAAACTAGGGAGACTTCAGTGCTGTGCTGTTATAGAGGAACTGAAAGCCAAATTCTGACAGGTGCATAGTTTTTTTTTTTTTAATTATTTAAGATAATTTTCATGTCTATGTATTTTGCATAAAAAGAACAATGGTAAACCATGTATGGTAATTATTCCTTATCCAAAATTAACTTTTTTACTTTTCTATTAATAAAACAATTTCATCCGTGGAGACCTAGGCGACATGTAGCGCTCATCTAAGTGGCTGTGTTTGACCTTTGACCTCTGACTTCTGCCGCAGATTCACATGCGGCAGTTCCACGAGACGAGGTACGCAGCTCTCAGCCTGGCCTTGGTGAGCACAGATGAGGTGCAGCCGGAAGCTCCCGGCTCTAACAGGGCCGGCCAGTGAAAAGAGGACCGGTGACACTCCTTCCCCATTCCGTGGCTGGGACTGGCTCACTGCACTGTCTGGAAAGCTACTACGGTCTGAATGCTGTTCATAGTGGCCTCTACTGGTCTGTAAACTCAGAGACATCAGGGAGGTGTTCCACAAAGCAGGATGTCTCGGGTAGCTGTGATACCTTAAGCTAGAAATCATGATCGTCCAATAGGAATGCTTCTTACCTAAACTCTTATTGGACGGTCGTCCCTTCATGAAGTTAACCCAGCTAACTGAGAAATCCTGCATGGTGGAGGACCTGCCTGGCCTGGTTTCGAATCCTTTCTACTTCAAGATACTGTTTGTGACCATTCAATAGCATAATGACATGTGAAAAGGCATTCTGTTGCTTTGCCGAAATCTATTTTTGTAAGCACTGCTACTGTATATAACCATAAATTGCCTGAAAGCCTTTGTTTTAAGAGACTTTTCTATTTTTTCTATGTGAATTCTTTAAAGACTCTTTTGACTTGGTTATGTTTAAATGTTACCATTGAGCGAACGAGTACTGTTTCAGTGTCAGGAAAACACTGTTTCTGGAGCTAATATTTAATTTTCCTTTAAAATAAAACATGCTTCATTGCAGATTGCTTGTGATTAGTTATATTAAAGTGACCTCTGTCAACAATAATCTTTAACCAAGGAGCAATTAATCCTTAAATTCCATTGTTCGGGTTGAAAAACATATTTAATCTTGAACAAAAGTCCTCCTATGTCAGCACATGTTTAGATACAGTGCTGTGTTTCTGTTTAATCTTTAATCCGTTGTTTGGGACTGCGGCTGGTTGAAGACTCTTGAGCGCTCTTCGGGCCCAGGATTGGCCAGCCATTATTTTCAGTGTTTTGGACCTGGGGCCTGTTTCAGAAAGCAGGATTTCTTGTTTAACTGGATAACTTCTTGGATTTAAGGTAGTCTGGGTTAAAACTTAAGTGAATGAAGATGAAGTCCTTTCAAATCGGGATACCTAACTAATGTGTAGAATCTACGTTCTGGTACGGCACACGTAGCTGCATTCCCTACACCATAGCCTGGCGTGTACCTCCCCAGAAATGTAACTACATATCACCCAGACTCAGATCTCAAGCTGACTGAACAAATGTGGGATGTGCTGGATTAGTCCGATCTATGGAGGCCTCACCTCACAATTTACAGGATCTGCTGCTGATGTCTTGGTGCCAGAAGCAACTGGACACCTTCAGAGGTCTCGTGGAGTCCATGCCTCTATGGGTCAGAGCTGTTGTGGTGGCACGAGGGGGACCTACACAATATTAAGCAGGTGGTTTTAGTGTTTTGGCCAATCGGTGTAGATTTATAATGATGTGTCTTTATGAGCTGGTTTGGGAGCATGATTATTATGTGTACAGATATGCTATTACATTTTTTTATTTAAGGAATTGTGTGTTAATGTAGTTATAAATGCAAGCTCTCTGAGCAATGGAGCAACTTACTGGGTGGCACCGTATCTGCTCACCACTGGCGTCTGACTCATGTACTGTGTGTGGGGTCATCGTGTCTCCGCTGTGGATATGTGACTACGTGAAATGCATAGATTGAAAAATAAGCTTTCTGCGTATTTGGATTCTTTAGGTACTGTACACTTTGCTAGTACCAGGTAGGAGCCTCTTTTGCCTCCAGAACCACAAGATTGGTGTTCAGAGAAGCCATTGTGCACATCACCATTAAATCCAGCTGTCATTTTTGCACTTGTATCCTTCCTGTTAGCTATAATGATTCTGGCCATTCTTCTCTGAACTCCCTAATTAGTCTGGTGTTTTCTAGCTACACAATTCTCTATTAACTGTAGACATTGTAGTTTATGAAAATCTCAGCCATGTTATTGTTGTTTCTCAGATGCTCAGTCGCGTGTGACAGGTGCCTACAATCACCACAGTCACTCATATCAGGTGTCTTAGCCCTTCTAGCACTTACCCTAACAGTCAGTGAACCTGACTTAACTCTGTCTGCATGCTGTATATATACAGTTGGAGCCATGTGATTCTCTGCTTGAAGGAGCTGCCTGTTTCCATTAGAAAGCAACCATACCTAATAAAGTGGCCAAAGAGATCATGTTGTCTGGGAAATGGCAGCTGCCAGGCAACATCCATCCATCTGTCCATTCGTACATCCATCCGTCTTGTATGTCCACTTCTCCTATGTGGCTTCACTGGGGTCCGGATGCTAGGCAACACAACGGGAATATTTTCTCAAGCTCTGTAGTCAGTTTGTGTCCCCATTCAACCCTTTTCAAGTCTGCCAGGTCCAGCTGAGCCAATGAAATGGCCCTCTGTGTTCCTCTGGAGTAATTCAGTCACATGATGCTGCCTTTATTCTCAGAGCCCAAATCGTGGGTCATTTTAAGCGTCTTACTGTGGAAATTACACAAAGAAACGTTACATAAGGTGAAATGCAGTGAATCTGCAGCTGCACATGAACGCAAGCTGGTGCCATAGATGTATCACTGCAGTTTGTTCATGTTATTTAAATGAGTTTCTTTGTTAGAAATGACCGTTATACAGTTTCACCAACTACAGGTATCAGCTGTATGTTGCTTTTAAAAATACCTCATGAATACTTTGAACAAGAATTATTTCAGTGGGCTGTACAGTAAGAATGTGTTTCCCCAAAAATGTGAATATGTGACGTGCATATAGTTTAAGGAGAAGCCTTGATAAACCACAGAAAACAACAAAAACACAGATGTTATGCAAAGGCACAGAATGCTTTGGCTATAAGAAAGATGTGTCCCTGAAACAGTTTTTTGTGCCCTGAACACAACAGGTCTGCATAATTTACTATAAATTGATATGATAGGACAGGCAGTCACGTATAGCATCATATAAATAGATATTTAAATCTGAAAAATACAGGATTAAATTATTTTGGTGTAATGTTGTACAACACAATCGTATTCTGGGTTTAATTGGCTATGTACAACAAATATAGAGTAAGTGGGAAATTAAAAAACAAATCCCTCCTCTTGCTTTCCTGCAGAACATCCTGCTTTAAATTACAGAAATCATTATAGTATATGCTCAGTATTTAATTTTTAACATAATATATTATTAAAATGTATGACTTTTTTATATGTATTGTACTTTATTGTTGCTTTGTTTTTTTTATCCTGCTACTATTAAATGTATGAAGTGAACGTGTATTCCTGACAGCTCCCTCTGCTGTACTCTGCAGGCACTGCATAGGATCCCACCGGCTTTATCCACTTTGCCATCTAAGAATTATTTCTACAATAGGTCCGCCATTTTATTTGTATTTTTACCATGATAAAATTATTTTTTTCCAGGTTGGGGGGAAATAAGCTGCAGTGCCATTTGGGACACTGGCGTAGGGAATGTGGGAAGGAACCTGAGTTAGCAGGGAGGGAGTTATCAGCTAGATTTCTTTGGCCTTTCCTGCAGGCACAGTGGGGGGCCTGGATCCAGACATCTTGGCCCTACCTAGGAAAGGCAACTGCAAGCTGCAGAGAGGGGAACCATATCTGTCGTTTATGTGTCTGCCGGGACCCAGCCTTCTTAAGATGGGTGGAGTGTGTGAAAGGGTCCTGTCTGTGTACTTTGTGGTCCGGCTGGGAGGTTTCAATACATATCTGGGGGATAGGGGAAGTACATGGCGATGCATTTACTGGAAGACTTAGACCCAAGTGGCGAGCTGATATTATTTATTGATTTCTGTGCAAGCCATCGATTGTCTATTGCACACATTTTTTGTCTAAACATAGGCATGTTCATAAGTGAACGTTGTACCCTAGGGGAACAGTCTGTGTTTTAGACACAGATTGACCAGGAATGGAGATTCATTTTCTAGAGAGAGTATTGGATTACTATGAAAGCAATTCCACAATTTAAAGAAAAAAAAACATAATTGTGCCAAATGAGATCTATTTGTATTCTACTTTTAAAGCTGGAATGAAATCAAAATATAAAATCTGCTTTTTGACTTTATATATTTAAAATGTACAACAGTGGTGTAATTCTCTAGTTTACATATGCACCATGTAATATTTCAAAATGTCCATCAGAGGGAGCATGTGAGCTATTTATCAGGTTAGCAAGATAGGCGCTTACAGTATATCAGTTAAATATCTGTACTGACTAGTTTCACTGCCTACGAGTCAAGTGGAAAAAAATGGTAGTTGTGGCAAAAATAACTCAGTGGAGACTAAAAAGTGAAGAAGCAACATTTCTCTGCTGGGGCATGTAGCCACTTCTGCTATTTTGGGTGCCAACAAACCTAGAAATTAATTCCATGAAATAAGAGGCTAAATACCTGGTGAAAACTGTGGTGTAGGATGTTCATACATGTATTTATGAAGGACCATCAGCTAGATGTCCTGAAATGGCAGCTGACTCAGGCTGGGTCCCCTAGGTTGGCTTGTTGCATTGTCCCATGCTGCATCACTATGGGGGCTTGTCACCATCATCCTGAAAGTGAAAACATGCCATCCGGTGCATGATTGTCATCATGATGTCACAGAGTGCAGTCTGTACCGGGGCAGCTGTTCAGAAACCACCACAGTATGTCATCTTATTCTGGTGCTTTGTACTTAGTACTCAGCACTTCAATGCACCATCTTTTGCCTTTTTTTTACAGGGAAATAAACACAGGCAATGTGTATCGTCCATCCATTTCTTAACTGCTTGTACAATGCAAGGTCACGGGGAGATTGAAGCCTGTTTTGGCAGTGCCCACCACACGCAACGCTAGTCCATTACCAGGAATGCACAGCACTGGGTAACGTAGAGAGACAAAGCCAGAAAATGTACAGCCCTGTGGGCGGAAGCTGCTTACCCAAAGCAAACCAACGCAAACATAGAAAGTCCACGGAACTAACCCTCTACCCACAGCGCCCACCACAAGGGGTTCAACTGCACGTCTCTTTCATCAGTTGTTAATCTTACCCCCGAAGCCATGTAAATTCTCGGTCAGGGTCATTATTAACTATGTTGAGTTTTCAATGGATGAAGGGAGAGGTACTAGTACACACTGAAAGAGAATGGACAACACAGACAGCTTTGTAGTTACTCTTGCTCTGATAAAAGCCACTTAGCTGATTGTTACGACCTGTGCATGTATCTGTATCTGGGAGCTGGCTGCATACACGCAGATATGTATACATGGTATCTACAGGGTGCAAACATTTATGGTGACCTTTGACCTGAAGTCTATCAACTTTTTCCCCCAGTTATTTGCACTCCTCCTTGCGCATCGTTGGGGCCATTTGCTGGCCTCCTTACTGTTGACCTCATTCTTACGGTGGCCAAATATGGACAAAAAGACCTAACCCTCTTCCAGCAAGGTCAGCTGCATGCTGAGACTGTGGTAACTCACAGCTGTGAGTCACTACTTTCCCCTTAATAAAATGTCTGATACAGTTTGCCCCGACCTACTTTGTAGCGTCATCGTTTTGCTGTTGGCCAATGCCACCTAGCTCTTTTTAGCAACATAAAGATAGCAGGTGATAAAGATGGCAGCATAATAGATGCCTTTGTGCGAAGTGGCAAATAAGGGTCGGGGAGTGGGGCAAGCCAGTGATCAGGAAGAAATTGTGGGTTGGGGGCCTTGTGTTTGCCATTCCAAGCACAGAAAAGGAGTGCTAACCAATAGCAGAGCCAGAAAACATAGAGTGGGCAGGCCAGCAGAAAACCAGGTGGGCCGGTCCCATAACGATTCCCTTGGTGACAAAATCACACTACAGACTCAACTACATATTATTTAATCAGTTTTTTAATGACATTGCTAAGACCAAATGAACAAAGAGTAATAAAAATCTATTTGCCATTCAACAGTACGTTTCCTCAGATTGATATAATCAAGCAGATACGTAGCTGTCAGGCACAACCGTTTTATGGTAGCGCATCGCTCACTGTGGACGCTGGTGAGCCCAGAAACACCTGTGTCGACACAGCAGGGCCGAAGCCTCAGGGGCACGTGCTTCCAGACCGATGGACACGGCAGCGGACAATGGGATGTCATTTTAGTGACACATTACTGCTTCATACACTATTTAGTAAATGGACACTAAACTCATTATTCTGTGCTTTTCACCGATCTCTCTCTCTCTCTGTCTCTCTCTCTCTCTCTCTCTCTCTCACACACACACATACACACACAGATTAGGTATCTCTATCTTTGTGGAGACACTCCATTTATTTCTATGGACATAATCCTAATCCCTGCTAAACCCTTAACCACCACCCAACCCTAACCTTAACCACAAGTAACCAAATAAAATTAATAATTTTTCGTTTTTTGATTGCATTCACAGATTTTTATAAAACTGAGATTCCTCTTGTGGGGACCAAAACATGTCCCCACAGGGTCAGAATAACAGGTTTGCATCGCAATGTGTGTGTGTGTGTGTGTGTGTGTGTGTGTGTGTGTGTGGGGGGGGGGGGGGGGGGGGTACATCCACCCCAAAATTTAAAATTTAAAACAAAAAACACAACCAAACCACCAAAACATAACCA
>JABFEA020000021.1:16252707-16282726 GCA_019775915.2 Cyphomyrus plagiostoma | reverse complement strand
CCCCCCCCCCCCCCCCCCCGCCCCCGCCCCCGGCCCCCGCCCCCCCCCCCCCCCCCCCCCCCCCCCCCCCCCCCCCCCCCCCCCCCCCACGCCCTCCCCACAATGTAATATTTACATGACAACACACACACATACCACCATATCAGTACCACACCCTTCCTGCTTGAATTTCACTTCTTTAGATTTTTAGTGCTTAAAGAGGCTGATGAGATTCTCATATTTACTTCAGTGCCCAAAGCCCTGGACCCAGGACAATTCACATACCGACCATATTGACCCACCGATGATGCAATTATTTTCTTGCTTCATATAGCAGTGTTTTCTAACCCGGTCCTCGGGGACCCACATATGGTACAGGAAGGAAGCAAAAATGTGGACTGGCAGGGAGCTGGGAGGGAGCAGAAAGTTGGACCATCTGTGGATCCCTGAGGACCATGTTTGGAAACAGTGTCATGCAGTTCCGGCCCATCTAGACAACAAGAGAGGGCACTATGTGAGGATTCTGCTCATCTATAACCAGTTCAATATTCAACACCATAAATCCATCCAAGCTTGTGAGTAAACTGCATGTCCTTTCACTGAATGTTTTCTTGAATGACTGGGTGCACTTTTTGATGACTCCAGGTAGTACAAAGTTGAGGGGTACTTCACAGCTGTGGCCTGAGACCTCTGTTGTACTCCTTGTATACCTACAACTGCATGGTCACATTTACCTACAAAATCACTGTCAAGTTAATACACAATAGTAATAAGCATCTAGCTAAATATCTTAGCAATCAGAACAAGCAGGCCTTCCTTCCAGTTGGGTTTCAAAACAATAGCCTCCACCTCGATGTAAATAAGGTAAAGGAGCTGATAGTGAACTTTATGTAGAAGAAGCAGAGCGACTGCCACCACATCAGCATCAATGTCTTCCTTCCAGCCCACACTGCTGTCAACCTGCCATATTCATTATTAGCCTATTTTGGACCACAGGAAGCTGATTAAGAATAAAAACATTCTGGCAGGGGATACTCCAGGGACCGGATGGAGAACCACCTCTTTAGTGGCTTGGGTGGGCGGCAGGTACCTTGGTGTTCACATACCCGAGGACCTACACACTGAGACCTTATTGAGGAAGGCTCACCAATATCTGTACAACCTCAGGCGTCTCAGGGATTCAGGCTGAGAAGATTTTCTGCACCGATAGCCTGGTCCAGGAACAGCACCCAGCAGGACTGCCAGGTTCTGCAGAGGGTTGTGTGGTCAGATGCACGCACATACAACGTGCTCTCCCCAACCCCCTGAACATTTACATCAGCCGACGCAGGTGCAGGGCCGTGGAGATTATTATGGACTCCAGTCACTGCAGAAATGGCCTCTCGTCTGTGCCTGGAGGCCATCTCAGAAAGGCTGAAGAGGAGCGTCTCTCCAGAGCCAAGACGGATCCTAAATGAGGACAGTGTTTAGGACCCACACACCTACACTGTCACACCCTACTTAAACCATAAATACTTTGTATTTGTAAATACTTGTAAATACTTATTCCTGGACTCTCCCTCTACCTCTGCTTACTGCCAGTTTTGCATGCCATAGATATTTATGATTACTATTTAATGTTTGTAATACATCATGTCTCTGTCTATTAATGTCCTTTTTTCCCTTCCCCACAGTCTGGGGCTACGGAAATATGCGTTTGCATGTTAAACCCAGTATAATTATGTAGGTGACAATTAAAACTTCGAAGCTTGAAACTCACACAAGGACTATAGTGTGAATTTGTGAGATTTAAGGGACAGCGCTGACTGGCGTGGGATACCAAAAAATGAAAAAAGGAACAACTATAGAAAAGGAAGTCCTATCACTCATAAAAATATATTTGCTACTTTCTGATTATCCAGAAAAGCTACTGGAAGCTGGTATTCTTAGTCAATCAAGGTTTACAGTCCAAGAGTAACCAGTGATTCTAAATGAAGGAACAAAATTCAATTCTGGGTTTGCTGTCATTAAAAATATTTTAATTAATTACAACATACATTGCTGCATGAATAAGGCGCTTTATTTAAAACCCATTTACATAGTATATTTTAAAAAACTTTCTACGCAAAATAATAAAGGGCATTAGGCATGTCGTTCATAATCACTCTTTTAACCATGTAATATATTTTGATAGTACAGCTAACATTTTCATTTTCAGTGAAATGTAACTTTGAGAACAGTGATTTTGTAAGGTCTGTTCGAAAGAGGTTATTGCTGGATACACTTAGGTACAAAGCCCTTACTAAAACAAAGCTCATACCTGAAATGACAGTGAAATAAAAGCCTTCATGTCCCAGATTCACTGCCAGGTAAGTAGACAAGTTAACGACTGTAGAAATGGCTGGTTTTCAGTTTGCCATTTGATAGCCGTAGCCCTCAGTAAGCAAATAACATTTGGTTTGTATTTTGAATATATTTCTGCTCCTTCTGGCTGTCTGGATTATCTGCACTTTCACCAGACAACATTATTTATAAAAAGTTAAGCAGGTATAATGCACCATTTCACATGTTGTACCCAGGGCTGCCAACTCTCACGCATCTCTCATGACACTCGTGCTTTCAGACTCTCACAGTCACGCACGAAATCTTACAGCCAATCTTTATTATTCCATCATAAACTTAAAATTAGTTACATTAAAAGCTTTGGGGTAGTTTGCAAAGCCTACAGACTATTTACAAGTTACAAGGCAATAAAACTGTTACTTATTTCACACGCATATAAATGTGTCCGTATGTGTCTGCATTCTTGTCTCAAACTGAAAATCTCACGCCCACCAGCTGAACTAAGTTGGAGACCCTGTACAGTATGTCATGCTTTAAAAACATTTTACGAATGTGACAGTCTGACAGAAACACTATTTCACTACACATGGCACACATGGGAAAGTACTGTTACCATGGCAGCAGGGAACGAGCTTCTAACCATCTGCCACAAAGCCAGCAACAGCCCTAAACTTTGAGCAGCATGACACCATGTAGAAGGATCAGTTCCCCTTTTGTCCGAGTAAAAGGAGAGATCAGTGCTGTGCAGCACTCAGGAAATGTGCAGTTCCTGTGCACTATTTATACACCGCGTAAGTGTGGTTGCTAAGCTGTAAGTTATTTGTAATTCTACAAATAAAAGGTGAGCAAATTGTGAGTAACAGTCATCAGGACTCCATCAGCGTCAGATATGCTGTCAGTCCTGGAGGGGGGCTTCTTTTCACAAGCACAGTGAGGTTTAAAGTGATTCATGCTACACGTGTGACTCTGCACAATCATGCAGTTGTTTCAGAAAGCAACTCAAACTCTAACAGATCCAAAAATATACTCCCAAGTGTGAAACTGTACAACACTTAAAATAATTATGATGTGCCCCTGTGCCTGTTTTTTGAGCAGAGCTTCCACGACGAGCATCTAACCTTAGACACTTTCATTTTACAGTTCAAATTGACTCGGTGAATTCCGCACTGCTATTTCTGTCATGTTTCTTTACAACAATCGATTTGATGGTCGATGGTGGTTTACAGAAGAGCCTCGGTCGCCTGCAGATTTCCTGGAGTGTCTTCGTTTCAACATAACAGAACAGTAGACCGGACATCATCATGTCTCTTACCATTAAAATACTGTAATATTTAATTAAACATTAAATTGTGTATAAATTGTGTATATATACATAACACACTTGCATACATTATAATAAACTTACAATGTGCACAACAAATTGCAGGTTTATCCCTTCACCTGAGCAGTAATTTCTCTTTACTTACATTAAATGTCTAACCCATCATACCTCTCAGTCTAACTGCAATATCCAATCCTCAAGGAACAGTAACTTTGAAAGTAATTTGTCAGTTTCATTCAAAGTAATCATAAGTGGAATTAATTGTACGTAATCCTGATTCCTGATAAGAACTGTTGCATATGTAATTTGGGTCGAGGTAACTAGGTTGTTTTGGAAGATCTCATTGTTGTCTCCATTTGTGAAAGAGGCACAGGAATATGACTGTAGAAATTCCATGTTGTCATTCTGATCAAGCTACCAGCTCTGTCGCTGAGTTGTGTGAACTTTCATGATTCTGGCTTTTTGGTGTGTCTTCATAGCTTCATCCAGCTGCTCCTGTTTTGCTGGCTTTAAGGCTGTGGTGCTCCTGTGTCCCTTCCCTTCAGATACTTTGTCAAAGGGCTCCCCTGTGGCTATCGGATCTGGGAACGCTTTGCCTTGCAGCTCATGAGCATCACTTCTCACAGATGGTTGTGGCCCAGGCTGGCTGGTGGACAGCAGGTCTCCCACAGATAGGCACTTTCTTGTCACAAAAGGTATGAACACAGGGGAGAAGGTTTCGCTAAGCTCAGGAATCAAGGCTCCTTTCATTATATCATGCAGGTTGTCAGCATTTCCTGACAGAGAGAGTGGGCCGTGGTTGTCCATGGAATCTGTGCCATCTTCACAGATCTCCTCATCCAAGCGAGTCCGACTACCACTCAGAGCTATAGTAGAAGCTCTGATGTTGTCATCACTTTCCATTTCTTCATCAGAGTGTTGTCCACTGTCGCTTGACCTCATCTCATCTCGATCGATTTTCTCCATGGACAGATTTAAGTTCCCCCCTGAATCATAGCTAGTGAGGACTATCACCACACCATCCTTCTTGGGCTCGAGGGATACCTCATCATCTGCTTTTGGTCGGTCTTCCTTTGACTCAGCAACGATTATTGTTGAGGGAACGATCTCACCATCTGGAACCGTACTTTTAATGGTTACGGACACATTCTCCGCTTCCATGCTTGAAATAGTTGGAAGAATCAGGTTATTAGTATCTGTGGAACGGCTGATTGCCTCAAGGTTGGTTTCCATAGAAACTGTTTCAACGGGTGTAATCACAGTCTGATTTCCACTCTCCACAGATGGAACATTGGCAGGACTGGCTTTGACGTTACACTGTCCAGCAATGACATGCGGGGGCTTCACTGGTTTCTTTTTGGGAGGAGCAGGGGGGGCAGGACCCTTTTTGACACGTTCAGGAATTTGTTCTGGGGGTTTTGTGTTTGACGCACAAGGTTCCGGGTCAGTTACCTTTGGTTCATCCTCTTCTTTCATAACACTGCTGTTTGTAACAAGTTCTTGTTTTTCCATAGAAATTGCAGTTAAATTGGTTAGCTCTGGTTCTATGGCAGCTGGAAGTAAATCTTCCTTGTCAGCTGCACAGGAGACTTCCTTTGAGGGCGTTACAGTTGCTTCAGCACTGGAAGTGGTGTCCTTTCCAGATGCTGCTTCCTCTGGGGATGAGCTTGGATGATCCTCAGATGTTGGTTCCACAGGGCTTTCGTCCTTGTTGCCTTCCATAGACAAAGGCTGTTCCGGAACTGCATCTTCTGGTTTTAAAATGGGCTTCTTATCCTTAGATGGTGGCATAGGAGGTTGCAGGTCCTTTCTGGATGGTGATGGATCGACAGCAGAAGGTGTCTCATCACTTTCTGCTTTTTCTGAGGATGTGCTGATCACGTCAGCTGGCAAGGAACTAGGAACACATTCTATCTCACTACTGCAATTATTATCTGCAGGCTCCTTAATCGGTGAAGCAGTGGATTTGCTGTCACTTGAGGGAGGCATAGGGGGTTCGATGGCCGATTTTTGTGGACCGTCTTCTAAACCGGAGTCCTGTGGAAGAGACTCCTTGGGTTTGCTGTCACTTGAGGGAGGCATTGGGGGTTTAATAGCCGCCTTCTGTGGACCCTCTTCCTCGTCGGAGCTCTGGGAAGGAGCCTCCTTGGGTTTGCTGTCACTTGAGGGAGGCATTGGGGGTTCGATGGCCGATTTTTGTGGACCGTCTTCTAAACCGGAGTCCTGTGGAAGAGCCTCCTTGGGTTTGCTGTCACTTGAGGGAGGCATTGGGGGTTTAATAGCTGCCTTCTGTGGACCCTCTTCCTCGCCAGAGCTATGTGGAGGAGCCTCACTGGGTTTGCTTGGTGGCTTTGGTGGCTTGATGGCCTCTTTAGGAGCCTCAGCTGTGACCTCACATGATCCATTGGGCATAGTGTCCACAGCATCAAGATCCAGATCCAGTCTGAAAATCCCATCTGATGAAGTGTTACCAGCCTAAAGGAGAACAGCTCATGTCAGACAACAAACATTTCATGCTGGACCTCAGGGCTCTAGCCTAAAGAGTGAGACATTTTTACTGGAAGCGGTGACGTAATCTTTTTATGAAATAGTCATACGAACCTCCTTCATGTGAATCCTAGTGGGTGGTCTTCGACTCCGATTCCCTTTGGGTCTCGTGCGTGTCACATGTTCCAAAGAACAGCTTTCATCAACTTTTACCTAAGGAATTAAACAAGAAATATTTCCTTAGAAATATTTGTCTAGGAGCTGACTGAAAAAAAACATGAAATTGTCACTAAAGGAAACTGGGTGAATTTGGCAGGCATGAACAATGCCGCAGACTTGGATGGATATCCACCATCTCAACATGGATGCGATTACAGGGCACCCATACTCACACATACATTCACATACATTCGGGATGATTTTGAGACCCTGATTAACTTAATTACATTTTTCAAACACTGGGAGAAAACCAGAGTAGCAAGAGTGATGCAGTACAGTGACTGAATGGGCCATACTATAGCCTCATACCTTCAGGGGGCGGGGGTTAATTCTGCCTGAGGCTTTTTGGAATTTGTGTCTGTTCACACATTTAAAAAGAGAGAAAAAGTGTAAAACAAATAAATACCTCATCAAAAATTTTGTTTTTCGCCCTGTTGATTGCGTCGCTGATAGCCGCGAGCCAGGCATCCTTCTGACCAGGATCAGTCACATGAAGCTTGACTTCATGGACCTGTAAAATTATGTAGGAGAGAGACAGACAGACAGACAGACAGACCAAGAGACTCAGTGAGACATCCTGCTGTGTCCACGGAGGCAATGGAAGCAGAACTCTAAGCTGCTGATTGGCCCAGTGTAATCCTACTCATTATTCTTGGGGAAATAATGCAGCAAGGACAATCCCAATGCTGATCTACTCCTTGGTACTCCTTCCTTAAATGCTAATTCACCCCTCGGTACGCCTTCCTTAAATGCAGATTTACTCCTCTGCACTCCTTTCTTATAAGCTTATTTACTCCTCTGTACTCCTTCCTTAAATGCTGATTCACCCATGGGTACTCCTTCCTTAAATGCAGGTTTACTCCTCTGCACTCCTTCCTTAAATGCTGATTCGCAGCTCTGTACTCCTTCCTTAAATGCAGATCTACTCCTCTGTACTCCTTCCTTAAATGGTGATTTACTCCTCACTACTCCTCAGTTACTATTAGCAAAGATATACACCACACATAGGAGTTAGCCTGATAAAGGTTTAAACCAGAGCTGTTCAGATCCTGATATCACATACACTTTTATAATCAATTCATTCATCTTCCACATTACATAGCCATGTTTATTACACCTAATAAATTATATTTTTTTATTATTTCAGAAAAATACTATGATTTGTAAAGTACCAGTAGACACAATTATAAACAAAACTGAATAACTTTAAAAAATATTAATTCTAGAAAACCTAATATATTTCCTGTTATGCAGGCTACCAACCGTGCAAAACTCTTTGAAGATCAACAACATTATCCAGCAAGGGCATCCCCAGGATACAATAGGATATTAAATCAACAAACTGTATATCCTGTAATACATTTACACAGGAATGATCTCTTTGTTGCAAAAAGGGTTGTGTGTCTAACATCTGACTAGAGTAGCTTGACGATACGTATGCATTTGGTTAGAAGAAGCTTACAATCCTCGACTCGCAGCAGAATCAGCATTTCCCATCTGGCTTCAATGAATCTATGAATTCCTGGGTGTGTTTAGGTTTTTCGGTTTATAGTTTTAGTTGGTGACGTATCCAGGCAGCCTGCATCTAATTCCTGCGCACGTTTTGTCTCTCTGTAGCTGGTGCACGTGGTTCACAGCTGTCAGAAAAGGACTGTGTGATTTACAGAGAAGCCAGCATGAACTCATGGTAAAAAGCTTTAAGGAACCAATGTAGCACAATTATGCGGTTTGGTAGTAATCTTAATTGACATGAAAGTCGGCACGTGGTCTCTTTCACCTTGTAGACAGGAAGGTTGTTTACTCTTCAGAAAGAGCTTAGCAATAATAGCAAAGAGATCAGATGTATCATGAGACTATGAGTGCTTTGTACTATGACACTGTGAGTGTGTGAAAATCATGGTGATGGCAAAAGACTTTCCTTTTGGCCTTCCTCTAAAATGTGTCGTAATGAGCATAAACCTAAGCATTAGGACACTGTGCGTTTAAAAAGTGATGGATTTCAGACCTACGTAACACCCACTATTTGACTGCGTTTAACTTTAGCTAGAACCTGCGATAGCAGAGCACTGGCAGTTGACATTTGTGCTCACTGCACTCTGGTAACACTGCCAGAAGAGGCCGTCTGCTTGTCAGTTCAGAACCTTGAATCTTAAGATGGTGGTGAGAAGTGATGAAGCAATTAGCCGCTGTCGAAATTCACTGGAGGAGGACTGCAAACTGCCGCATTTCCACAGGCAAGCACATCTGTAGATGCTTGAGAAAATGCAGCTGAAGGCTGCAGCCCCATCGATCAGCTACAGTCATCACCACGGAGGCATTGTGGGCATCTGCCTACCTTACTTTTAGGGGCCGGTATCAAGACCAGCCGGTTTCTCTTCTGGAAAGCACCTCTGGATGCACAGCATTTGTCATACTTTTCCAAGTCCACCCTTTCAATGCATTTCTCCAAATCCTACAAGGAAAAGGGATCAAAAGGCTTAGGGTTATAGGATCAAATCCCACTGCGGGCTACCTATTTTGAAATTAGGGTTAGGATCAAATCCCACTCTGTGGGCTGACTACTTTAAAATTAAGTTATTAATGTCCACATGCAGTCATGGTAAAGATTACCTCAAATTACAAATAGGACAATCTTCAAAGACTCTAAGTAGAGCATAATGTATGGCTAAAATGGCTGAGAATTCAAGCATTACATCATACAGGAAAAAACCCAACTGAAACATGCTAGAACTGAGTAATGAACATAATGAGGTTTTGCAGGTTCCCAAAACACTGAGAACCATATTGGAGTCTTACACTGCCATATTGCAGGGCATTCTGCACACCACAGTTAAACATGCATCCTCCCTAACACTATGCTTTCTGGCCTGTTATTATGAATATTTACCTCATTCTCATACACCACTATCTCTGTCCTCTCCACTGAGATATAGCGCTCCTTGTAGCTTCCCAGGAATCTTCCATAACACTTCTTCAACCAGCCGGCCTTGCTAACGGACGTGGTTTCTGCGGGCTGGGCCTTTCCGTCTTTCACACCCTGCCACAGAGAGGTGAACATAAAGCAGAGCAATTGCAGGCAGACATGATGACTGACTGGTTCTGACCCACTCTCCATGGGAACGCCAACAACACTGATGCAGACCCCAGGAGTCACATGCGCAGACTCACCATGTGTTGGTGGCATTTACTCCAGAAATGCCTTTAGTGGCACTGAGATGCTTGTTCTACCTGATATATTCATCACTCAGTTAGTTATTCTGTCATGTAAAGCATTAGTAATGAAAACAGAATCCTTTTTTTCCATGACCTGGCCCAACTCAAAAGTCATTTGATGATCATTAAATTCAGAAGAAAATAACGAGACAGTTATAATGATAATGACATTTTCAAATAATTTAACCCTTCAATTCCAGAATTCATCTATTTTATAAAATGGACACCAAAAAAGTAACATTTACGAACATTAATACACAAAAAAATAACTGCAGTTAAATAAAGATTTTGATTGCCTAGTATCAAAGAAAAGCTGTGTTTAATAAAATTTAATACAATTTATGAAATATAAAAAAAAAAATTGAATTAGTGAGTCCGCTATAGTGGATGAATAGAGAATACAGCTGGCAGGACGTGTTCACAGCGCATGTGAGCAGACTGTGGAAGATGAGGTCACCTCGTGAAGTTAAGCTTTGACCCGGCCCGAGAACCCGTGCTCAGGGCCTCGTGTGCTACGGAGGAGTGCTGAGCGCAAGCATATTACAGACCTCCCAGCCTGGACGTCATGCCAGAAGCCGGGCGAAACCGGATGTCTCTTAGAGAGGAGAAAAGGTGGGGAGCGGCGGAGCTCGCAGAAGGAGCAGGAGACGCTGAGCAGGACTAGGGAAAAAAGGTGGGCCCCAAAGATACATGACAGGTGGTCCATGCGAGATATACGGAGGCATTACGTGACACGAATCAACCTTTCCAGCTCCTCCGCTGCTGACGACTGGCTCACATACCTTTAAGCACTTGGCCTATTGCCCAGAATCTCTGGACTATAGAAGGAAATTCCACTGGGTGCCCTTGTACGGGTCAGCTGGTTGTTTTTCCACTTTCACTGTGTCTACCGCCCATATCCAGGCTATCTGTACTTCTATTCAGAGCGGAGCGCCGACAAGTTCGGCTACTCAACAGCCCTGCTGGCCTTCAGTCACATGACAGCTGGGAAACTCACAAAAGCTCTCTGCCAAGGGTCTGATCAGATGCGAGGGGCATTGGTTGTGTTTAAATTCCTTTCCGGTAGGGGCGAGATCAACACAAGAAGACCCATGGCAGCAACACTAAAGCAGTTGTTTGCAGCCTCATAAGACCAGTTGCATTCTGGGATGCTAGCACTAGGCTCAGTTAGCCTGATGGCTAACAGAGTGCATTCTGGGACTGGGCGGGAGATAGTAAATCGGACAGAATCAAGTCTGGTCGCTTAACAAACTGCCAGGAATGTTTGTTAATGCAGCTGATAACAGAGGATGTATAGAAGGAGAATTTTCAGGTTTGAATTCAGTTTTTGATTAATTAGTATTTCCTTGTTTCTCTGTTAACCTTAAATTGTTTCCTGTTTTTAAGCAAGGCGAGGTTGGATTTACAATGGAACAGAACAAAAATGGAATATTATGATGATTTGGATACATTTCCAGTGATGCTTAATTACTGCTGCATAACAAAGATTTTAAAAAGTATTAATGAATATAGTTCTCCCAGTCTGTTCATGAAACTGTAATAAAGAACTGAACTTTGTTTTGATAGGCAGGCCAGCACTCAGCTGAAATGGAAGAAAAAGGATGTGGGTCGGGGTGTCTCTCGGCGGGGCACACCTTACCCAACATGTGTTCCGAATCCAGGCCGTGCACGGCCTGCATCTGGCTTGAATTAACAGCCTCTACGCAATGACCTCTAACTGTGCCGTGCGTCTCCGCTAAGGGCGTGCCGCCCCGCCAGGGCCAGGGGGGACTGGCCGGGTGGCAGTGGGAGGGGCACGAGAATTTTGCAGATCCACACCCATGTATGCCTGTTAAAAAAACACCCCCACAACAGCTCTGACGAGGGCCCATGCCGACGCACGCTTTCGCATGTGGCTATTGCAGTTTCAGTGAGACTGAATATCGCCTGTTTTAAATAGCAGAGCGCGCATTTAAATGCCTACTGTGTGGATGGGAAATCTGAGCAGTGGTCAGACGGAGCGAGAAAGAGGGGGCCAGACCAGAGTCAGCCTGGGGGAACAGACGACAATCCACAAAACACTGCAGCCTAACGTAACAACACATTTCCTAACAGATTCTACTTAACACCCATTCATGTTGACAAAGTTCATCAACAGAAATCCAGTCAACGTGCGAATCAACCATTTCAATTTTGTATTTTCTGAAAGTGTTGCAAAATGAAAAATCCCTGGAAAACTAATGAATTCCATTAGTGAAGAAATGTCAGGGATTCACTTTAAATTGTCATGCCGTAGTACCTTTCGAAAACTTGTTCAGACGTAAATTTAGCCTGAACATCCAAACTTTAAACTTCTATGCTGGCCTAATGGAAAATGAGATGAAATTAAATGTTCCACTTGAGTGGTCCAGTCAATAAGATAATTCTGTTATGGTGCCACCCGGATAACGGAACTGAGATGTCCTGCTCACCACTGTGACACTAAAGATCTCTGTTGAAATTTATGTTTTATGACTCTTATAAACATCTGTGTCCCAGGAGCCATGTCCTGTGATTTGTAGATGCTATGAATAATTGATCTGCAGGAAAGCTGAACAAACACAAAGTAAGATAGTTACCAAAACATTAAGTGCCTGGTTGAATTCTTGTTAGTGAGAGAGATGCTGTAATACAGATGCACTCATTCAAACAGGCAGGCACTGTATACCACTGGTATGGGTGGCTAGGCTGAAGTAGCCGACATTAACACAGTTTTTCAGCCTTCGCCACATGCAAAACAGACTAAGTAACATCTGCAAGCCCAGCTGTTACTTCTATAGTCTGGGCCTCTGCCCTTCCTCACCAGGATTAATCGTATAACCAACTCACCAGGATGGAGAAGTTGGATGGAGAAGCACCAGTTCGATACTTATTGTTTTATTTCTCAACGTTTTTATAATTTATTATTTAACCTCCTGAGACCCAAGGAAAAAAAGTGTCCTTCAATTTTAGGTTATTTGTCTTTGGAGGAAATAAGACATCTTACAATTTAGATTTTTTTCCAAATTTTATTTTATTTTTAATTTCACAGCATGACCTCTTTAGTGTACAACAGGAATAAATACGTTTCCTTACATCAGGGAAAAAATTGATATAAAACCAACATGTTCACTACAATGGACATAAATAAATGGATGGGATCTCGGGAGGTTACGGATTGCCTATTGGGTAATTTAACAATCAGTTTAACGCAATTTGTAAACTTATTTGTTCATAAGGGATGATTAGTCATCGTAATCACACTCTCCCTCAAAATGAATGAGGGCAGAAAGGTTTCTCCACAAATGCGCAGAACTGCGTCACTGCATTGTATTGTCGTACAAGGCAATCAGAACTTCAAGCCGTTACGCAGTATGACCCACAGACAACTGTCAGACCTTAATCTAAACCTTTTTTTTTGCATGATGCTAAACTTGCCGTGACTGCCAGTGTATATTTTAACTTGCAATGCAGTTTGATTTATTGCACAGGGAGGGAAGTTGATGGTGCAATACGAACAGGCCTCCCTTGCATTGCAAACTGCGCGCCGTAGGGTCACCTGGGCACCCAGCCGAGAATCTCCCGGAGAAATTGCGTCGCCAAGGTTTCCAGGCTGACAGGTGCCGTGAACTAGCCGCTCCATCAAAGTCAAACATAGGCTATATCATCTATAGTGTCATACAATCTATAGTTAAACTTATATACATAATCGGTAATAACTAAAACTGCAACTTGATTCAGATCAAATAATAGAAAAACACATCCAAATTATCCGATAATTTCTTTAAATCTAACTTCCTTGTATTCCATTTGCCGGTTTCCTTTAATTTAAGGATGACTCCGAGGATGCTGCCAGAAAAGCATTTCGTCATCATCCAGCAGCAGTGGAAAACTTGTAGAATTACGACTTAAAGTCTTCGAATGGTTAAAAATATGTCCCATTAACGAAAACTGATTCATAAAACGACTACTATCCAAATGTACAGAATGAAAAGTGCAGCCTGCCTTGCATGTAAATAGTTATTTATCTATAATGTGTTTTAGTGTCCGGCTAAGACTACCCGCTATGCACCGCAAATTTCGCAAACTTATACTCACATCTTCCATGATAAGAAGAAGAGAAGATCCGTTATGTCAATACGAGAACAGGCAGGTCGATCTTAGTACAAAACGCGTAAAAGCGCTATTTTTATGTTCACGAAGCGCCTTTTCATGATAAACGGAACTGCATAAGTTGGACCAAGTGTCTTCTCTCCGTTTTCCTCTTTTCACTCAATGCTACGAAGTAAGTTTGAAAAAAAGTTTGGTTTCCGGAAAGGCTGAGGCGATCTGCAGCCCGTCACTGCGAGAAGAAGCGGAGATCGGTGCCGCCTGTAGTTTTTTTCGATTGTGTTGTTTCCGTATTAAAGACACTTTAATTAATCGGCTAAGTGTGATCTTACCTAATAGCGTAAACTTGATTCTGTCACTAGACAAAGTGACCACCGACCAATAAAATGTAGCCTAGGATAATTTTAAACGTTTAAAGCGGTTGTTATTCGATAGTGTACAGAAATAAAATGTATTAAAATTGACATCTATTCCTAGTTCCCTTTGTAGCCTAAATATTCAATACTAGATTAAAATCGGCTGCATCATGATCTCACCAATCCAAATAACATGCAATATGCACAACTATATATATGCATATACTGGACTTTAATAAAGTAAACATGATTAAACAGACTACTCTAAATACGTGATAATGTTTGTTGATGCTGCGTAAAGGAGAAAAGGAAAATATATTATCTACTATCTTTTTATAGTGTGTGAGTCAAGAACGCATATTTGCACAAATGATACTCGATATGTCACTGATCTAGTAAAATTAATTGTTTATTTATTTTTTTGCTTTGCAGTTTATATTAACCCCGCGAGGTACGGTCCTTTCAATAGCACTGGCAGCGCTGCTGCCTTAGCCGACTTCCTGCAGGGTTTTTTTTGTCGGTCTCCTACGCAAGCGTGCCATCATTCACTAAGAACCGATGACAAATAAGGTAATGAGATCTTTGGGTGAGACGATAAGATTATGATGCCTTCACTCATAAAAAAGTGAAGCCTACCTTTTTTCCTCTATTCCACATTAACACGCTAAAATACCAAGTCTAAACTCATTTTATCATCATGCTTTTTACATCCAGACTGGGGGGTTTATACACATTATAGAATAATGTGGGGTGGCACAGTGACTTCACACCATCAGGGGTAAATGGCTTCAGTTGCTAGCTTAGTTATGTATGTCGTTCATTTTTTTGTTTCTCCTGCAGTGCCGGCTTTAGACCATTTTAACCGGAGGGGGTGGGGTGGGGAGGGGGGGGGTGCGAGTGGAGCTAGTTGCTCTAAGGAGGGGGCAAATGCATTTGACCTTAATGTCCTCCGAGTATTACTTACACTAGTTGGCCAGCATTAAGAAGCAAAACACAGTTTTGATAACGAAAAATTATTTATGCAATGCATTGCCGTTACATTATACAGCTTTTAGAAATATGCAACACGCTCTGATTTCTTGTTTAGACTGTCTTGCTTCCACAGGCTCAATTATTTTTTCTGTCGTTAACTTCGTTTTTCACGACCTGAAGCACCTCGACCACTCGACACATCCATGCTAACAGTCCGTCTAGTCAACGAGCTTACGTTTGTCTTTCACCAGTTCCCAGGGCACACGATTTTATCCCACTGAAATAAACGTCAATAATAATAATAACAACAGTAATAATAACAATTATTATAACAATACATTTATTTCAGACGCAAGCAGCATGCATATTTAGGGTGGGCACGGGGGGGCATGCATGTTGTTACAGGCGCACTGCCGCCCCCTGACCCGACACAGAGCATGCAAGCAGAGCGAAGCGGAAAGATAAGAGAAAGTAGAGATACAAAGGTCACTGCAAGATATCACGCGAAAAGCAGCCGTAAATACGCTTAGTGTCCTCTAAACCAGCACGGTACATATATTTTATGCGTCTATGAGTCATTAAACTTTGTGTGTGTCATCTGCAGCTTTCACAAAAACTCCCCAAAAAAATCCATTTAATGTTTTAATGATGCTGATCTGTGATTCACTGGATTTTCTTGATAATAATTAAAATGACACTTTATTGATCCCCACAGGCAAATTCTCTTTTTGCAGACTCCATTTTGCTCTGCATGACACACAGACACACATGTAGGTGAGAGTGAGCCTGGCAGTGAAGGGCAGCCACCTACAGTGGCGTCCATGGAGCTGGGGGCTTAAGGGCCTCGCTCAAGGGCCCACACTCCCACAGACATGGCTACACCTGCAGTGGCGTCCATGGAGCTGGGGCTTATGGGCCTCGCTCAAGGGCCCACACTCCCACAGACATGGCTACACCTGCAGTGGCGTCCATGGAGCTGGGGCTTATGGGCCTCGCTCAAGGGCCCACACTCCCACAGACAGGGCTATTCTGGCTCTTGTTAACTCACGCTAGGGATCTCTGGTCATCCTTTATGCAGCAAGCATAGAAAGCTGTGCTGCAGAAGGCTAGCTGTAGCATACCTGTAGCAGATGACCAGGAGTTTCGTTTATAGTTTTTCTCTGCTCAACTGCCACAAGTAGTGTTGGCCAGGGACAATCTTCAGTGACATCCATAAATTCAACGCTGGCCACTCTTTTCATTGATTTGTCTCTGGTCAGTACAGATGTACATGTTCTGTCCTTTGAGTTTTTCTAAAATCTATGTTTATTTATCTTGTCTTTTCCATGTTGTGAGCCTGGTTATTTGTCCTCAAAAGCAGCTAAGCTACATAAATTACAACATCAGCTTTCTATCTAATTGCCAGGGTGTGGTCCTCAACACGGACACCCCTGAATCTCTCATTGCGTGACTCTAGCTCAGTGTTTCCTAATCCGGTCCTCAGAGACCCGCAGGCAAACCATGTTTTTTCTCCCTCCCTGTTGTTGGAAGGGACCCGAGAGGGAACACAAATGTGGACTGTCTGGCCGGGAGCAAAAACATGGATTGTCTGTGGGTCCCTGAGCACAGGGTTGGGAAAGACTGCTCTAGCTGATGTAAACACACTGTGTCTCTGACCTTGTCATAGTTTAACCAAACTATAATAGTCAAGGTTACAAGTGGATGACTGCATTGTGGTTCAGCATCATTTGTTAAACCTATAGGGACTATGCTGTGACAAGGTAGTGGTGGTTCTATGTAGTAATCCACGCACCTTTACAGGGATTCTCAACCTGTCCATACAAAGACAGACAAGTTTGGGCCAATGCTGATCTGTGTCTGTGGTAATTACTATGTAGGGTGTCACAATGCAGACCAGGGAAGCAGGAGTGGGGAGATGGAGGGATTTATTAGGAATCGATCCTACACAGGACACTGGACACATGCAACGTCAATGACAGAGGTAGGGAAACATACTCAAACGTGGACTGAAATACATAAGACTAATTAACAGCAGCAAGAAACAGCCGGTAAACACAGGGATTCCACACGGGGCAGATGAGGTAGCGTGGCACACGGGAGGAGTGGACGAGCGGGGCATGACATAGAGTATGTTTTTAAATATGATATAAATATATTAAATATTGATTACTGTGTCCATCAGAATTTGCCATGGTGTTGACCCATGCACCTGCATCTTAGCAGATATGTGACAGAAAGATAATGAAAGGTTTGGTTTTCTTGATGACAGCATTAGCTGCATAGTCGCTGAAATGACTATAAACGTCATTCATTTCTCCACTTCTGAAGCGTTTTGTCAGTCCTGCAAGAAACAAAACACTTTCCACCTGTATTTCATTGAACAACCGTTCAATTTGAATGGATATGGAAATTTGGTTGGTAGAATTAAATAAAGTTGTCATATTTCAGCTTCTGTGAAAATGAAGAGCAATTTTTGGGGCATGGTGTAGCTATGTTGGTTAGGAGTGTCTGCCCATGATCAGACGGTTGATGGTTCCGTGGTCGGCAGAGTAACAGTATCATAGGGGCCAGCTCAAGGGATGTTAACTGAAACTGCTGCCTGACCTCACATACATGTTTGGACAAAACATCTGCTAAATAAATAAATATGAATAATTGAAATGGGGAAATTTCTATGTAAACATTTCAATCATTTCAATAAGCTTGCACAGTTTAATTATGGAGTCTTAATAGGCAGCATTGCATCCTGGCTGTAAGGCAAAAATGCTGCTTCGTGAACCATTCGCTGTATTTTCTGACCTCACTAGATGGTGCTTCTTGTTCAAAAAGGGGAACAAAGCATGCCCAAAAGCAAACCAAGAGCTCCATCTAATGGGGGGCAGAAAATACAGCAAATGGTTCATTGGGCGCCATTTTGTCCATCACTAGATAGAGATTAGTATAAGCTCATGTCTGCCTGTGGGTGGCGTGCTCTTCCTAAATGTTACAGCTGCTGATGCTCCAAAGGCATGCAGCTCGTGAGCTTGCCAACAGTGTCCAAGCAAATGTGAACACATTGGGATGAGTCAAGATCCCATTTACATGGTACTCTAGAACTGTACCCATGAGCATCCAGGTACTGAAAAGCCTTGTTTCTTTATATGTAGATTCATATAAATGCATGCTGGTTATATTATTTGCTAAAATACAGTGGGTGGATCATATATTGGAGCTTATGGATGAGGTATTAGAGCAGAAATAGTGGCCAAGATCCTGCTGCTGGTAAACAGTGAGGTCACCCTGTAAACACCCTGCTGTTTGGACAGATTTTCCAGCAGTTTTCCACCAGGAACTGGAGGGTAGACAGACCAGTGTTACTCCCATTCATCTGCAGAATGTCACAATACTGGTGCATCAGTGTACGTAGTTCTAGATAGGGTAGAAGGACGTGATGAGAGAAAAATCTGCCAGAAAAAGATACTTATCGCTAATTCTATTTCCTGAATTCAGCATGTTCCATCCAACCCAGTAAACAAAGTTTGTGAAATATGAATGCATAGATGCATCCATCTTCCTTAATCACTTATCCAGTGCAGAAATGCAGTGAGCTGGTAGCTTGTCGTAGGAAGCACAGGGCACAAGGCAGGGCACAGCCTAGACAGGAAATTGAATGTATGTTAAATGGAGTTTAATCACTCCATGCACTCAGATCCACACTCACTTTATCACTGGATACTGGCCAGTCTCTGTCAGAGCCCCAGTTTCACTCAATGTTTTTCCTGGGGAGCAACTGACCGCCGAGCTTCTGCAATCAGAGAGGCTGGCTGCTTCGGGGAAATGGGCCCGCCATCTTCACTTCAGCTTGACAGCACACAGTGGCACGTCAACTTCCTGGTTTTGCTGAAAACAAAAATGCACACGGCCACCAAGCGAGCGCCTGCCTCCGGGCTTCCTGCCAGAGGGCGGAGAGGCACCATCTGCAGGTAGCCCTCAGCAATGTTGTTGACATCCTCTCTGTCACTGGCTTTTATCCAGTCCACTAGGGCTGTGAAGGAAATGCTGGAATAGGCCACACAAGAGGAGTCCTGACCCTTGCAGTATACAAGCTGACCGTGCATCTCCATTCTTTGATTAATCTGATATGGCATCAAGAATTAGGTTTGAACCACTGCGGTCAGGTAGGTATAATCTTCCTCACAGCTACTACAACCTAATTACTGGGAAACATAAACAGCCAAACAATACACAGCCATTTACAGAGGACGCCCATCTGAAGAATTACACACGTTATAGTGTGACAACAGCAAATACTCCCACACCCTCTACAGTTCAGCCATAAAACTTGAATTATTTGCAATTTTACTTCCCAGGAAATAATAGCCAAACGCACACAAACTTTTCTGGGATTGATTTCGCTTCATCTAACAAAACAGCCAGATAAAGGGGCACCACAATATTACAGATCGAATTCAGGAAATTGAAAGTGGTACACCCAGTCACTGGTAAATGCGTAAAGTTGCATTTCACTTTTATAGTTTTCTGAGTAATGAGGCTTTCCCATTCAGCATGTCTGCATACAACGGTTCAATGTTACTAGCATCCTACTTGACTGAGGTATGAAAACACTGAAATATTTTTTAAAAGAATGCATAGCTGGTATGATGAGCACTCATTCCCTAAAATGTATTTCACTGCATTGCTGCTTGATTTTTGTATAGTCGACCTTCTTCTGCTTTTCCAAATTAGACCTTGTTTCAACCACATCTCCTTCACCACAACCACTTCTGTTTGAAGTCGCTTCCCTCCTTAACCCTCACGCTTGTTATCTCATGGCTGGGGTTTAGACAGCCCCCTTTTTCATTCTGCCAGTCCATTTGCTCCCACTGTTTCTATGGCAACTGCAAACATCGCTCTCAGCCTTAGGTTTCTCAGTCTGTTTTGGTTTACATGTCAGTCGTGAAGACAAATAACTTGGGCAAGGTCCTAACATGGGAGCCTTGATAGTACAGGGTCAGATTTAAGGGTATTCCAGTAGAAACTAAACTTAAATTCACACTGCCAAATTTCCAGTGAAGCTATTTTCACACAAATTAAGGCTCACAGCTAAAATCTTGATATATAATGAGGGACACAGAGAATGTAGGTTTAGTTTAGCTGGCTGCTATACAAACTTCTTGCTCTGCCATGACCCTTGCATGGCAGTGTGTCAAAGTCTCCTGTCCATTTTGAATTTAAGCTGTAAAGTTCATTAGCTTCATCAAACTCCTTTGGCTGCCCTGGTTGGCTGAATAGTTGGCAGCGACTTCATCTAGAGCTAATCCTTCTGGAACAAAACGTTAAATGCACAAGCATTACTGAATGAGGATTGTGTGACCCGATTTGCACTGTATCTGATGCATGCTAATTGAAAGTGTGAGTCGGAAAGCTTCGTTGGCCCCAGAAAGTGTCCTTCCGCCATGGCCTGCTACAGCCACCAGGGACGCCATAGTGCACCCATGAACATAACACGCTCCTTCATGAAAGTACCGTATAATACCTTAGATGGTAGCATGGATACATGAAGCGGCTGATGAGACCAAATCTGTACAAACCGTCTTTCATTACCGGGGACGGGATACTAATGACATTAAATCTGTTTTATACATCTGCAGACTGAATGACAGCAGTAGTTATTTTGTTTAAAGAAGATATAAGCCTACTAAAAAGAACAACACTCTCTTTACACAGGAGGCTTCCACACCTCTAGAGAAGCGAGCTTTTGCGTATATGTCCATGTTCCACTTTGGCTTCTTCCCACCGTCCTGTAGTTTATGAAAATTATTAACTGTTAACTTATATTAACTGTTGGTGCGCATATTCCTTGCAAGAAATTGGCAGGACGCCCCCCTGTATCGTGTTCCCTATACAGAGACCGGGCTTACCATGACCCTGTATTGTTTTATTAAGAAGATGAGTGCTTCGTTGCTACCGCGAAGGAACTTTCCTTAGTGAGATGTTATATGACATTAGTGCCAGCAGATGGCAGCATTATCACGTAAATCTTTTTTTAAATGTTCCGAAATGCTATCATTTCATTGTCATGGTGGACATGCATACTGCTTTTAAGGATATTCACAAACAAGTCCAATCTGTTGGATGCAACATTCTGGAAAAAGAAAAAAACTAATTTTCCAGTTCCTTCTTTCCAAACTGCCGTATTATACTGCGTGTCAGTGAGCCATCTATAGTGTCCGTGAAGAAAACTCGCGAGAATAATCTTCTACAGCCTTTTGTATCTTAAGACCGGTTTGCAGGGTGCAGCGCATCAGTGAGTTTAATGAGCGTGGAGGTGCATTTTGCCCCATGCAGCCCATTTTACAGACTGTGATATTAGCCCTATGCACGAAGCATACCTGGTGTCGAAGGCTGGCTGGCTCAAGGTACTTAAGAATATATTTGTTTTCATACGCACTCAAAACACGGTACCTTAAAACACATTAAGGTTCTGGGTTGTGAATCCTCTTCTTGGTGCTCTGCGTTGCGAAATATCATATCTTGCAGTAGAGATTTATAACCTAGACGCTCGAATTTGTATAGACACGAAGCATTCACGGGCAAAACGTGTATTGCTTCATAATAATATATATGTATTTAACTCAAACTGCTGCACTAATGGAGTTTTTACTGACGTTATCTTCGCAAGTCTTACCCTGGTTAAAACAGCAGTATGACTTCGGGTATTCGGCTTCACAAAAATGCGCGTCATTAAAGGCGACCTGTAAAAGGCATTTAAATACAGGTATGATATTCATTGCGTGCTCCCTCACTGCTGGCAGTATCATCATGAAACTCTGCAAAGTGCGCAATAGGTGCAGTTGGATTTGCAATGATCGGTTTCATACAACCATGACGAAATTTAAGGTTTTACGAGGCACTTCCAGTTGGTATATGCAGAGTTGGGCTGCGGGTTGTTATTGGTTGTCTTATTGGGAGAGTCGCCACTGGCTATTACTTTACAGTTCATTTTACTGTTTTGTGCAGTATTTCGTTTTTTTCGCGAATAGTAAACGGGTGCTAGATGTCAAGAAACACAAAATTCAGAAACTGCGTGATATTTTCTTATATGTGAAACACGTATTTTGCTTCTGAAAACAATATTATAATTTCAATATAAAGACACTATTAATACGGTATCTTATTTGGCCAATATAGTAGGCTAACAGTATGTATTCGGGTGTACTGGTTTTATTTTTAGCTTTTCTGGTCTGCCAGCCGTTACCTTTTCGAGACGTGTACACAAACCACTGGGCTTTGCGGATTTCAGGGGGACGTGAAGAAGCAGATGAACTTGCCTCTAAATATGGATATAAAAATTTGGGTCAGGTAAGAGAATTAATTTATCTAGAAGTTAAACTTTTTGGCAGTGATAACCGAGACTGTCGGCTTTAACGCAAATCATATCGCCAAATGTTCAGACAGTCCAGAAATTATTTGCGAGAAGAGATATTGGTTCAGATTTCAATGTCTCGAGCAGCAAAACAGTGTTTTCTGGGCGATTTATTGTTAGAGAGATACAATAGGCCTACTTGTTATAAGGAAGAAAAACAGAAAAAAAAATTACAAAAATATTATGTTGTTTTGATGTAGGACTTTGTTAATCGGCAACGTCTAATTTTAAAGTAGTTAATACCTTCTCCCCTTAAAAGTTTGCTCCTTACGTAACCGGTCACAGGCACACGTGCGAGTGTGTATTTCTGTTAGAAAGGCGGTGATTGTGCAGTGCGTGCGGGCATGCATGTGTATCCTTAAAATATTAATTTCGAGCGGTTCAGGTACGTGTTTTTTTTGGGGGGGGGCGTACTCAATCTTCATGTATTAAATTTATCCTTCTAGTAATTTTTTTACACCAAAACAAGTTAAATATTGCGGTTATATAAATTCTCTGCACGACCATTCGGTGCTGGTGCGTCTACAGCATGATGTTGCTGCAGGGCGCCGGATATATGGCCCGACCCTGCAATCGGACCCAAAGCTACGTCTCACCTGTACGTGTGTGTGTGTGTGTGCCTCAAAAGACACCAACATGGGATATGTGAAGAGAAGCATTCTAATGGCACTATACGCCTACTTGAACTAATGACAAATAATGTATCATATTAATTAGGCCTATTGAATTATAATTGAATTTCATGGAAACACATCACATCATATTATCGTTGTCAATAATCGCACAAGATAACATCACATTTTTATTAAAGCACAAAATCAAAATTAGGAAATATGAAAATGAGGGGATGTAAATGTATACAATGGTGAAGGAGTCTGGAGTTCGTTTATTTATGAATGGGTTTGATTAGCCCCAGAATAACAGCAGTAGCAGTAGTAGTTCCGAATACCATCGCTACAAGCTCTCAGAGTGACAAAAAACTTTCAGAAATTCTTTGGATTAAAGTGGAGGGGGACTATCCCACTCAGTAATATCATATATAAAATAGACCTAATGCTTGATACACACAAAAAAACCACAAACGATAAATAAATCGCGTAATTGAAAGTTTTTTTTCTGACAGCTTACACGTAGAGAACCCCTTCCCTCCGTTAAAATGGTTTAGTCTGAACTCCTGCTCCGGGATGCGTTTCCCAAACGCGTGTGTGCTAACGTCAAGTACTGTAACGTAAACTCATTTACCAAAAGCTCAAAATCATTTTGTTTATAAAAAGTGCTGGCAGAAAGTCCCATTTATCGCTAAGAAGAGATGGAATACATCCCCTGTATTTAGTTATGTGGGTCTGCGGGAGAAAATCTCCTAGTCGCTGTTTTATGTGGGTTGTGTTTCTTCCCGGAAAGTTAGGATTTGTTTGTGAGAGAGACAGGCTGCAGGAGAGTGACAGGGGCATCATAGTGGACCCTGAGCTGAGGTCATTGTTTCACAATGCATGGCCTGACATTCGTGGCGGAATCTCGCGATTTGTGCATAAATGTAATAATTCCCGCAAAATCAGCGCACATGATGCGGGACAGTACCGCACTTAATATTAGAGAAGATGAATATCGTTTTATACATTGTAACTGGAACACCAATAGCTGATGAATAAAAACAACTAACTGTATATAGCGCGACAAAAAAAATCGCTCAGTAATGCGACGTGACGTCACACCCCTGACCCGGTATATAAAGTAGGCATAGTAGAACCGAAATTATCCCACCAATCCTGCACTGAGTAAGGTTCGACCCGCCCACCTTGTTAACATACAGAGACAGAAATAAATAAATGTAGAAATACAGAAATGTAGAAACAGGTAAAATACGTACACCCTGACAAATACAGTGTCTAGAGGTTACATTCCTTCCACAAAACCAGAAGACTGAATCAGGAGGAGACTACACAGAGTTGCCACCACAAGTCCTGCAGGAATTTTTGTCAGACATTCTAGGGGTTTTGGACCTTTGTAGTAAAAGGTTTTGTGGCCTGATGGAATGAGGTGTTTTTTTAGTGCCAATGCAACACACATCTGGCAAAAACAGCATGTCACTCAGATTGCGATCCCTGTGAGCGAGTCTCTGCATCAGACGCTGGAGTGCTTGTGAGGATAGATGGGAATCCGGATGGTGTCAAATGAAGGTTGATTCTTCAAGAGAACCTGCAGTTATTTGCCAGAACACTGAAACTGGGGGAAAAAGCTAACCTTTGCACACAGTGTTCGAAAACACACTACGACAGTGAGAGGGGAGTGCCTAAAGAACAGGTAAACATTCCAGAGGAGCCTGAGCAAAATCCTGACCTCAGTAGGATTTAAAATCCCCACGAAGGGGCAGGCCACCAGCGGTCTCACCAACATGTCATGATGCCTGAATGGTGTCTTAAAGAGGAATGGGAAAAAAGTCCCAAATCTAGTGTACTGTGTAGTTGGACACCTACCCGAAGTTCAAGAAAAAGCTGCTTCTGCAGTACTAATTCAGGGGTGTGAACACTTACCTGAGATAGTATTTTCTAGTTTGGTCTTCGGAGACCCACAGACAGTCCACTTTTACTGGGAGGGAGCAAAATAATAGACCACCTGTGGGTCCCCGAGGCCCGGGGTGGGAAACAATGTTCTAGGGAGTTTGTATGTTAAACTCTGCGAATAACGGCCGAAAATAATACAGTGTAGCGCTAGTGGGATTTGTATGTCCCAGCATGCTTGTGGGCAATTGTAAATAGCCCCTGAATATCAGAAGTCGAACCGTGAACGCTGACCAAATATAAATTGTACGCGGCAGAAAATGAGTCATACGTGTACTATTAGAGCATTTATGTCATTTATTTAAACTTTATTTTACCAGGTAAATTAACTGAAAACCAGTTATCACTGCTTTACGTGATATTTGGGAGAAATAACAGATTATACATCAGAACTGCCTGGGATACAAACGTCATGGGTGCGACTAAACTCTTCAGCCAATAAGGGCAAAGTTGTGTCGTCACGGAGGCGGTTCCAGTTTGTGCAGCCAAGTGAGAGGTCGCAATGCACTTAACCATAATGCACTGCGTCAGGATCAGAATGCATTGCTTTAAGCCATCGCTGTAAACAAGTCGAACGCACCCAATGACCGGACTGGGGAAACAAATTGAAACGCGGACTTAATACAGAGGACTAATGACAACAACCAGTAACAGCTGATCACATGGGGATCCATCCATCCATCCATCCATTTTCCAAACCGCCTATCCTACTGGGTCGCGGGGGGTCCGGAGCCCATCCCGGAAGCAACGGGCACGAGGCAGGGAACAACCCTGGATAGGGGGCCAGCCCATCGCAGGGCACACTCACACACCAGTCACGCACACATGCCCACCTACACATGGGGATCCCACACGAGGTTAACGAGGGGGCGTGGCACACAGAAGGAGCAGATGATCGGGGCAGGACAGGGGTAATGTTGGGATAAGATCTTTATTGTTTTGGAAGCCATTAAGAAAAAAAAATACTCTTCTTGTTTTATCCTGCTCATTTTGTGTTTAAATGCTAAAAATAAAACATATCTAGGTATAATTTTAGGGGGCCAGGAACCAATTAATTGGTTTTCCATTATTTATTATGGGAAAAATTCGATCAGAACTTTTTAGGATTCGATCCGGAGTCCAGAACAGATTAAGTTCGAGAACCGAGGTACCACTGTATTTCAATGCAAAAAACAATTTTTTGTTTTTTGTTTTTAGAAAAAAATCAAAGTTTGGCAAATCAGAGTGCATTGATTGACTTGTTGCTTTTAAGAGGGAAGGTCAATTTAGATAGTTTTACCTCAGTGACAGAGGTAATCGGATCTCTTACTGTTACCTGTGTGCATTTCTGCTTATGTTTCAGATAGGAGCCCTGAAGGACTATTATCATTTTCATCACAGCAAGGTGGTCAGAAGGTCAGCCTTCACCACAAGGGGCGATCACAGCTTCATCCGCATGGACCCCAAGGTGAGTCCAGCTAGTCCCCAGCCCTGGGCTGCCTGTATGTGCTATTGCTGCAGTAAAGAGCCTTTAAATAATGCAGAGCGAAAGGCTCAGTGCCGCAGCTTATTGATGTGTGCTGAGCTCATGTGAAGGTAAAATCTCTATCCTCTCTGTAGGGGGGTGGGGCGTGGGGAGGGGGTGTGGTTTTGTCATTTGTTTTGTTTGATAGGGTATTGATAGATTGCTAGGCCAAACCACCCAGGTTTGATGCTTTAAATCTCACCTTTGCTCATATATTTGTTCTCTCTGTGCCGCATGGTTTTCCGCTGGGTAATCCGGATTCCTTTCGGTATTTGTGCAGTGTGGATAACTGCTGTCTCTAAGTCGCCTGTACTATGTGCACTCTGTGGCTGACTGGCCTTCTCCATGCTCTTTCTCTGCCGTCTGTCCTCTGCTACCTGATACCAGCTCCACGCCCCCGTGACACTGCTCAGGTTAAGCCGCTGGAAGACAGACTTTTATTTCTTATTCAAGATTTCTTATTCAAAAACGCATTTAATAATTGTGCATTTTACTGCAAGTGGAAAAGGTCAAAGTATATCCAGCCTTTTTTCTTAGATAAACTCAGCTTACGTATGAGTGTGGTTTTCTGTGACATGAAACAATCATTTCAGTTGGCCTGTAGTGAAGATTCCCATTGCAGTGGGCACTGTACGTCTCTTTGCAGGTCAACTGGATTCAGCAACAGGTGATTAAGAAGCGAGTGAAGAGGAATGCTGTGAGCGATCAAGACTATTTCATCTTTAATGATCCTAAGTGGTCCAACATGTGGTACATTGTGAGTACAGGAAGCTGAGCAGCCGTAGCTTTTTGATTTAGGATCCAAACCCCACTTTGGTAAAGGTTCAGTTAATTTAGGGGACTTTACCACTGCACCAGGTGTCAAATTTTTGGTACCAAAGTCAATGGTACTTCTTGTGATCATTTTCTACTGGTTTGAAAAACTGGTACCAGCACAAAATGAAGTCATCACAGCGTGAGGCAGGGTGTTTTGTACCAAACTGGCTAAACTGGCCATAGTATATTATATGACTAGGCAATGTGCCATGTTAATATCAACATTGCCTTTCTGCAGTTCTCCCTTTGCAAAGATTGTCATAGCTGGGTTGAGGTCCTTCATATTGAAACATACCTTCATATTGTCTCAACATTATGACATGGGGGATTTAAGTTTTGCTAAAACATTTGCACCCTATCATCGGAAACAAAACATTTTATGTACCTGAGGGACATGGGTTTGAGCCTCTGCCATGGTTCCTTGTGGGTGGAGTTTGTATGTTCTCCCTGTGTTGTCGTGGGGTTTCCTCCAAGCACTCTGCCCCCCGCAGCCAAAAAACATGTTAAGGCTAGTGGAAGTTACCAAATTTCCTGTAGGAGTGAGTGTATGAGTGTGGCCTACAATGGGTTGGTGCCCCATTTTGTTCCCTACCTTGCGCTCGTAGCCTCCAGGATAGGCTATGGACCCCTCAAACAGGATAAACAATTTAAGGAAAAGGATGGATGGAAATATCGAATATTTATTGTAAAAAAATCACACAGCAATTTTGACATTTTTTTCTATATGGTGCAGTCCTAGGAGATATTGTTATATTTTTTCTTCTGACCAGATGGCAATTAAAACCTGTATCTCTCCATTTGTCCATGCATCCATTATTATTGCTATTGTTGCAAGGCTGATTCAGGGTTTCGTGAGAAGGTTCTGCTCTCGCTGGCCAACAGCAATGTGAAAATACGAGCCACCAGTGCCGCTCAGAGATGAACATTCTGGGAGCGTGGCGGAGAGGCTTCACAGGCAAGAACGTGGTGGTCACCATCCTGGATGATGGCATTGAGAAAAATCACCCTGACCTCGCTGCAAATTATGTAAGTTTTGGTCGAACTTATAATGGATGCTATGGCCACTTAAATTATACTGCGAACCTGGGCTCTGAAGATGAACAGGGATCATGCTGGGCCTTTGTATGGCGTACTGGATGCTGTAGTAGGTAAACTCTTAGAGGGGTTTGCTGCAGTGGATGAACGTGGCTCTGAATGATAAATGGCAGGACCTTATTTGTGGCATGGAGCTCCTCAGGGGTGGGGTAGTCACCAGGGGTGAAAATTTAATTTCCAGAAAGTAAAAATTCAGACCAAGATTTTGTTTTAACCAACCAGATGAGTATAGCGAGCCAAGGTCACAGAGTACTCAACTGGTTGGTTGAAACAAAATCTTGATCCAGATTTTTACTCTCTGGGTCTGAAATGTCCCCCTCTGGGAGTCACTGCAGGTTGTTGGGGATGTTGATTCCCCCATCAGGAAATCATGGAGCAGATGGACTGGATGTTGGACGCCCTAAACTGCTATCACCCAACACAGTAGTGACATGGGCTGCAGTGTTTCTGTTCTCATGGATTGGCGGTAGTTAGTAGCCCATTTTCCACCCTGAGACATTACTAAAAGCTTCTTGACTTCTTCCGGTTCGGCAAGGTGGAGAGCTGGCGGCTGCTGGGCTCTCACCAGTTATCTCCCCTCCGTCCAGGACCCGCTGGCCAGTTATGACATCAACGGGAACGACCGCGACCCCACACCACGTTATGACGCCAGCAATGAGAACAAGTGGGTGCCACTTAATGAAACGGTTGGGTTGCTTAACTGGGGTTTTCTTGACTTGGGTGGTGGGGGGGGGGGTTGGTCTTCTAGATCTTATTCTACTAGTAGTCCTGTTTACACCGTCTTGGGTGATAGGATTCCAAGTGGACATTTTTTAGATCTGCACTGTCATATATCTCTAAGGTGTCCAGCTGTCCAGTTGTGTTCAGATTTTGGTACTGCCTACATCACTTCCACTAGAAGGTCAAAGGGCCACACGCACAGTTATTGTGATGGCCTTCTCTGAGATGCTTCCGGACTAATTAACGTTTACACCACAAAAGATATGTTATGAAAAGCATCTCGGACCACCCCGGCAAGGTTAGAGTGATCAGATCAGAATTCATCTTGGTGGTTGTTTCCACTCGTCTTTAGTGCTGTCTACTTATGATCCGATTGCCCAAACCACATTTTAAAACCAAGTTACAGTAAAACCTTATTTTATTATTGGTAGGTCTCTATTTCATTCCATTTGTAATAAATCCACAGTTTAACATACGGTGATTTAAAGGATTTCAGATTTAATGCTTGTTTGTGAGGAATGTTTGGTGGAGAAGCAAACTTCCAGATATCCAACAGCAAACATTTTTTGTTTTTGTTTTTTTAAATTATGTGCAAAATTATTTTAATGTGTAAAGCAGATGCTTCATGGAAGCCAAGGACACTTGTGGAAATGGCACTTGCGAGCATATGGAGCGATTATTATCCATATACAGTGGTACCTCGGTTCTTAAACTCACTAGAACTCGACTTTCTTGAAAGTCGAAACTCGATCTGAATCTCAGAAGTCGAACCATGAACGCTGACCTAATATAAATTGTAAGCGCCAGGAAATGAGTCATACTACAATACAGTTCTTACTTGAATGCCGCCTTCACAGACTGGACGATGAAACAAATAAAGCAGCGCAACATTACAGTAACTAACAATAAATAAACCACTAACTTACGTGTACTATTAGAGCATTT
>JABFEA020000021.1:16213932-16234961 GCA_019775915.2 Cyphomyrus plagiostoma | reverse complement strand
GAACCACAAAGGATGGAGTTGTAGCCGGCGAAACAGGAACTCCAGGGGGCATTGCAGGAACCATCGGTGCAGGAACCTCAGGGAGCGCTGCAGGAACCACTGGGACCTTGAAGGGGTGCTGATGGAACCACCAGCACAAGACCCACGGGGGGGCACTATAGGCACCGCCGGCACTGGAACCACAGGGGGCACTGCAGGCTCCACCGGCACTGGAACCACGGGGGGCGTTTCAGGAACCACCGGCACAGGAACCTCAGGGGGGGAGGCGCTGTAGGCACAGGGACCATGGGGGACTGAGCAGGAGGCAAAGGAACCTAGGGAGGCGAAGCAAGAACCTTGGGGGCGCTGTGAGCACCTCAGGCACAGCGATATCTCCTGCAGAGGACGCTTGCTCCTTCCTCCGAAAGCAGAGCAGCTGTCTCAGCATGTCCAGCTGTCTCTCCAGCTCTCCTGGCCAAGGAAGCTGGGGATATTTTCGCGAACTCCCCCCGAAGCTGGTCTAGGAGCAAGGCAGCCTCAGCAGAGTTCCGCACCCACGGATTGTCTTTCGTCCGCCAGTATAATCCCTGAAGAGCGGAGAATCGTCGGGCCAGACTCTCTGATGCTGATGGCGGTGAAGCTGCAGGCAGACTATTCTGAAATGCAGACAAAGCAGCAGGCATTGGGCCCCGACTCGAGGAGGACAATGGAGACATCAGGTGTTCGCGGCAAAGCGGCAGATCCTGGAAGGGCTTATAACTCCCCCATTTGCGATCCTTACACTTTTTCTGCTGTGCAGACGCAGTGGGGGTGGCGGAGAGTTTGGGCTGTGTAGACGGCAGGGAAAGAGGCAGTCCACTATCCAGGGCCACCTGCCTGAGCATAGTCTTGGGTTGGTAGACAAGGATATTGATGCCAAGAGGTTCCTCGTCCGGATGGCAAGAGCTTGGGTAGCAAGATCCTCCTGAATATCTGGCTGGTTGAGCCAGCATAACACCCCAGCTACCAAAGATACTCAGCCTCAGTTAGGTGAGGCATCTTTTTTGCACGTCCAATCATTCTGTCATGCAGTAATCCTGCGAAGCCCAAGCAGAGATAGCAAGTCAGGGAATACGGGGTTTAATCATAGATAAGGCAAGCAAAATGTAGACGGACAATACATGTCCGGACTGGAGAAACAAACTGAAACGCGGACTAAATACAGAGGGCTAATTACAAATTGACAACAACCAGAAACAGCTGATCACACAGGGATCCCACACGAAGTTAACGGGGGGGGGGCGTGGCACATGGAAGGAGCAGACAATCGGGCAGGACAGCATGTTAGTAGCAACATACAGTCTTTGCTTTTGTGCAGCGGTTTGTGTACAGGGCTCCTGGCTTGATGAACAGCAAAGTTCTCAAACTAACTTGGACCCTGTGCTGAGCCCGAGGCTCAAAACAGGATGTCTGGAAGGAAGCTGTTAGTCGGTGAGCCCGCTGGATTGTTATTCTCCGTAGTACCTCACAAATGCCTGAATGGGTAGGGATGATCCCATAGCACAGCAGTGCCCCACAATGGTTCACCAAGTCTGTGCAGGTTGACCAGGAGGAAGAAGCCAGTGTGCCAGGTGAACGGTGTTATCTGTGGTTGCCAGGTGTCAGGACCAGTGCCTGAGCTGCAGCTCACCTGGGATTGCCTGTTCCAGGTGCAAAGAGGGCTACAGCCTCCTGGGTGGAATCTGCATTATCAGTAACATCTGTAGCAATGGTAAGATCAGTGAGAGCAAGCTTCCTGGGGTGCAGGAGTACTGCTCTAACAGTGGAGTTCTGAAGGGGGATACCTGGGCTGGGGGGTGTACAGAGGCCATAGGTCATGACAGGACTATTGAGAAAGCTCAATGGACCCTATGGTTTGGTGTTCAGACCACAATGAAGGTCACCCTGAGGCATCAATGCAGCAGCGACGGAGTGACAGAAGCTTTGCTTGGTATCTTAACCTTTTAAGGATCTTCTGCTGCTTCTTGCTGGGTGTATTTGCATGCTACAGGCTGTCACTGCCCAGTACTTTCCCAGGGGAAGAATTGGAAAAAGGCTGGGGCTGGGGTCTTGGCAGATGAGGGGCCCATATCTCATTTGCACCTAACTAACCATGTTTCACCCCTGCTCTGCAGCAGACGAGGTCTTTTGCGAGATGGTGAGGTCTAACAGACTTTGTGAGAAGAAGCCCTTCCGACAGTTCTGTTGTAAGGCGTGCCACATGGGCTGAGGAAGAGGAGGAACACCACATCACACGTCAACTCTATTGCCTGTTGTATGTTTTCTCAACCATTAGGCTTTGATGAATTGTGCTGTGTGCTACAACACTTGCATAATCACAAGAGTCACCCCTTCATGTCATATGATCACAACGTCACTGAAAATGATACTTACATATCAAGGTTTTTACAAAACCAGCGCATCGGGTGAAACCGATCATGGGGTTTTACGCAATCTAAGGTACTGGGTGTACTGACGAACTGATAGCATAATATTCTTTCAGCACTGCAGTGCTTGTAAAGCTTTTATAATCAAATATAAATTCTTAAGAAAAAAACATTGAAATTGATTGCAGTTTTTGTAAGAAAAAACAAAACTCATCAAAGATCACATTCAGTAGTTTAGATTTATTATGGTACATTTAATGGGATTGTAGGGGTACGAGTTTCAGAATCTATCCATCCCTTTTATTATGCTTTTGATTTTGTTACATGTTCTCAAGACCAAATAAAAACAAGTAAAACATTTTTTTCAAGTTTTTCTTATTTTCACAGGAGCAAGTACGTGCACTGTGGCTTAGAATTGAAGACACACTACTTCCTTTGAACCTATTTTTTAATTGAAATGTTTTTTTTAATCGACCAGTCATTTAGCCTGATTGATTCCCCTTCTAGGCATGTTGACAAGGCAGATGTCATTTGAATCCTGCCTAATGGTAATATATTTTGTTATACTAATGTATTTCTATATACTGTTGTGATATATAATTATGTAATTATCCACATGGTTCACGTGCATTTTGGATTATAACATTTATTTCTAAATGTATAATTAATTTCATAATTTAATTCTGAATAAGTTCCATTTTGTTATGTTCGGGTTTGGGTTTCTGCTTCATGGAATATTGCCCTGCTTTATGGGTGGCCCCCAGGATTTGGTGGTTAGCTAGGCAAGTGGTCGGATTGAAGGTATTCCAGTTTGAATGGACTTCATTGACTTATATTTAACCCAGAGTGCCTTAAATCGAACAAGTTGTCTTGCAAACCTAAAAATCCATAATGATAATAATATGAAGAAGCCTTGCTACCGACAACATGCAGGAAAAATTATATATATACACACACATACACACAGTGGTACCTCATTAGAACTCGAAATTCTTAAAAGTAGAACCAACCAGTTCGAAAAAAAAATTACCTAGAGCTCGATCTGAATCTCAGAAGTCAAACCGTGACCTAAGCCAACCTAAGATAACTTGTTTGCGTGGGGAAGTGAGTCACGCTGCACGTCTCTCAGCGGAAACAAAGAGTAAAGCTTCAGTCTCAGCCTCGCATTCGCTGTGATAGCATCGTGCACATTTACACTAGCTGAATACATATATTTAGACAGTAAAAATACATTTAGACAATGACAGACGGTAACAGTAATTATATAATAAAATACATTTTAAATAAATATTTATTATTTTAATATTAATAATAAAGCATTAATACATTTAATTATAATAATATTGTCGTGCTGAGTAGGACGGAATGGAGACACAGGCATAGACGTCAGGATATCGGGGATTACGGGGTTTAATTACAGGTAAGGCAGGCAAAACGCAGACAAACAATACAATGGCTGGACTGGGGAAACAAACAAACGCAGACTAAATACAGAGGACTAATGACAACAACCAGAAACAGCTGATCATGCGGGGATTCCAACGAAGGGGCACACGGAAAGAGCAGACAATCGGGACACATTAATTGTTTGGATACATTTATGTTCTTACTTTACAAATTACTGTTTTGATAAATGCGCTTAGATGTGTTTAGTACAGTATATTTGTTTTATCCGGTTCATTTAGTGTTTAAATGCTAAAAAAACATATGTAGTTGTAATTTTTTGGGGCCGGGAACCAATTAATTGGTTTTCCATTATTTCTTATGGGGAAAATTCGCTCAGAACTCGAGCTTTTTAGGATTTGATCCGGATTAAGTTATGATCGAGGTATCACTGTGTGTGTCAAATATATATATATATATATATATATATATATACATATACACATACACTGTACTGGACCTTGTGCTGTCCAGCCAATATGTAGAAATGAAACAACATTTAATTGAGTGCAGTTAAAGTGCAAAAATATAAAACTAATTAGTAAAACTAATTTTTGTCTATGCGTGGAAGGAGAAACAACAATGACGAAATTTGTTCATGGTAAGGAGTGTAACGGGGAGAAAAGATGGAGAAAAAAGCAAGTCAAAGAGAAAGGAGACAACCAAGCAGAAATACGTTGAGCTTCGCCCACTTTTTGCCCTCCTGGACAGCAGATGGCAGCACATTCCCGGCGAGGACCTTAGATTTTCCATTCTCACGGTGTTGAATTCTGCGGCAGCCTACCAATGCATGTTGGGATGTGACTCTATATCCGGTAAGTGGCGTGTTGGAAGCTCGGCGCGTTTCTGTCCAGGAGTTTGTTACGTTTGTGTAATTTACAGTTTTCAGCATGGTAAAACTGTCGGCGGAGCTCATCGAGCAAGCGGCTCAGTATACCAACCCCATCCGTGACCGGGAGCTGGACCTGCGAGGTGCGCCTATACAATTCTTTAGCATCTATAAAAAGCGCGGTAGTTCAGGCCCGCTGCTATTCATATATTTGCTGTTTTTTGTCTTTGGTTTAAAACCCAGTGAAATTGTGCTGTCTGTTTCTATCTAGGTTATAAAATACCTGTACTCGAAAACCTTGGAGCAACTTTGGACCAATTTGATACCATCGATTTCTCTGAAAATGAAATCCGAAAACTGGACGGCTTCCCTTTGCTAAGGAGACTGAAGACGCTTCTGATGAATAATAATAGGATATGGTAAATATCCTTAACTCTTCTCTGTTTACTTATAGTTTGTGGTAGTGTTTAAAGCCTAGTTTCCTATTCCCTCTTAAAGTCGGATAGGCGAAGACCTCGAACAGTCGCTGCCCAATTTGAAGGAATTAATTCTCACCAACAACAGCATCCAGGAGTTGGTATGTCTGGAACCCAGAAGCCCCGTTTGTTGCTGAAAACGTCATTGTAGGCAGAGAAGGAGCTTATGTCGTTGGTGTCCGCATTTTCTGAAATGTTTAAATGCACAGATTTCTTTATATTCCGAAAGGGAGACCTGGATCCTCTGGCATCTATAAAAAGCTTAACTTTGCTCAGGTAACATTCTTCTTTAGTTTTTCGCACAAAATTCCGACACATTCGATAATTAACAAAAGGATTGAAACATTTTTTTCATCTTGCTTACCCTTGTTTCCTCAGCCTACTGCGGAACCCAGTGACCAATAAGAAGCACTACCGCCTTTACGTCATCAACAAAATTCCACAGTTGCGGGTGCTTGATTTTCAAAAAGTCAAATTAAAGGTAAAGTGGGAGATGACCCGAGCATGCTGTAAGGGACTTTGTTAGTGTCAAACCCATTGTCTTAGAGGATCAAGTTAAAGGTAAGCTGATGGAGAAACTCAGCAGGTTCTGGTGTAGTAGTTGTTCTGTTTCTGCATAATCATGGTAGTTTACAATCTGCATTTAAAAAAAAAAAACATGAATGGGGATGCTGCATGTATGTTGTGTAATTGGGACGTTTCTTGAGATGACGTGCTTCCCAACAGCAGTGGGAAGCACGGTGCCCTGGAAGTCCGGATGGTCAAAAACAATGCTCTGTAACTGTGTGACGTATCGCCATAGGAGCGTCAGGAGGCGGAGAAAATGTTCAAAGGCAAACGGGGTGCACAGCTTGCAAAGGATATTGCCAAGCGAACCAAAACGTAAGATGACGGCTCTTGCCTGCTCACAGACCTTCAGAAACACTGAGAATTGGCCTGTGGATTGGAGTGACCAAAATGGGCCAGAGGGGAGCACAGAGGCTTTTAAGAAATTTCTGATTGGATATTAATTCTCCGGACACATTTCTGCAAAAACCAAAATCTGTATTTCAGTGTTTCTTAGAGGGTTTTTTTTTTTGGAAGTGTTCCCTGTTGTATCAGTATATTGACAAAGATGAGATACTACACTGACTGCTCGGTCGAGCCGAGGGCAGACCGGAGAAGCTTTGCTGAGGAAGGTGGTGTGACCGCATGCTGTCTTTCAGGTTCACCCCTGGAGCAAACCTACAGGCTGAAAAGAGAAAGACTGGTCCCTCGCCCGCTGACGTGGAGGCCATCAAGGTAACGGCTGGTCAGCGAAGTCCACCTTGAGCTCCAGAGTGCGGTTATGGGCTTGTCCGTGTTTGTGGAGATGCGTGACCTAATGGCTGTCCCTCGGTTATTCAGAATGCCATCGCCAGCGCCACTTCATTGGCAGAGGTGGAGAGACTGAAAGGGCTGCTGCAGGCCGGCCAGATCCCCGGGAGGGAGCTGAGGCAAGGTGCGTGTCAGGCTGGCGTGGTAGCGAGGTGGTTAAGGAGGAACTGGAGGTCTCAAGCTACTCTGCTGTAGGAGCTGTGGGTACAACGACTAGCCTTTCGCGTTTGCTTACCGGTGTCTGTGAACCTTTTCTGCTTCAGACCCTACAGGCATGGTGGAGGAAGAGGAGGAAGAAGAAATGGAAGATGGTGCTCATGGTGGCGCCGAAATGCCGATGGAGGGAGAAGCCATGGGTGATGGTGGAGAGGATGAGGAAGGAGGGGATGAAGAGGAAATGGAGGATGACGGCCAGGCCAACGGATCAGTGTGAAGAAAGATGGGTGCTGGTGGTGGCTTGGGTGTCTGCTTCCCAGGCTTTTAGTTTAGGTGGTTTTGTTTTTTATGTTGTAAGATAATGTAAAATGCATTAAACTTTTCTGTACAAATGGCTGTCCTCTTGTTGTGGGTTTCCGGCTATGTTGTGCACAGCTCTGCAGTCAGAACTAATCTAATTTGGTGCATTCGGTTTGAGTTCAGTCACAGCCTTAAGGCGTGTTCGCAATTTTTGATGTGACCATCATAAATAGCAGCTTCCTGTGGATTCATGGTAGCTGATAGCTTCAGTACGTGCTAGAGAATCAGCTGCAGATAATTTAACAGTATTTAAGTCTACTTCAGTTCTAAGTAGGGTTTTTGCATAGCTAAAATGGGTGTGTTAAAGGAGTTTGCTGAAACATTTTGGATGCCTGTGCACAGCAAAATGATTCGCTGCCTTGACTGCAAGGATGTAGCTCAGCATCTGTCATGGATATTTTAGACGGTATCTCTAATAGCAACTTCATTTAACCTTTAGTACTAAATTTCTCTTGGATTAAATTCCCACCACAGCACTAAATGTAACAGTTTTGGGCTTGAGGGCCCATTTGAAGACTGGAGAGCAGGGATTGTAATCAGGGTTTTTAGCTGGAATTTGGTGACTGGAATTATTCTTACACAGAAGCTACGGTCATGGTCCACATCTAGGACACATTTAGATTTTACTGGGTGAGGGTGTCCGAAGCTAAAAAGTAAATTTAGGTTTACGTTGTATTTAAGTCAATTTTTTTTTTTTTTTTCCCTGTTTCACCACTCGAACTTGTATGTGTGATGAAAACCTAATGGAGCATAACAACTGCCTGGAGAAACGTCGGGGCCACAGTCGCCCAAAAAGCTGTTTCTTTGGCCAGGAGAAGGAAACGTCATCATAGAAGGATGTATCTGCATGCAGAGAAATTGCTGGAGGATACCTGTATCATGCTGGAAAACAGTGAAATAAAGTTCAGGGGTGAACAAACACATCATTAGTGCACCTTAAAATGGTGCTTCACAAGGAGAGTAACGCCTTGGGGCACCTGCACACTCACTCCATGGGTAATTCAGAGAGAGCAGACTGCCTAAACGTATGTCTTTGGACTGTGGGAGAACACTGGAGCCTCCAGAGCAGAACTGCAAGCCCCAGGATGAACATGAAGGTTCCACACACACACAGCAGAGCTGAGATTCAAACCAGAGGAGGGGGACTCAAGGTGACATTACTCCTACATGACTGATTCAAACTCCCAACTCTGTAATGGTCTAACTGGACTTATTGCTCAATGCAGATATGCAAGTTTGTTGACTTATTCCAAATATTTCCAATAAATTACTGAAATACTATAAATACTCAGGTAAACACTCAAAAGGGTAATTATCTTTAGTAAAAAAAAAAAATTATACATACGTTAAATGTACATTCCCATTCGTGCATGCATAAGCTGATTATAACATTAAAGCCAACTGCCTAATTTTGTGTCCACCTCAGGTCACCAAACCAGCTCTGACTTGTCAAGGCCTGGACTCAATGAGACCTCTGAAGGTGTCTTGTAGGTTCTGGTACCCAGATGTTACCAGCAGATCCTTTAAGTCCTGTAAGTTATGAGGTGGGGTCTCCAAGGATCAGACTCGTTTGTCCACAACATCCCACAATTGGATTTTGATCTGGGGAATTTGGAGGCCAAGTCATCACCTCGAACTATTTTCCTCAAACCATTCCTGCACAATTTTTCTAGCGTGTCAGGGCACATTATCCTGCTGAAAGAGGCCACTGCCATTGGGTAACACTGCTACCATGAAGGGCTATACTTGGCCTACAACAATGCTTAAGTAGGTGGTATGTGTCAAACCAACATCCACATGATTGGCAGGACCCAAGCTTTCACAGCAGAACATTGCCCAGAGCATCACAGCGTCTCTGCCCGTTTGTATCTCTTCCCCAGGCAAACGAGGCACACAACCAGCCATCCTATCCCGAGTTAAAAGCCCAGCAACAAAAGTGTTTTTCAAATGGAGTTCAAGTGTGACTTCAGTGTTCATACACTTTCAGCACGGGCGCTATGACCAGTCTGTGGCTACGCAGCCTCATACGCAGCAAGCTGCGATGCACTCTGTTCTGAAACCTTTCTATCATGTGCACCATTAATTTTTTTCAGCAATGTCTGCTGTCAGACAGGCCGGCCTTCACTCCCCACACAAATCAGTGAGCCTTGGGCACCCATGACCCCATCCATCGCTGGTTCACTGGTTGACCGTCTTTGGACCACTTTTACTAGACACTAACCACTGCATACCAGGAACACCCCACAAGACCAGCTGTTTTGCAGGTGTTCTGACCCAGTCGTCTACCCATCATAATTTGGCCCTTGTTCAGATCCTTATTTTTGCCTATGTTCCTGACAGTTCACTTGATTTTAATGGTCTGGCTGATGATCGCTGCAGATCAATTATGTCAATTAAAAGCCAAAATTGTAAAGACTATCCGCCAGATGGCGCTTTTGTAAGGCTTAGTTTTCTATGCAAATTAATGTGAGTTTGACAGATTCTCATATTTGCAAACAACGCAGACATGTTTTTTACTTATTGCTTCTGATCTGTTTTGCCATTTTTTGCATTATCCTTCGATGATGATGATGTTTGATTCAGTTTTGAAATGATACTTGAATGGAAAGTGCATATCATAAACGTGCAGAATTTTTGCATTTAAATATGCAGAATTTCATTTAGTTTTTCTTTTTAAATTTTTTTTTATTTTAGTATTTAATATTTAAAAATGTCTTCGCTATCTGCACTGGGGCAAGTTTTCAGTTTAACACGTAGCACTAATGCAGCCGATGTGACCAATCAGAGCCCACCTACGGAAACTCGGCGGGGCCAAACCATGCAGTTAGAGTCGCACGTTTGAACTCTACACATTCTTACAATGGCGAGACGGACATGGAGATTGGAGCTCCTCGGGGAAAAGAAGAATCGTTTCATTTCAGAGAAGCTTCTTTATTCCCAATGAATGCCAAAGGCCGTGTGCTTGATGATCGACGGGGTGACGTGAAGAAGGCGCTTTGTACGGTGGCTCTTCGCGGATGGATGTGAGGCGGAGTGTGCTGGGGGATCCCCGTTTTTAATCATGAAAGAGTGTGATCGGGGTACCTGTACGGTGCTGTGATCTGGTGTGAAAGGCTGCCGTGGAGGCTGGCCAACCGGAGCGATCGCTGGGACGGAATGGCACCCCGAAGCCGGAGAGCATGGTGCAGCGTTCTCCTGGGCTTGGTGGTCGGATTCACCCTGGCTTCCAGATTTATTTTGCCGAGGGCCAGTGAGTTCAGGAAAGGTGGCCAGAAAGGTTCATCGAGCCCGGCGGGCTGCACGCTGTACAGGGCTCCCAGGAAAGAGCCGGCCGGTGCGCTGCCTTGGCGGCGACATGGTACCAGATTGTCGGCGACTGACAAGCCTGTGCCCTCGTCCAAGAGTTTCCTTTTTGTCGGCGTTATGACGGCGCAGAAGTACCTGAAGAATCGCGCAGTGGCTGCATACAGGTAACGGAAAGCAAACCTCTTACTGCAAGCTAATGCATTGACAGCTGTCACTTTTATTTCCGCATATTTCCAATTTTATGCATCGGGCAGAGCTGTGAGTTCCTCTCTCTGCGCCGCCTTTTAGTTCCTCTGTTTCTTTACACTGTTCTGTAGAATAAACTTATTAAACGACGCCATTTGATAAATTTTATTAGATTCAACTGCCTCATTGCAGGTTGTACAAGTACTCAGACAACGGAATGTAGTTGTCATATAATCCGAAATTGTAAAAGTGCTAGGATCAGTTTTACGGTGTGCTGCGTGAAAGTTGCCGGAGTTAGACACGTGTCGCCAGAAAGTAGCGAAGACTTACAGGAAAGAGCCGGATACGGTCACTGTGGTGTGGATTTGGTTAACTAGGCTGTATATGTAGACCTATTTGTCAGGTTGTAAATTATGCTGTTAACTGAAAGCAGAAGTGAAATGTCAGTGCCTCCGCTTTGCTATCTCGCCCCATAGGGAACATGGGAAATCTCAACTGAATTTCACTAAATTGGCAGAATTACGTCCCTTCCCTAGTGGAATAATGTCAGTAATGAGCTGCAAAAGTCATAGGTGAATTGCTGTCTGCTAGAGACTTTCTGACGGATTAAATCCCATCTAGACCTTTCTTTTCTGCACCATCAGAGCTCAACGTTCAGTAAGAGGCATAGCATGACCCAGCTGATATTGTGGCACATAAGATTTGTTTATACTGTGAGCAGAGGCTGGATTTTTGAAAAAACCTGTTATCATTGATTGCAAGCCTTGTCTGTGCATACACACACAATATTGTACCAAAGTTTGGACATACTTATCCATAGAAAGATTTATTTGTACTATTCTCTACATGAGTAATTTTATAGACTTGGCCAGTCATATGTACTATAGGACCCATAATTCTTCAGATTGATGGTTTGAACCCAAGCAGGGGACCCAAAGTGACATTCTGTCATGGGGCCTAGAACGTTTATGCCTGTGGGTGAATTGGTTTGAGCTGGTCTCCAGTCTGCACTCAGTTGTTGTATCGGCAGGACCTGGGCACAAACCATTCCAGGCCAGGTGGAGTTCTTCTCCAGCGAGGGCTCCGACACCTCCATCCCCATCCCCATCGTGGCGTTGAAGAACGTGGACGACTCGTACCCACCGCAGAAGAAGTCTTTCATGATGCTCAAATACATGCATGACCACTACCTGGAGCAGTTCGAGTGGTTCATGCGGGCGGACGACGACGTCTATGTCAAGGGCGACCGGCTGGAGGCCTTCCTGCGGAGCCTGAACAGCAGCGAGGCTGTCCTTCTGGGCCAGACGGGCATGGGTGCCCATGACGAGCTGGGCAAGCTGGCCTTGGAGCCCGGAGAGAACTTCTGCATGGGCGGCCCAGGGGTGATCATGAGCCGGGAGGTGCTGCGGCGCATGGCGCCCCACATCCGCCAGTGCCTGCAGGAGATGTACACCACCCACGAGGACGTGGAGGTGGGCCGCTGCGTTCGCCGCTTTGCCGGGGTCCAGTGTGTCTGGTCCTATGAGGTGAGTCCTCTGTAGCCAGACACCTTCCGTGAGTTGAAACCTGAGTACAGAAGGTGTCACAACTGGGTGGGGTGCTGCTGGACCCTCGTGGTGGCGGGGTTTGTCAGTTTTACGGCCTCTTCACATTTCTCCTCATGTCATTTTTAAACCTGGGGGGTGAATGTTATTAGGCACGAATCCAATGGGGAAAAATCCTATCTGGATGTGAAAGCTCAGAAGCCAACTCATCTGCTTTCTGCTTCTCTTGCTTTTATTTAAAGTAGCCAGCCGGAAGAGTGGGAGTCACTTGTGTTATTGCCGTGTAATGGGACTCTGTGCCCTCGTCACAGCCGGGACACTGAAGCACTGCTGCTTTGTTCATACTCGTGTGTTGCCGTCCGCTCCAGTGCAAATGACGCGGCCCGGCCCGTCTCTGCAGCGCATGGTGGCTCTCCATCCCCCTTCCCCCACTGGGGGGCCACCGTGTTCCTCTCCAAGGCCACAGTTGTGAGGCAGCCTTGTGAAAACCCACAGCTTTCCAGCGGTTCACTGCACTCGTGCTAAATTTATCAGCATCTATTTCTATCCAGGCCTGGGACCGCATCCATGGTGAGCAAAGGGCTCATCTAGGAGCGGATGTGTGCATGATGTTTATCCTGCCGTCTGCCACGGCCCTGCTTTCTCCTTGAGGCGTCTTCTGTTAAGTGTACGCCCCATAAGCGGTGAATGCGAGATGCGTGTGCAGAGGGAACCTCGATTTCACTGTCTGTGAAAAATACCTGAAGCAGAATCAGATTCATGATTCAAGATTACTTCACGTACATAGACAAGTAGAACATGCAGTGAAATGTACCCCCGGCCTCTCCGAAGAAAATAGGAGGTATATAAGGTATACAGTGTGCATATGTTGCAGTAATAGCATACCTTGCTATACAGTGTGCATATATTAAAGTATGTATTCGTGTATATTAAAGTGCAGTGTGCAGTTGTGCCGTGTTCTGAGGCTAATGAGTCAGTTCACATTATGAGACTGTTAAAGGCTTTGATGTCCTGGTTAAGATGTCTTATGGCCTGACCATTGCACATCCTTGGAAAGCTCATCCAATTTAGAATTTATTTTCTTTACTTGTTTTAATTTATATACATTTCATGAACAACGACACTTGAAACCAGTACAGAATGTTCCAGGAGCTTGCAGCGATCACTATGGTCGCTTATTGCTCTCTTGTGACAGCGCCGTCTGAGTGGTGAGCTTCCTGTCGACGTCACGCCCCAGACCTGGGGCCCTATTAGCGACGGTGCTCTCCTCTCCGCACGGCCGTCAGAAACCCACTTTGACTTGACCCCCGAGGGCCTCAGAGGGCATGGTGCCACATTTCGGTCCCGTTTCAGGGCATTGAATTCGGGAAGGGTGGGCCTGTTCCTCTGTGGCCGGTCTGTCTGGTGGCCGCCCCCCCCGACACGGCTCCAGGCTGTGCTGTGTCAACGTAGCCCAGGCCGTCTGCTGCACGCCGCTCTCTCGCTGTTGAGTTTGAGTGTTGGCGTTGCGGTTCTGACCGCTGCCCTGGTTCTGCCCGGCCCTGTGGTCAGACGTGGGCCTGCTGTCAGATGAGCTGGCCAGCCCGTGTGCCTGTATAAAATAGCAGATTCTTTTGTCTCAGACTGCAGTACTAGTGGTTATCCTGACTTGCATAGCGATTTCGTGTGTGTGTGTGTGTGTCATGTATATGTTACATTATAGGGACAAATGGTCCCCGCAATGTGATTAAAAACCTGTTATTTTGACCTTTGGGGTACATTTTTTGGGTCCCCACATGGGGAAACTGAATTTCCTAAAACTTCTGTGACTAATCAAAAAACTAAAAAAATCCTGTATTTTCTTTGGTTGCTTATGATTAAGGTTAGGGCGGGGTTAAAGTCGTCATTGTTGGGTGGGGGGGGGTTAAGGTCGTCATTGCTTTATTTCAGGATGACAGAATTAAGCATAAAAAGCGCATTTTATTGGAGTAAAGTCTAAATATATAAGTACAGAGAAATCGTGGACAACAAGCTGTTTAGGGTGGGGGTGCGGTGCTGCCGGGATTTCTGTGTTGCAGAGTAAAATGCTTATTAAGGCTCAGTACTGGGGGTAGCAGACCGTAACAGTCTTGGAATTTCCCTGTTTCATCTTGCGGAATAATCGCGTCACTTTTATTTATTTTTTTTGTAGGTTTTGTCGGGTGTTTTGTGTGCGCGAGCGGGTATACCTTACCTTATGGGGATCAAATGTCCCCACAACGTGATGAATACCCGTTTTTATATTTTTATAAAAATCTGTGACCGCAATGAAAAAACTAAAAAATGCAAAAACTGTTGTATTTTGTTTGGTTACTTATGGTTATGGTTAGGGCTGGGTAGGCGTTAAAGTTGTCATAGTTAGCACTAGCATTTTTCCCATTGAAATGAATGAGTGGTCCCCACAGAGATGTGATTGCACGGCTGTGTTTGTGTGTGTGTGTGTGTGTGTGTGTTTGTGTGTGTTTGTGTGTGTGTGTGTGTGTGTGTGTGTGTGTGTGTGTGTGTGTGTGTGTGTGTGTGTGTGTGTGTGTGTGTGTGTGTGCTTCTCCCTGTTTCATTTCCACTCTGACTGAGATTCCTGCCATAATTATACCCATGGAGGTGCCCACACACACAGCGCACACCCCATCTGCACTCTCTGGTCCCGCTCTCCCCACCGTCTCATCCTTGCTCACACGTGGGTTTCTGTCACGCCGGTGGGTGGGGCCAGAGAATCAGATGATTCCCATTGGCCATGGGCTGTGGTGACCAGAGCGAATGACATGCCACATCTCGGCAGAGCATCTGCTGATGTGAAAATCTTGCTTCCCCCGAGCGCAGATGGCCTCCCGGATGTCCGAAAGAGGTTTACGGTTTCAATCTGGATCCACCGTCTCTAAGTTTTATAAGCCTGCCTTCAGCGCTCCGATTCGGTTGATCCGTCTGTGGCAGCATCTCCTTGCCTGTCCTGTTGTGATGTTGGCTCAGTTCCTCCTTCCTGTGACCAGAGTAACAGCCTCGTGCCGGGTTCTGGGACCGTGTCCCCCCGGTTCTCGTGTTCTGTGTCGGGCAAGTTCTCCATCCCCGTGGCTACTCTGCGTCATCATCTAGTGTACTTCTTCTCTGAGGCCTTGGCTGGGAGAGGATGAGGTGCACAGCCGTGGTTGCTGGCCTGTCCTACGCCCACTTGTCGCACAGCAACGCTCGCTGGTCCCGGCCTTGCTTGCTCCCTCCCTGGGTACCGTGGCTGCTGTGAGTCATGGCCTGGGTGACTGCCAACTGTACCACTAGGGGGAGCTGCTCTGAGCCGCTAATGATCAGTGATCTAATTGTAATTAGAATTAATATAAAGTGAGTACCCCCCCCCCCAATAATAATGGGTACAATTCTAGTAACAGGAATCGAGTGACATTGGGACATGGAGGTTGTCACTTGGGCGGGACCCACTGATCCTGTGTTGTTCACTGATGGGTCAGGCGGATGGGAGACTGAGAGATTTGACCTAATTGGATCCGGAGAACCTGGTTAAGCCACGCCCACCATCTCCTCAGACTCACAGACCAGCTCCATGTCCTTTCTGGGATTCTTTCCGGGTCGAATCTGCCTCCTAAGATCACGTTTCCCCCTTAAAATGCCTGTTTGACAATTGATCATACGGTTTTACAGGAGAGCCTCGTGTGTGCACGTTTGTGATGGTATTTACCGTGCGGTAAGGACCAAATGTCCTCACAATGCAGTAAAACCCGTCACTTGGGGTGTTGTATTTTGTTTGGTTACTTATGGTTATGGTTAGGGCTGGGTAGGCGTTAAGTGTTTTCCCATAGAAATGAATGGAGAGTCCCCATGCGGATTAGAATGTACACACTTTGTTTGTGTACCCTTGATGATTCTAGGGGGAGGAGCTCAAGTCCGCTGATGCCAGGCTTAAGGCGGCCTGAGGGAGGCCCATCTCCGATTCGGTCCCGCTGCCACGATGCTGCTGTGCCTGATCAGGTCCCCCCCGCGTCTACCCCGCGCCCCAATGTGCTAGAGGCAGGTAGCCCTCCCCGTGGTTTCTCCGTCACAGCCGACGGGTGGCCCTCCCCGTGATTTCTCCATCACAGCTGACGGGGAGCCCCCCCGCCCTGCTCCCACCTGGACCCGCCCCCCACAGCACCACCATGTGCTTTCTGCACACATGACTGCCCGTTTTTCTGAACGCTACATAAGTCATCAGTCCTGTTTTTTCCCAACAAACACTCAGATCGTGCACCTCTTTTTCTGAACACTGTTGGAGCTTGTCTGCCTCTCTGCCTGCCTCTCTGCCTGCCTTCTGTGCCAAGGCTCCTGCAAACGCTGTCGGCGTACCCCGCCCCGACCTACAGAATACTCTTCACCTGTCTTTCTCTCTCAGGGAGTTTGCTGAATCCTTACATCCAGTTAGCTGAGATTAAGCACTAATGACCTTTGACAGCTCTAGCTTTTTCTGTGTCTTCCTGACCTTTGCTCCTGCTCTCCAGCCCCCCACCCCAGCCCTAGTTTGTCTTCTTCTTTACAACTCTACTTCACTACACGTGTGCTCTGGTGCCCCCTGGCTTTTGTTCCTCACTGGTAGTGGCCAGAGGCCTGATGCAAACTTGGTCCCCATGGTAACAGGAGCCCTGAAGCAGCTTGGGAGGCCAGCTTTGTGCTCGATCCGGGAAGGGTGCTGGTACTGCCGCTCTCAGGTGCCCCACATATGCCGAATCGGCGTGGTAAACCTCTTCTTATGAATGGGCTCCTTTGTGGGTCTCCTTCTGAAAAACAGCGTCCTTCCTCATACAGCATGTTCCGTCCTCACACTGGTGAAGTGCTGTCTCACCAAGTCCCAGGATATTGCACTGGGGCCGTGAGACACAGGAAATGTGCCTGAGAATGTGCGGCTTTCCCATGCGTCTGTCTCCTGGCTCAGGGCCAGGCTGACATTCCCGTTGCAGATCGCAGCCTCGCGTCAGCAGTGCGCCACCTTGTGGACTCGGCAGCTACGGTTCCTCAGCGCTGATTGAGTTTACTGGGTTTGTTTTAACCCTGGTTAACTCCCTTCTGCCCCGTTTTGTCTAGTGAGCTTCCTGCCATTCGTGAGCAGGATCGTGGAGACCGCCCAATGCAGATTCATGCAGTTATTTGATTTTGCATACATACACATGTGTGCTCCGCATTTCCCTGGCTCCCAATGTCCTTGGTCTGGATAAGCCATTGGAATATGGATGGATAGCTGGGCTTTCATGGAGCGTGTCACTTACACCTTTTCAGCCTCCAGACTGCCCCTCATGCTCAACACGCGTATTCTGCAGCCAGGAAGTACCGCTCCTCAGTGTCAGCATGGTGCCCGCTGGCTCCTGTCCTCCCCGTTTCTGTCGGGAAGATCGCGGCACGCTTGTGTCACTGACAGTCACTATGTTCCGACCCAGAGGCACGGATGTCAGCGTTTTGCTGTCGTTTCCATTCTGCACGGTTGCTTCCAAAAATCCGGCCCTCGGGTCACCTTTTTGGGCGTGTCGCTGACAGGCTGCTCATGGACAAGGTCCCGATTTGTTCTTTTATGGTCATTAGGGAATTCATTCTTAGGTTCTTGCTGGTGCCAAGTAGAAGTCATCAGTCATATGTAGGAAGGATTGTTTGTGTGGACATACCTGTCTGTTCTTTTTTTGTTTTGGTTTGTTTTGTTTGTTTGTTTTTCCTTGTTGGCACTCTGCCCGGTGTCTCCTTCCTGGGTGCTTAGTGCTCTCTGCTACTCCTCCTTCCCTTAGTCACTCCTTTTTTCACAAATGCACTATGTTCCGGGTGTCTTTTTGTTGTTGTTTTTAGCTAGGTGGATTTTTTTAAGGTGGTCCCTTCCAACCCCAATGTCTTGCAGTATCTCCATGAATCTCCTGCCACCTTAAAACGCTGGGGCTGTCCTGCCTGTCCCAGAAGCTTCCCCGTCTTTATGTTTCCGACTTGCTGAAAAATGCCCCATCGTAGATGGCTGTGCTAAACTTAGTGGATGCTAATGTGTTGCCTCCTTTCGCTCCTCCCTCCCCGGCGGACATCGAGCAAACCACTGGGTGGCCTGTGCAGACAGGCCAGCTCACGGGCTCCCCCCAGGTTGGCCCGCCTCTGGGGTGAATCAGTCCTGGCAGTACTTGTTGGGAAGGAGGAAATGGCCCTTTGTCAAAGATTCCCTAATTGTGGAAACGTTCAGCAGAGCTGCTTCTGGACAGAGCACAGGCATTGTGACGTGTCATGCGATGGGGAATTTCTTGATTTGTCTAGACCAGTGTTTTCCAACCCGGTCCTCGGGGATCCACACACGGTCCACGTTTTTGCTCCCTCCCAGCCACCTGCCAGACAGTCCACATTTTCTCTTCCTACTGGGAGATGGGCGGGAGCAAAAACACCGTTCTGTGGGTCCCCGAGGACCGGAATGGCAAACACTGATCTAGATGGAGCTTCTCATGATAACCATCCTTTTGTGGCGGTTGTTTTCCCTCCTTAGCCGCCCGCCGGCTCTACCTGTGCTCTCTAGGTTGGTGGCTCTCTAGGTTGGTGGCTCTCTGAGGTAAACCCTGTGCTGTGCCCAAGGTCCTTGATCTTCAGAAGTGTCCCGTCATCTTCAGGCAGTCCTGTGGGTGGGGGGATGGCAGAATACCAGTCTTGCTTTAGTATCTCTTTTTCCTTACGAGTCCACTTTGTTCCCGCCTTGTGGTGGTGAGAATGGGACTCTATCTAACCCATTGATTACACTTGTATTAAATTAATTTAACTGATGTTTTTATCCAAAGGGACATACATTTATTTTGAGAAACGGGGTCACTCAGCGATTGGGGGTTAATTGCCTTGTTAAAGGAATCACTCAGAAATCACAGATTTTCTGAATAGCTTCTGGGATTTGACCCGACAACCTTCTGATCACAGGCACCGCATTCTAACTTGCTGAGCCTCGCACTGCCTCTTGATGTGACTGGCTTCTCCCTGTGCTGGTCCTCTGGTAGGTCAGGATCGCATCTACACAGCTGTACGCTGTAGCTATATGCTGGCCTTCATCGTATTCCTGCTTATCGGTGCGATTCGATTCGGGTAGGTCATAACCTCTCACCCCCCGCCCCTGTACTGTGCGAGTGCTGATAGTGTTTATTCCAGCTTTATGATGTTTACCCCCCCAACCTCCTGGCAGGAGAGATGAGCAGACCATGTTGTCAGTACTGTGTTGTTACAGAGAGTGTGTGTATTTCACTGGAAGGAATTTGGGTACATTTTTATGTTAAATGCCCTCAGAAAGCTTTTTATCTTTTTGTTCTCAAATTTTGTTTCACGAAAGAGACGGGGCATCGGGTGCGAGTCTGTAACTGTCTCACCCCGCAGTGGCGTCATGAGTGGCTCTCGGATAAGCTGCCATTTCTCTTCCCATTCTGGTCTCCGGTCTCCGTCCTGCCGGGGACATGATGTCAGTGGTGCCCGTGCCAAGCTGGCGCTTTTTTACCTTTTCCAGCCTCGTGTGAGAATTTTTATCTGAGTGGCTGGCAAGACTGAGACGACCTCGTGCGGCTTTGCCCCCGCGAGGCAGCAAAGTGAACAGCTCCGCTTTGATGGTTAACCGCCACAGTGGCTTCCGTAAGAATGAGCTCACTGAAAAGTTTGTGGGGAAGGAGAAAAGGAAAAGGAGGTGTCATCCAGAAAATCTGCACCTCCCAAGAGAACCCGGCGACCCGGGAGCGGCGGAGGAGGTGCGGGGGCTCGGATCCGCCCCGCGGGCTCCTGCACATGAGGCTTCCTCGCTGCTCCTCCCTCACTTCCCCCTCTGAGTCGTGGCTTTGGGCTCAGCTCTGCCGCAGCACTGGTGCCAGGGCCTGGAAACGCGAGAGCCACCTTCCACATGGCAGCTGTCAGCGCTGCCGACCCGGAGAACCCGGCCCCCCTCCCAGCACAAGTGGGTCCTTATGGAGAAATGGCAGGAAGACAAAGAGCCCTTTGCTTTGCAGTTAATTTTTGGGCTGGGGGGGGGGTTTGTTGTCATTCCACCAGGCTGCCCTGAATCACACCCCCCCACCCCCCAAATGAAAGAGCCCAGCCTAAATGAGGTGGAATATCCACCCTGTAATTGCTGTATATCTGAATTATATTTGGCTGTATAATTGTATACTGTTTATACCTCATTTCAAGCTATGCTTCCGTTAAGTGGAGATTCATGTTCTCCATAAGAGCTAATCCCAGTTTTTTAATATTCAATTTTTTCCAATTTTTTTTTTTTTTTAATCTTCAGGGCTTTATGTGTATGTGTGCGTGTGTGTCTGTGTGCATGCATGCGTGAGTGTGTCTCTGTATGTGCGTGTGTGTTACAAATAATCTAGCAAATCCAGAAAGATTGTTTTTTGCAATAACTAAACACTTTGTGAATGACTTGCCAGTGGCTGATGCATGGGGTCCCTGATTGATGTCGTAAAACGCACGTGTCATGAAGCACAATGTCAAATACAATGTGCTTGGGGTAAATGAATCCCTTATTCAAAGGGATGGTAATTAGGGGCCATGTCAGCAAAGATTTGTCACAAAATCCCAGAACCCAATGTTGGTTGTCTCCCCATGACTTATCCTAATGAACCTGTTAATCCTACTTCTAAATTGGCTGCCCCAAGGATGCTTTGATGTTCTGCTCCAGGCAGGCCGGTGAAATTTTCATGGGCCACATCCTTCCTGTTCTGACCTTGTCCCCGAATGATCTCGCGCTGTGACAGAGCATCCCTGCCCGAACGCTTAAGGCTCAGGCTGGTCAGTCGTGTGTTTCTGAGCAGCGTAGCGGTAAAGCCGCTGGTGGATCTGTGTTTCTGAGCAGCGTAGCGGTGAAGCCGCTGGTGGATCTGTGTTTCTGAGCAGCGTAGCGGTGAAGCCGCTGGTGGATCTGTGTTTCTGAGCAGCGCAGCGGTGAAGCCGCTGGTGGATCTGTGTTTCTGAGCAGCGCAGCGGTGAAGCCGCTGGTGGATCTGTGTTTCTGAGC
>JABFEA020000021.1:16171999-16194351 GCA_019775915.2 Cyphomyrus plagiostoma | reverse complement strand
CCCGCCTCGGCTCAAAATTCTGCTCCTGATCACCTCACCCCCCCCCATCCACCTTGAGCCCCCAGCGTTGTCCCACTGCGCCCCCCGAACCCCCCCCCCCCCCCCCCCCCCCCCCGCCCTTGAACAGGTTGGAAGATGGATGGACGGATGGATACTCTGTGTAAAATCCTGTCAATCTTCAGAGAAGTCTGCAGACACCAAAGAATGATTCCCAACCTCTGAGCACCAAATAGACACGATACACAGGGTCGCCTGGCCCTGAGGTAAATCCAAGGCAAGAGAGAGTGTGTCCGACTGGGCTGGCCCACCCCTGATTGGGCACAGCCTTGGAGTGTCCATGCTGGTCTTTGGGCCATTATGCTGAGCTCCGGTATCCATGCCAGGAGAACATCTGACTGTACGGCTGTGGTCAGATAATGAGAGGCAGAGCTGAAATGTGCTCTCTGACATGACCACACACATATAAATACCACCGCTGCCCCATCTGTCTCTGTCTGCTCCCTTTCATCAGCTGGGATTGGATGGACTGACTTAATGCCAATCAGACAATACACTATTAATGGCTAAGACTCTTTCTCTCTTGCTCAAATGCATCACCAGTTGCATTTACTGCTTGGGTGCTTGGCAAGTCTTCAACAGGTCTTCACCAGAGTGCCCTTGTTTTTAGTGAAATTGTTTGTAGGCCTGGCAGAGAGTCCCAGTCAGACTTGACTATGTGAATGCTCAGGTACAAGTGTAAGCATGAGCTACAGAAAAGCTACGCAACAACTAATAACAATGTAAGAACTTAATTAGACTATTCTAGGAGTAAAAGTGCATTCAAAAAAACATGAAGAGGAATAAATGGATCTTGAGGTGTTTCTACACAAGAGAACTCAAGAAGCGGTAACTGTCTGGACTGGAGGGAAGGAGGCTTTCCGGCCTGGTGGGTGTCTTAAAGTGAGTATATTTACAAAAATTGGGTTTTCCAAGATAAGCAGCAAGTCACTTCCTGTTTAGTCCTTCTACAGCAATTCCCAGAATTACAAGGAGCTGGGTCTATGGAAATGAGGTCTGGGGGCCGGCCAGGTCATTCTGAAGTCTGTTTTCAGCTTTGTTGTCTTTCTGAAGAACAATGAAATGTTCGGTCAGCCATAATCTCAATGGAATGATGTATTTTTGAAGTTTGCATTGATAACCATGCTGGTCGAGATGGGTAACACTTTACTTAACTGGGCTACTGAATTGCAAATTATGAACAAATATAGTGACTACTTCAGATAAAAGATGCATCGCGATTCATTAATGATGAACAAACATGAGTTCAGCATTTAACTTGCGTTATTCCTGACTTGTCCTTTCAGTAGTTCACAAAGGTTTACAGAATTAAGGTGAAACATGCTTGAGGTGAAACATGCTTCAAGGTTCATTAAAAATGAACAAACATAACATCAGTATGTAACTAAGACTTTGTCTGTGGTTAATTAATACAATTAATAGCATAAAACTATAGTATTTGTGCCCCTTCAAGTAAAGGGTTACCAAGATGTGGTCATCAGCAAAGCATCCCCAGACTGCCTCCTACAGGCTCGTCAGGGAAGCACATGGTGTAACCCTCTCCACATCATAAAAGTAAGAATGTTTTTAATGACCATGTGCTGCTGATTTTCCTTTGTGTGAATGTGAGCAGATTTACTACCAAATGACGTTCTGGATCAGGCTGGTAGGAGGTATAGGACAGCGGGGGTGGAGCTGAAGGCCGTGTTCCCGAGGGCGAGCGAACTCCTCTATCAGGAAGAAAGCAGGTGACTGAGACCAGCTTCCTATGAACTCCAGTCACCCCTGGAAGACCCAACAAGCAGTCAGCCAACAACATTTCCAAGGAACTGCATCCCTTTTTCTGAAAGTCAGGCATGCGGGCAAACGTTTGTCTGAAAGTTACGTAATCCGTATCGTATTATAACCTCTTCATATTTCTGGCTAATCTGGTTCATTTTCACAAAATATTCTTATAATGATTCACGTTTGCAATAAAAGACGCACATCTGAAAACCTTCAACATTAGTTAGTAAATTCACAAACGCGTTTGTTTGAATCTACTTCAGGTGTCGGAACGTTGTCTTCTTGTGCGCCATTGGTTGATTGTTCACACCTGTTATGCCTAGTTATGCATTCTTGGTAGCTGACATTTACTTAGCAGATACCAAAGTGCTGCAGAAGTGAAAGAGCACCATCAGCCAGTGGCCGAATGGTGATGCCATTCTGCCAGACACAGGATTAGAACCAGAGAGTTCAGGGTCAGGGCGCCTGGCCGCACCCACCGTCTGCAGGATGAGCTGGCATCACTCCCATCTCGCTTGCTATTTAAGTTCCACAGCAGCAGCACTGTTTGGTTCCTCCTCAGCTGTGTCGTAGTCATCCTCCATGGCCAGGATGGTGCACCTACAGACAAACAGCCCAAGTGTGAGTCAGTGTGTGTAGCATCATATTCCAAGGTTAGCTGCTGAGTTCTCCTGTGTTCCCCCAGCCGATGATGGAGGATTCCAAAATGAGACTCCCCCGTGCTTGGTGTGATGGAAGCTGTTAGCAGTCAGCAGTTCCTCCTTGGCTGGCCCATGTGATCTGAATCTGAAACCCTGTCTATCTGCCCCCCCCCCGTTTGCCATAAACAATAAAACAGTGGGAAGCTGGATAGTAGGAAGGCTGCTCCTCCTCCCCCACAGAGATGGCCACCTACCTGCCTAATGGCCTTTGGCAGGGAGTGCACTGGCCAGACACCCGCTATGCTGCTGTACTCTTCTTAATCACATGTAGAGTGTCCCTTGGTTTGGAGCCTGCCTCATCAGCTCCCCCTGCTGGCCACCATGACCCATCACGGCTTTCTGGCAGCTTTTGCTGGCTGGGAGCTGATTCTGCTTGTGTGGAAGCAAAGTGGCAGTTGGTGAGAGCTGTATCATGGAGCCCCCTCTGGGCCCCTGCTGATTGGGGCTGCTGGGCTGGCTTTGGGTCCTGGGAAATAGGTTTTCCAGGGTAAACAGTGTGGTGCTAACTATGGCTTCCCTCCAAACATGCACGATTCCTGAAAAGATGTATGTACCCAGGAGAATTCCAGGAAAAAGTGAGAAGCATCAATTATACTGTAGGGAAATTACATGTATGTTACTAGGAGCCAGAACAGGGGGTTTCCAGAGGCTCTGTAGGCTCAAGTGCTTTGCTTGCTACTTCAGCGTTGGCAGACAGTTGCAACATCGCCACCTTGTGGCGGTCAAGAGTATATGCTAAGACCACCAATTTATAGGGTCAAGGGGGGTTGTATTAGCTATTTTTTAAATTATTATTATTATTATTATTATTGGGGGGGTTGTAAACCCCCACCCACCCTATAATTTGCAGCCATGCCGATAGTGCAGTGATGGGCAATCTTATCCGCAAAGGGCTAGTGTGTATGCAGGTTTTTGGGGTAACCTTTAGGTCAGCTGTTCAAACCCAGGTACGATGACTCTTCGGCCAATCAGTCCTCTAATAAGTAATCTAATTAGGGAGTTGCAGTGAAAACCCACACACACACTGGCCCTTTGCAGATAAGATTGGCCATAGTGGATGTATACGCCCTGCGATTGACTGGCATCCTGTCCAGGGTGTACCCCAGCCTTGTGCCCTACACTGCCTGGCATAGGCTCCTACCAGCCTGACCAGGATTAGTGATTAGATGGGATGCAACATGCAGTCTGACCTTTGACTTGGATTAAGTACAACACTGCTGCAACACTTTGTTTTTGTCCCAGTTAATCAGAGGGATTTCTGCATTAATGCAAGCCTTGGGTGGCTGAGGGGGTCTGAGAGATGAGCTGCCCCAACACTGCTGCATGCAGAGCTAGCTGAGAATGTTGACTTAACAGCGCAGATACAAAATGGCCAGCTGGTCATCGTTAATTAGAACTTATCCATTTTTGTCACGTTCCTCTCACATTGCATGTATTATATCACACCTAAGATGCATAAATCAACAGATACAGCATCTCTGTATATAGAGCTTTTATTTAGAAGGCATAGATATTTTTTATCGAGTTAAAAAGCACTCTTTAAAAACTGAGTACAAAACAGATTGATACAACCTCTTGGCTACAATTAATAAAAGCATCTGGCAATCATCCTGACATTCCCAGCTCTGCATTTTCTTTATGGAAATATAAACATTTAAGTTCCCTGTAATGTTTCTTTGTTACAAAATGATTAAATTGAGTGAATAAAAACATTTAAGTTTACATGTTTAAGTTTGTACAAAAACTATTTTTCGTACAACATACAATTTTATAGTCTACTTTCCCACCAGTGTAAAATGAGACTTTAATGAATCCCCTCAGTGACCAGATGGTCTAACAGTTTAGGACACAGTAACACCAGACGAGAACCAACTCTTGTTCCTCATGGAAGCCAAGGCGCAATTGTCCAACAATGACTCTGAAACGTCAGACCTTTGTCAGTCAACACTCACCTGATGAGTGCTGTGTGTTTACAGCTTCTCCACCCTGAGCACTGCAAATGCAGTGCAGAATTCACTGGATGTTATAGCAAACTTATGAGGACTGACACATATGGATCCACATACTGGTATTCCCTAAGTGCGGCATACTATAAGGAAAATAATAGGAAAGTCATTCAGTATATAAGAATAATAGTAGTGATGCTTAAGGCCCCTCATGAGCTTCCAGCCTGTCTCTGATTGGATGTAAATGCTACTCTTGTGGTCATGTGACAAACAGCATTCCTTTGACATAAAAGGTATTAGGATAAGTATAATGTAGCCGTTGCCATTTTTTTCCAGATTACCAACAGAAAAGTTAAAGAACTTGGGATCTTTATAAATTCCACCTGGCAACCTGTACTGAGACACAGATGGGAGAGTAGCCAGGCTGGGCCCCGGTGACAACTCTGGTGGGTAGTGCTCCCATGGCAACCCCCCCCCCAAGCACGGTCCGCTGCTACAGGGGCAGTGTGTCTCTGCTGGTCTCCTCCGGCACCTCCGCCAGTTTGATGGTCACGGCTTTAACCTCGGTGTACTCCCTCAGTGCATACTCACCCCTGCAGAGGCAAGAAACCGATCTCAGGCACCCTTCTTAGTTACTAAAATATAAGTCACTAATTTTTACATATTTAACATCCGTTCAGCAATATCTGTGAAACCTCTTAGTGAATAATGTAGCTGCTGTGTGTCAGTGATGAGAGACGTCGGCCCTTAATGTGACTTACTGTGGAAAAAGTTGCATCATTAACAGCAACAGTAGAGTGAGGAGCACTTTTGGAGCATGAAGATTACTCATCTCTGCTGTAATCTTCTTTCTACTCCATTACCCAACTCTTACTGTGTAGTTCCTGTAAAAATTCCTCTGAAAATTCTGATTTTGTCTAGATGACACTGTATAAATGTATTACTGCCTAGTGAGTCAGAAATACGGCGTATAGCCATTTAGCATGTGTGGCTCAGCCTCTGTGCCTGTGAGCGGAAGCTTGTTAGTCCGAGCCCAGCCTCAGCAGGACACAATGTGTACCATTGTGTGAGGCGGGAAACCACCCCCCCCCCCCAGAACCAAAGGTGGCTGCCCTTCTCCACCAAGCTTGCTCTGACCTGCGTGTTTATTATGGAGAGCATGAGAGGGGAGGCAAAAAGAGAATCTCCCCATGGGGATCGGGAGAGTGCCACTGTCATTAGACAGGCGTGAACGTGCAGCAGCTCAGTTCGGCGTATCTTGCAGCGGCCTGTCTGAGAGGGTGAGGAGGAGGGCGACCTTACAGCTCTCGCCCGAAGCCGGACATCTTGTAGCCGCCGAAGGGGGTCTGGGCGTGCAGGGCGTTGTAGCAGTTCACCCTGTGGGACAGGAGGGTCGTGGGGTGGCGGGGGGTGAGGCAGCGTGGGGAGGGTGTCAGGCTCGCGGAGCACAAAGGGGCTTAATAGCAGGGCTTGGCTTTCATTTCACTGCTTATTTGTTCTGTTCATTTTCTTCTTGTGTCAATGTTGTGACCTGATGTTGGCTGTTAGCATTGGGTGTGTTTAGCTTTGGTCACTGGTGATGCGTCATTCTGATCACTTAAACCAGAAGATGAAGGATGTTTTACCATTATAAGTAACACTATTTCATTTTAGTGCACAGAATATCGCCATGCATGGATGTACAGATACTGTATGACTTACCAAACAGTCCCACACTGCAGAGCACTGGAGAAGCACAGCGCCTGGTCCACGCTCCGCGTAAACACCGCGGCGACCAGGCCGTATTCCGTGCTGTTTGCCCTCTGGATCACCTCCTCCAGGGTTTTAAACTGGAGAATGCACTGCACGGGGCCGAAGATCTGAGGAACAGAAGACCACCGTTAAGTCCTCGTAACACGTTATTCCACATGCAGAGCTACACACTATCCAGCAGGTGGCGCTGTTGTGCCTCGTGCTAGACCTACAGTACACATCTGACTATAAAAAATAAACAAGGTTGGCCAACCTTGACCCTACTTCTGCATTCTTGAAGGCCTTGGTGAATACATGTCAATCAGCACCACATGTCCAGCAGAAAAACAAGGTGGGGTCTTGCTACTCTAACGGTAACACGCGGCGTGGCCTGCCCCCCCAACTCAGTTTAGGTTATCATGTTATGAAGTCAGCAGGTCCGTGTTCTGCTGCAGCACCTCTTCCTTTGCGATGCGCATGTGATCCTGGACCTCAGAGAACACGGTGGGCTGGATGTAGAGGCCCTGGGCCCGGCCAGCGACACCCCCACACTCCAGCTTGGCCCCCTCGCGCTTGCCGCTCTCGATCATCTCCATGATCTTGTCAAACTGCTCCTGGTCAATCTGGGACGAAACACCTCTGTCAGCATGGGCTGGTGGGGGGTGTCAGTGGTCAGTCTGCGGTCAGTGGAGGGACAGACACCTGCGGCCCGTGCGACGTCCGTGGGTCCATGGGGTCCCCTGGCACCATGCGCTTGGCGCGCGCCACGCTGAGGCGCACAAACTCCTGGTACACGCCCTCCTGCACGAAGACGCGGGAGGCGGCGGTGCAGCACTGGCCCTGGTTGAAGAACGCGCCTTGCTGGGCCTCATCCACAGCCTTCCGCACTGCACAGAGCAGGCAGCACTGTCACACTCTGTAATCTGCTCTGCCCCCCCACCTCCCAAACCGAGGGCCCCCAGGCCCCCCGCCAGGGTGGCGGGGGGGGCGTAATCCCCAGCGCTCACGATCAGCGTCGGCCAGAACGATGCAGGGGTTCTTCCCTCCCAGCTCCAGTGTCACTCTCTTCAGATTGCTCCTTCCCGAATCCTGCTGGATCAGCTTCCCGACCTGTGGCGTGAAAGGCCGTCACATGTAGGGGGCGCTGGTGAGCTTCAGAGCGCCATTCCAAGCGCTGCAGCCTGAGGCCCGTTATGCTAACCCTCGTCTCTCAGCACAAACGCCCAACCCCTTAGCAGAGACAGCGCCCCCTAGTTGTCACACTGGAAAGGCTCACCTCAGTGGACCCCGTGAAGGCCACCTTGTCCACGTCCTTGTGGCAGGCGAGGGCGCCCCCTGCAGTGGGTCCGAAGCCAGGCAGGATGTTTACGACCCCTGGGGGGAATCCGGCCTTCCAGGAACATACGTGGGGGGTAAATGACGGTCAGCAAGTCAAATTCCTTCACAGAAGGATAAATGAGCAACAGAAATTGAGCACAGCGGGGATTTTCCAGTGTAATAGATAAGTACAGTCAACATGTGAGTGATTCTCTCCGAGTAGGACAGTCCTGCTTTGTGTTCTCACCTCCTTGATCAACGCCCCCATGTGAAGGGCTGTGAGTGGCGTCTGCTCAGCCGGCTTCAGGACCACGGTGTTGCCGCAGCACAGCGCCGGGGCGATCTTCCACGTCAACATCAGCAGGGGGAAGTTCCACTAACGGACAAGCCAATGGAAAGTGGAGTCAGAACGTAGTCGTGGAAACGGGGGAGGCAGCACATGGTGTGACTCAAAACAAAGACTCGCATCCCAGTAAAGACCCCCAGGAGCGCATGCAGAGTCTTCAAACCAGGCAGCAAATGTGAGAGACTCACTGGCTCAGCGTGATTGTAAAACTCTGATCTCAGCTTGGCCGCAGGTCTTTGGTTTCTGGAACCGAGCTCCCTGCCTCTTTCACGTTATGACTCACCAACTCTGTGTCTCACGGCTGTTGCCAACAACGTCACTCTGCCATTATGATGTAATTCCCTGAGTCTGACAGCTGGGGACTTTTTTTGTTTTGTTTTAAAGGGGATCAAGGACCCAACAGTCAGTTTTAATTGATAATCCACTAAGACTGTACATCCTACGAGTGTAAAATACTTTTTTCTATTAGTGCAATGCAATAGATTTAATAACAGCCATTACAAAGACTGTTAGCTAATGTGAACTTCAGTACCGCCTGTATTGCTTTATTTGCTAACGAAAACAATGATTAGATCACCCCCAAAGTATTCCTGCTGTAAAAGTATCCTCCACCTGAAGGATTTCTCTCTGATCTTAGTAATGTTATCCTTCAGAGAGATTACAGTTTGGCCCAGCTATGACTAGAGAATGTTAAGATTAAGATTACATTTCCTGCAGAGTCTAGTTTTCCTTTAAACCTGAGCATTCGCTTGGATGGCAAATGCTGTGTCTGTGAGCCAAAATGTTTCCATAGTTCTGTTATTTGGAAGTAAGGATTCAGAGTAAATCTGATTCTAAATAGCTTTTAATTCATTGAACACCGTAGGGGGAAGACAGGCTCACACTTTTAAAACAGGGGCAGGTTTCTGTCATGCAGAATTCAAGGGATGCTACAAATACAGAGATGCCCGTGCAACGGTCTGCACATGTTCATCAAAATACGTGCACTGTGAGGTGACGAATGTCATCACTTTACCTGAGCTCACAGCTTCCACGTGTCACTGTGCAGTGTAAGAGATGCAGTCAGTACCCGACATCAAGGCGGGATGGAAAATAAAGGTGTTTTTTTGTTACTTACTGGAATAATTGCCCCGCAGACGCCGATTGGTTCGTGTTTAGTGAAGCACAGAAAGCTGTCATCTGCAAAATGTCAGAACGGGTGTGAATCAGGGGTCTTGTGTTCAGCTGGTCCAGGATTAAGTTCTCAAAAACCGAGCGCAACACGCAGGACATCCCAGCAAGGCTTGTAGGGTAACTGCAGGTCCACAGCCTGCCACAACAGAGAGAATAATACAGTGAGAAGACAATGTGGCTTCAAAAGGGGGCGTGGCCACATGGCTAGTGGGCGTGGCTTTATATAAAGTGCGAAAACAAAATGAGTCTTTGCGAAAATGAGGGCTGGGTTGTTATTCATCAACACTGAAATCGTGACAGCCCCTCTGCCTCTGGGTAGGCATGTGCCCCAGTTCAGAAGTCGTCTCCATTACCGGCACGTAGGGACATTGTGTGTCAAAAGAGATCTAAGCTAACTCAGGTATCGCTGTCTGAGTGATCAAGGTTGCCAGTGGGTATCGCAGGCCTTATAGAAGGGAACTTGTCACTAGAAAGATGGTTCAAATTCCGGAAGCGGAATGGTGTTTACCTTTTGAGAAGGGAACCCGGTTCCACTTAATAAGTATTCAGCTCTTAGTCGGCTACACAATTTCAAGTCTGCATAAACATGATAATACAATGATAATAATAATAATAATGGTCCGTAGCCCTACGTGCTTTGGACCCTTAAAAAGGCCTATCAAAGTCATGTAGTATGTCTGTAACTGATCTTACTATTGTCCTATAGTCATGATGACAGACATTTCAAGGTCCCTATGATGTCAATCATCCATTCACAGAGACAGTGAGCAGGTGATCCACTCTGCGGATTCCTCACTGAATGTTAAATTGTTTTGTCTTGGTGCTTTCCTGTTGCCAGGGTTGCTCTTTGGCTGTGCATGCAGACTGCGGGTCTCCTCCACATCACGGCAACTGCTGGCTCTCAGCTTTTCCCGCATGTAAAACTTGCATGCCAAATAATGTGTGGCTGCTTTGGTTGGCTGTCACAGGTGAAATTTGCATAGCAAATGGTGTGATTTGTGGATGAGTCGCTGTAAACTGCCGTGAGGCTGATAAGGATTATCTGAGCATGGAAGCAGCAGGTCTTACTCTGAGCACTGGTGAGGCTTAATTAACTTGGCGTTCTAAATTATAATACATTATAAAGGACTTTTTTATACGAAACACTTTTCTATATTGTTACTGATATAGACACAAATCCCTCACGCTATTTGAATATGTCAAAAGAGTCAGAACTATTAGATAAACTTTATTGGTCCCAGGGGATAGTGCTGGAAAGATTTAGCCAGCCAGGAGTCAGAAGGAGAATCTTCTGATCTGTAATCAGACACATTTTTCATTGTGCCACTGGCCCGACTCTATCGGCTTTTAATCTAATTACTACCATAATGAGTCTAATTAAGGAAGGTCAGCATCTGGAGGCTGTCCCTGGGGAGGGGATTATGACACTTTCCCTGACAGTTGGGCCTAATTGGTTACAGACAGCATCCCTCCCCTTCGCCCCCACAGCTATGGATTTGAATTTAAACACCAAAAAACTGGGAGACCAGCTCTGGTAAATATACCCCCCCAGATCAGCTGGAACACTGCACTGTCGACATAAAGGGGGGCCGAGGATGAACTCTGGGGGAGAGCCTGCGCACACTTGAGGAAAGGGCACCGGAATGTTCGCGGACATGCACTGATGTGAGATGGGTGGGCACAGGACCCACCAGAGGTTGGTGGTTATTTATAGGCAATCAATGCGCGTCAGAAGAGGCCCACTCACCCACGGGCATCGTCTTTCCCTGGATTTTGTCGGCCCAGCCAGCAAAGTATCGCAGCGTTTTGATGCTGCCATCCAGGTCGATGAAAAAGGAGTGCAAAAAGGGCTTTCCCGTGTCCATCGACTCCATTGTCTGAGGCGAAACAAAGACACAAGCTGTACGGTGAATTAGCAAAGCGCTGTTGGGTCCATCAGGCCATCAGAGAAACCTGACATGCTGCCGGTTGGTTTCTGCGCCTGCATTGTGGAACTGAGGATGTAGTCATGCAGAAACATCACAGGCTATCAGGCTATTAGGAAGTTTTAAGAAAACCTGGAAAAAGCTCTGTGTGTATTATGGGTACGTAGATGAGTTCTGGATTCATTATCTTAACTATGCAGCAAAAAAACAACTAATTTTAGGTGAGAGTGCAGAACTGAGTGGCGATTTATCAAATGTCACTGGTGTCATTAAGCTGTGAGAAAGTCCCAAGGTAGCTCCAAAGTACTGACAAGACACGTGGTCATGCTCGCGGTACACGCAGTGCCTTTTCCAGGCACACGCAGCTGGAGCAAACTCTGCCCGCGCACACTTTGGCGCTCAGACACCAGACGTGTTTGAGCGTAGCGCTCACGTGCTATCGCGTTTTTACAAATGCATCTCCTAATACAATCTGGCAGGTCAATTAAGGGGATACGTTAAACAGGGCTCTGATTACACAAATTAGTGCCCGATTTAAAGAAAAACGACACTCGGGTAAAAGACCCGGGGGAATTTAAATGATGTCACCCCTGTTCTAATAAAACAAAATTTTGGCATGACTGACACCGACAGGGCCAGAGGGTACATTGTGCATGGTGGGGTACAACTTATTCCCCAACACTAATTATTCCCAAAAGTGTCATAACTCTGTTGTAACCATCCTGGTTGTCCTGCTTCAGCAAATTAGGAGTAAAATTATTTCCGTACACTAAATAAGTACAAGAACATGATATATATAAAACTTATGACATCACTCGTGCTTATTGTGATGAGTATGAAATGTTTATACCAAAATGACTCTTTTACTCCATATCATGAAGGAAAATTAAATCATCCTGGCGCTTAAGATATGATAAAATGCATGTAATCTCCTCCTTCATCGCGGGGAAGTCGATGGGCTGCCAGTAAACATAATTTTCCACATAGGCTGTTTGTGAAATCTCAGGTTTGATATTATGCGGCATGCGGCTGCTGTTGGTTAAAAATCGATCCACTGCGGTTGCCTTGCCAAGCAGGCAGCCTCAGTCCCTCTTCAGCGCTTGATTCAGCTACATTACCCTGCAACCTCAACGCCAAGCGGCCGAGCGAGCAGACTAACAGACAGTGGCGGGGGGCGCCCGGTGCGTGGCAACTCACGGCCAGTAGGTGGCGGTCCCTTTCCAAAAGATCGGCCAGCTTATTCAGCAGGCCCCCACGGCTGGATGCGTCCGTCTTTCTCCAGGTAGACCCCCTCTGGCCAGCCACCTTGGCCGCCTCCACTGCCTTCTCCACATCGGCCTGGGGACACACGTTCAGTCCATTTACCAACACCATCAGTGAGCAGAAACTTTCTTGTATGACTGTACTAAAGAAAATGCGAGAACCTTCATTTTTAGTCATTACAATTTTTTTAGCCTTGCCATTTATCGTTTTTAATAACCTTAAAGCAAAATAAGTCTCTAAAAGGCTTCTTCCTGGTAAGGTAAGGGCATTCCATGAGAAGACGCACACCTTATCGGCCTCCTCCACGTCGCAGATCTTCGCACCTGTTGCGGGATTATATGTGGAGAACTTCTTCCCACTAACAGAGCAGTGCCATTCATTATTGATAAAAATCTGGAATGGAAAAGACAGCAGCAAGAAATTGCAGTATTCCTACGTAATAGTACATCGTTTAACAAATCATTACCGAAATGACGCGTTTATGAGGCTCAGGATTTAAAAGAACCATCATTCTAATGTTTTAAGTTGCGCACCTTCACGCGACATGGTTTTTAAAAACTTTTAAAAGTTTCTTTTATATTACATTTTAACATACATACAGGGTCCAATAAGTATACATACATCTTTGTACAGCAATTATACATAAATAGGGCGAGACGTAAATCAACAAACGAAGGACTGAGGAAACGTAATGAAGCAACCCAGCCTGTTGAACTAGTATCAAATCACCGCTAAAGTGTAAACATCTCCCTGCCTCCACCTGTTACACGTTATTATAAATGTGTCCAGTAACGCGCTTGGTATATAGCTGAATTTCAGATGTTTTTGAATCGTCCTGACTCTGTATCGCACTATAATATGGGCGGCGCATTTCAGCATCATTTTTAACGGCGGTGGAAATCGGCATCCTACCTTAGTGTGCCTGACTTCCACATCCTTCAGCGGACGTGGGAAAACCTTCTCCTCTGGCAGCCCATTCGCTTTAGTCCCGTTCTGGGCCATGATCTTTCTCTGGAGTTACCAGGGTCGCGCCAGGTCCCAGCACTCTGGTGTGTAATCTCGTAACCAATACAACGGGCTTTATACGGTTTATTTAAGATCCTCCCTCGTATTGGATGACTGATAAGAATAAAACAGCCCCGCCCCTGCTTTTCTGTTGGCATATCTCGGATCCCACCCCCTCCGCTCAATTCCACTTACAGTTAAAACAGCAATATTTGTCTGGAATGTCCGTGCTGACTACTTCCTAAACTATTCATCATCGCAGACTGTTCTCACTCATCCAGATGGATAATAATGTGGTTTCACTATAACAAGATACACCCCCCCCCATCACACACAGTATAATTTAACACTCTCTCAGGGTGGGGACAGGTTCTTTTATTCTCACCTAAATGTCACCCTCACATCAAGACGGATGACCGTGCCTGTTGACTATCAACACAGAATTGGAGTAGAATTTGTAAAGAATGTTTCTTTATTACAATATTTAATCCATCACGGGGACCCACTGAGGCCTTCTCTGCCCCCCCCCCCCAGTTAGACTGTGCATCTGGTTCTGATGGAGTCTGACAGACTTGAAATCCTGGAGACCTGGGGGCTCAGTACTCTGGCTCGGTTCATGTGTAGATTCTACGTGTCTGGTATCTGCCATCAAAGGCCATCAAGGACAACGGGTGTCTGTGCCCCCCCATCTAACACACCTTAATGAGTCAGGGTTTTGGGTGGCTGTTCAGGTGGGTGAAGGGAGGAGAAATGATGCAGTGAAAGGTCATGGTGGGAAAATGTGAGGACGCACTGAGAGATGGCGGCACAGTGAGACCGAGGCGGACATGCTCTTGATAATGCCGTTATGGAAATGACAGAGGGAATTACAGAGTCAAACCTAATTACATGATAACAGCACCGTAGGAAACCAGTCACGCAAAACGAGCCGTGCCATCGCCCGTTATCTGCTGCCGGGCAGCGCCGTCCTGTTTCCCCAAATGCGCAATTGACATTTGTATACCAAATGGGCCTCGTATCGCGGAAAGGGTGACTCCAGATTAACACGCGTTACACGCTGCTATCGCTTTGCGTGAAAAAAAAAAATGCCCGGATTGTGTGACCTTACCGAGTGACGGCAGAATGCAAGCCTGAAAATCCTCCGTGTCGTCAGCACTGCAGGGTTTTCAGTGAGGGTTAATTATTGAGCAGATTCTCGACGTGGGCTTACTGACTAATAAAAGGCAGGGAAACTAAAGTGTTTTAAAAGAGGCAGGAACTGCAGTCCAGACAGATGATGAAACGGAATATTTTCATGTCAAATTATTTGAAAATATTTGAATCGACAATGAAAAGAAAGGGCAATTGGATGTGAACTTTGTGCCCCTTTGCATGCTCAGGTGGAGATAAACGCCGTTCTGGCCCTTATCTCTATCATTTCTCACCGATTCAGCTTACACCGATGATTCCGATACCCAACGGAGTCAGAGGGCGCTTTGTGCTTAAGATCAGAGCAATTTGCAGGCTTATTGAGGGACGCTTTCAAATAAAAGGACCTCAGATGCGGAATCCATCATCGCCGTCCCTCGATGTCGGAAGATCGACTTTCAGTTTTGATGAAAGCGACCAGGGAGGGGTCCAGCTGGATGGAACACTGTGCTGAACTGAGCCCCTGGTGGCAAAAGTGTAGCAGTCAGCTTGAAAAAAACTACAAATGTTGCAATATTTAGTAACATGGTGAGGTAGGACGTGTGGAAAGGGAAGCATACATTTTTCATGGATGAAATGAACATAACTTTTGCCGATAATTAATCCCAGCACCTTTATCAAACAACAGCAAAATGGACTTCAGATTATGATGCGTATAAAAATCACAGATGTTTCTCCTCATCAGAGGAAATCAGTGACAGACCTAAGTCTCCTTAGGGAGGGAGCAAAAATGTGTGCTATCTGTAAGGAAGTTGGGAGGGAGCAAAAACATGGACCGTCTGGGGTAGTCACCGAGGACCGGATAGAGAAAGTCTTATGTGCAGATAAACAGCTGGTAGGTAAGTATGCTAAGATCATCTGGTGGCTACATAGAGAGACTAGAGCTATGGGTGCTATCAGTCACTTTCAGATGTCATGCGAAGGTAACTTTTCGGCTGGGGAAAGGAAAGTGAGTGACATGCTCTTGATAAGCAATAGGTAAAACGCAAAGTTTTTTTTTTAAAAAGTGGGCCGTTTTGATGCACTTCCTGCCTTTCTGTCTTTCACACGCATATGTGAATGTATATTAATAAAAAAACTACAACTTCTAGAATGTACAGCAGTTAAATGAAGGTCCCCCAAATATCTTGAGTTGTGAGCAGGATTTGGCTTCTGCACTGTTAAAGCAAAACTTGAAATGAAATGGATATAAATAAAGTGTTTGGAAAAAACGTCTTAGACCAGGAGCGCCTAGCCTAGTTCTTTAAGGCAGTAAGGCCCAATCCAATCCTGGGGGATCCCCAGACGGTCCATGTTTTTGCTCCCTCCCAACTTCCTTACAGATAGCCCACATTGTTGCTCCCTTCCAGCTGGCAGTCCCTGAGGACCAGGTTGGGAAACGCTGCACTAAGGCATGGATTCCCAAACCTTTCAACCCACGACCCCCAAAATAATAGTGCCAGAAACTTGTAACCCCCATTTGGCTGATTCAGGGGGGCGCAATGAAAAGTTTTTAAAATCCATCTCATGACCAGCCGCCAGTGTCGACCCCCACATTGGGATTGGTCTGTATGTAGGTGGTTCATCCATCCATACATCCAGTTCATTCCGTTGGTAATTGCTGTGAGCCTGGAACCTAATGCAGGGGTTCGGGGCATGAAGCGCTGAACATCCTGTACAGGAGGTAAGTCCAGACACACACACACACTATGGGCCTTTTACAGGCACCAGTTCTCCTAAAACTGTTTTGAATGTGGGTGTTCCCTAACCCTGAACCAACACTAGCCCAAGGCCAGTCATGATCCAAGGCTAGTGTTTCTGTTAATGTACTAGGGCTTACTGGCCATGAACATCAGGGCCTATTCATCCAACTGACCCCAAAAGCTGGGATTCAGGACCTCATTTCAGCAGACTGGTACATAATGCCTGTTTGGACACTTTGATTCATTAGAGAAAATAGAATAAGCTGTTTTGAGAAAAAGACAGCATTCGACAATATCCATCCATCCAACCTCCATTCTGTACTCCAGCAATACAGTCATGGGACAGCCTGCAGTCTACCCCAATCATCACAGGGCCCAATGTGGATGAGATGCCTGACCATCGCAGGGCACTCACCCCCACACAAACACTCACAACCACATACTATGGGTAATGTAGGAACATCCATTACCTAGCTGCATGCTCTCTGACTGCAAGAGGAAACAGGAGTTCCTGACTTGATGTGACAATCTGTGGCATACTCATTACTGACTAGTAAAAGTGGGAAACAATGCAGGTGATATATTATGTCCAAGTTTACAACTGTAGCCTCCTTGAGTGACTAAAACCAAGATCATACTGGTTACATGCACAATATTTTATTATACCAATTTTATTACATCATTGTAAGGATGCAGGTGAATAGTAGTACTAATGTGAAATTAGAATGATGAATTCATTCTGTGCTTAATAACACAGGTTAACAGGTAATTTTCATCAGAGGTAATATTACTGTATGTGGGGTTTGTAGTATTTTTCATATTGATTTAAAATCTGTGTTTAGTTTTTCTAGCATGTCAAGGTTTTGTGATGAAGCTATATGAAGTATGATATTATGTACACATAGTCTGCCTCAGTGTTTTACAAAATTTGTCTGTGTTTTTTATCTTATACACAGCATCACTGTTCTGTAGGTGACTGTTCTCTAGGCGACTAGATATTGATTTATGTTTTATTGATACTTGTCTAGTTATTATTTGAGTATATTTAAATTGACCTAGTGTGCATGTGCATGTCTTTTGTATACAATTTAGTTTGGCAGGAAACATAGGTAGTTGTGCTTCGGGTTTAGTTTTACTGGCGTAAGCTTCTGAACAATTTTTTAAAATTATTTCTTGAATCGTTGCGAAAGAAATACTAAATCTAACTCTTGAGTTCGAATTCAGAGTCAATGACCTGAAAATCGAAGGCGGAGGTGATAGACATGCTGTTCTGGTTTTCAGTTGTTATCATGCCTAAAAATTGTATTAATCATCCAGACAGTTTCTGTTATGTTTGCGGTTCATTCACAACGAAAGCACAATGCCGCCCAATCACTGCAGATCTTAAGAAGATATACAAATATTACTTTGGCTACTGCATCTACATGGAGACCAGGATAAATCTTGGGCTCCACATGTCATCTGTAGCAGTTGTTCAAATGGTCTCCGTGACTGGCTAAACCGGCAAAATGCCATTTGGAATTCCAATGGTGTGGAGGGAACCGCGAGACCATCTCAACGACTGCTACTTTTGTGGCACGAATACAAGTGAATTCTCAGCTAAAAATAAGCAGAAGATTGTATATCCCAGCCTAGATTCTGCAATTGGGCCTGTTCCTCATGATAATTCACTGCCTGTTCCTGTACCGCCAGATGATGGTCTTGATTCTGTAGAAGGTGATGAGGAGTACAGAGAAGGTGCATCTGGTTACAGTGAAAGCATGATGGCCAACTATACTGCTGGATCCTGTACTGCGACAATCCAGACATGGTGTACACATGAAGGTCAAACTCAAAGTGTTTTTGAATAAACAATGGTGGTTAAGAAACACTTTTCAATTTCTTTATGCCCACTGTCTGTTTATTTCATTTTGCTCTAAAGATATTTTACCCTATACTACTGTGATGCTTTTGTTTTAGTACACAATGCTTGCAATTACGGTATTAACTAATATTATTCATAAATAAAAAAGTTCACATGACAGAAAAAAACCCTGAAAACAGATATGGAATCAGCGTGAAAAGCTGATTTGGAAAAATGTGTTTTGATCGCTGATGATTTAAAAAAATGTTTTTTTGTTGTCCTATGTAATTACCGCGCGCCAGCCGAGCGGCATTACTGCCCAGTTTCCTTCGGCTACCTGTTGCCTTCCTCTTTGACACCTGACTACGGGACTCATACAACGCAGCTGATTTGTCTGTGAAGCAAGGCAACACTATGTTCCTTTGTTTTAAAATTAGATTAGATTAACGCTTTAATTTTCGACATCCCTGAAGTACCCTTTTTTTGGTCTTTCGGTATTAAAACAGTTGCGGTAAGCTGTGTACAATTCAAGAATGACATTTTTTCCATGCACGGTAAGGTTTGGTTGCGGGGAGGCGACCTTGACATTTTGTTAGCTGATTTTCCAGTAACTTTGTGCCAAATGCCCTTTTCCGAGCTGCCACGTGATTAGAACTAGCAGTTAGCGGCCGCTAACCGGAGCCGCACTGACTAATTAGCGCTCAGAGGGAGTGTGGGGCCAGTGGAGGCCACTGCCGCGATGATCGCCGGACTGGGGGGCTGGCTGCCTCCTACTTTGCCACGCATCAGCGCTGCCCCTGCATCTGGCTGATGAACAAGGGACTTTATATATAAATAATAAATGACTAAGATCCTCACAATCAGTGACATTCCAACGTAAGATTCGGTCTGACAGGAATAGCCTGGAGAGAGCAGTGATGTTATTTTCCCCGCCTAGTCTATGGAAGTCCCATTTCCTATAACTCGTTTTGATTTTTCACTCCCCTGTAACTTGGATCCAACCTAAGCAGCAGTGCGCGTGGGCGCTCGGCTCCCTCTTTATTTGCTTCGTCCTAAAAACACCGTGAAAATGCCACTGATTTCCCCTGTTTCACTTGTTAACTTCTTTGGGTCAGCGAATTAGTTATGAGCCCTGCATGACTTCACCATGCCTTTGTCCGAAACGTACTGTGTGCCCACTAGCGGCGATTCTAGGACGTGACTCTCTGGGGGCTTTCTCGTAGAATAATATTTTTTCAGGGGGACAGACAAAAAAATCATGCTGCCCAACATTACATAGGTATATACCCAATAGGAAGTTTGACAATTGCGATTCCATAAAAATAATATGTATAGAATGACAAATCAGGCGTTAATAAGCAATATAAAGGTGCCCATGTAGACACGTTTATGACAGGATAACTGTTAGCTGATTGGGTGTTTTACGATAAATGCCGGGGCTTTCTTAGTAGTGACAGACTTGGCTGGCCATATGATACCAGAAAGTAAAACCTGACACAATCATCTGGGAAATGGCTTATCAAGCTTTCTAAAAAAATGTTCTAATATGACATTTAGGCACACTACGAGGTGTGATGAAATTGAAGTTATATTAGTAATTATAGATTCCTAATTATAGCTGTGCGGCGGGTACTCGGAGAGCGGTAGATATCATCTTCAGCATGGTTGTCGCATAATCAGTTTAATTACCTTAAATCGTCTAACGCTTTGAAACTACACGCTGTTCATTCTGTACAGCTCCAGGGCAGATCGTGCCGCTCAGTCCGCAGACTTGGCAGCTTCCACAACCGGGCGCCTAATGTGAGCCTCCGACAAGGACAGCAGATTTCCTCCAAAGCAAATAAGATCACCACAATAGTAGCATTGTTCCGTCCGTCTGGCGAGGCTATGCGATCGCAGAGAAATTCTATTGTTTTATAACGTAACGTTAGCTGTGATTCCCTCACTGAAAGCACCTCGTGTTTTGTAAAGTAATACATAAATGCACCTTGGCGGCCCGGCTGGTGCTGGGCTGCGCTTTGGCGCTGGGTCTGAGACGCGAAGCAGGACCCGCTTTGTTCCTCGCTGCATTCTTGAGAAGAGGACAGAAAGGAGAGACACCCATTGTAAAGTCAACGATACACGGCTTATGACAAAGTGCCAATCCTTGTAATTCTAGGTGCGCCTGCTTAGAAATCTATATGCTTCTATTGAGATTACATGACATCTGATGGGATGTTTTTCTTGAGCGCGGGCAAAAGTAAAGAGAAAGCTGTATTCTAGCTGTTCTCTCTGCTGCCTGACTCACTGGATACTTTTGAAACTGAAGTAGGTGGCAGCCTTTCAGCTTCTGAGAGCTGCCGCGGTAAAGGTCGCATCAGCATCCCGATGAAAATAAAGATCTGATTCTTTGTGGAATCACCCAGATAAAACGCAAGAATGAAAGGGGGATTTAATATTCGTGGCATTACAAAATGTGACACGGAGATGTAAATGTTTATTTATTTGGAACATAATAGAGACATTTGTGCTCCTGTTCCTCCACAAGCACATTGCTCCACAATAATATAGTAGAAAACAGGTCAGTGATCACGTTGTCACCCATTGGCTGATGCTGCGAGGACAGCTCGTGTCACGTTGGCACAAGTTGCAAGGAATTATGGGAGAATGTGAGGAACAAGTGCCTTGCCTGTGGAATAGGAGTATAATATATAATTTTTAATATAAAACAATTAACCTACATAAAATATATACCTAAGTGTAACTGATCATCAAATGAAATTTGCCTGGTTTCAGATATTAGAAGGCCAAGAATCAGTATTCATGATCAGTATCAATATTCCAGATTGGGCCCTGTGCTTCCTTGAGTAGGCTCCTTGAGACCCTGCAGTGGAAGACAAATGGAAGGTCTTTCTTTTGTTGACTGGATTAAGTAAAAGGGGAAAACATATTCAACTGATCAGCAAAATTTTCACAAAATTTTGTGTAGAGTAGATACCTGTAATTTCCTGCAAGCGAGCATTATTAAGTACATGGGGAGACGAAGTCAGGGAGCCGTTATGCCCCAGATTAGTTTGCAAAGCTGTTAACGCGCAAGATCTTTCACACCAGAAATGCACTGAGGCGAAGCAAGATGACACATGTGGCAAGTGATCTTCCCAGAGACACCTTGTCTGTCATCCAGTCTGAACAATCCCACCACACCAGTTCTATTCGCAAAGCGAAGCATCGCATAAGCTTTTGCCATTTTCACATCAGCACTCTGTCAGTACGTTTGTCCTCAAGGTGATCTCAGGATGATCAAGAAGACAGAAGCCTGGCAGATGAGGGCTGTACCCAGCCATACTGAGCTCTCCGTATGCAAACAGCGGAGCTTGTTACAATAAGGACTGCAGGAAAATGACCACGGCGTGCTGGCAGGTAACGGAACGGTTAGGCACCTCAGCTTGTAATTAAACACTTCCAAGCTTTAATCAGTAGGGCACAACCTATACTTGATATATTGAGTAATGTAGAAATATATCAATTTTGCATTTAGCTATATACGGCAAGTTATGTAACTGTGTTCTACTTTAATGTGAAAGTAATGCAAAGCAAATAAAGTAAACCTTAGGACACAGTGTTGTAAAAGGGAGGACTTCACCTCAGGAAGCTAAATCACTGGGGATTTCTCGTGGGAAATTCCCATCTCCACATTTGCTGGCTGAAGTCGAAGGCCATACAAAAAAATTCTTGGATTGCTTGAACGGCAGCCGGGTGGATGAGGGTGACTGACTGAATTTGCCCACTGCCATGGTTGCTCCTCAATAGGTGATGGATTAAAAGCTGCCCTTCACCAAACCTTTGACTTCAGGTGGGAAACTTTAAGTAAAAGGGGGATAAAGGTCCAAGGCCTCGGGTGGTAATGGGGAAGAGGGGCCTTGCTGCTACGATCAATTTGTATTTCACAGTTAGTTGCTCCACAGACATATTTATCTGGCACTAATGACACTAATTTGTATTGCGTTAGGAGGGCCGTAGGTGCTACAGAATGCTATTTTAGTGAAGGATTTCATAGGCTGCACCTTTCACAAAGACACAAATATTGTGGCTAAACCAGGATTGAACTTGCAACCTTCTGATCTTGCTGAATTGCTACATCAAAGAGAACTTATTCTAGCGTAACTGCTACAAGTTGTCATGAAGTAATCAAATGCACAGCAAAAAAAAAAATCTGGTTAGATTGCAGGCAATCCTCTTGAAATAGAAACTAAAGTCACATAAACCTGGGGGTGGGGCTTGATGGTGAGTGCCTGGTGGCCAGGCCTACACTCATGGGGCCTGGTCGGGCACAGCCCGAACGAGGCATGTGGGTGCCCCCTCCAATGGGCTCACCACCTGTAGGAGGGGCCATAGGGGTCGGGTGCAGTGTGAGTTGGGCGGTGGCCGAAGT
>JABFEA020000021.1:16136664-16171899 GCA_019775915.2 Cyphomyrus plagiostoma | reverse complement strand
GAGGTGTTCCGGGCATGTCCCACTGGGAGGAGGCCCCGGGGAAGACCCAGAACACGCTGGAGGGACTATGTCTCTCGACTGGCCTGGGAACGCCTCGGAATTCCCCCAGAGGAGCTGGAGGAAGTAGCCGAGGAGAGGGAAGTCTGGGTTTCCCTGCTGACTCTACACCATTATCACACAGCTGGTCTTTGGCAATGTCACAAAGCTCACTACGTTTGGTGCCTCCCAGCAGTCAGTCAGCCTCTGCCCCCGAGGCTCCCCCCCAGGACATGCAACGTTGATGAAACCCCATCAAGGAGGAAATAGCAAGTGCATTAAAATTATTATGATCAGTGAGAAACAGACAGCATAGGTCGGTCCCAGCTATTATAATTAGGCTGGCGATCATCGTGTCATAACGGCTTTCTTAACATCCGAGGAAGCGTAGAAAAAAAACGTAGTAAGTAAACGGTTCAATGGAACCTGACTTTGATGCAGAGATTTGCGGCAAGTGTACTGATGTTTCACATTCCGAGTAAAATTTTATTTGGTTTTTATAAATCATACTATTCAAAAAGGGAAACCAGGGAAGCCCCCGCTTACCATTTCAATATAACAATATCACACACTTCGAATACATTGCCTATTGCCTTCTGGGGACTGCCCTCGAGGGCTAATTGCTGGTTCAGTGCTGCCATCTTCTGGATTGAACTGAAGTTTGATTTTTTTTTTTTAATCTAATTTTAACTAATTACGTATGACGCATTATTAATACACTACATTATTACTAAAATAGTTTCGGTTTGAGGGGTATTTAACAGTGAGGGCAGGACCGGCGTCTTCCGGCGTAAAGCGGAAGTTTTCACGTCTAGGTGTCGGAGAAAGTAAAAGGTTCACTGTGATATTTTTTTCATACGTTTGATTTTTGAGCTAAATTGATGCTCCCCATGAACACCGTTGTTTATTGTGCAGCTGTTGTGTCGTAACAATATTTTAATGCATGTAATTTTAATACAGAAACCTCCAGATAACTTGATAAAAACGTCGGAAACTCGTGCTTAGCGCCTTTTAGCACAAATTACTGACCAAGCGACATACGGAGCTATCAGGCTTTTATCCCGACACAGTGATATAATGTACAGGCTTTGTGGTCGCCGACTTGATGTACAGTGTATCGCCTTACAGGGAAGCTCCTCACAATGTCTGCGTTTGCCTTGGTCTGCTTCGTTTTTTTTTATCATTGAAACCTCCCACGAATGGGACCTTAAGAGGCTTTGTCAATGAGGCTGGCGTGTAATTTATCCCTCTGTCATCTCCTCCTTTTACTGGGGGGGGACAATGACAGCAGTCCAGACAAAGTGCGGTTCCCTGCGGCTTTTTTCGCTGCCGGTGAGGTATCGCCCAGCTTAGTCCCTCGTCTCGTCTTAGTACCTCTTGCGGTTTGGGTGTGGTCGTGAAGCGTTTCAGAAGATGCCCTCCGGGGGAGGCGAAGGGTTCTGAGATCCGGATCCCACCGAGGCTGCCGCAGACAGCCCTGAATCCTCCTCTCAGGCCATCCCGAAATGGGTTGCCTTGGGAGAGTGCCTTCGGTTGAGGGTTTTATCACGCAGAAGCTTTTAGGGAGTGAGGCTGCCTACGTGACTTGACATTTTCTGCCTTTTTGTGATTGCAAGGGAAGCTGAGTGACAGAAGCCCACTGAAGTTTCCGCTGACCTCTGAGCTGTACCCCTGCCCACAGAACGACATTTACTTTCCATTTCAATATTATGTTTTATGCAAAATGAGTACAGCAGTGATGGTTTATGTACTTTTAAATATGCTCAAGAACCCCCTGAGTAGTGATTACACATCAGCACAGTTGGAGTGGTGTTTATTATGGAGATTTGCTTATGAAACACTTTTATTTCCAGCCATTTATTAGTTGTGGTGAAATCTTACCTTACGTGTTAGTTGCAGCTATAAAAACAGTACGTGCATTGAGCTGTATATTTCATACATACATGTGTCCATAACGTTTACCCGCTTTGTGGGTTTTGCTCCAGTGGTCCTAGCATTCTTGACCGACAGGGTGAAGTGCGCCCCCCCTTTCCCTGTGGTGATACGAAGGTATAGCAGCCTGTTACCTTCCTTTGCGCTGGATTTTGAATCCCGTCCCTGTTCTCACCGCCGTTACTTCTCGTCTGCTCACCCTGCTGTGATCAAGCCTCCACCTTCATCTCTCTTCTACACTGATGGCCACCCAGGTGTCCTGACATTGGTCGGCTTCCTGAAGTCACCACAGGAGTGTGGTCTCTCCATATTAATCCAATCCAGCCTCTTGTGGGGGTGCTCTTGCACATTCAGCAGTAAAATGGCACTAATATGTTCCAAGTCTCTGACTGCACACAGACAAAGCGTCACATTCCTTGTAATGTCATTGACTGTGCTGAAGAGTGTCAAACAGTTAAGACTTCCGCAGATAATCTGATGTTTAAATCTGCTTTTGTTTGGCTTTCAGGTCAAAGAGATCGAATCCTTTTGGTTGGAGCTCCAGTGATGCTCAGCCTATTGGAACGAAAACAATCAGTCTTCCGTTAAAAATCCTGCTGACCTTGCTGATGCGAGCATCCAGAAGATGACTCGACGCCCGCTACAGCTGATTTGCACCACTGCTTTTCTTGTTTGTCCTCTGCCATTTTCTAGGCTCCTGAACACGGTTTCCCTGTAATTCGTACTTGGCCTGACCTGGAGGAACCACATGACAGTGTTTGCACCAAAGAAAGACAATTTTATACTGTGTTGGTAGGTAAGATGTACAGTCATAACAACATTTTGGTGAACGACAGGGGTATCACAGGGGTGCCATAAGATTATGACAATGCTGAAAAATTCCCAACGCCTAGTGACGTCGTAGCCGTGGTAACATCGTAGCATGGCACACTACTCCTGTGTTTATGGTGATACCGGTGCAAATAAACCTGCATTGTCAGTCGTGTAAAAGGATAGCACATACAATTATATACAGTATATAATACTCAATAATGATAAACAACTATGTTATTGGTTTATGTATTTACTACACTACACAGTCATTTAGACTATACCATATAGGTTTGTGTAAGTATACTCTATGATGTTTGCACAACAACGAAAATGCCTAATAACACATTTCTCTGGATGTATGCCTGTCATTCAGTGAAGCATGTCTGTACACGTATATTCTTACTTTTTCACTTATGTAAAGATCCACAAACAAAACCAAATAATTAAATTGAATAAAAGAAGGCCAACTGCATATGGATTTAAGGTTATACATCATCTGTCCTGAAGAGGGTGTCAGATGAATGTGAGTCAGTTTTGTGACTGTGCTGTCAGATGTGATAACTGGGCTCAGTACTGGCTTTGTATAACTCAGATGAGGTTTTTTTTCCTCACAGTCTCAGGTCTACAAAATCTCCTTAGTCATCCAATGAGAGGCAAAATAAGATGTAGCTGAACTGAAAGAAAGCTTTGGATATTAGAACATAGCCAGTGATACTTTCAGACAAGAACTTTCCACATAGACCAGCTATCTACAGCATGGGGTTTACTGGTAGTCTGATGATCTTCTGGATGTATCTCCAGGAGCTCACGCTAAGCAGGTAATGGGAGAGCGTGAAGGAAATAAATCAGTTACTAGTTTTGTTGTTAACACTTTACTTGACAGGACACAAATAATATAGTATTATGTTACTACTTATGTATTAATTAACCACAAATTAAGTCTTAGTTACATATTGATCTCATGTTAGTTTATCATTATTGAACGGTGATGCATATTTTACCTGAAGCATATTAATAGCAATATGTTACTGTATCTGTCCTGTAAACCATTGTGAACTACTGAAGGAACTACTGAAGGAAAAAGTCATGAATAACAAGTGAATCGTGACGCATCTTTTATCCCAAGCAGTTACTATATTTGTTACTATATCTGGTAATTTTGTAAACCTTTGTAAACAACTGAAGGAACAAGTCATGAATAACATACGTTAAATAGCAACTATATTTGTTCATGATTTGTACTGCAATAGTAACTGAGTTATTACTAAATATTTGTGCCCCCAAAAGCAAAGTGTTACCCCTACATTTCTCAGACCTCAGCTAAGCTCCTTGGAGACGTGGCACTTTGCACAAGTGAGTCCGTCTCTGGAAGCTGATAGCATGAGGCAGAGCAAGCAGAGTCAACCTAGGAAGCAGTAAATATACTATTTTACTGTGTTTTAATCCCTTTTCTGTGAGATGCTCACAGATTATTCCTGCATTAGTGCTTCATATAGAGTACATTTGTCTATTTGTATGTACTGAGTGTATCTGCCTGTGTGTGTGTCTGTGAGTGTGAGTATGTCTGTGTGTGCGAGTGTGTGCATGTCTGTGTGTGTGAGCATGTCTGCTTGTGCGAGCGTGAGAGTGTCTTCGTGTGCGAGTATGTCTGCATGTTCGAGCATGAACGTACCTGCATGTGCAAACGTGTGTGCGAGCGTGAGCATGTCTACTTGTGCGAGGGTGAGCGTGTCTGAGTGTGCAAGTGTGCCTGAGTGTGCGAGCGTGTCTGCGTGTGTGAGCGTGTCTGCGTGTGCGAGCGTGTCTGTGTGTACGAACGTGAGTGTACTCTTGTGCCGTCTCGTCACTTTCTTTTCAGATGTACTTCTCGGCTTTGAAGTGTAAGAACGTCTGAGTAAATGGAATCGGAGCTTTCTGACACCCGAGCGCATAACAGAAGGTGGCACCATCCAGCAGGAAGCATCACTGTCCCTGATGTTCAGCTTCCATGCAGCATTCCAACACCTCAATGCAGAATCAGTGAGTGTCTTAAGGCAGTTTAAATAGGGAGTTATGACTCATTCACTCAGTCAGCCCAGAGTGCATGACATGAGTGAAGGGTTAGGGTTAGGATTATGGAGTTGGGGTTAGGGTTAGGGAGTGAAGCATAGCTCTGCTTTTGAACTCTTTGTCTCGCCCTGTGTCTTCAGTGCAGTTCAGTTTAATTGTCATCTTAAGTGTGCAGTGACGGCCTTCACGTAGGTCATGTTCCCTCATTTAACTAAAGTCACAAAACAGTGATATTTACTGTGTTAAACAGTGCATGACAGCGGCAAAACGTAATGCAACATGATACCAAAGGCAGGAAACAGTGCAGCGTAATATGTATTACGGCATGTAGTGCAGTACATAGTGTAATTGTATATTAAAGTCAGTAACTAGCTTGAGGTGGATGGGCAGCAATTCAAGTTTTGAAAGATGTTCAGAGGTGTATGAAGTGTTAAGCATAATTTGCAGTCCTGTGTTCAGTAGATCACTGTGGTATGTGTTTGCCAACCTGATCCTGGGAGGCCCCCAGACATTCCACTTTTTTACACCTTACTGGGTCCTGGCACAGGGTAGTGGCTCTGAGGCTAGGGATCTGTGCCAGCAACTGGAAGGTTGCTGGCTCAAATCCCTTGAATGCCCAGAGTGATTCTGCTCTGTTGGGCCCTTGAGCAAGGCCCTTAACCTGCTTTGTCGGGGGTATGACCTTAATCTATATCCAGCCTTATAAGGAGGGCCTCCAACTTACAGGGGAAAGACCTGGGGGTTGGTGGCAGGATTGACACCCCAGCCACCAGGAAAAACCTCAAACTGGTCCATTCAGACTAGTGAGGTGCTGAGGAATTACCTGCTTCATGGCTGCACTCAGGTTCTCATCCCTGAGGTGGTTTATCGTGTGGTGCTTGTGGCAACACACTGTAATCAGTGCATGCTCCTTTCCTCTGGGTCCTGGGAGACCCCCAGTCAGTCCACATGTTTTGCTCCCTGCTAGGACAGAGCACAAACGCAGACTCTCTGAGGGTCCCTGAGAAGCAGATTGGGAAACACTGTATTATAGGTCGGATCCCTGATGGCCTAAGAGTTGAAGCTGTTTTTATGTCTGCTGGTAACAAGTTGAACGTTTCAGTAGCATCTTGCAGATGGCAGGGGAATGAGAAGTCCATGCTTTAGCTGGTGTTTTACTCAGGAGGCTGTGAGCGGTCCTCTCACATCCCGAACGCTAAATGTCCTGTAGGGGTGGGAGTGAGGAGCCAGTCATGAACTGGACTGGTTTCATCAGCCACTGCAAGGCCTTACATTCAGAGGCTGTGCTGCTCTCATACCAGCTACTGTGCTTGTGTACAAGTCAATAATCTTGAAGCTTCCTTTAGGAGAGAAGAGGTGTTTTTGGTCCATATGAGGTCCTCAATGATGTAAACCCGCATTTCCTGATTTTACTGAATTCGACATGTCCCTGGGTCATCAAGGGTGGAGTTTGCATTCCACTACTTTAACCGATCACAGTCTTCATTGTGTGATTTTACCACATTGATTAAAACCAGTGTTTTCTGGTTTGTAAAGTACCCGTGACTGTGATTGGTTAAAGAAGTGAAGCACAAGCCCCTCCCTTGACCCAAGGACATGTTGAACTCGGTAAAATCAGGCTGTTCTGTGAACCCCAAGGGGCTGTTGGGCTGGTCACCCTCACTGCCCTCCCGTCAATGTCCAGAGGGGGATAGCTGGCTTGTAGCCTTCTGAAAGCACAGTTTGCAGTCAGGCAGCCGCCTTTGTCTTACTGACACTGACAGACAGATCGTCCTCCTCCTCTCTGCATGCAGACTCATCGCTGTGATTGGCTCCATAGCAGTGGTGTCAGCAGCAGACTTGGTGATGGCATTGGAGGTCTTCTTGGTAACATAGCACAGCTTGTTGTGTGTAGCGTGGCCATAAATCTTGCCCATCTGAGGCCAGTTAGTCAGAAAGCCAAAGATCTAGTGGTGTTTAATTCGTATTTGTTCTGTTTTGTTGTTGGATTTATGTCTATCCAGTCTACAAATGGCCTTTGTACGATGTTCTGCTTCTCCTTTTGAGTCAGGGCCCCGCAGGCAGTGGTGGACATGCATCCTTGGTAGGTCAGCGCATGTGGAGTGCAAATCAGTGAAGGCCCACTTGTGTGGTGTTCCATGACCAGCCTAATACAGAATATTAAAGTGACTGCTGCGATGGTGCAAAACTCCCTGTAACATATTGCATTGTTCTTTGGACCTGGGGAAATGCAGCAAACAGATGGAGATTGGAGCCTGGAGAAGCGACAAGTTGACGAGGTCCACAAAGACGTCTGCCAGTTGGTCAGTGCATGTGTTGAGCATGTGGCTGGGGACTGTATCTGCTCCAGCAGCTTTGCTGGGGGTGTTTCAGGGTTTTCCTTACAGCAATTTGGTCTTTTAGGGCATCCAGCTGACCCTGCAAACTTGTTTTAATGTATTACTTCTTTCTGACCCCATTACCCTGAGCAGGAACAGTGGCTGGAAGATGTGAAAATGCTGTAGATTTCTGATGGAGGGTATATACCAGCCCTGGTATGTTGGTGGGCCACCCATTCAACCTGTCCTTCTACTTTAGTTCTCCTGCAACACTGGAAACTTGGACTGAAAAAAGCTGTCATTCTTTTTTCTGAAAGGTTGGAAATTGTCATCTGTGGTGGGTCAGAAGTGGATGAGAAGATTGGAGCGAAGCATTGTTCAGAGGTAAAATTATAGGGGGGGAGGGGTAATGGACTGAGAGGTAGGGGCACTGTGAAGCCAAGACGCACAGCCACGATGGGCGTGGCAGGTGAAAGTGCTTTGGGGTCTGGCTCTGCTCAGCAGGCCACCCGGTCACCCAGCAGCACAGGGGTGTCCTTGTTTCTTGGTGGCAGGTTTCCACAGAGACACGGAGTGACACCGGAAGACTAATTATCCAGTATTCTTTTACGCTGCATCAGCACCAGGGAATGAGGTAAATGCCCGCAGCAATGCTGATTGGCTACCCCATTTCCCAGACTGCATTTAGACTGACAACAAACACACACTTTAGAGAATCTTATTCACCATTAATTATGTCTCCTTGAAGCGACGATACATGGCGGAAGAAGTCAAGGTGAATTAAAAGTCTTTGAGGAGGACGGCATGGAGAGGGACAAGGATGAAACTGCCATTTGCTTCAGCGACTCTCACAGCTGCCCCCTCTTTGCGATGAACCTCTAGGTTCCATTTGTGGAAAACCCTACATTCTACTCATCTGACGCGTCATTATTTTGTGTTTGTTCTAATAGTAAAGTCATCTCAGTACCTGGGTGTGTATCAGGCAGGTGCCGTTAGCAGCACTTATGCTCTGGAAAAGGTCATTAATGAATTTTGTTTTCTGACTCGTTTGTTACTTTAAATACTTGTGTCCTAGGATGATTTCTTTCCCGAATACTGGTTCTCTGAGGTCAAATATCTGATTCTTTTCTAAGCTGGTGATGGGAAATCAATACGTTGTTATAATATTTTCAAACCTCAACCACCCCCCCCGTGACATCTGTCTCCTTCAGTGATCCTAGTTGGCTGTCAATGAGAGAAGTCCTCTCCAGGATGTTGGTGAGAGAGAGTGATGGGGCGAGCTAGGGCCAGCTAACCATGTGACTCCAGCCAGCCAACCATCTTCCAGCGTGGCCAGACGGGTGACCTGCAACCGGAGAGAACCCGCCGGGCCCGTGCGGCGATGTGCTGTGGCTTTACCAGACGGAGGCTAAGGAGAAAAAGCAATTAGCAAGAAGCACATGAATGCATCAATAGACAGACGGAGGCGCGCATGCACGCGCACGCCCACGCGTTCACAAGTACTTTGGCGAGCTCCCTGTGAAGAAGGCTGTCTGCGGCTTCACGTGGCGGTAAGGCCGTCTCTTAGCGGCCCGGCGTGAGCGACGGCCTTGAGCGCGGGCTCCAGCCCCATAGCAACGGGCCTGAGCGAGGCAGGCAGCTGGGGTATTCATCACATGTACTAATCATGCCCGTTAATTTATTCCTTACTGGAGACAACGAAATGCCATGTTCCGCTTGTTTCCGTGGCGCCCGGTCCTCGACACAGCAGCTGCACGAGTGGCTCATGCACTTTAAATTGCCATTTAGAAGAGGATGTTTACACGCATCTGCTGCAATTTCAAGTACATTTAAAAACACCCCGGGGCAGACAAACACCCTACACGAGCTTAGCAGACATCGGATGGGCAAATGGCTTTCCTTCTGCTTCTCATTTTGGTCCACGGTATGTAACTTCAGATGTGTCAAGCGAAACCAGTGAAAAGCAGGATCTGTGGATCATCAACCAGCTACTTCTCATTTGTTTTTTTTAGCTCCATCGCTCTGATTTTTCAGCCTCTCCTGTGCTGAATGTCCAGCCGTGTTCTGGCTAGTAATGAGGACACTTACGCAGTCCATCAGGGTGCTAGTTTGCCACTGTGGACTGGATTTGGCCAGCTGGAGAATGTCATTACGGTGACCTTAAACCTTTGGCTTGGAAGTTGGGCAGAAATTATTGACCTGGAGGTGGTTATGACTCTGAGACGGTCATGATGTAATCACTAATTCTTTAATTGCTTGTGTATCAGAACCCTTGTACACCCTTGTGTAAATGGTTGTAATTGTGCCATATCCTAGCTCAGCCCCTAGAGGGAGCTCCTAACCACAATAGTCAAAGGGGGAAAGCAGATTGGGGTTTCATTGAACGCGGTGACGGTTCATAGGATGTTCCTAAGATGGAAATGTTAAGTCAGTAACTGATGTCCTGTGATGTCCTGCGACGCAGGAAATACAGGTGATGGATACTACGGGAATTTTTACGTCTATGACATGCCATAATATGGACACAGATGTAATAAACCCAGGAGACGGATTTGAATCTGCACTGTGTCCCCCTACCCCCTTGGGAAGCTGCCGTCCTGTTACCAGCCAGTGGGGTGGCGCCAGTAGCAACACGGCTGCCATTCAAAAGCCCGCCACAGCGACAGCGTCCCCGACCTCTCAAGGACCACGGGTCTGCCCATTCTGCGTCTCCTTCATGCGCCGCCCAGGGGTCGAGTGCCATGGAGCCCGTTCTGAAGTACAGTACACGTCCAAAGCTCGGCGGTTAAATCCCACGCAGAGGGTCTCAGCACTTTAATTTATCTCATTTGCATACTAAAGCGTCTCCTCCCCCCACGCGGCTAGCGAACCCCCTCCATACTTTCCCCATCTTAATGTTTAGCCCCGCAGCTCTCAGCGGGGCCCTGCTTGCTGCTAAGACGCAGTCCTGACCGTTGATGTGTCCCTGGGCATCCGCTTCTGCCAATAAACAACTCGCTGAATAAGCTGCGCGTACGTTCTGAACGAAACTGCTAAGTAGGTAGGCCGATACGACAGAAAAAGCACTGTCTTTAAAGCATAATTACTGTCGCGATCTGAGGAGCTAGAATCTAGAAACATATATGAATTTGAATGCGGCTGCTCTAAAGAACTGCAAGAATCAGATAAGAATATCTTCGATATTTTCAGATTTGGGGATTTAAACGTCTTTAATTGTATCCATAATTTCAGTCCAAATTTTGATATCCTGAAATGGAAACATCCTGGACTGTGAGCTTGACCGCACATCTCATAGCTGCATGACTGCATGATCTGCGCAGATATCTGTGACTGGTCTCCTGGTGCACTGTTAAACCCTGATGAGTGTTAGCACAGCTGCGCAGTGTATGGCACAGACCTGCTTTATACAGCGAGTGCTGCTCATTGTGTGCTGCTCCCACACAGTTACTGTTTCTGTTCTTTTCTCTGACTAAAGCTGGTACCTCTCAGCTTTCCATTGAAATTATCCCTTCATTTTCAGGTGGGGGTATGTTCCTGTTTCTTTTTCATCCAACCACCCACAGTAAAACAATTTTACCAGAAAGCGATTGCAGCGCCTCTGTATGGCTGCCACCTTCTTCATGACTTAAGATCCTTTAAAAGTGGAGGACGATCGTAATGAGCCAATCCTGTCATCCGTTCTGCCCTCTAGTGGCTGCTATGATGGACGTGATGGCAGCTAATCTGGATGGAGCACAGAAGATCCACCTCTTGTAGCTGAGCGCCTCTGGGGGGGCTGAAGAGTGGGGATGAAAGCGTCTCACTGATGCCGCGAATGTTATTCCTGGAATGAAAACGCTCCTCTTAGGAGGAGCCCTGAATGCTGCCATTGGGAGCCCAACCCCGCGTTCCCGGCCGAGGACACTTCGCTCTGCCTCCCCCAGCACCTCAGCTCCCAGCCCCCATGGCTGAGTCCTCCAGCTCTCTCTATTAGGAGTTAAATTGGGGTGGATGTGTATTTATGGTGAACCCCACTTGCGGTGATATTTCCTCCCCCCTCTTCTCCCCTGCTGTTGCTCCCAGACGCTCCACAGTGAGCTCCGGGTGTAATTACGGCATCGTTAGTGTGCAGCCTGCTGCCCTGCTAAGGTTAGATGCGAATAGCTGATGCTGAAGCAGTGACATGTGTGGTGAAGCCTGCACCCCCCCACATCAAGGATATTGGGCTTTCAGCTACATCCTATTTGTTCACTGGGGCGGTGAGTGGCTCCAAGGACTAAGTCTCGGTGCCTGTGTTTGGAATATTGCCGATTCCAGCCTCCGCCTTGCAGACCTATCCCAGCCCCCCCCCCCCCCCCCAATGGAGAGGTAAATGGGATAGGCAAAGAGAAGAACACCAACGTACCTGTACTCATACTTGGATAAATGCAAAAGGTTTGGGAGGATTTGTTTATCATGTGAGGAAGGCCATGAGGGAGCGCTCCACTGAAACAGCCTGATCTGAAACCCCTTTCATTCAGCTTAGAGATCACCCATAGCGGACTCTTGCCAGCAGCAACCTTGGCCCAGGGAGTGCATTCTGCCCAGCCTGTAGGTGAGAGCAACAATTCATTTAAGCTCTTTTATTGCTTTTCATTTTATTTTATCGCCAAAAAGTGGAGTACTTGGTTTGTCCATTGATTTATGTAGTATAATGATACATTGTGCATGACGCACTTCTACTTAGCCTTGTTCAGGATTGGAGTTGAGCAGTAGTACTGACAGGGCCACTGCAGTGACCCTGATGCCACCTTAGCCTCTCCCCCAGTGACAGGGCCACTACAGTGACCATGGTGCCACCTTAGTTGCTCCCCCAGTGACAGAGCCACCGCAGTGACCATGGTGCCACCTTAGTTGCTCCCCCAGTGACAGAGCCACCGCAGTGACCATGGTGCCATCTTAGTCGCTCCCCCAGTAACAGGGTTACTGGCATATGGCAGCATGTGGACCGGCCTCGCTGCACAACCACCCTGCGCTCTCCTGGATGGAGTGATATCTACAGCTAATGGGCAAGAGCAAACGGTACAACCCTATGGAGAGCAATGTGGGACACGTCACCAATGGAGGGTGTGGCAAGGTCTAACCGGTGCCACTTAAGGTGCTCTTGCGAACATTCCCTTCCCCAACTGACACATAGCGCAGAGTGCCGTTGAACTCCGTGGCCCCCACTTCTACCCCGTCCCTTCCAGTCCCAAATTGACCTGTCCTCCATCATCAGCAGAGATGAAGATGACTTGTGCTGAGGGCGCTGTTCCCTCTTTGGCTGTAATTGAAACAATGCAGGGACACTAAATCGTTATTGCGTTCTTGCCCAGTGTGCATTTTTTGCTAAGGAGTCATTCTCAACACTGTATGCAGAACACACTGGATAATTCAAACCTGTATGCAGAACACACTTGATAATTCAAACCTGCATGCAGAACACACTGGATAATTCAAACATGTATGCAGAACACACTGGATAATTCAAACTTGCATGCAGAACACACTGGATAATTCAAACCTGCATGCAGAACACACTGGATAATTCAAACCTGTATGCAGAACACACTGGATAATTCAAACCTGCATGCAGAACACACTGGATAATTCAAACATGTATGCAGAACACACTGGATAATTCAAACCTGCATGCAGAACACACTGGATAATTCAAACCTGTATGCATAACACACTTCATAATTGAAACCTGTATGCAGAACACACTGGATAATTCAAACCTTTATGCAGAACACACTTGATAATTCAAACCTGCATACAGAACACACTGGAAAATTGAAATCTTTATGCAGAACACACTGGATAATTCAAACCTGCATGCATAACACATTGGATAATTCAAACCTTTATGCAGAACACACTTGATTATTCAAACTTGTATGCAGAACACACTGGATAATTCAAACCTGCATGCAGAACACACTGGATAATTCAAACCTGCATGCAGAACACACTGGATAATTCAAACTGTGAATCCACCAAGCCCCTGGAAGATAAGATCCTTTAAAAGGGCATGATGACAGAGGCGTCCTGGGTGGATCTCTCCAGACTTTGGTGGAGGGCTCTGTTGGAAAGCATTGTGTGTTGTTTGTGTTAGGTGAAATCGCCCTCAGCAAGGGGCCAGATCAGCAAGGTGTTGCCCAGACTCATGGCCTCAAGCTTTTGCTCGTATGTGGCTAGAAAACTGCCCCCCTCCCCAGCTTCTGGGAATGCAGTTTGTCTATTAACTTGAAACAGACGGAAACAAAGCTGTTATGATAAAATGCAGTGACTCTCAGCCCTGTCTATTGGGTCTGAGTCATAAAGTGACTCGGCCTTTTTGTATGTTACTTAGACCACAGCAGGAAGCAGAAGAAAAGACGCTCTATGCCACATATCTTACACCGAAAAAGACGCCACCGGGCAGTTATTCAAGTCATTTTACTCGCTAATAATGTTCTTCAGCAGGGCCAATGTAGGATCGTGTGTCCTCTCAAAGTTCTGAAAGCATGCAGGGCTGCAGTAAATATCTCACCTTGTCTCCAGCACCCCCTTTGGACGGCTTTGTTATGAGTTAACCCTCCTCCTTGCATGAACATAAAAACAGGTGCCGGCAATGTGTGTCAGAGACAAGAATGGAATGTTGCCGTCCTTGCTCTGTCAGGTGACTATGTCCAGAAACTCCTTGTCCTGCCATAATGAGGACAAATCCACAGATGCAGCTGATTGTTGGAGTCACTGCTTTATGGAAATGTTTTTCTTACACTCTCTTTCTGTCATTGGAATTGACACCCATTGTTAGCTTAATAGTTTGGCACTATTAAATTATGTAATATACATAATATACATAGACAGACTTGTCTCATCTCTGGTCTGACTACACTTAGCGCCTTACTAATATGCTCGTGTGGTATTTTTAGTGAGTTGGCCCCTCGTGATGCCTATGATAGTCAGCTTTTCATGCTATACGTATGGCTATATTACAGTGTTTGCGAGATGGACCTTACCTAGCCAGGACAGATGGGCACTGATGTTGGCAAAATTATCAGAATGTCTGTTGGCTTTGCTTGTTTATCAAATTTTATTTTGTTTTTTTCTTCCTGAAATTTTCTTTATTATTTATTCAGTTGTTATATATTTTTTGGCTTCTATAGGATGGCCCAAATGTCATCTCATTTTAGTCGTACGGTGACAACAAAGATATCTTGTATTTTGTATGCCGCAGAATTTTAAGGATGCTAATTGCATAGATGAGAAACACAATGGAAGGAGGCCCTATTTCATTCGACATATCGCTCCTCCCCCCATGCCCCCCCCCCCAAGCGTGAAGCGACCGAGCGCGGGCCTTTCCTATAGAAGTGCCACTGCTGCAGTGAAATCTAAAATTAATCCTGGATCTGATGAAGGTGAGCAGCAGGGAGCAAAGCAGAGGGAAAGAGGAAAGGAAGCTGGCTGACTTGCCTCAGAAGGCGAGGCTCATGAATGCTTGTATCTGAGTCTCCCTGCCCTGCACTCCCCCCCTCCCCCCCCAACATAGACGTGCATGTGTTTCTATGGCTTGGCATTTTAAACCTGGAATGAGTTGTTCAATTTGCATACTGGCTGCAAGATCACAAAATCACGCAGAAGAAACTCGCAAGGCAAAATTCAAAGGTGCTCCCTGTGAGCTCTGGGGGGGGGGCTGCCGCTCAACGAGGTCGCATTTTCACTAAGAAACGGGGCTTTCATTTTAATGTGCTGATTTGAGCATGGAAAAACAGTTTTCAGCACTGTGCAAATGGGACACCATTAAAAGTCTGAACAACAGTTGATTTGTGCCCTTTTGGGAAATGTTCTGCACAGCCTGGAACGGAGCAGAAGTGCTTGTTGTTGGATCTTTTCGACACAACTATGGATCCCTAATGCGCAGGTAACGTGCGTCTTCTGTCTAATGTAGCGCAGGGGTGTCACTGCAGGATCTAAGTCAACTGTGGATTTAAGTCACACACGTCCTGCTGATCTGACACAACCGTGTTTATTAAAGTATTAAATTATTCCAGTAATACAGGACTTTAGACCATCTGCCAAACCTCCACAATTAACAATTATAAACACTTAAGGCTCATCGCATGATTTGCATAAATTTTCAGAAAATGACTGATTACTTTTGTTTGTCTGTATTGACACTGGCAAAGGCCCTCGGGGCAACTGCACTACTGGACTTTTTTTCGATTTGGCTTTTTGACTTTTAGTTAGTTTTTGTTGCGTTTGTACTTGGCTTTCAGTGTCGGCACATAGGCCACTCACATCCGTGGCTGACTCAGATCCTGTGGTGACACAGGGGACTGGTGCTGTGATCCTTGACTTCTCTGCAGTTGGACAATAATAAGCACCCCTGGAGTGATGTGCTGCAACAGCAGGCTGCCCAGAGGCAGACTCTGAGGAGGAGACAATGTGAGGGAGACGGGGGTCTTTCAAGGAGCAGAGAGATGTGGCCAGTGGGAGAAAAATGGAGTTTTAGTCCCGTAAGTGTGTGAGTGCATATTTGCACAAGACATGGCATGGAACCAGCTTTGGTGGCTGGTGTGATTAGTGCTGTGGCATTGTCACCCTTTGCGTTCCTGGCGAATGGAAATTTTCAGGTGGCCGCCAAGCCCGACCATGTGACCCCCAGCCAATGGGGGAGCCGTCTCCTCATGCTCTGCTGCCCACACCCATGCTTGCCCTGTGGGCGTCATCTTAATCAACAGTGTGCCCCCTCACTGGGTGCCGTGCGCTTTCATTCACATGCCTCCGGGTGTTTGGACGCACTCCACCCCACCGAGTGAGCTGATTACATCCGCCCTGCTTCCAGTCAAAGCTCACAGAGGCAGGTGGAATGTGAAATGAGTCTGACCGTGATCACACTTCTCACCCATATTCACTGTTTACTGGTACGTAGTGCGCCCGCGGCTTTGTTCATCCTTATTTTGGTTATGCTCACAAACAGTTAACCGTTTGCCTGAAACGACAATCAGCCTCTGGACCCTTGGAGTACCTAACAAGGGTTTATATGTTTACGAGTATTAAGGCTTAGATCAATTAGCCTTTAGTTTTGTCTTTCTATATATTTCTTAATTAAGAAGAGGAATTCTCTGGGCTTTGGGGAGGCCCAGCACAATAAAGATTATTTCTGTCTCTGTATGCAGGCCAGTATGTTCTAGACTCAGACCCAGTGCTTAGCATATGGGACACAAGATGCCAAGTAGCACATTTTAAAATGTGCTCCCCACATCCCCAAGAGAAAAAGGAACAAGATAATTCGTGACATTCCGATACATTTACGCTGATGGGCTATAGATGTCGGGGTATTTTCTCAGTCTGAGTCGCAAACTGACGTTAATGCCTCTTTAAGCCTATACCTCACTGTACCGTTTGATTAAGCTAATAGAGGATGGCTGACAGACCGCTTTTTTCTGTGACATATATTGCTACTTCAGTAATAAACTCCAATAATTTGTAATCACTGTTTCACCCTAATAGTATTCTCGATATAGTCTGCAATCAAATCAAAGGTCAGCTGGTCTATTCTCCTTTCCTGGTTGTCCTATCTTTTTAAACCACATATTAAGAACGAGGTTGGTAAATTCGCGTGTTTATAGAGAGTTTTCTAAAACCTCCGACATTGCAGTTGCAAGATCACTGAGTCGTTTTAAAACTAAAATTTACAGAGAGGTGGCTTTAAAATATAACGAAGGGTTCGCGGAATCGTGTCACAGTGATTAACATGAAAACCGGGATCGTTATGATGTTACCTGGAATTTAGAATCGACTATGCAACAGAAATCGACTGTGCTCGCATTTGCAAATACGACACATTACTGTAAAAGGATACTGAATCCGGTCTTAGCAAATTGGACACTACTAAGTTTAGCCGAGTACATCTATCCATATGTCTGTTCTGACAAAAAGTGTCTGCTTGTCTGTGTGAAAAAAAATTAACCTACGAGTGAACGAAGTCCGTACATCGTTATCTGATGCTTTCGCATTGCATATAAATGCGTGCATATCATATGACTTATTGCAATGTCTCAGACATGACTCAGACGTGTCAGTCCGATCATGCTTGCCGATGTACGAGGAAAAACGTATAATTAGTTGGGTGACTAACCCTCCTCAAAGGCAAAGGTTTGCAGCAGGCGCGCAGGAGTCCGGTTCGCTCGGGCTCGCTCTGCTCCTCACGTGAGAGAAAAGGACGCACACCACACAATATACATATAGGTTAATTATTATAACTAACGTACCGCCTTTATTCATTTGTTTAGGTCGTGCATGTGTTCTTCTCTCCCCTGCCCTTGTATTAAGTGAGTGCTTTCGGTAATAAAACAAGATACTTATTGATAAAATGAAGTTTTCACCCTAATGCACAAATAACTGAGTATTCTGGCATAATTGGGTGGTCTGAAAATTATGCTTTATGCGATAAGGCTTAGTGTAACAACTAGTTTTTTATATCAATGTATAAAATGTATGGATAACATCCTCAGTAGTTTACTTTACATAGTATAGCACTTTGATTAGTCAGCAAAATGCACGCTATATTATAGTGGTCCCGAAAAATGAAGGCAGCTTAACTTCCCCTGCAGTTGGTCTGAAGGTTTAATTACGTCATTCTCGGTGGAGACAAAGCCGCCTACCTCCATCCAGAAGCGGAGTCGGATCAGACCGCGGACAGCGCTCCGTTTTCCGTGTGGATGTTAAAGGCGAGAGGAGGAAAACATCCTAAAATAACAGTCCGGGAGACAAACTGGATATAAAATATGTGTTTAAACTCTGCCATGTTCTGCGATTTACCAGCTATGTTCAGCTTTGGACTAGTGGGCTCGTTAACTTTGCTTTGGCGGTTTGTTAGTTTGCCACAGACAGGAGTTTATTAATAATAACATGGATGACTGCGAATTGGACCGTACTCGAGGTATGTTACTCGATGTGAACATGATGTTTTGCCAAATGCAAAGCATGATTACTCGGTTTTCTTAATAATAAAACATTTTGCACAAGTGCTTATTCATGCAAAAACTCGCACAGGTATTCATCTACTGAATTCTCTTACGACTGCCAAGAGCTTTAGTTTTTTCAGTTCTCCGAATGCTTTCTGCTTCATTCTTTTATACATATTTAAATCTTTTGAAATTATTGTTCTATACATATTTATTGAATTTGAAAACCGGCTGAAAAACTATTAATGTCTTGTCACACATTTAGGAACAGGAAAGTAAGATGTTTTTGTGGTTGGCCCTAATCGTAAAAATGGGACTATAGTATTATAATAATGCATGTATGAAGCAAATGTGCAGCTAGCAATTTTCCACCAATATGTTCTGCAGGGTAACAGCTGTCTGATAGAATAAGTCTTCTGAGAGATCAGATTAGCTATGGACCCCATGCCGGAGTATTCCCATTTCCTGGGAAGGATCCTGGAGGAGCTGGATGCTAAGCACAATGCCATGTCCTACCAGGACCTCTGCAAGTCGCTTTGTGCCAGGTTCGACCTAGTCCACCTGGTGAAGCTGCGGAGTCTCCTCTTTTACACTGCCTGCATGGACCCCTGTTTTCCTGCCACCTTGTTCCGGGACAAGATGCGGAACACCTCAGAAGACCAGCAGTCCAGGAAGCTGATGGCGGCAGCAGACATTGTCACCATGTTCAACTTGATCCAGATGAACAGTGGTACTGCAAAAGACAGACTGCCCATAGCCCAACGGCCCAAGTTTCAAAAGAACCAGTCGTTTGAGTCATGTCGGTCAGATTCTGACATGTACAAGCAGTCTGACTACAGCAGGGCTTATGACGTGTCATATAAGCCGACTTCGCGGGTTTCGCCGTGTTCGAAATCGGATTTTGGTGACTGCCAGCCGTTCGTGCCGTCCTCCAACCCTGGCCGTCTCCTGGGGGTCAGCAGGGATTTTAAATGCAGAGCAGCCTCACTGGAGAAGCTTCAACATCTCCCACAGTATCCACGCAGCAGCTCGCCGTCCTGCGATATGCAGAGCACCTACTTTCCAATGGAGATAGACAGCGAATCCACCACCGATCAGGAGTCTTTGCAGCTAAAGCCCGGGTTAAAAAACAGGTTTGCCTCGACAGCCGGACCGTTTTCTGTGCACTCCTGTGTGGAGAAGAGAAATATTTTTAAGGAGGACTTCCACAATTTTGTGGCTTTCTCTCCCCATGTGATCACCGTAGAATCCAAGTCCAGGGATGACTTGAGTGGGATGTTCCAGCGTAAGGACTCACAGAAACATGCCTTCTTCAACCACAGCTTTGAGCTGCCTTATAGTAACCCTTATTTTGATTCAGTAAGTCCCCCTTTCCAAGAAAAAAAACGGTCGAAGCACGAAAGTCTGGATGACCTGCAGGCTTCCACCTATTTCGGGCCAACGACCATCACAGAGAGTGTAAGCAGCAGGAGGACATTGGGGAGACACAGCAGGCCATCCCCCTGGCCTGTGAAGAGTCTGAGCCTGAATACAGATGAGGGACCAGATTTTGAAGACACTTTTCTAAATTCCAAGCGGTCTAAAGAATGCCATCTCCATGACATGGGCAGTGTGGAGAGTGAGCAGAACTACCAAGAGGTCAAAGAGGATTTGGAAGGTTCCCCATCAGGATTTAGTGTTAAGTCTAATGAATCGAAATCACAGGACATGGGACCTGTGGATAATGGAGTGATTGTAGATCACAGAGAAGGTGTGAAGAGATTTAAAGACAAAAGCATGAACTGTCCCTCCATCCAGGTAGGTGGTGTAGACATTCCCCTGAATGTGAGCACACAGACTGATCAGTCTGAACAGAGGAAGATTAAAGACCTCCCTGCGTTCAGCAAATATGGGGAAAGACATTCATATAAGCTCTCTGAAGAGGACTCTGAGATAGTTAGTGATGACATCAGTGACATCTTCCGCTTTCTGGATGACATGAGCATGTCTGACTCTCTGGGAATCCTTCAGGCATCACGGTACAATAGCATCGGATCCCTCACACGTACCCCGAAGTCAGATGAAGACAGTTCTCCAGAGACTAATGCTGCAAAGCTCAGCAAAGCAAGTCTCAAGCTTGACCGTCTCTTCCAGTCACTGGAGAACACAGACGGAGAGTTGAAGGCCAGCGTTTGTAAGCTGGTTCTCCGGATTGGAGAGATCGAGAAGAAGCTGGAGTCCCTGTCCGGGGTACGTGGGGAGATCTCTCAAGTTCTATCCAAACTGAACAAGCTGGATGAAAAGATACAGGAGCCAGAGGTCAGTGTCAGGCCAAGTGAGTCAAACACAGCCAATGAGACTCACCCAGAGAGCAGCTCTTCCCCTGGCATTCCTCGGTGCCAGCCCCCTGGAAACACCAGTGGAATTAGTGGTCCAGACTGGTGCTGCTCGGACGCCAGTGGTAGCAATACTGACAGTCTGCGAGTCAAAGCCCTAAAAAAGACTGTTTGCACCAGGAGGTCATCGAGATCCTTGGCTGAAGAAAATGGAGCCACCGAGACGAAGATCTGTAGCATGTCCAACTCCCCTAGGAACTGGAGGTCCTCTTGTGCCAGTCACGTTGGAGAAGATGGAAAGGAGAAGGATCGTGGTGGCAAGGACCGTCACCGAAAATCCAAAGAGGTAACTGACTGGGTTCAATTTGTTAAAATAATCTGTTGATATGTTAGTAGGGACACAGATTAAGTGTAAATTGTGCAGTATAGTTCCTTTACATTGGTGGCTCTCAACCCTTTTCGCACCGCGACCCAATTTTTACCATGCTGGCTTAGACGCGATTATATCAAGTATAGTTTTAAATGAACACTATGATCAAGCACATAGTGCACTCTGCAGTTTACGCCAATCAATGCCTATCGCACAAATCTGATTGGATCTGCCAGTGAATTTTAAATTAAGCATCTGTGATTTGGCTCCTTGGATTGGTTAAATGTTCACTAGTTTTACACTAAGCATTTGCAGACCCAAGACTTGTTTAATTCTAGGGTTGGGGCTGGGGAATCTGATCGTGGATCAGCATAGGGGCTTGCTGGTTTTAAAATGCTTACATTTACATTGCCTCGCAACCCTTTCAGAACTTGCTGATGGGTTGAGAACCGCGTCATTAAAGTATTGTTAAGAGTTTGACCTTCATTTATTAGTTTACGTCTACTTCTATGTAACTATGATCAGGTGTGACCTATGATTAGGTGTGAACTTCATGTGAGGAGAACCCCTGTTTTCGCACAGTAAGTCCAAATGGGCAGGTAAGAGCCAAAGCTATTTTTGGGTTTGCGCTGTTTGGTACCACACCCAGAACGTGAAGAGCCATGATCCAGCTGGGATGATTCATCATGTTCCCTGCTACTCCTCTACGCACGGATAAATCCACTTCCACAGCTGTGCAGGGAAGGACTGGCACGGCAACAGGATTTCACACTATTTCTGGAATTACAGATGTCAGTGGCAGAAAGCTTTCCAAGCCACATGCTCCAGCTTACTGAGTAACGAGGCAATTTTTCAGAAGGGCACACAGAGATTTATATCCTTGAATTAGATGTACAAATAAGGGGAGGGAATGTGGGTGAATGAACTTCACTGGAAAGCAGAAGTTATGTAACACTGATTAATTACATGTCAAGTTTGTCACAAAATTAAATTGTTGACTTTTGCAAAAGGTACAGAAAGGATGAAAAAGAGGAAGGTCTGCCTAGTGCTGCTAATTTTGCCCTTTAGGTTGCCATCTCCTGGGGTACTGACACACTTCCCTGACATTAAACGTGTTGAAATGTCATTTACCCTCAGCAGGGGTTATCCTGATGAGTCCTCTCCATTGACCTCTCCAGATGGAGCTGGTATAGGCTAAGCTTCTGCAGGACGACCTTTAGCTCCATAGGTGTCTCCATGGACGCCCGCGGCCACAGTAATTCATTTAATTCATTATTTATTTGCTCAGCAAACACTTTTATCCAAAGAAGCTAGTGTAGTTAACCTTTTCACATTGTTAAATATTTTGCAGTCGATTGAACCGAAAAGGTGAAGTTTTCGCTGAGTCTGTCATTGGCTCGTGTTGAGAGGAATCAGAGAGGGAACTCTTTGGGAACGAGGCATGAGGCCAGGGCTCCTGGTCCCATGGGAGATCTGCTGTAGGTCCTCCATGAAAAGCTGAGGAGCATACCGTTCCTTTAAATGCAGAGGTGGATATTTCAGGTCCAGGAAGTTAAAACTGCAGACCAAGATTTTGTTTCAACCAACCAGTTGAGTACTCTGTGACTGTGACTCTTTATGTGCAACTGGTTGGTCGAAAGAAAATCTTGGTCTGGATTCTTACTCTACAGACCTGAAATGTCCACCGCTGCTAAAATGTTTAATGGATAGGGATGACACCTCTCATAACAGAAATTGGACAATGACAGAAGACCATCTCCTGTAATTATGAGCCTGAGTCTTCTAATTTGCAAATCTGCAGGATCAGGGGAGTAAATTATGTGGGTGGTGGAGGGGGATGTACCCCTCCCCCAATAATCAAAACCAGCCAAAACAACCCCCGGACCCCCTTAAATAGGTGGAGACCTCAGCCCTCCCAATGTTCAACGTAAAGTTATGCACTTCTGCAGGATCCATTCCTGTTCATGCTAGAATAAACAGCAATCTGTGAAGGGAAGAAGTTGGGGTGGAGAGGACAGAAGTCTGACATGTCTCAGGGTTGTAATAAAAGTCCTATCTCTTATAGCAAATTTATTATTATGGTAGACCTGTGGTATAGGGGACATGTCACAGAACACCTATTACACCCCCAGCACCTCTGCATGACCTCAGTTCACCTCAGGCCTACATTAGCTTCTAATGTGCTGGGGTGGTATATGGCTCTGTGGGCTTGAACACTGTACCTGTGATCAGAAGGTTACCAGTTCCAATCCTGCAGCTGGCTGAGTGGTTTTACCGTTGGGCCCTTGAGTGTGGCTCTTGACCCCAGCTTTTCCCGCGACTGTCTGACCCTGCTTTCTCAACTCTGTGTTTGGATTAAAGCATCTGCTGCATAAATGAATATGTCCTGCTCCATGTCTGTGGGAATGAGCTCCTCTTGTGGCTTTCTGAAGCCCGATGCCCTTGGACTTACCTCGATATGGTACATTTGACACCTGCCTCCCAGAGAACAAGAGAGACAGTCTCTTGTTCTAACATTGGTTTTCTAGGACCCCTTGATAGTGTTGATGTTGACAGTGTATAACCCAGTGGTTAAGGCAAAGCTTTTTTCCCAGGTGCCTGTTTCAGGAAGTAGGATTTGTTTTGCAGAGTAGGAAAACTTGACAGATTTAATGTATTCTGGGGGTGTTCCACGAAGCAGTATTTCTCAGTTAGCTTGGTTAACTTAAGATAGAAATCATGATTGTCCAATAAGAGTTTAGGTAAGGAGCATTCCTATTGGACAGTTGTGACTTCTAGCTAAATAAATAACTAAATAAATTCCCAGCTAACTGAGAAATCCGACTTGGTGAAACACCCCCCTGGGCTAAATGTAAGCGAACAAAGGTAAAGTCCATTTAGCCCAGACTACCTCAAATCCAACAAGTTGTCTGGCTAAGCAAGAAATTCTGCTTTGTGAAACAGACCTCTAGTTGCAACAAATCATAGCATACCCCAGATGTTTATCAATAACGCTGGGCAAAAGCCCCCTCTCAGTTAAACAGAAAAGTGATTCAAAAGAAAACAGAGAATAATTTATCCATTTGACACACTCTGAATTGTTGTATCCTGGGATATATGTTTGTGTGTCAAACCGAGGGACATTTGGGAAACCAGGGCTGAAATTAAGTGCATTAGAAATGATCATGCAGCTGAGTGGATGTACAAGACCGAAGAATGGGATGCGACTGCAGAGAGAATATGTTTTAATTCTTGTGTTTTGTGACTCAATGAGGAATTACAAAGCCACTTTGTAACTACAGATTAATGACGTTTTCCTGGGGAGCGGGAAGAAATGGTTGTAGTTTGTGGGATCTCATCTCAGGAATGTTGTTCATGAAAAATTATGTTTCATTAGACTTTTTGGCACAATAAATGGAGAGCCAACTGTTGCTTGACTATTTAGCATGTCCTTTGACCTCTGACCTTCGCCCATAGGCAGAGCGGCAGTGCGAAGCCCACCGGCCGTCCAAGCAGGCGAAGGAGCCATACCTGGTGGAGCAGGTGTTCACTCCTCACCGCTTCCCGCCAGCGGCCAAGTTTCCCATGAGGAGCAGCCCTGTTTATGCAGGCATGCGGCTAGTCGACCGGCCCGAGAGCAAGAGGATGCAGCCACCTTCCTGGCCGCTGGAGGAGTACAAGCAGAGCTCTGTGGAAAAGGCCAAGCTCAGCACGTTGGAACTGCAGGCAAGTGTGGCATCGGCCCCCATCCTCCATCTGCCCCGGCTGCTGGTCAATCATGACTGTCTGCTGGGGTGTCTGATCTCCTAAAGCACCAAGCTGACTCTGTAGTGCAATTCAGTACATCTCAGTTACACGTGATGAGGCACATGTGCACTAACAGACCCTCTTCCACAGCCCAAGGTCATTTATTTTATTGATCAAGGTCAAATAAAAAGAGAACTGTAGTTTTCATTGAAGAAAAAGACCTACTTTGTAGCCTTGGTAGAGTTTCCCTGTGCTGACTCTGTAGGCACACTCACAGAAACGTGTCTGGGTGTATAGAAGTTTCCTGAAATCTCTTCGATTGTCTTTGCTGTGATAATGAGATTCTGTGAGTCTCAGTGAAGTAACCCAGAACGTATCTGTAGCTCTGTTTTCACAGCTGCTTGCCTCTGTTACTCTGTGTCCTACATGCTCTTGGTTCACTAGATGTGCAGGGTTCTGACTTACATTATAAATTCCTACCCTTTTCCAAATGACACAGAGTTCGCCCCATGATGATTAGCTCAGACCACTCGCTTGCTCTCACTGCCGACATCCACAGGCTGTGCTGAATCGCAGTCTGCCAGGCTCAAGCTTGGAAGGGTAATGGTTAAAATTCCACTTTCCTTAAAGTCTTTCCCGATGCAATCGCAACGCCTTTGCTGGTGGCTCCGCACACACAGCCGGGGGTGCTAGACTGCAAATCAAATGTGACAAGATCAAGGGCTGGAAGATTATCGCACCGAAACATTCAGCTCTGGCATTATGATAACACGACTCCAAGCACGGGCTCGAGGGGTCCCAGATGACTTTATGGCACCAGTGATTTTTCGGCGTTGTTATATACCTGAATGGATCTTTGTTTATATAAATGCTAGTGTTTGAACTGTATTGTGAGAGATTCGCTGCCGAGAAGAGATCATCAGCATCTGCCTGGGTATTAACTCTCATGGTCACCATTGCATTTATGGCTCAGTCCTGCAGGACCCCATGAGAGAACGTGCGGGTGATTATATCATAGTACAGCAGCATACACAGCCCAAACTGACAAGCTGTACCCTCCATGCATTTGGTGGCATGAAGGTGACTTTTGGGTCACACTGTAAATCTTCAACAGATTCACATCTTCGTGAAGGTCATGAGCGACTGCGAAGTCACTGAAAAAAACATAGATGGTTTTTCAGGGTAAACAACGATCGTAGTCCTTGTGTTTCATCCCCAGATTTGGTTTATTAATGGTTGCAACTGGTTAAATTAACTGTTTTAAACCTGACTAGTGAGCACTGGAGCACTGCAGCACTGGAATGCCTCCCTGCTCCTGGCTATGCTGGCTATGCTGGCATAGTGCATTAATCTACACGCATTTCCACTGGCATCCAGTTCAGATTGCTTCATTGGAATACATTACATCTTGGCATATTGCTAATGGTTTCAGAGTTGATGGTTCAATAACTATAAACATCATTTGGCTGTAGCTAACAAGGAAAGAATCCAGCAGAAAAAAATGAATGTCTCCATTATAAAAATACCCCCACCCCCCATATCACCCTCCCTTGTCACATTTTTAGAAAAAAAAACTGACAGATGTGTTGGCAGGTCAAATGTTTTTCTTAGACTGTCAGAATGACAGCCTTTTTCAGGACAGCGGTGTTGCAGGCAGTGGACCAGAAGAGGGCGCCGTATCTCAGATATGTCTCACCTAGCCACGTCCACCCTCTTTCCTGTCTCTTGCAGACACAGGAGTCCTTGAATCCCAACCACCTGGAGTACTGGATGGAGGACATTTACTCACCGGGATACGATTCGCTGCTGAAGCGCAAGGAGGCTGAGTTCCGGAGAGCCAAGGCCTGCAAGATAGGCGTACTGATTGCGGCGGCCGCCTGCACTGTGATCCTGGTCATCGTGGTGCCCATGTGCACCATGAAGTCATGAGTTGTTCCAAGAGCCACCCCTCCCTCCTACGTGTAATCCCTCATCCTTCGCTGGCAATGCCCAGAGTAATGTGCATGTGTATTCATTGTGAGGCTGGGAAGGAGTGTAACATTTTATTTATCAATGTGTTTATTTGTACTGATGCTCAGGAGCTTCCAAGGTGTTCAATAGCTGTGCTGTTACCGCATTCCACGGTTCCTCAGAGGATACAGCACAAATTGTCATTCTGCTAAGGATTGTTGGGGTGCATCGTATTGTGTGAAAACTGTGCAAGGTTTGTTTTCTAAGCATTCTGTGATCTTTTTGAGATACTTGACTGATCATTTGTACTTATGTATTTTACTGAGAACTTTTTTAACCGACTGAAGGAATGGGAGCAGGCGTGATTCGGCTTTCGCTTTTCTGTTGGGCTTGTCATGACGTCTTGATTAGGCTTGTGGTCTGTGTTTTCCTAATAGGCATGGCTAAGGTCATGGCAAACAGCACAAAGGCTAAAACCACATAGACGCCCTCACAGGCCTTGGCAATAGTGAATGTATGTAATGTAGGAGCCCTGTTCGGTGGGCACTGGGCGACAGTGAGCTCCGCTCCTTATTTTAGCTTCCTTAAAATTAAAAATCCCCAACCGGTACAGGTTCATTACTCAGCCACATCGCACACTCTACGATAACACAAAAAGCACACCATACGTCCTTCTCATCAGGCAACGCCCTGACCAGAATGTCTGTGAGCTGAGGCAGAGCGCCCCCTATTGGATGAGGCTGGAGGCCACACTGGGCAAACTGGACACAATGGCTCCCTTATCCATGCAATCTCTGCCATTAGCTGGTGCAGCTCACAGCAGAGTGAATGCAGCTTTGGTTCGGCTGGTCTTATTGGACGCTCGACTCCTGTCGGGTTCAGGGTAGCTCCAGCCAAACGCGACGCGACCTGCCGCTCAGGAGTGCCTGCCCACGGACCACCGGAACTGTCCCAGACTGTCCCGATGCTCGTTTGAAGAGCCAAAATGGCTGACCTTGGACGCCGGTGTTTTTCCATAGCGATTCTCCAGCTGACTGACAGGAAATGGGCGGCCTAACATCAATCAGAGTAAAAACACAGGGACCGAATGGTTGGAAGAGGATTTAGCATGTCAACCTATTGATAGAAACACAAACAATGTACAGACTATGAATCTGAGTCTATGTCACACAATGCAAGGTATAACTCAACCCAGTGCCCTTACTATGAAGATTAATATACAATAATTATATGTGCGTTAAATATCTTAGGTGACATGCAGTTTGAAGATGTGAATCTTCAGCTTTTGGTGGATGCTTTGAGGGTTCGCTTGGAGTGACATTAGGAGAGCCTTTAAAGTTGTACTCCAAAAATGTGCAGGGACCTGACCGCTCCAGCACCTTTGCCACCAGTATGGATCCCGGAGCTATTACTTAACGTAGCATTCTCAGCTTGTTACCTAAACTGCTGTAAGTGGAACAGTACAATAAAAGTCCTGACTGTTGTTGCTGAGCGCGTTTTCTGCTGCCTGGCCTCACAAACATGCCGGCGCTCAGCTCTTCCTGATGAGTGGCACTTTCAGTACAGTTTCTGCTGGGTTTTTAAGGACACTCATTTGAATATCATTCCCCCAGGGCCCTGTTTGCTGTTTTTAGATTTTCAGTACTTTCTGATAGTAATCAAATTATGTATTTCGTTTGTCAGCTTTTGGATGGTTTTTGCTGAGTCAAAATAAAAGTTTTAAAAGCATTATCAAAACCTGGACTTACAATCACAGATGGAAGTATGGATTTGACATCAGACAGTATTGGCTGATCCAGCACTGTCCTCCACGTCCTCTAGATTTCGACTTCTGCTTAGAGACTTAAAGGGAAGGTGTGCTGACAGCGTCTGGGCTGTGATAGTGATGCGTCACTTTTAACTGGTGCAGAAGTGGTTACGGCCAAGCAGTAGCTGCACCTCCCCTTTTACTGTGCTAGAAAAGGAAAATGATCATGACATTGCTTTATTTAACATTCAGAGGTCAGCTCAGATGATGCTGCTTTGCGTGAAAACAGATCCTCGCGAAAGGTAAGGACTTTCTGCAAGGTTAGGCAGGTGCTGACTCAGGTCCTCTGAAAGCCCTGTCCAGGCAGCCGTGGTCAGTCCTGCTTCTGGAACATGCCCCCCACCCCCCACTACCCCCGTGGATCAACCCCCCCACTAAAGAGCAGGATCAGCACCACCATGGAGGACAGGAAGCTGTGACATTAGGTCCCTTTCCCCAAAGCTCAGTTAATGGCTTTTGCTAATGGGATAGCAGACTCCTTATGAATCAAAGGCAACAGAGAACTGAAAGGGAAAGACAGGATGACTTAGGTGTTGACAATTTGTCCTTTTTATAAAACCACCCTTGCAAAATACCTATTGGGATACACACTAAACTTGCCCTTATGAAAAGGGGGTTGGTAATCTAAAGCATTAGATGGCATACAGATCCTAGTGGACAGAAAATCATTGGACGAAATCTGTTAAAAATGCAAACCTTCAGGGTTCCTGTCATTAAGGGAAGATGCAGAAAATTCCACTGTCCAGAAGGCATCATATGAGGGGCCTCAGTAATGACAGCAATCTCATCGTATCGTGTGAATTGCATTAATCCTCTCCTTATGTCATTTATTCAAATAAGCACGCTGTTTAGTTCTGTTTATAGTTTGTGAGTGAAGATTACATTTCAGGTAATGAGATTAAGTCTGCAACCGAAGGGTGACATTTTATGGAACACAAACTCAGGAATTGTCCCACTGGCAGGCAGGGAGTATAAATGTTTCCAGGTTTTATCGGGGAACCGTAGGTGGAACACTTATGATCTTTTTCTCATATACCCTTGCAGCTCAGTGTGGCCTTGTTTCAACACAGGGCTTTTCTAAAAGGCCAGACCTGACAAGATGTAACAGCACCTAGATATGTGCTGAGTCAGACCCACTGTAATTCGGTTCAACGTCTGGAGTCATTTCATGTGTGTTTAATACTGGAAATTGAACTGAAGCTCTCCTGAGAGAAACTGGAACCCGATGTTCTTTAAAAAACTACATTAAAAAAACTACATCTGAAGTTCTCCAGAAAGTGGAACCTGATGTTCTCTGAAGAGAAACTGGAACCTAAGCTGATCATTTCTGGGAGAGTTTTGCTGTGGTGGAGATAAAACTGGCCCCCCTGACTCCCTGGTGCCCTGACACCCCGATGAAAGATGCATGAGGTCATGGAGTTCTGGCTGGTATTATGCCTGCTGCTCCACATCCGCTGGCTTTTCAGGTCAGTGCAGACCGGCATGACACTGGCTCAAATGTAGGGCTGAAATGCCGGATTGCCCTTTAGATAAGTAGCGCCAGAGAGATTGGACCAGACCGGCACCAAAACGCTGGCTTAGATAACAGATGTACCCCTGAAGATGAGAAATAGGCATAAGCATTGCATCCAGGCCTTTCCTCCTGCTACGGCTGGTATTTGCATAACCTGCCTGTGAAGGACTTGGAAGAACACGGTACCTTCGCCAGATCCTCAAACACTTGTGGCTGTGCCCAAAAGACCTGAGAACCTACTGCAGGATGTGTTTCTGTCTATGTCCTGTGACCTAATCTGTGTTTTTAAACCTTGACCGAAGGCTATGGCGCAGACCGCTGCCAGATACCCCAAGGTCAGTCCCTGTTCTTTATTCCTGTATGGACAGAAATAGGAGAAATTCACAACACACTTATAAAGTTGTGAAATCCCGTAGTTTCGGAAGACATAAACATGCAGCGGCATTAAATAATGATGATGACAGTTCCACAATCAAATCATATTGGAAGCGAAGGAACGATTACCTGTCATTCACAGAGAGATTAATAAGCATCTGGAAAAAGACAGAAATGGCAGAACTTCTCAGTCTGGAAGGTGGGCAAACCCACTACGCTCACCGGTCTGGTAAAAGTGAACTTAACACTAAGATGATGGTTATGCTCCGGTTGTTAGCCTGTTATGGGCCAGCTTCCGCACCTTGACCTAAATAATTTCTCATAACAGATGCTGCTCCTACATCTCAGTGAAAAGAACCTCTTCAAAATGCAGCTGCTGTAAACAGACCAGCTGAGGAAGATAAACCTCAGGTTGGTCTGCATTTTCGTGACCTCTATCAGTAATTTACAAACTACACTTTTTTTTTCCTAAATCTAGTATTGATTTTTGTGTCTCTGGGAAATAATAAATTGTACTGTATTATTTAAATCATTTAAATTTTAACTGAAAATAATTTTGGAAGGAGTAATTGGCCAGCGCACCATGGCTGCAGGAGCCTTAATTAAAGCATACTAATCACTCAGCGGTGTCCCAGCCCAAGGAGAGCTCTGCTGTGCATTGGGGTGCTCTCATTTTCTCCCTGCTCCTTGCAGACTCTCTCGCTCTTTCCTTCATCTCTCTCTATCTTTTTCTCGATGTGTGTTATAATTGGCCATCCAGAGACACACCCCAGTGGTCCCAGCAGCTATAAATATTTAACCTGCGTAAGTCCCCCACTTCTCAGGGCCTGTGTCTTTTTTATGTAGCAGAACGCACACAGGCCAGCTCTAAAACCAAATGCCCAAGAGCGCCATGGAGGGCGGCCATCTTTGTTTTGAATGTGCCTAGCGTACCCTGCCTTGGGCTGCATTTCTAAGTATGTTACACCTAAGATGTTCTGGGGAGCTGCGTAATGTGTGTGCTGGAATGTACTGTAAACCGAGGCTCTGATTAACACCCAAGGCCTGACTTGTACCTTCTGTTCCACTAAGTGATGATGCTTGACCTGTGTTCAAACAAACACTTCCAATTATGAGGCCATCCCAGGTAACAGGGGATGTTCCCAGAACTTTAGTCAATGTTATGTAAAGGTCTTTTCAGAATTGGCAGACAATGTTCTTACTCTAATGTTAATGGAATATTATTTCCATAATTTACATTTTGGAAAAAGCTCAGTGTTAGCACAATAACATTATTACCTGACCATCATTTTAACATAATTTATGCTTAAAATGTTATTTAATAATAGTGCCATGTGCCTATGGGAGGGACATGGTGGTGCAATGGTTAACACTGTTGCCTCACACCTGTGGGATGTAGGTTTGAGTCTCTGCCTAGGTTCCATGTGTGGAGTTGGCATGTTCTCCCCATGTCATCGCCTGGTTTCTTCTGCGTACTTCAGTCTCTTTCCCCACAGTCCAAAAACATGCTGTGGTTAATTGGAGTTACCAAATTGTCTGTAGGTGTGATTATACCCTGTGATGGGTTGGTGCCTGCAGTCTCCAGGATAGACTCCAGACCCCCCGTAACCCTAAACAGGACAGTCAGAAGGTGGGTGGGTATATTCAAAACATGGCATCCATCCTTGAACCCATGACCTTTGAAATTCCAGATAATAGTGGTACCTGCTGATCAACCATACCCTTCATTTAGTTCTGCATTACCACTCTCAGTTAGTAGTAGTAGTGGAATAATGTACTGGGAAGATCAGGAAAACCTTTCTGCACCTTAATCATAATGTTCTGTAAATGTTCCTAGAATGAAAATGTGTTAGCTGGGATTCTGCATTATTCAGAGTGGTTTGCTCATATTTTTGGTTACTCATTGGTAAGTTTCCATGGTAGATGAAAGGTTTTTATGAAACGAGAAAATGTTCACTCATGAAAACAGAACTCAAGTATTGCAGACCTGGAGTTATATTCTGCCAAACTGTGGAACGGATGTACCATAAAGGTTATGTAAGTCTGTTTGATTGACTGATTAGCTGAAGCGTTTCTCATGTTTGTATTGCCTCAGCATGCACCTTCAGTTGACTAAGGATTTTTTCAGATTAATGTTTTCAATATATTATGCGAGGAGAAAAAATTAAGAACTAGATCAGCAGACATCTGAGCTTGTTGTCAGCACTGAAACAGACAAATTATATTGAATGATGTAGATAGAGATTTATCTAATAAAAATCAAGTTTGTTTTCATGTCTTTGGAATGAGACATTTAACAAGTAAGCACACGGAGAGCTGCAAGAGCGGCTTCTTTCAGGGATGTCACCCTTTCTGGCACATTCTCTGGCTCTGGCCAGCAAAACCTCACCTGTTATGGCTACCGGCCCGCTTCTCATTCCCAGCTTAATCTTTTAGTCTGGGTTGCCAACTTTAGTCAGCTGCCTGGAGTAAGATTTTCAATTCGAGACTAGTCTGCACACGCATAACAGACATGCATAACAGATTTTTTTTTAAATAGTCTATAGGGTTTGCAAACTACTCCAACGCTTTTTATGCAGTTAATTTTAGGTTTATAATGGATTAATACAGAATTGCCGTCAGATTACTTGCGTGAGCGTGAGAGTCCTAAAGCGTGAGTGTCACGTCAGATGCGTGAGACTTGGCAGCCCTGTTTTAATGCACAACAAAAAAGGTTCGTTTCAAATGCCGAATGGCCCTTAGCTCAGCTTGTGGGACAAACAGGCGACCTTGTTTTGGTCTGAGAAACACATCTGACCGCTTGCGCCTGAGGTGAAAGATGAGAGCGGCAGAGCAGAATGGTGGGTTAGTGCTGCGAGGGAGCGCACACCCTCCCCAAGCTGGATGCGCTCTAATGGCGGGTTGTTTTCCGCCGTCGAGGGAGGGTCATTGTCTCTGCCCCTCCAGTGTAGCCTGTTCTGTGTCTGTGGCTAATTGTAACAAATGGGAAGAGAGACTCACTCTCTGCTGTGGAACAAAGAGCTTGGCTGATAATCAAAGGAGCTGGCATGACAAATGCAAGTATAACAGGAGAGTCGGGGGTCGCGTATAAACGACAGCCTCTTTAGGGTTATTACTGCAGCAGCAGCACAAAGAGCATGAAAATCTATTTCCAGCCCTCAGCAGTACACAGATGGTCAGTCTTAGGTCTGAGGAGCCTGGCTGGCTGTAGGCTGGCAGTATTAACCTTTAACACACCGCGAGTCCATTTCCTGTTTGTCACATCCTGCAGACTTCATCAGGGGCCATCCCACTCAGCCAGGAGTAAGCGCATCACTGGCTACGCTCAGCGTGGGCTGCTTCACTGTGTATGCCCTTGTCTGTGGATGGATGAATTTGACAGTTTTGCATGTTGCCTGTTTTATCATAACTCCCAAAGAGCTCCTCGTGGGGTCTCCTGTCAAACTGCGGGGGCGGCGTCCTCTCCTTGTCTCCCTTCGTATCGTCGTGAAGCCACTTCTCTGCGACGCCGTGTCTTTTCCAGAGACACCTCGGCCTTGCTCATGCAGCACGGCGTCTTCCCTTCTCGCTTTTCTAGGCTGAGCAGAAACTAGGTCAGAAAATGTCTGCAAGAACAGAGAGTGAAGCCCTGTTCAGGAAGCCATCTCCTCTAAGGGTGCCGAAGCCCCCGTCTGTTCAAGCACTCAGGCTCAGAGAGACTCTGCCGTTGTGTTCGACCTACTGGATCTGCTTGTTCCTCTGGCCATCTTACCGTTGTGTTATGCTCTTTGTTTACTTGACAGGCAGAAGCTTTCATTCACCTTTTGACTCGCAGTTTAACTCATTTATATGCTTGGTTTAGTGCCACAGAGACTTAGCATTTCCTTTGATGGTGCGACAGCAGTTGCCCTGGTGGCACTTGCCGCACTTTTAGTGCGACGGCCTGTCTCATAAGCACGGCGACGCCTGCCAGCCAGAAGAACGCTGAGGTGAGCAGTTGGGGCTCACACACAGCAAGGGATCGTGGGAAGAGCCGCACACAGGGCACCGCCGTCTCCGGGGCAACGGTGACCTTGGAGCTTATTCGCCCCTGAGGAGCTGCGCTGGCGCTGGTGTGTGTGCAGACGGCTGGCAGGGGCTGAACTGAGGGGGTGGCATAAACCACCAGGACCGGCTCTGTGGGGGTGGCCAGCAGAGCTGGGGAGGGGATGAAAGTGGCCCTGCTGGCTTCCCGCAGCCTTGATGCATGAGATCCCACAGCAAGATTAACTCATTAATCCCACTGCTCCACATCAGCCAGCTTTTCAGGTCAACTTCCCAAATGTGGGGCTCAAACACCGGGGTGCCCCTCAGGTAAAGCGATAGCATGCAGCGGTGCGTCCTACTGTCTGTCTCCCTGTCACTTACACAGCGAGTGACCCAGAATGAGCGCCGCTGCTCTAGGCAGAGACACTGACAGCTGCTATGTGAGTGGACAAGCCCCCCAGGGACGCTAACCTTAGACAGCATAGTGCATCTAACTGGTAAAACGTTACACAATGGGGCACAAATAATATAGCATTATACTATTACTTATGTATTAATTAACCACAAACTAAGTTTTAGTCACATACTGATCTTGTGTTAATTGATCATTAATGTATCGTGACGCATGTTTTATCCCAAGCAGTTACTATATTTGTTACTGTATCTGTTAATTCTATAAACCCTTGTGAACTACTGAAGGAACAAGAAATGAATAACAAGTGAAATGCTGATCTCATGTTTTGTTCATTCAATCGTGATGCATCTTTTATCTCAAGTAGCGACTAAATTTGTCCATGATTTGTACTTCACTAGTAACTAAGTGATTTCTAAGTATGTCTGGCCAGTCCAGTGAAGCGTTAACCCGTGCGTGACATGAGGCAGAGAGTGGCGGCTGGCCTTCTAGAAGCCCCAACATGGCACTGTACTGTATAACTCCAACAACATGAGGCTCAAGTTCTGGGGGCAGGAGTCACGTAGTAAAACGACATTTAATGAGGTATCCAGTCTGGCCTTTGCAAATTACTGAGAGACACATCTGTATTGACCCGGGGGGGGGGGGGGGGGGGGGGG
>JABFEA020000021.1:16107148-16118114 GCA_019775915.2 Cyphomyrus plagiostoma | reverse complement strand
TCACCAAAACATCCCCCCCCCCCCCCCTTCTGGCCCTTTAAATCATGCATGTCACCTCAAAAAAAAAAAAGCCTATTTGAACATCTTATTCAAAAGTGTTTCCTTTGAAGTTTTTTCACTTTCACGGTTTCTTTTGTGAGTCGTGTCATATGATACCTAATCGGGTTTATGTGATTTTCCTGGCATTTTTAACTTAGCGTGTCCATTTCCTCACAGTTCGTTGCGGCAGCAGAGAGACTGAAATTCGATGTGGATAAGATTGCATGGTCCCCCGCCCCTTTACTTTGTACTGTGTATATAGTTTTCCTATATTTCAGCACAACTTTTTCTGATAGTGTTTTTAAGGCACTAATAGGTATTTATCGCAGAATGTACTCAGATGCGTGTGGCTGATCCTTTTTGCTCTACATTAACAAAACGATTTTTGCAAACGTTTGCATATTTTCTGTGTATGATCTAGAGAGATGAACGTGTGTGAGCGTGAGCGGTATGGACTAGACTGTTTGCATTTCACTGTTGGCTGTGAGTTTTATTGGGAAAATATAGTTCATTTATATGAATGCACAAAAGATGTATAACCCGAAAGAATTGTGCTGTATTTATGTTAGTTAATTCACTGCATAACTTTGATCTCAATAAAGTTAATTTTAATTTTACTCGTTGCTCATTAAGTTAATGAATTTCATCCATTTAAGCGTTGGTATGGTTATGTACACTTGGTACATCTCCACTCAAAGTTGATAATCCTTTGTCTTATCGAGACGAAGACGTACGCCTAGGTTTTTCTTATTTACAAAAGCAGACCAATGGGTTTCGCTTAAAATAACTGACAAGTGATGTCTCCAAGTCCGTCCTATAATCTAATTATTCACAGACATATAAATAACGTTAACGCTCCCGATGGCGTGTTACCCTGAGGTGAGTGTGTGTGTGTGAGAGAGAGAGAGATCTGCCGCGTTGTGACTGACCAAGCCTTATTGATTGTGCTTAGACACTGAAAAATGTCCGTCATAAACGAGGGCGAAAAAACCCGCAATTCATAATTACCTTTTTTCTTTCAAGGAATACAAGTCACAGTACACGGCACCAGTCACAATCATATGACAGTCTTTGCTATCATTTAACAAAGTGTGACATTCCAATAATAATGATAATGCCTATAATAGGTAGGCCTATATACGTTACAGTATTACATAAATTATATTCACTAGTTCTTACCAATCACAGCTGAACAACGAGAGAGTATGAAGGCACTTTTTCAGTTGTTCATGAGTTGCATCGAATCCAAAATATTACCAATTTCTTTTAGAAATTCCTATAGAGTAGCTGGGGATTTCTTGTATTTCAGATCTTACGATGTTTCCGACACCTCATGACTTCAATGCAAACTACGTCACACCAGAAGCGTGGCGTTTCCTGTACTGTGCTGCCCAATATACCAGGCATGTGCTGCAATCGTTTATGTTAATCAAAATGCTTGTAAATTAACGGTAACAAATGTTGATCAGAACGTCGTTTAAAGCTCCAATGCTGGATGATAAAGCAGGTATACTCGACAATGGCGAATAAATTTTATGTGATTTTCACGTTTTTAACAGGATACATATTTATTTAAGCAGAAATGGATTTGGTTCACCTTACTATTCTGAACCGCAGCTTTCCAGCCGTCAGCATGTGTCGGATGAGGTAAGTGCAACTTGAAAAATCTCCCGCTTGTCTAAAAATACCGGATCTGGTTTAAAAAACTGTTTTCAAGTGCAGAAGGAGTCCTACCCAGGCACAATGTGTCATCTGCTGCTTCCGGAAAGGACCCCGTCACCCGCCTCTGCCTGAGCCCCTCTTGAGCTCCTGCTGAGCTGCAGCAGCCGGGCGTCTCTCGGCCTTCCGACGGTGATCACCATGTGAAGAAGGCTTACCGCATACTACGTATTGTACTGTTTCGGATGTACACAGATTAAAAAAGTTTGAACAGTTCGTCATCAAAATTTGACCCCAACAAGGAAATTAACTTTGTAAGGAATAGTGAGGGACTCTGCAGATCGATGCACTGAAAGTACAGTAGTACAGTTACTATTAATACAGAAAGTGTCATCTTATTAGCTCACGCTCATGCTGTGGAGCATTATTTTATAACACAATCCTTGGGGACCCCCCAGACGGTCCATGTTTTTGCTCACTCCCAGCTCCTTGCCAGACAGTCCACATTTTTCCTACTGGGAGACGGAACGTCGAGGGGTCCTCGAGGACTGAATTGGGAAACACCACTATGAAGGACCTGCTCTGTCTTGCCTCTGATGCCTCACTATACTTGTCCTGCCCTGTCTTGCCTCTGATCCCTCACTATTCCTGTCCTGCTCTGTCTTGCCTCTGATCCCTCACTATGCCTGTCCTGCTCTGTCTTGCCTCTGATCCCTCACTGTGTTTGTTCTGCTCTGTCTTGCCTCTGATCCCTCACTATGTCTGTCCTGCTCTGTCTTGCCTTTGAATCCTCACTATGCCTGTCCTGCTCTGTCTTGCCTCTGATCCGACACTATTCCTTTCTTGCTCTGTCTTGCCTCTGATCCCTCACTATACCTGTCCTGCTCTGTCTTGCCTCTGACCCTTCACTATACCTGTCCTGCTCTGTCTTGCCTCTGACCCTTCACTATACCTGTCCTGCTCTGTCTTGCTTCTTATCCCTCACTCTGCCTGTCTTGCCCTGTCTTACCTCTGATCCCTCACTATGTCTGTCCTGAACTGTCTTGCCTTTGATGCCTCACTATGCCTGTCCTGCTCCGTTCACCAGCAAGTTTTATTCCCTTTAATTCCCTTTAATTTAATGTACCATTAATGTCCCTTTAATTCCCCTTAGAATGAGATTTTGCTAAATCGATCGTTTACCCTAAATGTGCAGTTTTCATTCATTTGCAGACAGTGTTCCCTGGGCCACCATCTAAGACCTGCCCTTTTGTGTGCATGTCCCCCTTGAGTTGAGTGGTGAACCCAGTTTCTTCTGGCAGTCCGATGATGTGTGGTTAGGTGAATTTGCCATTACATGTGAGAGCGTGGGCCCAGTGATGGACATCCTGTCCAGGGTATTCTCTGCCTTCTGCCCTGTGTGCTTCCTGGCAGAGTATAGAGTGTCCCTGTACTAAATGAGCAGTTGGTAGATTAATGGATGGATGGATGGAGAATCAGGCACTGCGACATTAATTCCTTGGCTTAACAAAAGAGGTTTTCTTGACACTTACTTGTTCCTCCCATAAATTGTTGCTCATATAAAAGGTAAAGTTTAGGTTATAATAAAGTACTCTTTGGGAGTTTTTGGGGCTGACATTCTGGTGATTAATACCTAAAGTAGAAATGATACAAGTGTCCTCATTTTATTACTGGAACTAATATATGCATTATTGCTTACAAAGCAAATAACAGTGTGTATTGCAGAGGCAAACTTCTATTTCTCCGTGTTGGCAGTGATGTAAAGTTTATCTCTGTATAGTGACTATGGGTGACAAGATGATGAGATGTGTCTTCCTGTCACCTGATCGAGAGGTTGATTCTGATTGTGTGATTCTGTTCCCTTAATGTCTGTTCTGCAGTTTGGCTGCAACGAGACTCCCTGAGTCCTCTCAGAAGAGACCACTTGCTCAAAAAAAAAAATGAGCGTAGGGTTATTCATTTCCCACAAGAGGGCACTGTGTCGCACTGCAGTGCATGTGAAAATTGTTTTGGGTGAACACCTCAGGTAATTACACAGGATCATGCCACCAATGTGGGCATCATGTTTCCAGGGGAGGAAGACTTCTGATGGCTACCTGGTAATGCCATCTGTTCTAATAATGTTCACCGCGTGTCGCCCTCTTCCTGAGTAATTCATGAGTCTGTTGGGTTTGTGGGGAATAGTTGGCAGTCAAACCCTGTTATAGCATGAGATATGAGTGTAGGATCTATGAGGAATGGTTGATGGACGGAATCTAGGCCTAATGAGGTTCATGACTGGGCATTTTTGTCTGAGGTAAGTTAGGTGAAGCCGAAAGGTGGATGTACAGTATATTGGTGGTTGTACAGTAAATTGGTGGATATACAGTATATTGGCGGTTGTACAGTAAATTGGTGGATGTACAGTGTATTGGTGGTTGTACAGTAAATTGGTGGATGTACAGTATATTGAACCTGCCTATAGGTGACCATGGAGCTGTCTGTCATGAGCCATCCAAAGCCAGATCCTAGAAAACAGGCACAAGCTGTCTTCTGATGGTCTGCTGAGCTTGTTGCTGCCTAGGTCATTTCACATGGCAGAGACTCACTCTGGGTTGATTCCTCCAGTCACAGTAGAGTCACCATTGTTTGTGCCAAGTCGGTGGCTTGGCATTGAACTGGACTTGATGTGTCCATATCATGTACTGGTTGCAGTGAGTTGACTGCAGTGTTTTAACCTTAAAAATCCAAAATTCCAGAGTCATGATTAAATAATGGTGGTATGAAATGAACAATCAATAATTCAATCAATAATTAGCTTGACACTGGCTTTTGCGTAGAAGAGAGTGGAAACGCCATTTACTTGTCAGGCTTTTCTTAGACCAAATTGCTATATTACCTTTTTACTGGCACCTGGTCAGTAATATTGTACAGTACAGTAGTAGCGTTGAACTGGTCGTTCCAACCTGACAGGAAGGTTATCTCTTCTGACCTCTGACCCTTTTTTGTTATTCTGGGAAACAGGCTAGGAAGTTCACCACCAACAAAAGTGCCCATGAGCATGACTATGCGATGGTCCCGATGAGCAAGCAGGGCCCTGAGAGTCATCTGTGATGTCACACCTCTAAGTGGCCCTGTAAACAGGGCGATAGTAATGACGACTAGAGTAATGAGGGATGTGTGTTTAATCTGAAGCTTAGCTACAGACAAGCCTGAATTTCAGTGCCTGGCACCAGTTTGGTAAGCAGCTGTCCTAGTAGAGCTTCCCTGAATCCTGCCATCCCACACAACCTGAGAGGTCCAAAGAGGCAGCCACTTTCCTCTTCGCCAGTTCCCAATATCTAGTCCCTCTGGGGCATTTTCTTGGGTAGAGCTTTAGGATGACCGTTCCTGTCCCAAAGGCTCAAGAACTGGGGAGGCCTCACTAATAATATCTTGATGACCTTGATGACGAAAGAACCCAGGAATCCAGATATGCTAGTTCACAATAAAGGCTTACGTCACTCCAGGTGGCACAGTGAGTGAGTCATGTGACAGTCATGTGAATTGGCATTGGGGCTTCATTCAGGGCTCACTGCCAGATTATGCCCCAACTACCCTACCTGTTTGTATGTATACATATAGCTTATTTTGCTGTTGGAATCAGCGGTGACTGTGCTTATATCCAGCTGTTTGCCCCTCCCCCTACATTGTGCCCATGTTGCTACCCAGCCTGTGACAGGATGAGGCCTACAAGTCTGTTAACAGCCTCTCCCTCTCCACGCGAGGTTCTTCACTTCACATCCTACCAATCTGCAGCCCATCCATCTCTGTTAAGACAGAAACTACAGAAGCTGTCAGCTGGGAAAAACAGGCCATGTTGCTCGCTGCTGTAATTATTTCGTTTGACTGATTGTACTGTAGAACACGGTTCTAATTCCTTTGCTTGCATTGCAGTTTATGGCTGAGATGAAGTAGATGGTGGATGTTACAGAGGATTTGAGTTTGTGCTGGCGTCGTGGACATTGTTTCTTGAGAGCTTGACTGTGGGATCCCGTCGGGCTGATGGATCGTCCTAATCTGGCTGAGTTTACTGGAAGCTGTTGTGATATACCTGCTCCCAAATCGTCCCTCTTCCCCGGATAGCCTGTGAGTGATGCCATTTTACTCACCCTGAGATAGAGCAGAGCAACAATGAGGTCTCTGTGACAACAGGTCTCGGTCAGGGTCCTTACTTGTGAGGAAACTTGTAGTGTGTCCTCAGCGCCAAGTCATGGATTTAGTTTTGTTTGATTTCTGTAAGTTTTCCACATGTTTTAAGTCTTCTTTTGAAATGGGGGATCAGTAACAAGCAAGGGAGGAACATGAAGTGAATTTAAAGATTCATGCCAGAAACCCAGATTTAACCGATTAGCTCCAGCTTTCAGTTAAGGATAGTGAAGGTCTGTTCTGGCTGGAAAGCTCTCCAGCACTTGTCGTGGATTTTTGTCTTGCACTGTCTTGTCTGTTGTCACACTTCTGTTTGTCCTGTTGTCCGCCCATGTGCTCATCCCCTCCTCTGCAACTGTGACAAAAGAATTTCAGTGTGTTCCTCGGAACACATGTGACATTAAAAACTTGGATCTTGAAACCTGACCCTCATATAGCAGCTGATTTGCTGCACTGCTAATGGCTGCAGAGACCAAACGGGACACTTCCGAGCCTCCCTGTATTGCCTGAGTGCTGCCCAGCTGTGTGACTTATGGAATGGCCACTGCGTGTTTGTCAGTAGGCACTGGGGTATGTGCAGTTAGACCAATTTGTCCCTTTTCATGTTGCTGTTGTGGAGACTGTTTTGAGCCAAGTTTTGGCTCAAAGTTTGAGTTGTCATGGGCGGGGTCTACAGGGATCAGCCGAAAATGAAACCTTTCTAACGTGAAGGAGTGGAGGTAATCTTTACAGGAACGGGGATTAAATACCATTTCAGCGGCCTTTTCATGGAAGCTGCGACCATGTGGATGAGCAGTGAAGTCATGTGACTGTGTTGATATGAATATCTCTGAGTAACACCTCCAGGTCTCGCAGAATACAAAGTGCATCGAGGCCCTTGCCTAGCAAGGATCGTGCCTGAACTGTGGCCATAACCTCTCATCATTGTTCCTGACCTAGTCTGTAGGGGGCGCTCAAGAATCATAAAGATAGTGTCCCAAACGTCCCTGTTGGTATCAGTTCACATGAACTTGGTCTTCTGACGCTTTTATCCAAAGCAACGTACCACAGAGGGAAGGGTTGCGTTTTACGTATGCTTCCTGGGTTTGAACATGAAGCCTTTGTCTTGGTAGTATAGTTTGCTAATAGTTGAGCCAGAAGAGCTTTTTTCGCAGCTGCTCTGTGCGGATAGAGTTGTGGTACATGAGTCCAAACTGGTGTATTAGCGTAGTTTTAACAGTATTCTGTAATACAGATGCAGTTTTATTTTAAATCTTATACTTGAAGGGAAATTTTATATTAGCATGTTTTTCATCAGCGATGCAGTGACATCAGTTTTCGTTTGGGATTTTTGGCTGCCTGGTTTTGTTTTCTGTGGTTAACAGGTTGATTCATTTTAAAATGAACTTATGCTGCCAATGTTTATTGCCGCAGCCTGTCCCTAACAGATGTGTGAATAAGCTAGCAGGCTGCAGGTGCTGCATGTTCTCCAGAAGATGCTCCTCCCTTTTGGGATGTGCTCAGATCTCTCTCTTGTCCCACAGCTGTTAGCAGAATTTGTCTTCATTAGGAACTGGACTGAACCGGCAGTCTGTGTTGCCATGAAAAAGTTTGGGTCAATTAAAAGCATGTAATTTGGGAAATCGCTTGGTTGATTTTAAATGCTAGTGTTTCTGTCTGTATTCCAGAAAGCTGTGTTTGGTGAGACTGTATCTCGGGGCTGTTCATCAGGTGAGGGAGAGGTACGGCGAGCGTCGGGGCACCTCCAATGACAGGCAGAACCCGAAGAGTTCTGCTGAATCAGAATGGTGTATGATTAATCAGATGGCCGAGTACCCTCCTCCGTGCTGCCATAAAAACTCAGTGCTCAGGGAGCCGTAACTACGCTACGAATAATTAACCTTCTGCATAAATAAGTCATGGGCGCTAGTGCAAGGGAACTGGTCCAGTTTGGTCTGAGTGAGTTAGGAGAAGCTATTAAGCTGCTTTGGTGGAGATACGGCCACCACGGAACCCTCATCATTTTAAGGTGTGCATATCTAATCCAGTGTCAACTGGGCCTTCTAGATGTCTGACGGTTGAAAGATGCGGGTATTTCTGGAAGCTGTATTTAAGATGGGACCAGAAACCAAAATTCCGCCTTTAAGCTGGACTCCCTTACTCAAAAAGGGTAGTAATGCAAACTCAGACAATGTCCGACTCCTTACAGATACTGAGAAAATGCAAATGAATAAGGATATAAAGAGACACGGTGGGCTTGGTGAAGGAGCTAGATAGCGAAGCAGTGTTACATTTTAAAGGGACAGTGTGTAAATGGGTTTAAATCCCACCTGTAAATCGAGGCCTTGGGGTTTTGTATTGTCATAGAGCACAAGGGTTTGCCGTGTGAGGCTGCTGTTGCTGTGTTTACGGATAGCACTGACAAATTTATTCTCATTAGTGTAATACCAGAGAAAGGTTCTATATTTACTGATGCTGTTATAAGTACCATTAACAAGTAAGAACTAAACAGTTGTAATATTTTCTAATTGTAAATGTTAAAATAATATGTGAATGTTTTTTTGATGTGGCACAGAGAATCAGAGGGTAGCTTTGTTGCTTCATTCTTACCTGCATGGCTTGTATGTGTGTGTTTTTGTGTATGTGTGTATGGGGGGGGGTGTGTATAGATCACATCTGAGAACCAAATTGTCCCCAAAGTATAGTAAAACCTGACATTTCCCTACTTTTGAGGTCCCCATTTGGATAACCTCAGTTTTATAAAAATCTGTGAATGCAATCAAAAGAGTAAAAATGCCAGAAGTCCGGTATTTTGTTTGCTTACTTATGGTTAAGGTTAGGGCTGGGTGGGGGTTAAGGGTGTCATCAGTGGGATCAGGGTTTTTCCCATAGAAATGAATGGATGGTCCCCATTTAGATAGGAAGACCAACATCCCTGTGATGGCCTGGCATCCCGTCCAGGGTGTACCCCAGCCTGGGATGGCCTGGCATCCTGTCCAGGGTGTACCCCAGCCTGGGATGGCCTGGCATCCCGTCCAGGGTGTACCCCAGCCTGTGATGGACTGGCATCCCGTCCAGGGTGTACCCCAGCCTGGGATGGCCTGGCATCCCGTCCAGGGTGTACCCCAGCCTGCAAGGCCTCCTCTCGCCACCCTGACCATGACCAGTAGTTAGGAATTGGTTTTGTTAAAATGGCTTCTCCATGTGAATAATATAGATCCATTGTTTGAAAAAGTATCCCATGTGTTTCCCATGAACATTAACCTGTAACGTCAAACGCTTTCCCATACTGTCCGCAGAAGATGCGGTTTGTGAAAGTATGAAACCCGAATGCAGTCCGAAGTGCAGAGTGTCGCCTGAGCTGTGTGGGATGGTTCGCAGTTCGCGGTGGCTGTGAACTGATAACTCTGTACTATTTGCTAGCAGTAGTGATGCATCAGAAACGGAGAAGAAAGTGAGTATGAGGAGGGCGGATAATAACCATCATTTATAAATGCCATCCTGTGACAAATGGCTGGTTCTCGTTAGCATAGCAGGCAGAGCTGAGTCAGCACGCCACCCACTTCCCCATGCTTTCGGGACCAGGGACCAGCAGCCAGACAGGCTGCCACAGATGCGTTCGCGTAAACACCAAGCCGCACAAACAAATGCAAGAAGAAAGTGAGCTTCATGCAGCTCAGTCAGCAAAATGACAAGTGTGATCATTTCAAAGAGGGATCTACCCCGTGTGGGCGCCAGTGGCTGGATTAGATGCTGACTGGGAGGAAACATATTTGTCCACGAACACCTTTCAGAGTTTACATCTACAATGGAAGCTAATAATTCCCACAGGTGGGAAATATTTGTTTGAACGAAGAAATCAAATTTTAGTCTCATAAACAAGTTACCCCTTAATATGCTTCCGAAGTAGTTAGTCTAGTTCCTGATACGCTGAATCTCTCCAAAGATGGGGACATGTGAGTTCTACTCCCACATTTTAAAAGATGGATTAATTTTCCTGTAATTAATTGATGCGTATCTCACCTGGGATGGAAGCGTTACACCATCACACTTCACAGCACCATGAGCTGTTTGATTAGTTTATCACTTTTCAGTCTTAAGCAGTCTTTTCTGCTCATATTTCAGATAACAGGCAGGGATATCTAACATGACATAAACGTGACAGGAGGCTGTGTTCTGCACAAATGGACTTCACTGCTGCTGTTAGAACCACGTTCAGGTTTGAACAAAGGCTTTGCATGTTTTTTTTTTTTTTTACTATTTCATGGTTCAGTAACGTTGATATTACTGAAAAACACCAGCCACTCCCTTATAATTACGTCGCCTGAAGCTGCGGAAGATTTTAATTTGCTGAAACAGCTGGCAAATGGGAGGAGAGACTTATTTGGAATCGTCTGGGGCCGTGGCACTAACCACAAGCAAAAAAAAAAACAGACAGTCAAATGTTATTCAGTATTTTACAAGCATGTCATAGTAATTCACAGCAATTCATCCATAGGGAATCAAAAACTTAGAGAACAAAAAAAAACATACAAAGGTGTAGCACCTCTGAAAAAAAAGTGTATAAATGACAACCAGAGCAACCAGAGTAACATTAAAATGTCTGTCTTCCAAAAAAATTGCCATGCATAGGCTGATGCCTGTTTGGATAGGCCTTATCCAGATGACCTGATTTTTCGTTTGCATACATAGAGACGTGCTTTATTTTAACGAATAGTGTTTTCTGCATACATTGCCCAGGTTTGTGGGGTTTATCAAGGCTCTTTAGCTTAAACTCTTCACAGGAGGCTCTTATACTTGCACCAGCATGCACCTTCCATCATGGAATTACCGGGGCAACCAGTGACTTGCATCCTAGGAACAGTGTTACAGAGTGAAAGCTTGTGTGATGTGCTTAGACAGCCAATCAAGCTCGAGCATGTATATGCTACCTATGCTCTGTGTGTGTGAAATTTGCATCTTCTGCCCTTGTCGCACATGTTACATTACGGTTTGATTGATGTGTGTGTGTGTGTGTGTGTGTGTGTGTGTGTGTGTGTGTGTGGGGGGGGGGGGTCGGCACAAAAAATTTTAAAAATAAATTAAAAACAACAAAACCCCATTTTTTAACGTTGAAAATATT
>JABFEA020000021.1:16092605-16106916 GCA_019775915.2 Cyphomyrus plagiostoma | reverse complement strand
CCCCCCCCCCCCCCCCCCCCCCCCCCCCCCCCCCCCCCCCCCCCCCCCCCCCCCCCCCCCCCCCCCCCCGGCACAAGAATTTTGACTCTTCATTAGACTCCTCATATCCCCTTGTTTTCACGTTGAAAAGATTTCTGCACACTAAATGAATTATAATTATTTGATCCCTTAGGAGTGGAGCTAGAATGGGGAATTATTGATTTATGTATAAGCAGACCAACACAGTCCTATAACTAAATGCGTTTTTCACCATTACTTCTGCTAGACCTGGGTGAGAGAGTTCCATAATATTGGTCCACATGCAAGAAGATAAATTGGATTCCCCAGTTGGAGTGGGTTCAGTGTAATCAGTTTAGCCAATCAGAGTGAGCCCAGGTTTTGGCGTGTTCAGTCTGAGTGGGCGTAAGGCAATTCTCACCCTCCACTCACACAGAGGTGCCAAGATGGTGGCAGGTCGGCTTTGCCCTTCAAGTGGAGCGTAAACCTCACAGGCAGAGGAAGTGACAGTGCTGGTCCTGTCAGTAGAGCTTGGCTTGGTTCAGCTAGTCATCCAGGTGTTGCTCTTCCCAGGTGGAGGTGGGGATGGCGCTGTAGGGGTCCATTATGACCCTCGCACAGCGGATAATCATGGCCACCAGCAGGAGGCAGAGGAAGGCGATACATGCCAGTGTCAAGCCTTGGTCCACATCCACATACACAGGGTCAGGTGTGATCTCCTCCATGGCCTGGGTCTGAACTTGGGGCATCACAGCTACCATCTTCTTGTCTCATCTGGGTGAAATAAACAACACAGGCTGATATCAGATATCAACAAATGGCCATTACACCCACAGGAACTTTTATGACATCGGAAGCATAGAATTTCCCAAAATGTCTTGATATGTATACCAAGATATTTTGGACAATTCTACGCTTCCAACTTTGAAGAAAAGTTTGGGGAAGGCCCTTTTCTGGGTCTATAAAGACATGGTTGGGTGATTTTGGTGTGGAAGAACTTGACTGGCCCACACGGAACTCTGACCTCAGCCCCATCAAACATCTTTGGGATGAACTATAATGGAGATTGTGAGCCAGGACTTCACATCTAACATCAGTACCTGACCTCACAAATGCTCTTCTGGATGAATGGGTAAAAAATCCCACAGACACACTCCACAATCTCGTGGAAAACATCCGCAGAAGAGTGGCTGTTATAGCTGCAGTGGGGGAACCAACCCTGTACTGATGCCTATGGATTTATAATGGGACGTCATAAAAGTTCCTGTAGGCGTAATGGGCAGGTGTCCCAATACTTTTGTCCATGTAGTATAATAGATATGTGATCGAACCACTGGATGCACACTGCAGTACACAAGCTCCAGCTGCTCTGTATGTTAATGCTGAAATGTTTCCTTTCACGTAATTTTCTCTGCATGTTCTTATAGCCATAAACCATGTTCATATTTGTTCTGGCACACAGGACGTTTTCATCATTTTTATGGGACTGAGCAAACACACTCATCTGTATGAATATCAGTCTAGAATCATTTAGTAGAAATCATCATTCAATACTGAAATTCTCTGGAGACCACTGTAGGAAGAACAACACAAGAGTAATTTCATAGTGTTTATTATGGTATTCTTTATCATATTAATGGGCTTTTTTCTCTTGATACGGCGATTAAGCATATTTTTACCACACATTTTGGCTGAAAGCAGTGTAAATGTTGAACCCACATCCAGAACGGACTCCAACTGAGGAGAGTCCTGATGGACACTGTAGGAGAGAGGGTCAGCAGATTCACGTGTTAAGTTTTTTAGAGCAGACGGTAAGTTCATAGAGTCACCATGTGCACAGCTGTTGAATAAGTGAGTACTTCCTAAGGAGTGAATAAAAAAAGACACATTAAAGAGAAAGATGTACTCAGATCAGAACTGAAACTGTACTATTGAGAAGATTTCTCCAGCTAGAACTATGCAATACGAGTGGGTACGGTCTACACTCCCTGAAAGTGTCTGTGAAACAGAAGCCTTTGGCCAGGGCCAGGTACCACATGCGGGTCAGCTCAGGTCTGGCCACGCTGCCGTTCATTTTATTGCGAATGTGATTTTGCAGTTAGGGCCAATATCTATGCATCTATATGGTCAGTGTCAGGCAAATGAATTAAAGGCATTAATAAATCTTATTGACTGTACAGCAGCTAAATCAACAGAACTCTTTTATATGTATAGAGGACTGTGATCTATCAGGATGTCATTTTCAATTCTGGTACATAAAATGGCTGTACACTGTATAATTACACTCTGGATGGAGCTCTGAGGAGACCATATCCAGGAGATGAGCCAGAACCTGACCCCACACTTCTTCTTTCTGTCGGTTTTCATCGTCACTGTTGTATTGAGTGTGTAAATGCATCTGATAACAAATTATATAGATATTTAGTATGCAGTAATACACATACACTCCTAAAATAATCAAATTCAATCGTTCTTTCGTTCATTTGTAGTTTTGAGGCATCATCACATCAACCAACAAACTGACTTATCAGTATTACAGGAAAATATTAATGGTCACACAGCGGAAGGTGAACATTACACTATATGGACAAAAGTATTGGGACAACTGGCCATTACATCTACAGGAACTATGGAGTTGCTCACCTCTTTGCAGCTATAACAGCTGCCACTCTTCTAGTTTGCAGACTAAGACATTTTGGACAATTCAATGCTTCCAAATTTGTGGGAACAGTTTGGGGAAAACCCTTTTCTGTTCCTGCATGACTGTGCACCAGTGCATAAAGCAAGACATGATTGGGTGAGTTTGATGTGGAAGAACTTGACTGGTCTACACAGAACCACCTGACTTAAACTCCATAAAACACCTATGAACTAGAATGGAGATTCACATGGCCTTCACTCTCAACATCAGTGCCCGACCTCTTAAATGCTCTTCTAGAAAAATGGGCAAAAATTCCCCCAAACACACTCCATAAACCTGTGGAAAACCTCCCCAGAAGAGAGGCAGCAGCTATAGCTGCAGAGGGGGGACCAACCCTGTACCGATGCCTATGGATTTAGAACGGGACGTCATAAAAGTTCCTGTAGGTGTAATGGCCAGGTATCCAAATACTTCTGTCCATGACCCGTATGTCCAAACCTGTATCTAGCATGAAAATGGCGGGCAGCAAACGAGACAAAATCATGGCTTAAACAAAGGCTTGAAGGCAGCTGACTAGACTAAATGGCATTTCTTGCATGGGGAACCGCTCACCTTGTGAGGTGGGGGAACGGGGTGCCTGTAGGGGCCGGTGGCAAACCGAATGGCACTAAGTGGTATAGAGAGATGCCAGATAGCAGCCTGATGGTATCAGCGCAGAGCCAGACCTGGCTGCATGTTAGTCATCACTGGCTCAGAAGACTGGGTTGACGGTGGAGTTCTAGCATCATACATTATCTTTGATGCCAATAGCAAACACTTGCAGCCGCTTTTAATAAATTATACCTCTCGCACCTTACAGTATTTGAGAAACAGCCAATTTTTCCCCAAGATTTATTTAAATACATAACCTTCTTTTTGAATGGAACCAGCCTACATCACTGATACAAATAGTTATGAGAATTTGTACCCGGTAATCTTTGTTGTCAGGGATTACCTCCTTGAGAAAAAGCAATATCAGTATATGCATAATTAGTGTATAGGAATTAAAGAGCAGACTTTTGCTTTGGAGTCTGATGGCTGATAAGATTTCTTTGAAGAATGCCTTCTACTGTTGTGCATTTGAATCTGAGGGATCAATCTATTTGGACAATTATCAACTACACTGTCAGAAAAATAGAGTATCGGTTTGTACTTTTGCTTGTCACTGGAGCTGTACCCTCAAGGGTCTGCCAATTGTACCCTTAGCTGTAAATACTTGTACCTTTTAAGATACAGAAATGGACTCTAAGTAACAATAATAATAGTAATAATAATAACAAATAAATTCCTTATTTGTCAGGTGGTTTTCAAATCAACAACCCTGCTGGTGTGAGGTGACAATGCTGCACTCCCTATGTGGAGATTTGCATTCGCATTTCCCAATACGTTTAGATAAACGGGTGAAAGGGGACAAAAATGAGTAACTATCTGCAGATAATTCAACAGCTGCTAAAGGCTAATGGTGTACAGTAGTGTGGATATTGACTGCAGGTTTCAGTGCCAAGCTGGGGCAGGAAATGAAAAACAGGGAGCCTCTGACTTGGCACCATCTGGCTGTAGAAACGAACCTTGGCCCCATAAATCGCCCTCCGTGCCATGCTGCCTGGCCAGTAGGCCTCTTTAGCCTTTCAAACCTCCGTGTTCAAAGGTAGAGTTTCCCAACACGGTCTAAACCAATAGCCCAAAGGGAGCAGATACATGGACTGTCTGGGGATCCCCGACACTGGTCTAAGGTCACAGTTCCTCCATCCTGATGAGGAGTTTCTGTAAATCACGATAACAGTCCTCAGCTGGGTTCCATGGACATAGAACACCTTCCTTTGGTAAGTTCATCTTCTGTACATTTGTTGGCCATAAATCTATGGTCCTCTGTGTTTCTGTCAGTATTCGTCTCTGCGTTCATGTTTGTGTTGCTCTTTTGCTGGCAGCCTCTCTGTCCCTGTTGATTGCATTTCTGTGCTCCTCTGTTAATGTTTCCTTCATATTAATGCATCATTGCTCTTTACTCAGCGGCTCTTTCAAACAGTTGCTCGAACCTGAGTCAAAGAACGTTGTCTTACTGAAGTTGAACATGAAAACATCATCATTGTACCATGGCAGTGGGAACGCCCAGGATCCAAGAGTCTGCTACAGATTTATACCACAGAAACACCCTACAGAAAAATGCAAGACAACTGTGTTTCCTCCAGATGCCACTGAGATACACCTGGTGATACCAGGTGATACCAGGTCTGCAGGCTGCAGAGTGTAGCACTCTGAGCTACTACAGGAGCCCGAGGTGAATCAGACAGGTCAACAGCACCACAAATTACTTCCAAAAAGCAGTGAAAAGTTCTTGTAAAAAGCAGCCAGGACTTCTGGGAAAGCATTGTTTTTTTCACAGTTATAAGAAAAGAGAGTATGTGGAAAAAGTCTCAAAAACAGCAGTCTATGTTTTTACTCCTACTGGGATATGGGAGGGAGCAAAAAGGTGGATTGTCTGTGTGTCCCCAAGGACCGGATTGGGAAACACTGCCCTAGACTGCTATTTTTCTGAGACTTTGACATATTCTCTTTTCTTAATAAACCAATGGTTACCCAGAACTGCTGGCTGTTTTTAAAAAGAACTAGAGGATGAGAGAGCACAATTTTGCCCAGCGCTGTCTAAAAAAATGATATTTATTCTTGTATTTCTGTGACACGTTATAGCAGTTTTAAATAATTTTCATTGTTTGGGAAATTCTGAGTGATTGGAGACTGCTTGCTCTTCACATCACTCCCAATACCACAGCTGGTTCCCTTTCACATCACTCCCTATACCACAACTGGTTACCCTCCACATGACTCCCTATACCGCAGCTGGTTCCCCTTCACATCACTCCCTATACCGCAGCTGGTTCCCCTTCACATCACTCCCTATACCACAGCTGGTTACCCTTCACGTCACTCCCTATACCACAGCTGGTTACCCTTCACATCACTCCCTATACCACAACTGGTTGCCCTTCACATCACTCCCTATACCAAAGCTGGTTACCCTTCACATCATTCCATATACCACAGCTGGTTGCCCTTCACATCACTCCCTATACCACAGCTGGTTCCCCTTCACATCACTCCCTATACCACAGCTGGTTGCCCTTCACATCATTCCATATACCACAGCTGGTTGCCCTTCACATCACTCCCTATACCACAGCTGGTTACCCTTCATACCGCTCCCTATACCACAGCTGGTTGCCCTTAACATCACTCCCTATACCACAGCTGGTTTCCCTTAATATCACTCCCTATACCACAGCTGGTTGCCCTTCATATCACTCCCCATACCACAGCTGGTTGCCCTTCACATCACTCCCTACACCACAGCTGGTTGCCCTTCATATCACTCCCCATACCACAGCTAGCTCAGAGGCTCCATTAAAGGGTGATCAGACAGCTGCTGCCAAACCAGATAGTGTTGATCACTCTGCAGACAGCTCATGTTAGGCCAGGCCCTTTGCACTGGTGCCAAGAGGCATTTGTGCCCAGACAAGAGGCTCTTCCCTTGGATGTACCAAACAGCCCAGGGGAGACACTAGTGATTATAAGCCATCCCATCCCAGCTCATGTCCACCAGCAGTACATACCCAGCACAGTATGGGGGCGCTATGTCTCTGTGCCTGTGATGATTCCCAGTTTGAGCCCTAGCCTTGGCAGAACAGTCACATGTCTGTGGGCCCTTGAGCAAAGTCCTTAACCCCCAGCTCCAGGGGCTCTGCACGCTGGCTGAACCTGCCTGTGGCCCCCAAGTGCAAGATGGCGTCGGCAAAGACAATTCCAGTGTAGCTGTACTCATACCTGAGCAAATGGCAAATAAAGAATTTATCTTTTATCCAATCTGCTTTACACCTGAAAATCAATCCTACCGGAGGGGAATGCAAGTGCAATATCACAGCCCAGCTCCCAGATGCTAAGCTCTGGCCCCAAAACCGAGACACAAGCACCGCACCCTCTATTATAAGCTCCTTTGTCTGCTGATGTTCCACTTGTGTCATAATGAGCATGCAGATGCCTTCCTGCATTCATGTTACATGTCAGTAACGTCCTGCCTTTCATAAGGAGCCTTTGTCTTTCTTATTATTTCCATGCCAAAAGCTCAGTTTTTGAATGGTTTTTTGTGTATGTATTATAGATGAGTATATAAATCTGTTTTTTACATTTTCCAAAGGGTTACTCTGCACTCCATAACTCCGCGTGCTCTGTGTAATTAAATTACACCCTGGTTCATTTTGGCTGGATAAACTACTGCGAAGCATTGGTCTTGGCCAAAGAAACATGGTCAGGATCTCTTAAGTGGGGATTGATGACAATGAGCCGATATGTCCAAAACAAACAAGTGCCTCACAACTGGAAGGCAGCTACTGAAAACTAGGGGCAGCATTACCACCCTGGAAAGACGGCGAAGTCGGGATTCAGGGTTGGGTGCAGACTCTGCAGCTCTTAAAAGGTGTGCTTGTTTGGTCCAGACATAGTTTCGTATGAATTTAATTCTCCTTAATTGTTCAGTTGTCAAACCATTGTGATGCAATTAAAGCAAACAGTAGTGTAGTCTGTCTGTCCATCTGTCCATTCATACATCTTCCAACTGCTTATTCAGGACAGGGTTACAAGGTACTGGTGTCCAGTGCACGCCTCTATTTTGATGTTTAATACTAACAGCAGTACTGGGAAGTGTAACTGCATTAACTGGACTGCAATTTCCTGCATCACTGCAGATTTTATCTATGACCAAGAGCTTCAGCCTCTAGTCTGCATGGTCGCTTTTTATTCGTCTCCGTAGGATAAGATAACAGATAACAAGATACCTGCATGAATCGGATAATGCCCTGGTCCAAAGCATGTCTTTAAGGCTAAGGGCCATTTTCATTTAAGCTACACCATAATTTCCTTTAAATGTATAGGAAAGTGCTCTTCCTATCATATTAGACTCCACAAACCAGGCTGATAGAGGCAATGGACCAAAGCTTCTGTAAATGCAGACTACGCTTACCGCCCGATTTGCAGATGCCAGCTTTCTAAGTTACAGACACTGCAGTTGTTTGCAGAAGAAAATGTGACTCCAGTGCAGAGGAGTCCCTCACCATATGAAGAGCTTCTGTGGCCACAGAGATCAGCCTTTGAAGCCGTATGGCCCTCGCTGGAGTCCTTCTGCACAGATCCCATGACAGATCCTGGCTGATGTGCTCCTCAGGTAGAATGGGGCTAAGGTGCAGCGTGGGGCAGGCTGAGCACCTTCATCATAACGTGGATGGGAGGGGGGGAGGTTGCAGAGTAAAAGCACCTGTCGTTCAACTTCTAAACCCAATTTGGAAAAGTCTGGAAAGAATGCCAAACACACCAGGAGGAAGACGGATATGAAGATACTGTACCTGGCAGTCCTTCCATCGCTGGGTAAACCTGAGGTGGTCTCTGGATGGAGCAGAGAGAGCCCACATCAGGCCCCTCCCGTAGTCGTGTCCGTGGGGCTGGGAGCCAGCAGAAGCTGCCTGCAGCTCCACATGTGCGTGTCCCTGGATTGAGCATCCAAGGCTGCTCCACTCAGCTCAGCCTGCACACTGTGCAGTTCCCGGACACCACTGCTGCGGAGGATGTATGTGTGTGTGTGTGTGTGTGTGTGTGAGGCTGCTGGAATCCAACCATGTGTCTGTGCAGAAGGTATACGCTTGTGTGGGAAACAAAGGTATAGAGTGTCAGTTTGTATTTTTGAATTCAGTTGTTTGATGCTTTGTACACATGTAGGTCCATCAGCTTGTATATGTATGTATGTGTGTGTCTGTGTATCTGTGCAGCTTTGCATGTCAGTGTCCATGTGTTTGTGCACTCACTATGAGTTTCTTCTGTATGGATCTTTTTGTTTGTTTATGTCATAATGTCAGTCCAGCGTGTATCTCTTTTTGCTTGTTTCAGTTTTTCGTTTCTGTCCTGATGTCAGTTCTCCGTTTGTCTTTTCTGTTTGCAAGTTTGAGTTTTTTGTTCATTTGTGTCCTACTGTCAGTTCTCACTCAGTAAGTCTCTTTCTGTTCAAGTTGCAGTTTTGCTTATGTGTTTTTCTCTGTATGCACATCTTCCTGGTGGACCCGGGACTCACACAATCCTCTTATGTCACTGGCTATAACACATAAGCTGGGCCCAAATTTCTTGTCTAAACAGTGACCAGCACCACTCAGGATACAACTCAACCATACAGGGGAAATTTACGGACGAAATGTGATAGACGTAGGAATGAAAACAGTGGATTTTGATATCGTGGTTTTATTTTGATTATGGGTAAATTTCAAAGGCCAGTGTGGTAGGTCCAGAGGCCTTCGGAGCTGAGGGTCCATGCGTGGTGTGTCCTTCATGTGTTCATAAAAGCGTGTACGTGTTCCATATGAGAGACTAGGATTCCATCTAGGGTGTTCCATGTCTTGTGTCACATACTTCCTGTTTTTGGCTCCAGTTATGGAAGATGGATGAATGAAACAGTCCAACTGCACCATTTGTATCCAGTTATTCCAAGTGTCCCACATTACTTCCACTTAATGTGTGTCCATGTGTCCCGTTTGGAACAGTAAAAGAAGGGAGTGCCAGAGCTGATTCATCTTTGGACTCGTCTGGTGGTCCTGTGACCATTTTTACTGAATCGTGGCGTGTGAGAGAGAACAGTATGTGCGAGTGTCTCTGCAAAAGGCAGGGTCACACGGGGAAGCCTGGACAAACCGTCCAAAAGGACAGCTCTTTCACAGAATGACCGCTTATTTCCGTTCATTGTAACATTTTACTGCTAAGGATCCAGAGCCGTCGCAGATTCTGAACAAAGCCTTTGTATTTTACAGAGTTTAACAAAAAGGAACTTTGTTCATGAGGCAAACACATACATTTGAGCAATCTAATATTATCAGAGTGTACTTTAAGTTACTCAGACCATGTCACACTGATATATAATAACAACAACAATAATAATAATAGATATTTTATTCATCCCCTCGGAGAATTTCAGGTATCCCGTAACTTCAAAAAAGGACACACAACAATAAAAATCAGAGAGAGAATAAAAGTTAAGTACATTACTAAAAGGTAATACACAATAAAGTTAAAAACAAATGAATAGATACAAAAATACAGCCATCCATCCATACAAGATTAAGACTATTATTATTATATTAAAATTATTATTATTTCATACTGCAGCTTTAATTAGAAAGGTTAATCATTTCTTGCAGATGTAACGGTTATCTTTTTATTTTTTCCTTTTTCTCACCTAAATAATTGTAGGAGCTGTTTTCAGCTAAAATTTTTACAAACGTTATTAATAGATAAAGGATTTTTAAATGTCACTGCATAAATCCTCGTTTTAATATTACGAAGATTGCTTTATCAAAAAATTTCCCTATTCAAATGTAATAAAAGTTTCTTGCTCAAATGCGGACTCAGAGTTTTATGTCTCAAGCACTAACGGTGCAACTAATCAAATGTTTTCCCGTTAATCTAAGAGAACCTCTCGGCCAGAATCGGTTAAACCAGTAACAAAAGATTACTCCGGTGCAATGTAATAGCTCCAGTTAAAGCTACATTTCCGCAGCGATTCTGACTATAAGATGTAACATTGTTCAAGTCGGTGTATTTACATGTAAATCATTTGAATGCCGTTTCATATCACACAATACAATCACACTTCCTGTATTATTTTATGTGACATTAAAATTGGATTTGTTACTATAGCAGTATTTTACAAGATTTTTTTCATATTGCGTAAACCAATTAAAGATATCTATAGGTCTGCCATTGATAAATTGCAGAAAACCTCAAGAAAACTAGGCTGCACTGTCTATTCCCATTCCGATTAAGTCTCGCGGTGTTTTGCCGTCTGGATGTCCTACCATTTTCCGTCTTAAATAACATCTATGTTTCTATTGTTGGTGCTGGTGTGGCGGCGTGTGCAGTCCGGCCGGGACGCGGCGCCCATGCGGCGCTGAGCGGCTTCCCTTGGGTTCAGACACCCGCACCTCCCGGCTAGTCCATCCGTCCGTAACGTGCGTCACAGCCACATTTACTTTATCATTTTCAATCGGAACACCATGGCGACATCTGCGGCTGTCAACCCGTCAGGTAAGCGCGCTTTGCGTTTGTCGCTGTACGGAGGTAGATCAGAAGCCGTAGTTTTACCGAGTCCGCTGTAATGTTATGCTATAGTCTCGATCACATTTCGATGGACAAAAGAAAAGACGACGAAGCGCTTCTTACGACGTCAGTTAGAGCATCCCCTTCCCCCCTGCAGTTTACTACCTAAAAGCACAACGGAGCTACATTTCCTGCCTAAAAAAACCGCCTTTGCATGAAGTATTTCTTACATTTATTTTAAACAGTCACCACGAGGCTGGAATCAAGCGGTTAATATGATCAGTTGTTTGCGTGATTATTTATGCGCTGGTATTATACTAACGTAAATCATCTTTTTACGTTCATCCACTTACAACATCTATATGATCGATCAGCTTTCTCATTTCCGTAAAATATCCATTTGCGTTTGAGTTAACGATGAGAAGAGATTGTGTTTTTGTCTTTCTGTTGTAGCGAGTTAGTATTTATAAACAGATGACGGGCTCCTGGCTACTTTCCCAGCCTGTTGCTTGTAATAGTACATATTTCATTACATCGTGTACCGGGCAATTTACAAGCCTCTGTGCCGTCAGACCGTATGTAACACTCAGTGAGGCACGCCGGACAAGATGCTTCGCGTTGCCAGTTCAGCTGAGCATTATGTTGGTCAAAGATCCTTTGTGTTTTACGTAGGCGTATGTTGGCGGTGAACCATTACTTTTTAAGTTTGTCAGCTTCGAGATGGTTCTGGGGTTTAGATAGTTACAAAATAGGTTTTTTTGCATTCTTAAAAATGTATCATTGTGTTGTAATCTTATCTAAAGAATTCATGTGTTGGAGTTGTTTCTGAATGCAATGATTTGTATTTGCGTAATATTTAATGTACATCCCTGTCTTGGAGTGTTTTTATCCGGATTTGTTGTTATATGTGATCTAGGTTTAATCATGCGTGCAGAAACTTAAGACCGGATTTGTCGGACTGCGCGCTTTTTAATATTCTGTGAGCTCTGGCCGTCAGTCACATTCTGCCTCCGCAGTCGTTCATTAACGTCGTTAAGGTGACTTTAAACGCCTTACTATCGACGAGGGGTTTTCAGTCTCGTCAAATCGAACGGACCTGTGGAACGTTGAGGCTCACCTGGGGTCCCCCGCAGGGCATAAGCTTGGTTCAAAGCCTGGAGATCCGGGGTCAGGGGTGCCGACAGGCCTATTTTAGGGGGACTTTAGCCCCCCCATAAATGTGGATTTATTGGTTTAAGTCATGAATAGTTTGGCATCAGCTGCCCCCCACTCCCCCCTTAAAGACAGCTTCCCTGTCCGTTCCCCTCTAACTACACCCCTGGTCTGGGATCATCCACCACCTGCGACGAGAACGTAATTTTATTATGCCACTCCAGTTTGTCACCACTATAAGGAGAAACATTAAAAAGAGTCATTCATCTGCTGGCAAAGAGTGCTGTAAACAAATGTCATGTATCTGCTGCTATTATATCCAAGATGAACCTGAAATGAGGATTGCGTGATGCAAGGTCTCTGGGAGCCAGGAAAGGAACAGTGTTCATGAAAGGCTTTTTCAAATAGGACAGTTCATACAGCCTTTATTGGTTATTGTATGACCTTTGTTCCATTAATGAATCGCTAAAGATGTTTAAAAGGTGCTGGGGATTTTTCACTGGTTTCTAATAGAGAGTACACAGGCCTATTATTAATCCTGTAACCATAATGTTTTATTTTTGCTTTATTTTAAATGTCCCTGCAAAACATGTCATGGTCATGCATGCTGTTAATCCAGGCATAGCCTTGTGTGAGCATGTGTGGCTGATGAAGGCTCCTGCTCTGGGTTAGCCGTCTCGGGATGCTAATGGCTCCCGCACTGCTCTGGGTTGTAGACATGGCCTCAGATCTCTCTGGGTCTGTGGCCACGCCGAGTGCAGGAGCTGGGCCGACCCAGGCGAGGATGACCGGCATGTTGCCGGGTCGAGGGAGCAAAAGGAGGTCAGTAGGGTGAGTGTTTCCTGGTCACTTTTATTAACGTGTTTCCTTGATGTCGGTAACCTGCTACGGCATTGATGGACCCATCAGTAAGGTGTGATCAGTGGAATGTTTTAATTACCAAGTCAGTGTTGCTGCTGGTTATGTTACATTTTTTTCATCTTTTTTTTTTATTTTATTTTTTAGAATGGATGTGGATGAGGAGGATGGAGAAGGCCCCAGCAAATTTTCAAGGTAAATGGGAAATTTGGCCTTGTCACTTATCTCCCTTCTAATATGCAAATACATGTTTGCTTACAGTTAACACCTTTGTTAGGCTTTTATGTCGTACTGAGAACTTTAGACTACAGTAACTGCCATAATAATTTTTCAAATTCTGTGCATTCCATGATGGTAGTTAAATACTTTTTTTTTTATTTCAAAATGAAATTTATTCAGACCTATTCTTTGTTTCTCTTTAAAGCTTCTGTACCCCCTTGTGATTTTTTTTTTCGGAATTTACCCGTTTCTTGTAAATTGAGCAATAGCGAGATCATGAGGCCCTCTGCTGGATGGAGGATTAAATTGAAAACAAGCTATGAATCACTGTAGGAAGTTTTCTATGTACTATTTTTCCTTGCCAAACAGAGAGCGTTTTTTTTTTTTTTTTTACAGTGTATTCGACAGATTGGTTGAAGCTTATTTATTACTTGAGTTAATATTTAATGTCGAGTCTCCAGTTTGAGATTTCACTGTTGGCGCGCCATTTCCCCGATGGCTTCCCCTCGCACCGGGTTCAGCCTGCGTTCCAGGTGTAACTCCTTTTGACCTGTGACAGCGCGCTGGGGACTTGCTTCTTCAAGCTTGAAAGCGGATACAGCCACTTTAAATCGCATTTTTTCCCCCATCCGTCACCCGGCCTCTGTTATGCAGAGTCGCTGACACATGGCACTTGTCCACATGGTCGCCTCCCTGCTCAGCTGCTCCTGATTTCACACGCCTGGTGTCTCCCAGATTGTCTCAAAATGTCGGCCACTGCTCTTCTGTCACTGGGTTGTAGTAGATGTTCTCTGTGTTGGCGGTATGGTGATGATCAGTGTCCAGGTAGGGCGAACCTGCATGGGTGGTAGAGGATTGCAAAAGGGCCAAACAAGTCAGTGTGTCACTACAGCACCGCCCCTCCCTCCCCCCCCCCACTGTCCCCTCTGCACCAGTGCTCTCCATAAGAAGTCCCGAAAGAAAAAAATCCAGAACAAGACTTTTAGACTTTTGTTCCAATCACCCGGTTGATTACTCTGTGACTGTGACTGTTTAAACTCAACTGGTTGGTTTAAACAGAAACTTGGTCTAGATTTGTACTTTCTGGCCATATAAATTTCATCTCTGCTCTCCGTCCCCTGTGTACCAGGGCTGGGGGACGTGACCCAGGGGGGGCTGTTTTTGGGATGAGCTCTCAATCAGGTGATTACAGGCACTGCTTTACTATTGGCTGACAGAGGTCATCCTAAAAACCTGCACTGGGCCACCATGGGTCAGGTTCCCTAGCCCTGTATAAGATTACCA
>JABFEA020000021.1:16065769-16084371 GCA_019775915.2 Cyphomyrus plagiostoma | reverse complement strand
AGGCAGTTCTGAAGGTGAAAGGGGGTCAAACACCGTATTAGTATGGTGTTCCTAATAATCCTTTAGGTGAGTGTATAAAAACATTCAGTTGAATCAATAATCAAAAACAAAGTATTATTTGTGTTATGGAATAAATGGGATGTCATTAAACAAAGTTATTTCAGAGATATTTTTTGTTTTTTTTTATGGAAGGGTACCAACAAATTTGTCTACTTCTGTAGGTTAAGATAGGCAATCATTTGGGGGTATGGAACACAACATTACAGTATTTCTTATGGGGAAATTCGACTTGGACCTCAACCAAGTCGCGACTCCACCAACCTTCTAGAAAGAATTAAGTTCATGTTCCAAAGTACCACTGTACAATGGATCCAAACTCAATAAGAAAATGAAGATATTGTTACTTTATTAATGAAAGAGCTTGTGATAATTACATATATGAAAAAGTTACTGAACAGTTACTGTAGGACACAGGGTATAATATCAATGTGTTATCAGAAGAGAAGAACAATTGCCACAACAATTTTTGTTATGAAACCAATACATTTGCAACATTTTTACAGAATTGAGCATCTGTCTCAAGAATTGAGCACTGAATATATTTCACACAGAGATGTTCAAGACATGCAGTTACTGTTGTGGTTAAATATTAGTGTTATTATAAACGGTATAATTATTGATATCGGTCTTGGTGGTTAAACTATTTCAAAGACAGCCTGTATGTTTACCATAATTTTGTAGATAATAGTATAATTAATAAAAATACGTACAGTCAGTGGAAGTTTTGTGGCTGAAAACATGAGGGAAGAACGTGGCCAGACTTGTTAACAGTAACCGAACGGCCACAAGTTAAAAATAACAGCTTAGTGCCACAGTGGGGTGCAGAAAGGAATCTCTGAACGTGCAACTCGTCAAACTTAAAGTGCTTCTGGAGACAAACTATAATACATATATGAGTTTACAGAGTCAGGAATGAGAAATGCAAAATATATATAATCGCCTGGGATTAAACTTGACACCACAATTATAATAATTACTGCCTGCCAGTATTAGTTTACTATTCCAGCTGACTCTGGATGCTGTGAAAATATTGTCCAGTAGGCTTCTTTGTTTCTGAAATTTTAACAATACAAATGCATGTAGATATAAAGCTAAACGTCTCAAAATCATATTTTTGACAGAACATTTTAAACTGAATGAAGCTTTTCTATTATGCATAAAATGTCATCAGTTCTTAGTAGTATAATGGTGATCATAAATAGGTTAGACAGAAAAGTTTTACAGTATAATGTTAAAATGTCCATCAATAGCACACATTACTCATCAATCCCATGTTAACAGCACACAGTGACCCTCCAACTTCTCATTGCATCATTGTATTGAACATTTTTTATATCAGTCGCAATTTATTCAGGGATACCAAAGAACGTGCCATCTGTAAGTGTAGACTAAAACTAAAAAAAGAAAGCTTGATTTTATTCAACATTGACAGTTTTATGTTTATATTAAATTTAAAGCAATAAAATAAAATATATACTCAGTTTGTATTTTGCCTGTTTTTAAAATTTCTGTTTGCTAGTTAAACTATGTATCTATGAATTGTGAAATCTAGATGTGAGCAATCCAGAGTCAATTTTAACTGTTTATTACTACCTTACTAGTTTTTCGAAATCAGTGTTGATAAGAAGAGACGGGACTGATCCTTTAATATTCTGTTGCCTTTTGTTAAATATTGAGTGTTCAGGCAGAAAGGAAAGAGTCCTCCTTATCAGTGCTCTGTGACATTTTTGTTTAATGTAATACACCTGTAAACAATAGATACCTTGGCAAATGGAACCCAACCAATTAGCATTAAGCATGCCTGTTACTTGCCCCTGTCTATGTAGTGAATTTAAATATTTTCTAATTTAAGACACAGTGTCGCATAAGAAGCACATCCAGATGGGAGAACAGAGTACCTGATTGTCTTTCCTTGTAATGAGAACTTTGACCCCATGCGGACATTTTTTTCAGACTAGTTTCAAATTCGCCAGGCAGGTGCAACTTTGTCACCTCTGCTATAGGACTGAAGCTGTGGAGAACAGGAGTTGGACACATGGGATTTTGGTCTGTGGCCAAGGGGGAGTGAGAATCAAACATTATCGCTGGGCCAGACCGTGTAGGGTTGGATGGACACTGAGACCTATGGATGGAAACAGCACAAACAAATCTGGCACAGACCGGCTGGACATACCGAAAATAATAACCGAAAGACTCTGCACAGAATCAAGATATACCCGCTATTTAAAGGTTGGTAACCTTAATGCAACAAATTTAATGTTATGTCTTACTGTGCCTATTACATCAACACATTGCCTGTAGTCTGTGCTCTGCTGTGAAAAATACCTGTCATGTCTTCAAATGTCAACAGACACAAAGTCACAGCGATAAAATAATTGACATTGGATTGATGCTGATTTTTTTTACAGAAAGACAGAAATAAGGGACTTTGGGACAAAGGCCACTTGAAAATATTGTCAGGTAATAAATGTTGTTAATTTCATCAACACCTTTTTAATGTACACATAACAGGTATTATTATTATTATTATTATTATTATTAATAATAATAATTATCTTCATGTTGGTGTAAAAGTATGATATCATGCATGTCAGGTGTGACAGCTTACATATTTCAGAATCTCTTGTAAAATCATCCCAATATTTACAGCAGCTATCTAATACATAATGCGTTTTTTGACTTGACCATTACCCCACCTTGTTTGGTAAATCAGTACCTCAATGAGTTATATAACAAATTAAGTAAATTAGTTAATTGAGCTGGTGGTGAAATGTAATGAATATGTTGTTGTTGATGATGATGAAAACCCTTTATTGCTGTTGCAATATATCATGTCACTAGTCACAAGTACCAGCGAAAAGACTGGCCATCAACCCGACCATACAGTACATATACACAAACATCACATTATAGGGGGTAGACATGTCAGGAAGACGGGGGATATAGGAAGAACAGAGAAAACAGAATTACATTAGGAGAGAAGAGGCGAATAAAAAAACAGCCCCCAGACTGTACTCCAGTAGGGAGTATAATGTAGGAACAGAAAAAACACCTCAGCAATATAAGCACATGGTCACTACATCTTACAACATAAAGTCGTGACTTGCAACAGGGGAGGGAATGGGGAAGTGGAGGTAGTCCAGCACAGACAAACAGCCATCCGGCCCTGCAGCCATAGAGAGGCTGGTCACAGACCCGCCTGTTCACACTGAGAGTATAAAGTGGCGAATGCAAGGGATGGGGGTAGGGTGTGGTGAGTGTATATCTGTACGTATGTATATGTGTGTGTATCCAGGTGTCCTTGGGATTGGGGGAGAGGAATGCAAGAGAGTCTCACTGCCTTTTTCTTCGGGGGGAGTTGTTAATCCAGCAGCGGCCTTGGCCGGGGCCAATGCTGTTTAGGGGGGAGCCAAAATCTGTATAATACAATGAAAGATGAAAATAGAGCAAACAGCTGAATCCCCACCCAGGTTTTCATTCCCATTACCATAAAAAAACATCTTTGGAATGATTTTCTTTTTAAACATGGATCACATAAGAGACATTTCTTGAGGAAGTAGAGTGAACGAATGTATGGTAGAAGGATAGGAAGGAGTGTAATTGAAAAGAGTAGGTGTGCCGGGCCAGACAGGAGCCGACGTCATAATTTTATTATATAGTCATGGATGAACCATACAACACGGTTCTTAGATCATGTGGAAGATGGCAGAAGAGAAAGGGCCAAAGAAAGAATAAATATATAAGTGTACAAAGAGAGGTGAGCCAAAACATCAGAATGCTGACTACCTAGCTAAGGCTGCGTGTCACGGTCTGGGATATATTAGGTGCTAAGCAAACATGCAAGACGTCAATGAAGGTGAATGAAATGGAACAGAAGGTCTTCTGTGGCCAAATATCGGATAATTCTGATGACTATCTCTGGAGTGATGTGTCACAACCCAGTTTTATTATTTTTTGTTTTTCATTTCTGCTTTCTTTTATTTTTAAATGATTGTATATTCAAAAAGGCTGTGATGGGTTGGTGCCCCACCCTGGGTAATTTTCTTGTATCCCACAACCCTGCAAGTGTGCACAGAAAATGGATGGATGCAAAAATATAAAAATAAAGATGAATATGTTGGATCCATTCATCGTGTACTATAGTACATTTTGTGAAGTGAAAAGGATGTTAATCTCTAACTGAACATTAATTAAATGATAAATCATATTTCTCAGACAAAATGATCCATCTTTTATTGTTTCCTGTTGTTAGTGATTCTTGAGTTACTGTGTTCCATGTGACAGAGTTTGTGTTTATTTTGTGACTTGTATGTATTTTAGCAACAAACGTCTATAGTATTTTAGTGGTCTTCTGCATTTTGGAGGGGGGATTGAATGTTGGGTCAAACTGTATATTATTGATGCAAAGTATGTGACAATTTTTCAGAACTCGAGTTCAGTATGGAGAAATGTTTGGTAGTGATTGTAAAAAACTTTTAATACAGTGGTACCTCAGTTCTAAAACTCGAATTTCTTAAAAGTCGAACCAATCAGTTTGGGGGGAAAAAAAACCTAGAACTCGATCTGAATCTCAGAAGTTGAACCATGAATGCCGACCTAAGATAACTTGTACGCGCTGGGAAATGAGTCACGCGGCACGTCTCTCAGCGGAAACAAAGGGTAACGCTTCAGTCTCAGCATTCGCTGTGATAGCATTCTGCATGTTTACACTAGCTGAATACATATACTTAGACAGTAAAAATACATTTAGACAATGATAGACAGTAACAGTAATTATTATTATAAAATAAAATACATTTTAAAATAAAGATGTCTTATTTTAATATGAATAGCAAACCATTAATACATTTAATTATAATAATATTGTCCTGCCAAGCGGAGACGGAATGGAGACAAAGGCGCAGACATCAGGGTATAATACAGGGTTTAATTACAGGTAAGGCAGAAGTTCGAGTCCTGAGGTACCACTGTATTTCCTTTGGCACAAATTTTTTTTTTAGAAGTTATTTGAAGTATTATAAAACTAGAATACCTCAATACCTGCTCTGTGAATTTCTTCCGTTTAACTAAAATTAAGGTTAAAGTGCTGCAATGTTTCAACGTGTTACTAATTTTTCAATTTTATTTGGAAGGATTAGTGAGCATCAGTGGAGGGACAATGATATTGATGTGTGTGTGTGTGTGTTGTCTCTTATTCCAGGTCGCATTCTAGACCTGAAGACGGGCACGGTGAAGAAGGAGGGACAGCAGTCATCCATGAGGATGTGTATGGGCTCCAGGCGCTCATTTATCTGCAGAATGAGGTGTGTGTGTGTGGGTTATGTGTGCATTACATTGTGGGGACCAAATGCCCCCACAATGTGATTACAACCTGTTGGTTTCATGTTGTGAAGGACCTTTTTTGCGATCCCCACAAGGGGAAACTCAATTTCATAAAAATCTGTGACTACGATCCAAAAACTGAAAACACCAAAAGTCATGTACAGTGGTACCTCGGTTCTCAAACTTACTAGAACTCGAATTTCTTGAAAGTCGAACAAACCAGTTTGACCTTAAACTCGATCTGAATATCAGAAGTCAAACAGTGAACACTGACCTAATAGTAAATTGTACACGCCAGGAAATGAGTCATACTACAATGCAATTGTTACTTGAATGCCTTCTTCACAGACTGGACGATTAACCAAATAAAGCAGCCCAACATTACAGTACCTAACAATAAATAAACCACTAACTTATGTGTACTATTAGAGCATTTATGTAATTTATTTAAACTTCATTTTACCAGGTAAATTAACTGAAAACCAGTTCTCACTGCTTCACGTGATATTCGGGAGAAATAGCAGATTACGCATCGGAACTGCCTGGGATACAAACGTCATGCGTGTAACTAAACTCTTCAGCCAATTAGGGCAAAGGTGTGTCGTTACGGAGGCGGTTCCAGTTTGTGCAGCCGGGTGAGAGGTCGCAATGCGTTGCGTCAGGATCAGAATGCATTGCTTTAAGCCAGCGCTGTAAGCAAGTTGAACGCACCCAATGACCGGGTATCGGGTAGAGGACTAATGACGACAACCAGAAACAGCTGATCACATGGGGGATCCCACACGAGGTTAACGAGGGCGTGTAGCACACGGAAGGAGCGGACGATCGGGGCAGGACAGGGGTAATGTTGGGATAAGATTTGTATCGTTTTGGAAGCCATTAAGAGAAAAATGCTCTTCTTGTTTTATCCTGTTCATTTTGTGTTTAAATGCAAAAAAATATTTAAGTGTAATTTCTTATGAGAAAAATGTGATCACAACTCGAACTTTTTAGGATTCGATCCGGAGTCCAGAACGGATTAAATTCGAGAACCGAGGTACCACTGTATTTTGTTTGGTTCCTTATGGTGAAGGTTAGGGCTGGGTAAGGGTTATTGTTGGGATTAGGGTCTTGTCCATAGTCATTAATGGACGTCCCCACAAAGATTCGAAAACATGGATTGTGTGTGTGTGTGTGTGTGCATGTGTTTGCATGCAAGTGTTTGTGTGCATGTGCCTTAGTGTGCACGGGTGTGCATACACTTGCATGTGTATGTCTATGTGTGTGTTTATAGATGCGTGTACGTATGTGTGTTCATGCTTGTATGAGTGGGTATACCTATCCTTATGGGGACACAGTGTCCCCATAAAGTGATAAATATCCGTTTTTTTTCCCTTAAGCGTGCATGCATGTATGTATGTGTGTGTGTGTGTGTCGGGCTGTGGGCCCCATGTGTGTGGTTTCTATGCCACCACACGCACCGGTCACCCCACCCCAGGAGGACAGTTTACTCTGGTGCTCCCCTACACCACCACCATGGTTTTTGAGTTGCCTGAAGAGAGGAGTTTGGTTTGTTATTTCAGTTTGGGGCCGTTGCTGTTTTGTGTATAACAGCCCCCCACCTCCACCTTTGTAAGCCACCTTGCCTGTTCTGCTGACGCCGATGTTTCAGCCGTATTTTGGCACTGGATTGCTCAGACTGTCCCGTTTGTGGTTGGTAACCTCCCATGGTGGGAGTCATGCACAGCAGGTGTTTAAGAGGGTAGAGAATCCTGTATTTTGCTTGGAGTTTAAAGTGTTTCATGTATCAAATGAATTTTTGCTGTTTGTCAGGCAAAAATTATGGAGAAATAAGTCTTACCCCGGTGAGAAGCCCTTCAGATTAAGCTCCCCCACGGAGCGATGCCGGTGCTCTGATGTCCCCAGCCGATTGGAGACCCTGGCAGAAGAGTGCAGTGTAGCTCTCTGTGTGGCCAGGGACACGTGTTCGTCTCAGCTTCTCGCCTCAAGGCTCTCATGGACTTGATGCTGGTGCCGTGACCCCTGGACACGTCCACGGTGGAAAGGTGCAGGTCACATCTGCTGGAAATATGGCCCCTAGCTCATTCAACAGCCCAGCAGGATGCGGAGAGAAACATCTTCTTGAGGGGGGGGGCGGCGAGTACTGATGGCTGTGGCTGTTTTTGAGGTGTTTATCAGCATTAAGCAGGTTTGGCTAAGACACATTTAGCAGGGTTGCTGATTCTCACGCATCTGGCGTGACACTCATGCTTTCAGACTCACAAAAGAAATCTTACAGCAAATCTATTTTATTCCATTATAAACCTAAATTAGCCACGTCAAAAGCGTTGGGGTATTTTGCAAACCCTACAGAGTTGCATCCTAATCTGTTACATACCGGTAAATGCATGTGCAAACTTGTCTCAAGTTGAAAATCTCACATCAGCCAGCTGACCAAAGTTGGCAACCCTGTGTTTAGGTATGTAAATATTAGCAGCTGCATTTACAATGAAGCAGAGGTGGTGTGGGGAACATTAGCTGATCTTCCGCTGGCTCCAGAACATTGATTTTCGGGCGTCAGGGTTGCTCTGGGGTTACTTCCTGTGAGAGATCCTCCCCTTCAGCCTGCACCATCTACCACCTATTCGCTTGTTTGACGTTTTGGTTCTTAAGTCTGGCCCTACCCCCTCTCCCCAGGTGCGGTACGGCCTCTTTGGAACACCGACTGTCCAACGTGAGGAAGAGGTACAGGTAGGAGCCATCACGGCTACAGAAACAGCAGATATACAGCCACACATCACTCCCAGGGCTCCTTTTCTTTGGTCCCCTGGCCTCAACAAACCTGAATAAACTGGGTTTTCAGACCTGGAATGTGTTCAATCATTGAAAATAATAAATATATTTTCCCCGAGGGGGCGTCAGAAAGCGCTTTCTTTTTTGTCATCCTCGCAGGATCGGCCTTGGACCCTCCAAGGACGGGGAACCGGAGTACTTGGTTGTGCACTGCACAGGATATGTGAAAACCTGGCCGCCCGCAGGTACCTCCCGCTCTGGGAAAAAAAAATGGCCACGTCTAACACGAGCCATCTGTGCTCTCCGGCCTTCTTCACTGGCCCCCGCCCCTCACCTGTCTGTGGGTGCCCATCGAGAGGCCTCTGCCGCAGGCCACTTCCCCGCTCAGGAATTCTGATCCAGGGAGCCCACCGAAGACAGCTGGGATGAGAATGAGGGCATGAAATGGGACAGTGGTCTCCACCGACGCAGGAGTTCCTCTGGGTGCAGGAAGAACAAAACATAAGGGGGGGCGGTGGTTTGCTTAAAGAGGGTGGATGTTTCTCGATGGCATCTCACCCGTTGAACACATGTCACATGATAGGCTCTCCTGCCTGACACCATGTTTTACCTCAAAAGTAACCCTATAAGACCTCGTAAGTCTAAAACTGACAGCGTGTGTGGATGTTTTAATTAAAGACAACAATGAATCATAATGACCTGCAGTATCCCATTCAGATATTTAGATTTCAGGCTAAAACAAGGATCTGCTTACTGTAAATTGTATTTTGTTGGGCTGATCATAAGAAAAGGAATCTGCCTTTGGTCTGCCCACAGAGAGAGGAATTTCCTATTCTCACTGCCCCCTCTTTATGGTCCGCTGTGTGTGCATTTTTGTTCTATTGTGCTTGTTGTTGTATTCTTGGTGAAACTGAGCAGAACTCGTCAAGAAACAACACGTACACACGATGCACAACAAATGAGTTCTGCGATGCCAGCGTTAGGACAGGGGAATAGGTTTCGGAATCACTCTGGCATTTTGATCTCCGTGTGGCTGGCTCTACTCCCAGTGTGTCCTAAATACACTCCTCTGGGGTGATTCTGAAGGCTCGTTGGCTGGGATTAGCGTGCCCTGTCAGTCAAGGCCTGCTATAACCCGAGGGAAACGACTCTTGAAGACCTGAGAAGTTCTGGAACCTCAGAGCTGCAACATTGTTATTTTACTTCTAAAGGAACTTTCATTCAGTTCAGTCTCAATCTCAACGTTTGAATATTTGAATATTTTAAGTCAGCTGATGAACTGATATGGATTGGAGGTACTGAAACGATAATGGTCCGAAATATGCAAACATACACACACACACGCACAATTTGTATTCAGATACTGCAGTCTTAACCCTTATCCAGCCCTAACCTTAACCTTGAGTAACCAAATAAAATAAAAGACCTTTGACACTTTTTTTTGATTGCGGTTGAGTTTCCCCCTTGTGGGGACCGAAAACAAGGTCAAAATAACAGGATTTTTAAATCACATTATGGGGAAATTGATCCCCACAATGTAATATATACATGACCCATGCACTTACATAGATTGACCAGGCCTAAACCAGTCAGGTGTGAACAAAAATGGATAACGTTAACTATGGTTTACAGATATGCCTATTAATGAATTGCTCATTTGGAGTAAGCAATGATGAATGCACTGACCAGAGCTCACTCCTGGGTACCTGTACTATCAGGGGCTCACCAAGGGCCACGGAAATATTTGAGCATTTGTGAAGGGGGGGCGTGTCTCTTTCAAATGGATCAAGCTTGTGAGAGACTGTCTTTGAAATTACTTAAAGGGACGGTGTAATTTAATGCAACGTTATAAAAACTGTATCCATAATAAGTTAAAGAGCAATCTGGTGGGGGTCTGAAGTCTGCTCAGGTAGGTTATGATGTAGGGTGTCTCCGTTAGCTCGGAATAGGGTGCGGGGTCGCCAGCGTTGGGGTCCACCTGTCACTCAGTCTTTACTAGCAGGTGACCCTTGTTCCCTCTTTCTGTCTTTCTGAGGTGTGACGATGCCTGAGGAAGATGCCGAACCAGGACAGACCAGTAAATACTGCCTGGTGGCGATCGGCAGACTGCAGGTGTGTTGGCTGACGTGCGGCCCGCGGTGTGTCCTGGTGCCGGGGTGCCTTCGAGGGTGTGGCTGTCCCACATGCATTTGACGCCTGTCTCTGAATGGAGATTCATGAAGGCCCCGCTCTGCCATCCTTGCTTTGTCCATGGCCATGTTAGGCTCTGCATTCACTCCCACATTGGTTTGCTGACTTCAGCTCTGAGCAGCAGCTTCCTTTCAGCTCAACACGGAACAGAATCCCTTCCAGTGAATCATAACATAAAACAAAAACCTCACCTTTCACATGTTCCTAAAGCCAACTGTTTGTATAACCTTTAACTGTTGTTGTTATTGCTCGCTAGTGGATTTATTTATTTATCTCATTGTAAGCTCTGTTCAGTAGTGCTAAGTTATACTTTCCTCCAGAATACACTATGTGACACTGTCTTCTCAGGTAACCAGCTCGCCGGTCACTGTAGACACCAGTGGACTCCTGGTCCCCACCGAATTTCTCTCACGGCACAACTTGGATGGCGTCACCACTTTCGTGGACCCCCGCTGCATCAGCGTTGTTGGATACCAGCCCCAGGCAAGCTGAGGCCCCCCCTCCCCCCCAGGGATGATGGGGTGTCCCAGTCTTCTGCCCTTTCTTACTCAGTGGTGCCGCTCCTCTCTGATCACTGTGCACTCCCGTCCAACACAGGACCTACTGGGCAAAGGAATCCTTGAATTCTGCCACCCCGAGGACCAGGGCCACCTCAGAGAGAGCTTCCAACAGGTGGGCTTCTTCTCCCGAATGCTCCTTCTCAAGGACCCCCTTAGGAAATGACAGGAAGCCAGTTTACACTGCAGTAATAATGCCCTAACATCTACTGATGATGAAAAACATCACATGGTGAGTAGAGCAGCTGGTAATCATTCCAAGCCTTCCATCCTAACTGGAGTCTGCATCCTGCTTATGGAGCCATTGGCCTGAAAGACCAGAACCAGCAGATGGGCATAGTCCATTGGTCATGCCAACATAAACTGGCTACCTGTTCTCACAAAACAAAGTGCATCTTTTGTCCATAAGGACATTTGTAGTAAAAAAAAAAGCCTTTGAAGACATTACTCTTCAGCATTCTCTTTGTTTGGGTGACTGCTTGGTGACACAGTCAGTCGTGTGGAGTAAGGAAGACGTTCCTCAGTTTGACGTCTTCCTTGGCATGAGAAGCTCTTTCCACTTGCTGCGGACTGGGATGTAACTCAGTGCTTCAGGGAGTGTTTTATCTTGAAAATCAACACGGCAGTGGTATCCGGTAGGTCTGCTGAGGAACCTTGACCTTACAGAGTGAGAGTATGACAGGAATGTTTTCTCCTACCTTCAGGGGACTGAAGCCAAGGCAACTCGCTGTACTCCACAGGCGACAGGTTCACACTCTTAGTTTTGGGGTTCAAGTCGTCAATGGCCTATTTAATTAATGAAGTTAACGAGGGCAAGCATTGAAAAGATGCATAACACAGAAACATCATATTATTATTCAGTGACAGACTTTATTTTGAATTTATGTTTTCTTATTTTATTTTTTATTAGATAAGGGGCCGGGTGGTTCACTTGGTAGCAGCAGCAGGCTGGGGGTTGAGACCACGGTTAGTCAACAAAACATGATATTATTTGAGCCATCATCTCTAAATTGCCTGTACCGCGTGATTGGACCTGAATTCCAAGGTGGACTGCCATTAAACCCATTTAATCCTGGCCTCTGCTAGGCTCCAGGCTTTTTAATCTGTAATGGATAGATGGGGCTTGGATGTTGTTTTTGAAGCCACCAACGTCCTTTTATCACCACACTTCCTCAGATTTCCTCAGAAGCTCTCTCACTCCTCCCAGGTGGTGAAGCTGAAAGGTCAGGTCCTCTCCGTCATGTACCGGTTCCGTCTGAAGACCAGAGACTGGATGCTTATCAGAACCAGCAGCTTCACGTTCCAGAACCCCTACTCAGATGAGATTGAGTACATCATCTGCACCAATACCAACATCAAGTAAGAACCCCCATTCCAACAAATACATACGGCATTTAACCCGGGACAGACCTTGTTCTGGTTCTGTGACTGGTTTTCGTGTGTTCCTGCCTTGGCAAATGAATGAACCTGCAGAGCTGTCTCACTGCCGAGACGCTGGAAATATCCTCACATTTTTTCAGAACATGTTTTCTCCAGTCCTCAGCAGATGAACGTAGTACTGCTTTGCCAGGAACTATTTAAACAACCCAATAATGTTTCTTTTTTAAACAGCCTTAAACCATAGATTGATGTTGGCCTCCATTTGATTTATGTTATTAATAAGGCACTGAAATGGAAAACAAATTCTTGAATTATTATTATCTTCATAGTGGGCTTGTGTACTAGCTTTCCACCATGAAGACCCCTGACCCTAACGGTAGAACTGAGGAATAAACAGCTTGTTTGCTGTAGGCAAATCGCTTCACGTGATGTGGGCGCATAACAGCAGGCGGCATGCGTGGGATTGTTGATATTCCCGATCCAGAGGCCAGGACAGCTTCAGGGAAGGTTCCGTTGGAAAACGTGCAGAGCCTGGAACTGGGAACCTGGGGCGAAACAAACATCAATTTAGCTAAACAAATCCTCCAGGATGAGGCTTGCTCGCCCAAAGTAAATAGCTAGCGTCTCTTAGCTTCCATCCTTACGTGACCCTTTCCTCCATGCGCTAAGCAGATGCCGGCCTCCTCCTCGGCACAATGGTCCCCATTAATCTGATACATGCTAATGTGCAGTGAAATCTGGAGAGGAGATTGAATTAGCTGTACAAACATTTCTGTGCTCTATGAATGTGTGAGCAAGGCTTCGTGGGTCATGTGACCTCCACCACCCTGCTGCCCTGGGGTGTGATTTCTGCTGCTCAAAGAGCACCAGTGTAGCATATGAAACGCCTACAAACGTGTGATAGATCCATCTGACATGTTAGGGCCTGTAACTCTTTGGGATTCCGCTCTCCATGCTTGCTTGTGTGTTCCTCTGGACTTGTGGGATTAGTGTTTGTTTTGGTCCTGAAACTGGTTTTCCGATAACATATTAAACTGGTAAAAGCGGTGATTCTTCTTTTTGTGGAATGATAGGATATTTTTGACCTGCAGCTAACATTGTTGAAGGAATTACTACATACAACAGAAGATAAATGTCAAACTAGCGGGGCTTTCAGCTTTTCGTGTATCTGAAGACTTCAGAAATCTTTCCATATTAGACTTTTGAAATTGGTGTTACTGTTGAAAGGATTAGATGTTTCCTTATAGATTTCCATAACCAACATCTGTGGTTGGTTAACTCGAATGGTTTTAACATGAAATAGACCTTGGGAGTTACCTATCCTTGTACAGCTCTGGATTGTGTTTTGGAACCATGAAAGGTCAAAGGTCATAACCATGACACCACTGTGCACACAGGAATCAGTAGTCACTTTTTTCTCTAACATAAGGCACATTCCAGAGCTTTCTCTGTAAACCATAGTCATGTGTTTTTGTGGTTGATATGGGTACACGTGTAAATATGTTAACCAGATTTCCCTAAGCAGAGGGGGATTGTTTGGAAATTTGTTTGTGAAAGTTTAAGACAAACATTGCAGTCAGAATGATTGCTTTAGTAAATATCTATTTTTCTGAAGTTTTACATTGTAAGCCAGGTCAAGAGTAAAGAGTAGAAGTCCAGACCAATATTTTGGGTGTTTCTCAGGATGCGTGCCTGACTGCACTTGTGCTCTCGGTTACCTGTTTTATATCCTCTTCCATTGCCGAAGACCATTTACAGTACTCAAGAACGGAAGTACAGAGAACAGTAAAAATCCTCAAGTGTCATTCTTGCCCTGCCGCAGATATCAAAGATACGTCAGTTGTATCCTCACCAAATTAGAGCAATCCCATGATTCATTGCAAGTTCATTCTTAGGCAGCAAGTTAGTTAGATCGTTCTTGCCAAGACCACAAGTATGATCCTTGCGTTATTAGTATTGAGAAACACCCTTTGTTTCAACCATCCAGTTCAGTTCTCTGTGACTGTGACTCTTTATACTCAACTGGTTGATTGAATCAACATTTTGGTCTGGACTTCTACTCTCTGGACCTGAATCACCCACCTCTGTAGGCCATTTATCTGAGGGTATCTTAACGTGTGAAAAGAGGAACTCTAGTTTCAAAGTGAAGGTGATGGTGGCTCAGGCCTGCCCTGGTGTGGATCGGTGAGCCAGGGCTCCATGTTCACAGGCAGCTCCAACAGCAGCAGGTCGAGCTGGAAGAGCAGCAGAAGACCAGCACTCCTGCCTATGACCTCACCCAGGTACTGACTAACCCCCGAGCAGAAACACCCGCCCCCCACGGCCTGCTGATGGCCTCACAACCTCACTCTCTTAAAACCCACAGGTCCCCGTCCCTGGGGCAGCTGCAGGGGTCCACGAGGCCAGCAAAACCTTGGAGAAGCAGGATGGCATGTTCTCCCAGGAAACAGATGCTCGCTTTGTAGAGGTGTACGCTGGGATGCCAGGCTGTAGGACTCCTTGAATTTCCCCTTAATAGAAAACACATCAGAGGCCGTAGAGCCATTAAGAGTGGCTAACTGTCATTTGTAAATAACAGTGGCTGCCTGCTAGGACTTACTTGTGTAATTTACAAAACTTGTTGCTAAAGAGTAGCAGCTCTGTTTTCATTCTGAAAAATCATCCGCTGCTTTTAGTTACTTACATTCCAATAGATCAGTTATCATAATATTGATATTGCATTGTTTAGCACACCCGTCGGCTATGTGCTCTGACACTGTACTCCTGTCTGCAGCGGACAAAAAGATAATGGGGCCATCGTCCACCTTGGGGAGCCAGCAGCTCTTCCCACAGGGCAGTCCCTTTGAACCAGGGCATGCTGGGAAAACCTTTGGGTATGAAGATATCCTATGTAAATTAGCATGATCCGTGTGGTGATAGTGATGTCAGCAGTAGTCATGATCCTGAGAGCCAGGCCGCCCTGTTGGCTTACACGACGGCATATTGTGTTTCAGCTCCTCCGTTATACATGTTCCTGGAGTGTCTGACATCCAGGCATCAACCCCCACTGGTCAGAATCTGGAGCAGATGTCACAGGACATTAACCCAGCCCCGGTGACTTGGACAGACAGCCGCCCCCCCTTCTCCTCGCAGGTGAGATGACTCTGGTGTCTCTATGGTGAAATGCCCTGCTGTTCAAAGGACTCATTCAGTTGTATTTCCACTCCGAGTGCTGCTTCTGTGGTGTCCTGTTAGAGTGGTCGCTTGTAATTCCTGGATTTGACTGGAATACCATCTTATCCCCCCCCCCCCAGTCTGGGAAACCCCAGTCCTCTCCTTTCGAAATTGGCTCCAGTCACAGCTACACGGCAGACCCATCATCATACAGCCCTCTTTCCAGTCCGGCCACATCGTCCCCCAGTGGGAATGGCTACAGCAGCTTGGCCAATCGCGGGGCTCCATTTGGTAAGATGCTTGGCTCACTGGCCAATCACACTCCTAGCCATTTAGCTGGGCGCTGGATATCTGCATGTGTGGTGTAACTATATAGGAGTGCTTCTTAAGCTGGATTTACAAATCAAGCTGATTTGATTTTATCAATTGTTAATGTTATATTGCTGGGATTTTTCTTTTTTAGGCTTTAAAATAATGTGAGTAAATTATTTGTCATTTGTTTCATTTACTACAAGGGGTATTTGTGTGGTACTGGTTTTCAGTAGTTTAAAGCCATTAATGGGTTAATGTGATTTGCTGTGATTTATAGATTACCTAAATAGCAGGATTCTTCTGATGCTTTTGTGAAATTGCTTTGGAGTTTTGTGTGTCTTTACGATAGTCCATTTAGTTTTGGTTACATGTCTGTGTGTTTGTCTGTGTGTATCTTTGTCTGTGGGTCATGTGTATGTTAATTATAGGGACCAGTTGTCCCAAAAATACGTAAAGACCTATTTTGACTTTGTTGGGGCATTTTTGAAGTCCCCACAAGGAAAAACTCAATTTTATAAAATTTTGTGACTGCATTCAAAAAACTAAAAATTCCAAAAGTCTTGTACAGTGGTACCTCAGAACTCGAATTTAATCCATTCAGAGCTCCGGATCGAATCCTAAAAAATTTGAGTTGTGATCGAATTTTCCCCATAAGAAATAATGGAAAACCAATTAATTGGTTCGGGGCCCCAAATATGTTACACCTAAATATGTTTTTTTAGCATTTAAACACAAAATGAACCGGATAAAATAAGAGGAGCATATACTGTACTAAACACATCTAAGCACATTTATCAGAACAGTCATTTTTAAAGTAGAAAATAAATGTATCTAAACAATCTGTCCTGCCCCGATCGTCCGCTCCTTCCGTGTGCCACGCTCCCTCATTAACTACGTTTGGAATCCTAGTGTGATCAGCTGTTTCTGCTTGTTCTCATGAGTCCTCTGTATTTCGTCCGCATTTCAGTTTGTTTCCCCAGTCCAGTCATTGTATTGTCCGTCTGCATTTTGCCTGCCTTACGTTTAATTAAACCTCGTGTTCCCCGATACCCTGACGTCTGCGCCTTTGTCTCCATTCCGTCCCGCTCGGCACGACAAAATTATTATTATTTAAATGTATTAATGGTTTATACATCCATCCATCCATTTTCCAAACCGCTTATCCTACTGGGTCGCGAGGTGTCCGGAGCCTATCCCGGAAGAAACGGGCACGAGGCAGGGAACAACCCTGGACGGGGGGCCAGCCCATCGCAGGACACACTCACACACCAACCACTCACACATGCACACCTACGGGCAATTTAGGAACTCCAATCAGCCTCAGCATGACTTTGGACCACTGCACCACCATGCCACCCCCTTAATGGTTTATTATTAATATTAAAATAATGAAGAAATCTTTATTTTAAAATGTATTTTATTATATAATAATAATTACTGTTACTGTCTATGTGACGTTCCGGGAGTGCGTGCATGGCGGACACAGGAAAGATCAGGGAATCGGATGAAACAGAACAAGGGTTTACTGCACACAACGAACACAAACACGTTTAGGCCGCGTCTGCCGGAACAGACGCTGGCGCAGACTGAAATACAGACAAGACGGATCACGAGACTGGCGTGCGGTGGCGCCACACAGGTGGACACAATCGGAATTCACATGAGGTAACGAGGTGGGCGTGGCACACGAAGGGCTGGAACGGGACGGACGACACTGTACGTCACATAGCCCCCCTCCTAAGGCGCGCACTCCGAGCGCGCCCAAGGAGGAGCGGCGGACAGGACGGACTCCGGGGAACCAGGACCTGGAACAAAACCGAGAACATCAAACCGGGCACGGGCACAACACAGAGAGACATACCCTAAACAAAGACAGACACCAGGACAAGAACCCACACAGAACAGGGAACGCGGACAGACAGACGAGGACGGGGGACACTGAGGGAACAAAAGGGCCAAGACCACAAGGAGGGACAAAAGGGCCGGGAGTGACAGGGGGAACAAAGGGACCAGGAGCAAACGAGGGAACACCAGGAGGCGGGACAAACACAGGAGGGGCGCAAGGCGCCCAGGGCGCCCGAAGGCCCTCAGGCTGAGGACGGGCAGCGACCGGAGGGGCCGCCGATAAGGAGAAGCCAGGAGCAGGAGGGAGCCCCACAGGGGCCACGGGAACTAGTCTAGGGACCCCCGGAGGGATCCTGGAAGGAGCCAGAGGGAACACTGGCGGAGGCGGGCCGGAGGGGGGAGCCGGGGACGGCGAGGGCACCGCCGGAGCCCGGAACGGTGACGTCCGACGGAGCAGGGTTGGGGGGGGGCCCGAGAACCGGCTTCGGGGCACCGGAGGGGGACCCGGCGCCGACTGGCAAACACGGGCCGGAGGACCCGTCGGTAGCCACCGGGCGACGGCCAAGGTCCGCACTGGCGCTCGTGGGACTCCACCCCTCACGGGCCCCGTCGGGGCCGCGGGACGAGCCGGGACCGAGGGGGACGAGGACGGGGCCGCGGGACGAGCCAGGACCGAGGGGGACGAGGATGGGGCCGCGGGACGAGACGGGACTGAGGGGGCCGTGGGACGAGCCGGGACCGAGGGGGCCGCGGGACGAGCTGGGACCGAGGGGGCCGCGGGCGGGGCCGCGAGGACCACAGAACGGGCAGGAGCTACGGAACAAGCAGGAGCTACGGAATGGGCAGGAGCTACGGGGACCGCGGGCGAGGCCGCGGGACCCACCGGAGCTACAGGGACCACGGGCGAGGCCGCGGGACTAGCCAGGGCTACGGGGCAGGCAAGGGCTACGGGACTAGCCGGGGCTACGGAGCAGGCAAGGGCTACGGGACTAGCCGGGGCTACGGAGCAGG
>JABFEA020000021.1:16049748-16065669 GCA_019775915.2 Cyphomyrus plagiostoma | reverse complement strand
ACTTCTGAGATTCAGATCGAGCTCTAGGTATTTTTTTTTCGAACTGGTTGGTTCGACTTTTAAGAAATTTGAGTTCTGATGAGTTTGAGAACTGAGTTACCACTGTATTTTGTTTCGTCACTTATGGTTAGGGTCAGGGCTGGGTAGGGTTGTCATTGCTAGTATTAGGGTTTTGCCCATAGAAATGAAAGGATGGTCCCAACAAAGATGTGGATGCAAACGTGTGTGTGTGTGTGTGCGCGCGTGTGTGTGCGCGCGTGTGTGTGTGTGCGCGCGTCTGTGTGTGTGTGTGTGTGTGTGTGAGTGGGTGAGTGATGAAAGCATATCTGTACCCTTGTTGCTTAGAAATAATGGAACCTCCCTCTTCTTCTCTTGGAAAATTAATTATGGCCCTCTTTTTTTGAATGACTTGTTTAATTTCCTGAGGGATTAGTAAAATTCTGCTTAGGTTAGGAAAGTGCAGAACACCCATAATAGATTCTTTAGGTCATGATGATCTTTTCTAACTGTTGGGGAAATTGTTTTTTTCACCTAAAACATGTTTAATTCATTTTTAGGTATTCAGTTATGTACACAACCACTATAAGAATAGTCATATAAATTAAATTGGGCATATTTATATATATTTCTATATATATTTTTGCCTGACATACAAGGATATATATAAGGAAATTATTTAGCATGTCAGTCTTGCCAAGCATTCTATTTTAGTGCATCCTAATTAGAACCAGGGACCATCAGACAGTCTGTGAAAACAAGTTTCAAAAGGAAATCCAGAGAATTAGAGCAACATATCCCAAGCCGCACATTTTACATCCACGGTTATTTTATTTAGCAGGCAAGTCTCACATTACAGACATACGGCTGTCGAGGATTGACTAGGCATAACTGCAGCTTTGCTGAGCCTACGATGAACTGCCCAATGGTGACGGATGGTGATTTTTAAAAAGGGGGGAAGCAGTCTGGGCAGTTGGCAGTATAACTAAAATTTTTATGTAAAATCTGCTTTCCTTCATCCAAGGCCTCTTTAGAATGAAGTGTGCAGCTTGACCTGCACTGCCTGCCATGCTGCTTCGAAGCCTCCAGCTCAGTTAGGAAGATAACTGCCATACTGGTCTGCTGAAAATCACTGAACCTGAAAATGGACTCAAAAACTGATAACTTCACAATATTTACAAATGTCAGTGGCGAAAGATGATAAACAAAACGATAGACTGTCACTCTGGGTTCCAGCGAAATTGCTTCCCTGCTCACACATGCAGCAGAATGGATGAATGCTGCGAGCCAACATCGCCAACAGCGTGAGAGACTTGTCAGCAATAATGTTATTGGTCGCGCATTCCTTCTTGTTCGGAGAAGCTTGGTTTCCAGTTGGGACTCCCAGTCTATGTGTCCAATGATCATTTCCTAAGCAAAAACTATGTATGATGCTCTCATAGACTCCTAGTGAAGCACGGCGGCTAGACAGGCTTCAAAAACACATTATCAGAGCATATTCACCAAAAAGCTTTCTCCATTTATACAAAGCATACAAGAATCTTCCCTGCACTTAAATTGAAGCTTTAAGTGAGGTTGATTACACTGGTGTGATAGATGGCCATGACTGTAAATATCAAACACAGATCGAATGCAGGGCATTTAGGAGCAGGTGAGGAGCACAACCCAAAGTGAGGCAGAGACCAAGGTGAGGGTGAGGCAGAGACCAAGGTGAGGATGTAGCACACCCCAAGGTGAGGATGTAGCACACCCCAAGGTGAGGATGTTCCTGCAATTGAATGGTTGGCTGTGGTCTGTCAGGAACTTCCTGAAACCTGACATCTGCTTCAGCTGTCTCCATTTCGAGGTACTGTAGCAGTTAGGGATCTGCAAAGTGATTGAAATGTTGCAAGAGAGAACTATGTTGTTGTTAATCAACTTAATAATAATAGTATTTGTTATACTGGTAAATTATTATTCCAATTAGTAATTCTTCTTGTGGTTGTATTTACATCTAATATAATCTTTCCGGCTACTCTGGCAGGATCTGGCTGTTCTCAAAAATTCCAGGTTAGGTCTTGGGTTCTTCATTTATCTTATTACTGATTAATCGGTTTGTATTCAGAAGACGTGTGTGTATCGTGGTAGTATGTCACAAAAAAGGTGTAAATGGGAGTGCAACCACACGCAGGGAAGTCGTGACAGATGGGGGGGGGGGGGCTTATGAGGAGACAGCGCTGACTGGCCTGAGGTCTCTCTTAAATCAGGAGGGTTGTTACCAGCTTCCATCAAGGAGATGAATACCAGATGCCATGATCTCATCACTCAGGCTTGCACGGCATATTTATAACAAATTAAAGCTTAGGTAAATTTGTCTTTTGTCTTCTACATAAGACATAAGTGTATGCACACCATCAATAAAATACAGTGAGTTAAAACATTCTTCAATGTTATAGTAATGGCTCATCGTCAACCATTTGTAACCGGGCATTCACACACACACACGCACACGCACACACACACACACGTGCACACATACCAGGATGTGCATCCAGTGCTCCAAGGTCACCTTGTCTGTCTCTGATGGCACAAGGTTACTTTCGTCTTCGTACAATCATCGCATTTTTCTTTGCGTAATGCTTAGCGCAGGTCGCTAAATCAGAGCAGGTAAGCCGCTGTACGTTGGTTCCATACTCTGTGATGGTGAGTCGTGCATACCTCAGATACTGGTCCCAGCTTGCTGGAAATGGGAGAAGCAGTGTAAGACTCTTAAGGGAGATTGGGATGCACTAAAACCAGCGACTGGGCCACTGTTGTACAAACGCTCTTTTGGTTGCTATGAGTGGCCTAGTGTTTGCCACTGTGTGCTGCCTCATTGTGCACATGACCGGAAGGTGCCTGCAGGTAGCTTCTTAGTCGACTTCTTTGCCCAAATGTGATGCTGTCCTGTCAGAAGAACTCTAGCAACCTAAAGAATGGGGAGCATGTGGGAGGGGTGGTGATGAATGTTTCCTGATTAGACACACAGACACAGACAGCTCTGGCCAGTAAGAGCACCGTGCTGATGAGGTAATCACATCAACCTTCAGGAAGCAGAGCCTTAAAAGCCTTCGGCGGAGATTGCAAAGTGTCTGGCTAATAGCTGTAATTCAAAAGTTGTTTATAAAAAGTCATTTCAACAAGATTCTTGCCCTTCGTGTCCTTAATATCCACAGCCTTGTCAGCTACTGCGAATGTCGACCAGGAGCCGCACTCTAACGAGAATTAGTTTTCCTCGTTGTGAGACTCTGGTTTCATATGTGGATTAAGGTTGCTTTTCTCATAATTCTTCCTTAGCTACTGGAGTGATTTTCATTGCGATGAACCATGCGTGATGACTACCTGAGCCTGTTCTCCTCTGAACACCAAAGTAAAATAGTTACTGGGGCTGTTCTTTAAAGACATGCTTTGGTATGGAGCAGGATGTTGTTATGCATCCTTTGGCTTCACCACAAAGCACCGACCTTGTCTGTAACTGAGCCATACTCCAGATTTATATGTGCCATGTCCAATTACTGATGTTACAGATGAAGGCGGTCAGGATGGGGTCCAGTTCCCGGGCCGGCCCTCAGAGGTGTGGCCACAGTGGCAGGGGCAGCACCACGAGCAGCAGGGTGGTGATCAGCACAGCCACACCCAGCCAGGGCAGACAGAGGTCTTCCAGGTAAACACATACCTCAGCTGCGGCTTTAAATCCCCAGTGTATATGTAGCTGTTTTTTTTACAGATTAAGGCTTTGTGTTTATCAGCTGGCTGTGCAGCTGTGGAAACCCAGCCTGCCAGGTCACAATCATCTTGAAGCAGCTATTATGAACACTTCCTGGGTTTGAATAACCAGTTCTCTCCTGGCTTCTAGGACATGCTGCCTCTGGCTGGGGATCCAACGCAAGGAACAGCCAATTACAACATTGAAGACTTTGCGGACTTGGGAATGTTTCCACCCTTTTCTGAGTAGCTTCCAGTGACATGGAAAGGATGGCCGAGTTGTCTGGTTCCGCCTGCCTTCATGCTCAACGGAATGGTACATGAAAAAACGTCAGTAAACACCCCCATGCCTATAAAGTTCGGCAAACACACTCATCCCCGTAAACAAGGGAGACGGTACCATCATCGCAGTGAAATCCGTAAACAAGACAGATGAGTAACGTGTGATAGTAAGTGTTGATCACCTGACAGAAGTATGACTTACGTGTTGCAGTGACCGCGTGCTGTTGTGTCTCTGCCTTGTTTACGTTCCAGAAGAGTTTCACTGCATTCAGTTTTCATATTCCAGGTGTCCATGACGGACGTTGACTAAAGGCCCAGATCACTGCTCACACAGTTCTCAAAGAGTCTGTCCCAAAACACTGCATCAGTAGCATCAACTTAGGTGTCTACCAGCTTTTGTTTAACACAGTAGGATTCAAAGGCAAAGCTGGGTACAATAGTTTAAAGTACTAAACACACAGGAAGCATAAGTTGTTCTAGATTTGGAAAAGGCAGCAGTAGCAGCTCTTTGTGAGGTGAAGGCCCTTGCACAGGTTGAGCAGCCTGAAGCACAACTGATCTTGGGAACTGCTGCAGTTTGTATATCGTGTTTTTCACTGTTCACATAAAACGGCATTGGTTATTTTGCATGGCAATGCATGGCCAGATGTATGTATTGCAGTGTTGCAGTGTTTCCCAACCTGGTCCTCAGGGACCCACAGACAGTCCACGTTTTTGCTTTACCAGGGGCTGGGAGGAAGCAAAAACATGGACTGTCTGTGGGTCCCTGAGGACCGGGTTGGGAAACACTAATGTATTGTGTAACATTTGGTAGTGGGATGAACGACTATGAGTCACCATCAGTTTGCTAGATCAAGTGAGAGTTTTTGTAAATAAAGCGTGATTTATACATCACTGTTTTTGTACATGAAAAAGTATACGCATTTTATGTACTATCGATATCACTGTGCATAAGTTAATCAGTGTATTAATGTTTGGTTTAATGTATTTTATGTCTGAACTTGTATAAAAATTGTGCAACTGTGATTATTTTTGTGTGACTGCACAGATGTGCTTGTGACAATTAAATATCAACTATACAGTCGGCTATTTAATTACGCAGTTGTGATGATACGCATGCTAACGTGTGACTATGCTGTCATAAAAGCATAACATCGTCAATGGACCCATGCTTACTGGCTGGGAATGCCTGAGTCATAGTACGTGAAGCCCGGTTTCAGAGTATTCATCCTCACATGCTTTATATCCCTGTGAACAGGGCCGGCTCTAGCAGAATAGACCGTTGCCTTGGACCCCAAATTACCTTTTTTCAGAGGACGTGAAATGTGTGAGAGGTATTTTCTGCAAAAAAATGAAATGAAAATGATAAAATGAAAATACAATCTCCACTTGGCCATTTAGTTTGTAAAGTCTATGTGCACAAATCCTGCCAAAATGAAAACTAAGGTGAAATAGCATCATGGAGGAGTCAGATGTGAACATTTTATAAATTAAATTAAAAAACCTTTTTGTATTTTATTTTTTCTGTTTGACTTTTAATTTCCTACTTTTTATATGCTTGCTTTTTCATTTTTAAGTTTTAACATGTAAATATATGTTACTCTGAGCGGTGGGCGGATCACTGCTGCACTTTCTCAGTGCGTTTGCGGAGTCCGTTCTCCTTGCGTTCTTTGGTCATGGTCGCCCATGTTGCCCCGAATTTATGGCAAAGTCACACGCGGCTTACGTTAGCTACTTATCTGCAGCTTCCGATTCGTTTAGATTATTTGTAGCATATTATTTCAGCTTCCTTAGAGGGAAGTGTTCGCAGCAGCGCATGCCGTACAGTTGTAGTTAAAACATTTTCAAAATAAGAAACAAAATATGAACGAATGTTTAAGCTTTAGCGTAACACATGGACGTTGCCGAGTTGCATGCCGTATGGCGCTCTTATCAACCCGTGTAAGTAAGACGTGGATAAAGTTGCCTTCCTTGGAGTCTCTTCCGGGGCTTTGCCACAATATATTTGCATGTAGTGAACTTGAAAATGAAAATGCAAAGTAAGAAATTAAAAGTCAAATAGACAAAATAAAATACAAAAAGGTTTTACAATATGATTTCTAGTTTTTTCACATCTGACTTATGCATGTGTGAAAAATTAAAATGCAAACGGTGCTATTTCATTTTAATTTTCATCTTGGCAGGATTTGTGCGCATGGACCAATGGAGATCCTATTTTCATCACTTTCATTTTTTTGCCATTCCTCCCATAGAAATGATACTTTACCTACCAAGAGGATTGATTAAGGTGAGTAAAGCTTTGCCTAGGGCCCCTTCCTGGGTGCAGCAGGGTTGGTATCCCAGCATGCACTTCGGGCAATGCAATCGGTTGATGGGAGGCGGGACTCCTACATAGGAAGAATATGTTTCCTGCCTTACAATTTTATTTAACTACATGCTTTTCTATGTACAATGTTTTCTGGGGAAAATTTTTTTTTAAATGAAAACCACCCTAAAACACTTTCCGGGAGCACCGTAATAGCCGAACACTGGTAGGGAATCAGTTTCTAACAATGACAGAAACGTTAACTGGTTGTTATAATCAGGGGTAATACAAGATCACTTAAGTTCCATTCAGATTTATTCCTGGTTTTATATGGATACTCGGCATGATCGTTGATATGTAATTTTATAGACAATAGCAAATTTTGAGATTTAACTTCAGGGTTTAATGCAATACTGTGGCTTGTATGGACATAAGTACAACTAAGTGGCAGCAATGAGCAGCTGTAAAGAGGCAGAGAGGAGCTTCAGTGGGAACTTTACACCAAGTGACAGACGTTCATAATCCTGGCTCCTGTGCCTCCTTGCCGCTATTATATTCCATTGTTTGCTTTTATGCCATAACCTGAGGTCCACTTCTCACTCCCCAAACTCCTCATAAACGTGTGCCAGGCCGGAGGTCGCTGTGCATTTTCTGTCACACTAGAGATTCAGGCTCAGCAAATGCGTTGTTAGCAGCAGACGTGAGGGTGGTGGCTTAGAGGGTGCAGATGTGCCCTGATGCCCTCAGAGTAGGAGCCCTTTCTTTGGTTTGACTGCCCGTGCGCTGATACATGCTGACGTTGCATGGATGGCACCAGGCCGTCCGCTGAAGCTGACTTACCCCAGCTGCTGTTCCTCATGCCAGAATTTAGTTAGGTTAACATTTATACCTTTTGGTAAAATTGCTGAAAACTTAAGGCTTCGCTGTCCAGCTCATGCAAAGTGGTTTCTTTATCACGGTATATAAAAAGAGGTCTTGATTACACTTTACTCAATGGGGCACAAATAATATATATATGTTAGGCTGTTACATATTTAACCACAAAGTCTTAGTCGCATACTGATCTCATGTTAATTAATCACTAATGAATCATGACGCATGTCATCTAAAGCAGTTACTATATTCGTTAAAATATCTGCTGATTCTGTAAACCTGTGAACTACTGAAGTCAAGAATAATGATACTGTTCTTACTGTTCATCATTAATGAATCATGATGCAGCATTTATCCCAAGTTGTTACTATTTTTGTTACTAAATCTGTTAATTCTGTACATCTTTGCGAACTACTGACAGAACAAGTCATGCAAAACACACACTAAATACTGTTTGTTCATTATTAATGAATCACGGTGCATCTTTTTTCTGAAGTAGCAAGTATATTTGTTTGATTTGTACTTTAGCGAAATTAGTATTCGTCCCCCATTGGGTAAAGTGTAACCGAGGTTTTTGTTTTACTTTAGTTGGCATGCTAAAGCCCTCGATTAAATGTCCTTTCTACTGTGGTAAATAAACAGGTGAAACAGGTGATCACCCCTTAGCCGCCACACAAAGTTGAGCTTCTCACATGTATGATCAACCTGAACTGGCCCACTAAATATGTCTGTGTAAATAAGTAATGGGCAGATCTCTGAAGTTGCTCCGAGTAAGAAAATCTGCTAAGCAAGTAAAATATAATAATCACTTCTGGCCTACTTTATTTTACTTTGTTTTCAAACAATACAGGGAGACTTAATGGGTGTTATCCTGTGAGCTCTAGGGGCCGAGAGGGGAAAAAAAACGCTTCTTTCTGAAATGTTTTTGTATTCCAGCAGATTTTTCTCTGAACTGAGAGGCGATAGGATCACTACTGCTGCTGCCAGGCTACACACTCCCTGTTTTGGTCCAGCTGGAGAGGGCGCTTTTATCCTGATTGATAGGTGGTCAGGTCATACCCCGGGCACCTGTAGTCCTCTAAAATCATTCTTCACATCAGCTCTGACCTACCTCTCCTTTCCTCTCAATTCAGGGTGGAACAATTCTCAGCATTTTCCTTCCAGGTTTCGATCTGATGTGATTTCTGACTGAGAACAAAAACCCCATGTTGGACCACTCAGAGACTTACTCCTGTGTCAATTACAGTTAAATATGTCAAAAAATGTTATTTTTATGGCCTGTTGTAACTTCTGCAGCTATATTTGTTCTGAAACTCCAAGCTTTTGAGCTGTGATTCACTTGATGTGTCAGATTTGGTGTAATTCTTCTTCTCGAGCCCCTTTTTTATTTCATGTTCCTTCTTACTAATTGGACACAGATCTAACAGCGTTCTGTTTGTGCCAAATTGTGGAAGCAAATGGGAGAGAGAGTGCCATGAGACTCTTGAGAGACACAAGATATTCACTCCGCCTTGTGTTGTCATTGGCTGATTTGGACTATAGTCCCCGAGTCCATGTATCATTCCCCAGTCCGTACCAGTGCTCAGACCTGGTGAACTCTTTACCTCATAACTAAATATGTATGCTGTAGTGTCTTTATTTAGCAGTCCTGTCTGTAGATAATTAAAAAAAAAATCTAGAAATACCTGCTTCTTTTCAGATTTACTATAAGCTGCCCATCCTTTGTTGTGAAACTAATTTTTCTCCCCCACTGATTAGCGCATTGCAGATGATGTGAATTATCAGAAATATTTTATCCGAACAGCTAATTTAAATATCTTGAGTCATGAGTCTTTTGCTATAGTGCAGTCTTCATGACTGACAGGTCATCTGGTCTCTCCCTTGTCCACATTCAGAGAAGATCCCCCAGAATCACCCATTAGTTGGCATCATGGACAGGGATCCATACTAATCTGAAACTCTGGACTGCAGGCTGCTTTTAGCCGTCATCTTTCCCAACTGCAACATGCAGGCTCCTCATCTAGAGTGAGATCTTAGCAATGGCCTCGGACTGGCTCAAGATGCCCATGTGTTGGCGTTTATTAGTACTTCCTGGAGCATGAGGCTCTACTGGAGTGACAGCTGTGTTTGTAGTATTTCCAGGCTCGGCTCTCTGTCCCGGAGGCCCTATGATCTGCATTACAGGAGCGGAATCACTAGAATGTTTAGAAAACAGCTACAGACGTGGAACAAATGTGAGTGCGTACATCTGTTTTTGTATTGTTATGAAGTATGAAATCAGAGTCGTGGCATAGCTTTCGAACGTTATTTATTTTGAAAATGCAAAATAAATAGAAGAATCTATTGCCGAAGTCCACAGATTCTTTAAAAAGTAAACATAGATGAGTCTCAGGCTCTTGGGAAGAAGAAATGAGATGTTAATGAAACACATTATTTATGTTGCAAGTGATTCAGGGGTAACTGTTGTTCCCAGAATAAATGACTCAGGTATCCCTGCCTGCTGACGGAATAGTTTTGGCCCCTGTCACTTGTGAGGTAAAGCATGGTCTGACCATTCCATCAGTACTACTAAACAGAAACACAAATATATTGATTCAGAGCCCAACCTCCAGTTATGTCTCCATCCATCTGTATGAAGACAGTTTTTTAAATAAGCCTGCTTGACTCCTCTGTGACAGCTTTGTCCTCTGTGAGAGGAGATGGGGGACAAGGGGAGCTGGAAATGTTTTATTGCCTTAAATGTGCATGAAACTATATAGCTATGTTTCATGTGCATGGCTAATGGTAATGGAGAGAGCAGAGTCAGTGTCATAGCAGGTGACAGCCTGGTCCTGACCATGAGGAGGTCAACATAGAACATTCCACTGGGCTGCTAAACATCCCCTTGAAATTAATTAATTAATTTTAATTTGTGGTGTGGGGTCACTGATTGGCCTTGTTCTTTGGAGGGCATGTCTGTAAGACTCCACATCCATGACATACGGTATGCTGAATTATTTTTATTCAACAATGTTCATTCCCTTTAATTATTGTTTAATTTTTTGCATGTTTAATTCGCCGTTGGTGTCATTTAGCAGAAACACCTGTCACCCTGTACTTGATAAGTGGATGGTGTATGCAAAGCAAAAAAGATAATGCTGCATAAATTTGAAACCATAAAGTCAGATCAGCAGTGGTGCCTCGCAGCTTTAGATTCTGTCCTGCCCTGTTGTGCTTTGATGGCTTGCCCGTCTATCCTGCCCTAGCACTTGCCCCTGGCGTTTGCAAGGCTTACCTAGCACAAAGTGTTCTGATGTTTTGGAGCTCACTGTCTTGTGCAAAGCAGTGATGTCGGTGACAGGACTGAGGGCAGCCAGCCAGCGTCGATGTCACTCCGCTGGCAGTGAAGTTGCCAGATGTTGCTTTACAGCAGCAGTCTTTCCAGCAGGGCCTGTCAGGCCTCCTCTTCGCTGCAAGGTGGAGAACTGTAGACATGGCAAAGCCAACCTGACTGGATCTGTTTTGCTCACCAGTTCTGTTACACTGCTGTCAACGTTCTGTACGTCTGGGCTGTCTTCTTTCTTAGTAAGAATGCATTCCTTATTTGGATCTCCAATTATGATGAATATTTCTTTGGAGTTAATACTAATATGAAGATTATACCCTGGAATCAATGAAGTTGGTATTAATATATGACAGTTGGCTCATTGGCCAGCTTCATACATCTAAGGTCTGAATCCAGACTTTTGGATGTTTTCTGCAGGTTTCCTCATGCAGTCTAAAGACACATTTGGCTGATCCCTAAATTATACATAAGGTGGGAGTGTGTGTATGTGCCCATCTATGGAGTGACATCCCATTCGGCGTGGTCCCCTGCCTTGTGCCCTATGCTTCCAAGGACAGGCTTCTCCCAACCTTGTAGTGGATAAGTGAAGATGGAGGGATTGATAAGAGGAGCCAGAGAAAACCTGTTTAACATGGGAAGAGAGCAAACTCCACACACACAAAGCCAATCTGGACTTTAAACTCACAACCCTGGACATGTGAGGCAACAGTGCTACCAACCATATCTCCCCTAGCAGAAAAAGAGATGGATGGCATTTCAATAGGGATCCTGGTGCTTCTTATGGTAAACCGCTACAGAGGGTGGATCTGAGTTATGACATAACACAGACTTCCCTAAAGCAATGGATTTAGGGGCTTCTAAGATATTTTCAGGGTGATTAAAATTATACTGCTTGATCTGTGATAACAGATTAACAATATTTTCTTTTAATTGAGTGTTTGCTCAATATGAGATGGAGAGAGGTGCTTAAAGCATTGACTGTTGGAATACTATTTCAAATGAGCTGTTGGACACTAACTCATTAAGTTATGTGTTTTGGTTTTAAATTTCAGTGCTAGAAGAGAGAAGCCGACTCCTCTTACCTGCAGATATGCACACACACTGACCGACATGAAGGCGACATTCATCTGAACTTCTGTGAAGTGTGACGTTGCTTAGGCCGCGAGCCAAGATTAAATTCTGACACCCTTTGAAGTCTTGTCAGTTTTGGCAGGGGAGTCTTTCAGTAGCACTGATTCTATGAAGCATGTCCTTTTGGATGCACCGGTCTCTAACAAAGATAATAAAATTCCCAGATAATCTCAGTAGAACTGGGGATCTCAAAATAAGTTACGTAATTTTTCTCTAATAAACTAAGTGGTTCCAACGCCCTTCTTCTACGGATGCAATAAATCCACCCAAAATACCTTAGGAATGCACTTTATAACTTTATTAGCAGTGAAATTTGGAAAAGACATGCCCGTTGACGCTGGCCACGGATTCTTAATGTTATATGATTTACTGTTTTCAGATTAGTCTTTTTTGTTGAAAAAGTAGCGTTTTATTTATCTCGTGATATCCCACTGATGTTACATTGCCAAAAGTGTAAAACACATTATATGCCTAAATATGTACGTGTAGCGGCTCCTAGGAAGTTACCATTTTTTACTGATGTACACATTTGTCCCTTGGGTTTCTCAATATGTATTATTAGTTGTCAGTTTCAATTGGTAAGTAAACGTTATTAAAACAATGAAGCAGGGGTGGTACTTTCTAAATAAGGTAGACGCGCTTGTGTTATGTATTTAAATATGTGTTATTTTAAAAACGTTCTTGTCAGTACAATAAATTATATGTGGCCACACTACTTTTGTTTACTTTAGGTAGCTAGCTACCTATGGGTTAGCAATGTGACGTTTAATTTACATTATTCTGAGCAGGATATGCAATTAGAAAATGGGTACAATTTGAAGTTATATCAGTATTTACGAATATTTAAGTAAAATATGCATTGTTATCCAAGTAAAACCAAAACCTTTCTCAGTTTGCTAATCGGTTATCGCTTTTCTTACTGATGATCAAGATATACACTATTAACGTCGACTGTATGTTACCCTGGTCAGATACAAAGATTTCAAAGTCATACCGCCAACATGTAGTTGCATCATACGTAAGGTAAAGGTCGTTATCTTTTAGCTATCCACCTTTAATTTACCGACAATGACGAATTCAAACTCGCCAAACCAGATACTTTCCTGCGCCTGCAGCTAAACTACAGTCTGCCAAGATGTGCGCGCGAATGACTGGAGCCGGTTGCTACGCGACTGACGTAACGCCCGGGAAAGGTCATTCCCGAGTCCTGAGGAGAGCACCATCCCGCCGCGCGGCGGCGCGTGAACAGGATATCCGCGGCTCTAACCCGGAAGTCGGGCTCCGGAGCTTCAGCACTTAGTCGGCACATTAGGATGTGATGTCGCCTGTGGTCCGCGGCACATTTACGCTTGGAAATAGGTGCCGTACATGACATCAGATAGGCGACTATTCGATACAGAAACGCGATAAAAAAAACGGACAAAGGCGCAGCCGACGAGCCAGCATTTTATAGCAGTCGCCTGATCTAGCCGTTTTACGAGGTCGCGTTTTACACCGGTTTGCTGCTCTTGAGTACCGGGATTATATCGACCGATTAAGGTAGACCGTGATTCGATGCCTGATCAAGGCCCTAGGATGAATGGTTTCTCCATCGGCGAACTGTGCTGGCTCTTCTGCTGCCCCCCGTGCCCGAGCCGCATCGCTGCGAAGCTCGCCTTTCTGCCACCGGAGCCCACGTACTCAGTACAGACGGACGCCAACGGCACCACCACCCTCCATTTAACGGAGCGGGCGGACTGGCAGTACTCTCAGCGAGAACTGGATGCCGTCGAGGTGTTCGATACCAGGACGAGTCGGGGTAACCGTGTGGGCTGCATGTTCGTGCGCTGCGCCCCCAACAGCCGCTACACCCTGCTGTTTTCCCACGGCAACGCTGTGGACCTCGGCCAGATGTGTGGTTTCTACATCGGTCTAGGGTCGCGGATCAACTGCAATATCTTTTCGTACGATTACTCTGGGTACGGCGTTAGCAGCGGGAAGCCCTCCGAAAAGAACCTGTATGCCGACATTGAGGCCGCCTGGCAAGTCCTGAGGACGAAGTAAGTGCCTCAGATCATTTATATTCCTTTGGTCTCTAACCGGTGGTAACTCGCAGACGCGAGGCTCCGATTGGTGACATTTTCCCTGTTGGGCTGCGTCCTCCTTTGTTAAACACTTCCCGTGGTCACCGTTGAAATTCACTCCTCCAAATCCAACGTCTTCACCTGTGAAACGATTTAAGTCGGTGTTGTAGTACCTTTGGTGTGGCGGACATGATCCGTGATCACGTTAACCCGCCACGAAGCAGGTTCGCATAATCCGCCAGTATTCACTATTCTCACTATTCTCTCATAAGACCCCGGTATGTCCTGGAAAATGACTGTGCGGACTGCAGCGTCTGTCCGGACACGACGCCCTGTCCCCGCTGGCGAGGGCCCCAGCGTGGTGCCTGCAGCCTGGGTGCATCGGGTCTTCATTATCCCCTAGGTGCCCCTCCCCAGTCCCTTAATGCTGTACCTGTCCCCGAGGAGTGTGTGTAGCTCCAAATCAATGTCAGATCATGTTTATGAGCTCCTAATATATTACAGTAATGGGTTGCATGTATGTCCTTCTCATCTGCGTCTGTGCTCTTTGATTAGGTTTCTAGAGCTATATTACTGTGTTATTACTATACTGTTCTTTTTTCAGATGAATCGTTAACCACATGTCATTTTGTCGTGTATCATCCAGACCTGCTTAGGATGACAGGGTGCCACAGCCCCCTTGTTAACTTCATGGCGTTTGCTGTTCTGATAACTTATGGTAGCAGAATTCCTGTGCTGCTGGATATTAACATCTCCTGCCCTTGTGTGCTATTTTAGGGATGTTTGTGACTTAAACAGAGAAGCACTGTGATTGTAATTGTGACCTAGTCCAACAGCTGGACCTTGATGTTTTTTTTTTTTCTTGTTTAAAACTCCTTCATGAATTGGAAATGCTTTCCTCTAGTTTTTTTATTGTTTCTGCAACCAAGGTAAATCCAGTATCTTGCCAAGTGAACCATTCCTTTGTCATAGGCACTGGGAAGCCTTAAAATGATCAATCATCACCTGCAACCAAGTGGGCCAAAGCCTTTTAAGTGCATTTGAATTACTTAGACGCTAATAGCCCATGTGGGGGGCCAACGTGTGGTTGGATGGGCTATGATCCCAAATTCTAATCCAGAAGTTTTAACATTCATGGAATGGAGAGTGTGCCAGCTGAGCACTGGAAGGGTCTTCAAAGTGTCACACTCCACCCACGAGTTTCCATTGATCAAGCTTCCTACATTTCCACGTAACCTCTACCATCCTTACCATGCACCTGATGGCATTTAGGGCTGGCTTGTACATGGAATTTTTACAGTACCGTGGCACTTAATCCGTTCTGGACTCCGGACCAAATTCTAAAAAGTTCGAGTTCTAATTAAATTTTTCCCATAAGAAATAATGTAAAACCAGTTAATTGGTTCCCGGCCCCCCAAAATAACACCTAAATGTTTTTTTGTTTTTTTTTAGCATTTAAACGCAAAATGAACACAGGATAAAACAAGAGCATTTTTTCCTTAATGGCTTCCAAAACGATAGATCTTATCCCAACATTACCCATGTCCTGCCCCGATTATCTGCTCCTTCCGTGTGCCACGTCACCTGGTTAACCTCGTGTGGGATCCCCATGCGATCAGCTGTTTCTGGTTGTTGTCATTAGTCCTCTGTATTTAGTTCGCGTTTCAATTTGTTTCCCCAGTCCGGTCATTGGGTGTGTTCGACTTGCTTACAGCGCTGGCTTAAAGCAACACGTTCTGATCCTGACGCAATGCATTACGTTTAGATGCATTGCAACCTTTCACCCGGCTGCACAAACTGGAACCGCCTCTGTAACAACACACCTTTGCCCTAATTGGCTGAAGAGTTTAGTTACACGCATGACGTTTGTATCCCAGGCAGTTCCGGTGCGTAATCTGCTATTTCTCCCGAATATCACGTAAAGCAGTGAGAACTGGTTTTCAGTTAATTTAGCTGGTAAAATAAAGTTTAAATAAATTACATAAATGCTCTAATAGTACACGTAAGTTAGTGATTTATTTTTTGTTAGTTACTGTAATGTTACGCTGCTTTATTTGCTTAATCGTCCAGTCTGTGAAGAAGGCATTCAAGTAAGAATTGCATTGCAGTATGACTCCTGCCGCGTATAATTTATATTAGGTCAGTGTTCACGGTTCGACTTCTGATATTCAGATCGAATTCTAGGTCAAACTGGTTTGTTTGACTTTCAAGAAATTCGAGTT
>JABFEA020000021.1:16030407-16043481 GCA_019775915.2 Cyphomyrus plagiostoma | reverse complement strand
ACTCATGTTTTTTTCCACATGTCACATTATTGGGGTGCCATTCTCAAACATCGCAGTGCCCCCCCCCCCCCCCAAATAAATATATAAATAAAAAGTATGTTAAACATGAAGAGGAACCAATTTCATGGCCTTTAATGTTTGAGGAGAGTGCCAGAACCTCAAGCGTGGGGCTTGTTTTCCGTGACTAGTGGTGCGTTCCTTTTTATGGGCTGCCCCCCCCCCCCCCTCGCCTGGGTGGTGCTTCACAATCGCACTTTGAACTTCACCAGCAGGAATTCCTCAAGGCCCAATTTCATGCAGTCACCTGCTCCTTGTATTATCTCCCCAGATGTTTTACTGTACTGTATTATGGAGATTCATGCTGATTTATTCACCAGTCGCAGATTACCTGTAGATAGGCGTCATCTGAACTCTTGTGCTGGCATCTCTACTTGGGGGCAAAGCAGGTTTCCTTTCCGCCTGGGTACCTGAGGTCATGTCTTTTGTGTGACCGTCTGCCCAGGTATGGCGTGACTCCTGAGAGCGTCATCCTGTACGGCCAGAGCATTGGCACGGTGCCCACGGTGGACCTGGCATCCCGCTACGAATGTGCTGCTGTCATCCTGCACTCGCCACTCATGTCAGGGCTCCGTGTGGCCTTCCCCGACACCAGGAAGACGTACTGCTTTGACGCCTTCCCCAGGTGAGTCAGCTGTGTGGCCGGCTGTCCTGCTGGTGCTGATGCCTGGCTGCCACCATTGTCAGAGGCTGAAGAGTGGGGCTGATAAGATGCATCACGATGAATATTATTAAGGTGGTGATTAGACTGCGTTGATGTCTAACGTCATAATTGATTCTCAATTTTTAGGAGCAAAATCATCCTTGAATATACTATTACTTAGGGCTGTGTGACCTGACAATATACCATGCGACAATATCAACCATTAGTCATTTTTCTGTTACGATCTATCGTTTATCGTTATGTCGCAATCACACTAGTCAAAATGTACACTTCTAGTGTGTTTACACGAATAACAAAAACAGCAGGTAAACAAGTCAAATTACTTAATGGCATTATGATCGGAAAATGACTTTAGAATGATAGAAACATTTATTTTAATTTATTTTCTGACTTTTTAAAATGATTTTGCAATAAGTGTTTTTTTTTTTTTTTACATTTTATGAACAACTTCCAGGACTGCTGGTGCTCCCTGAGTGTTAATTACAGATTATGCAGAGACTGAATCTCAAAATGCGTACAGCAGGATAAAATACACAATTGACTCGTTTTCATTCTGAATTTATTTAACATTCAATTCACACACTTAAGTGTGTAAGTGGTTGCTTACCATGCATTGTCAGAATTGCGGCCTTGCGATATTGTGGTTATCGCGACAGCCCTATTTCACGGTTCATTCACCACTTCTCAAGGTATCAGACCGTGACATGTTTAATTCATCATTTAGTGTAGCCCACAGATTGAGCTTTCATTTTCCACGGAATAAAAAATGACTTGACACTATTGTGATCTGTGTCATCACTGCCTACCCCCAGCTATCGGTATTGGTCTAAATCAGTCAGCTGATTATTGTTATTGGTGGTATGATGTTATCAGAATTTCTACATCAGGGCATTTTCTTCTCTCCTTATAGTTCATTAATTGGACTTTTTGACAGTTTACACTTGCTTGTTCTTTAGAACAACTTTTATTTGTATTCCATTAATAGTGTAATTAAGGTTCCCATAGTCATATTTGTGATTTACAAGGGTTTGATTTTAGTTGATCAAAATAATAAATTAATCAACCCTAATCATGGTTGAAATTAGTCTTCCAGTGCACCAAATTGTTCCCTTAATTATCATAATCAGATTGGAGCCAGAGGTTTATACCACCTGCAGGAACATGAAGGCAGGACAGACCAACCAGGCCCCGAATGGGAGGACGTTCTTCATTGCCAGCATCTCTCATTGCCATATGCTATTGCAAAACCTGGTCCCACCTGGCTCTCGGCACAAGCCTCGTCACCCATATTGCTGTCCCTAATTGGCTGTTTTTCACTGATAAAACTAACAATTGATCCAAGACAGTTGAAGTTTCTTCCCATCCAGCATCTCTTGCTCTGTGGTTGCTGCCACTGCCGTTTCTCCATCTTATCTTATTATGATCACCTTGCATGATGCGATGTCTCCCCTTCTGTTCCAGCATCGATAAGGTGTCCAAGGTGACCTCCCCGGTCTTGGTCATCCATGGCACAGAGGACGAGGTCATCGACTTCTCGCACGGCCTGGCCATCTATGAGCGCTGCCCGCGTGCTGTGGAACCACTGTGGGTAGAGGGGGCAGGCCACAATGACATCGAGCTCTACTCGCAGTATCTAGAGCGACTGAAGCAGTTCATTTCCTATGAGCTGCCTAGCTCCTGAACCCTGCCTCCCACCCCCCACCCTGGGTCACGGAAGATCTAGGGGCACTGGCGGGTCTTGCTGCCCTCGGGACGAGGATCTGGTCAGTCTCTACTCGAATGTGGATCCTTCTCAGCCTCCATGACAACAAGTACAAAGCGTCTGTAATTCTGAGGGTGAATTTTACATGTGCAACTTTTACAAATTTATACTCCTTTTATACTTGATGGAAACTTTCTCACTTTAAACTCCACACACACACTTCATTTTTTCCCTGTAAAGAATAATTTAACAGCAGCACTTTCTTTGTGCAGTAATGGTTATTTTGACTGTGTACATTTTTTTTTTGTTGTTGATCTTATCATTCCATTTGTTTTTTTCTGATATAAGAAAAGGATTACTTTTCTAGACTCTTTTAATTGTAATTAGTGGCTGATTTCTACTCTGACCCGCGAGGGTTTCACAACCCAGGGAACACACTTTTGTTTTTAAAGTTAAACTGTGGTGTTGTATACTGGAAGGTGTGTGTGTGTGTGTGTGTGTGTGTGTGTGTGTGTGTGTGTGAGAGAGATCTAGTGATTCGGCTCTGCCTCAGCAGCGGTCTCTGGAGCCCTCGTCAGAATGTGGGAGGGGAGAGAGCTCGAGTCAGTCAGTTGCCCATAAGCACGGTGCTTGAGGTCTCCCCAGGGTCACCAAAGTCACCCTTGGCATCCGCTCAGACGATTCGTGTGACCGGGAGGCCCATGATGTCCAAATGCAGCCCAATGCTACAAACAAAAGGCCTTATTTTGTGACATTCCTCCCATCGGGTAGGCAAAGGGCCGTCCCAAAACAAACGGATGCTGCTATCTGCTGATATTTCATTGCAGGAATCACTGTGAAACCTGACGGGAGTCTATATGCGGAGATGAACACGTCGCTATTGTGTATCAGTACAACAGTTACGGGTTCGAGCAGACCATTTGTGCCCGGTCCAGGCGATTTCATCCTCTCTTCATACACTTGTCGAACACAGCGGACTGTAAATGTTCTGCAGAGAACAACACTGGGCTTGTGGTTGTAATTACTGTATTTATTACATTTATGAATAACAATGACTTGTATGCTGTGTGCTGATTTTTGGAGCCAATTAAGACCGTTGTGGTATTTTCACGTGTTAAATAGGCATGTAATACATGGTTCTTTTTTAAGCTGTAACCAAGGGAATTAAGAGTAGTGAACCACTATGCTATATACTGCAGCGTTTCCCATCCCGGTCCTTGGTAAAGAAGCAAAAACGTGGACTGGTTGGAGGTTCCCAAGGGCTGAGTTGGGAAACACTGCTATTGTGTGCCTGGGGCAAAGCTATGAAGTATCTGTCAGGTAAAATTTTTTTTTTTTGGGGGGATATTATTGACGTCTTGTATTGCGTAGTCTGATCATAATGCAACCTGAAGGATTTTTGCTGTGCATTCCTCTCCACAAGGAGCTCGAAGGATTTGTCTGAATTGGCCACTGGCCTCTCATGCCACGATGCGTGTTAGTGTGAAGCGCTGAGATGCCCACCCCCTTCTGAATTTGCTCAGCACGACCTCTGATGTGGCCGCTTGACCGAGTGATCTGGCCGCAGCCGAATTGACCATATCCCTCAAGCTCACGAATTGCTGCTGAATGCTCGGCCTGCATATCGCTGAGCCGCACGGAGACCTGTGATTTATTTTTATTTTTTAAAGAGTCCGTTCTAAGCAGCTGGATATTCTGCTGAAGACATTAAGCTGCCTTTAAGTTAAAGAGTTTAACAGCAGGTGCTGATTCTCGGACTTGAATCTGCAGTCCTTCGGTCACAGGCACAGTTTCTCGAGCACCTCTGCACCTGCTGCCCTGAAATGAAACACTTCAGCCGCTCATATTGTCTTTGTTCGCAGGCGACTCCAGCTTCCCCTTCCATCGACAGGACTTGGTAACTGTAGGTCTCATTTTTATTTTTGATGGGATGCGCTCCACCTAACTGGCATCTGTAGCTTCTACCCTGTTTTTAAGCTTTTTATTTTTAAGAAGTAAAACAAAACGGGTTTTTGTTTTGGATGTTAAGTCCCCTCATTCTTTTGATACTGAATTTTTTTATTTTTTCATTGTATCTTAATAAATTCTTGTTTAAAGCCAATTTTTAAAGTGAACATATCTATGAATATCTTAAGATGTTATTATAGGGTATTTAGCTTACATGATTTTGACACTGGAATTGGAGTATGCATAAATAATGAAAAATACTTCATTGGTACAATGAATACTAGTGTTGACTGTATTAAATCAAAAGCCTTAAATGTACTGTAAGACTGAGATTGATCTGTGTTTGCATTCTACAAGTCTTGTGATAGTGGTGACAAAGGAATAAAGAACGCATGGAATCACGGGCAGAGCTAAGACTTTCATTTCCAAAGGGGGCACACATCTGGTTGATGGCCGTGAAAGGCCATTGGCTGCTTATCGCTAGCTTCATAGCCAATGGGCATTCAAGGCCTTCTGTCACTCAGGACTCATCACATTAATATGAATAGTATGGGGGTTTGTTAGATTAAAACTTCACCTTGGTTTCCATGGTGCAGAATTGTACTTTTCTGTTTCACATTCTCAGTGACCCAGAAACTAGATATATTGCAGATTTATGAATGACTGCAGGAGACACTCTGTCCTCAGTCAAAGGACATATGTACATTCTCATATGGGCTTGTTTTTGTGTGATCTCACACCCACATGCCCACAACAACCTTGAATAACCTCCCTAATGAGGAGGAAGATTCCCAGTAAATGTCAAACAATAATCAATGTTTAAACTGGTTTTCTTACTGTATTGCTTCTGCTCCCCCCCCCCCCCCAAGTAAGCTGTGCAGTTCACCCATAAGTTGACAGCAGCCGCTTGCATCATATCTATAAAAAAAAAAAAAAAACACCCAATGCTGCTGTTTTCCCACTTGTCTTACTCTCCACAGCGCATGTCCAGTAGGAGCATTTGTTGCGCGATATGTGCGGTGTGTTGCGCAGGAGACGGCTAGACAAGATTGGATTAAGGTCACTGCAAATGTGGTCCCTTGACAGGTGTGTAACTACTGTGAGCAGTTCCATTACTGTAAATCGTCACCCACAACTGCTCTTCCTTGCAGAAAAGGCTTTGTTCCATCTGTCTTAAATGCAGCCCTCGAAAGCAGTCGAGTCAGAATGACTTCTTTGAAATGCAAATTGTAAGAGTACAATGGATGCGACTGCTATTGGATAACACTGTTGAAAATGATAACGCTTCATGGCGAAGAGTGTTGGCCATTGGTCGTTGAGGTACAGTGCTTGTTCAGACTGAGGGCAGTGCTGAGCTTGCGGGCATCATCCTGCTTCGTTGTGTTTTTGATTATACGCCTGCACTGGGCTAAATTGAGAGTGGGTTTTCCCGGGTCCATGTGGTCAAAGCCCACTGGTTCACTGTTGATCAGGGTTTCCCAGCCAGAGAAGCATGCCTGTATTCTAAATACACATTCTGTGGTCTTCTCTCTCTCTCTCCCTCTCTCTCTCCCTCTCTCTGGCATGCCTACCAGCAAGCTTCTGTCAGAAAGGATTGAGGTGCGTGTAAGTAAGCCCATCCAGTGCCCTTGCTCCCCGTGTGCATAATAACTGCCCCCAGGTCAACACACACATATCATCAGCAGAAAACTTTGCCCTCTGCGTAGCATGGAAAATGCAAAACATTCCTTGGCTCTCTTGGATGACGGATTCCATGTGTTTTACCTCTGACCACAAATTCTACCTGCCTGCGAAGCATGTGGCATGTTAATTCACATGGTTATTAGCCAGGACTGGCACTGCTTAGGGGGAATTGACCAGCAGAAAGTGGGGGTATCTTTTTCCACATACTGTGGTGCCTGGGCCCAGAGGCGGAGCAAATGCAGAGATATCAACAAGGACAGGAGCTGTTTGAATGAGACTGCAGCTTGACCTCATTTGTCAGATGAACGCAAGTATGAATCTGGGCATTTTCTGCTTTGCTTTCTTTTTGGTGTACCCCTGGTACCATAGGAGTACCTTGGGATTCAACGTGGGTGTGTGAGACATATTCCACCCCACGTGGGAAATGAACAACTGTGCTGTGAATTGTGTTCCTTCATTGACTCATCAGGTGTTGGCAGGTTAAGCAGGTCGATCAATGGCCCAGTCTGTCAGGGGTCAGAAGCTACCAGTTAACCAAGGGAGATCCTCTTGATGTTTTGGGTGCCTGGAGATACCTGGGCAGTTCTGCACTGCCCCAAGGATTCAACGAGCCGGCTTTGCATCTGGAATGAGGGAAGCCATGTCTCACGGGGGAGGGGGCTCTGAAGCCATGTGACCTGGTCACAGGAGGCTCAGCCTCAATGGCCCCCTCCTCAGGTTCTCACGCCCACACAAGGGGCTTGCCACACTGCTGGAGAGTCCTTTGTCCATGTGCCGGTGGGCCAGGTCCTATCTCCATGACAACCAGCAGCAGTTAGTGCCAAAGCAGTGCCCAGACCTGATCTTTCTCTTGATCTTCCTGGTTTCCGATATGGAAATGCATAGTCCAAGCTCTTTCAGGTTACCGTCCTGGGGCCGTGAGTCTCCATTCCTCCTGCCTGGTCCCTCGAGAGTCCCCACTCCCCTCCCCGCCCCCAGCTGTAACACCCCATCTCTGGATTAATACGCGTGCTGAGAGGGGCCATGGACACCGCGCTTTCCCCACTGCAGCCAACGGAGGCCGTTTAGCATTCAGGGGTTTACAGGAGGGCCTCTGTGTCCTTTCAGCCAGTTTCCGTTCACTGCTGAATTTTTCATCGGCCCATTGGCAAAGAGCCCAAAATAAAACTTCCACAAGTTACCCTGGACCTGTTTTCACATTAATGGCTTGTAGTGAAGCAGCCAGCATGGGCCGAAGCAGATAATTCAGACTCATGTTAATGCTGTATCAGACTTTGGCACTCCCCCTTGTGGCCATATTTGAGGAGGCCAGTGGAAAAAGGGGGCTTTCTGCTTACAGCTATTTATTTAATTAAAATCACAAGCGTAGTGTCCAAATAATTAAAATAAATAAATAAATAAATACTAGAGAAGACTGTAGAGCAGCCCGTTTATTTTTCAGAGAATGTCGAATGACGTGGAGTGGGGAAAATATTGCAACATAGTGGACTTTGTAAGCTCCCTCCCATATTTGGCTTGCTGATGCCATATTTGTTCTTGTGTTTCCACGCCTTGGTTATGGTGCAAAGAAGAATGATGACTGTGGTCTGTAAGACCTGTTCTCAGATGATCAGTGCGAGGTGTGATCAATACATAACGTGACTTGCATGGGGGAGGCTGCTGGTGGCCAACAGAAGCTAACGCAAAACATTCTCTGGGCAGAATTTCACTCCAAGAAAAAAACAATGTGGATTCCAGCCCCAGCGCCTGACTGTGATCTTTGGCTGGTTTTTCCATGTTAATATAATCCTGCGCGACGGCAACAATGATAGTCGTTATATTGTGACTATACATGAATGGATATATTCGATTTATAGTGCCTGGTTAAAGGTTGTTTTGCTCTTCTTGAATCTATGTAAATGTTTCACGTGTGCCCATAAAGTCAGGCGGCTAAGTACTTCAACCTCTCATTGCTCTCTTAGCTGCTTCTACCGTCCTACAGGGCTGTAGGTGCGACGGAGTGAATGAGCGTCTCCTTGGAATGCATTATGCTGCTTTTTGTAGCCTGCAGCAAGGTGAACAAAAGTCACCCCTGGAGGTGTGTGCTGCTCCCTGCAATCCTAAAATGTGCTTCCGGCAACAGACCTCCCTGGGCAATCTGGATTGGAAAAAACACGCTCATGGGCCTTTTACTTACACAAAAATGTTCTGAGGGCAGAAGGAAAAATGACTGGTTCAGGGAGATAACCAATCAGATTGTAGAAGAGGTGGTTCTGAGCAACTAGAGGAAGCAGGACCACCCAATCAGATGTCTTGGTCCCGCATCCTTTACAATCTGATTGCTTATCTCCCCGATCCAATAATTTTTCCTTCGGCCCTCTGTATGTTTTTGTAGGTAAAAGTCCCACGAGCATAAAGCATGCGGTTTTATGCCTCTAACAGAATCCGGTTCCACCTTGGATAAATAAACCTGGCAGGAAGAAGGGCATTTAATGAAAACCTGTGCCAGAACTAGAGAGGTTTAAAATTAGTAAAGTGATTCTTTGGTTTACGGGACGTTTTCCCCTTTTAATGAGTAAAAGAGGCTTTATTAAATCCAGCGATGATATTAGTGGTAAAGCAACAGCGCGACTTGGTATTTCACTTACTGCCGCTGTTAGTAATGGTTACCATAATTAAAACATTACACTCTGCATCTTAACTCTTAACAACTGTCGTTAGTATTAAGATCTCCGGTTTGACTGAACAAATAAACTGATTTTGATTATGTTTAGGAACAAGAGCAAGTGTATTACGTGATATTACGTGATTAAGAATGATTTCACCACTACATGTGTTCCCCTCTTTAATGATTCGTGCAAACTAGGTAGGATTTACACCATATTAAAACGTCACAAAAAAGTATCATCCTTTCAGTATTAAGTATTATGGTGACCCTTAGTCCTCGACGCCTTTGTCGACGACAGCTTGTCATAGCAAGCTCGTCAAAATTCAGGCATGTGAGCAGGAATACTGTTTAATGCATTTTACGCTGGAGTCGGCCCCTGCAGGTCAAAGCGGGAACATTTTAAGGAGTCATTTTATAAAGCGCTTCTTAATGTCTCAATACAGCTGGGATTAAACGTTGAAACGTTTAAAATTCCACATTTCTGGCTTTTACACTGAAATGACAGCACTACATGTCTTAATAGCTCTAAAACAAACGTCGTTTCCTCGTTAGCTTTTCTGTGAGCTGAATGTAAAAGAGAAACAGCTATAACGTATAGTTTATACGGGGGATTGAAACTTAGTTTCAATGAAATACGTAAAATACATGTAAAGTTGAAACGAATATGTGTCATTCAAACCTAAAGGTGGCTGTAAACCGTGTTTTCCGTAATAAAATCAGATATACTTTGGCGCAATCTGTACCATTTTCAAAAGGCGCCGTTCGTATTTCACATTTATCATTAATCCTGTGGGAATACAACTGGAAATGGAACGTGAGAAATGGTTTGTATGGATACTACATGATGTATTTCAGGAGATGCTCCCGTTATTCCACCAATTTGAGGGCACACAATAATTAATTTAGGTGCAAATCACTAAGCATACAAAGAATGATTTCATTAACCATTACCATTTATTAACTGTTGATTAAATCTCGTTTAAAATCTTAATATTTTATTGTTCCCCGTCGATAATAAATCCCTACATATCCTACTCCTGTACTTGTAATGGATACATAAAATTGCGTTTAGGGGAACTTAAATCCTCAAGGGGTAAGAAATGTAGCCTGACCAATCGCCTTCTGACAGGCGTGGTTTTCGCCGTTGTAAACAGAGACCGCCGTGCCAAACCTGGGGAGATGATGTACATAAGTAGAGGGGCGCTGCTTTGCTGGCACACCGGAGATCGGAGACAGCTCGGGAGAGCTCCGGTCCTCTCGCCATCCGCAACGCTGCTGCCTTAAGACTTAAGAAGTCTGCGGCTCCCTTGTGCCACAGGTTAGTGCGATCGTGGGTACTTTGCCTTTTGGATTTCATGCACCTCGAAAGGTGTTTGCCTATACGTAGATTAATACGAAGTAGTCTCTGGTTGCAGAAAAGTGGGAAATATTTCATTCTTTTTTACCTTCCAGTAGAAAGCTGGTGTGAATCTCAAGCACTTTGCGTCCACATGCACTGCTCTCGTGGTTTATTATAAACTCTCCTTTTCCATATTTTTGTCTTGGTTTATAAACAAAACATGTTACCACTCATACAAACCTCATACAAGATTTCTAGACATTTTACCACGAAATGCCGGTATAATTGTACATGCAATCGAAACTAAAGGGGGCTACAAAACAGATTCCGACCTTTGAAATAAAATGTTAGCGTGATTTAAAAACGACCTGCGCTCTTCATAGAATGTGCATCCCAGCAGTTTTGCGATTACGTATTTCTGCTGGTATAATTGCGTAGGTAGGCTGGCACTGCCGGGTGTTATGCCGAAAAAGGCATCCTTAGAATGCATGCCGGTGTTCTGACGAGTTAAGCTTTTAGGGTTTTTTTTTTTTGGGGGGGGGGGGGGTTAGGGTTTTAGGGATTTTTGGGGGATTAGTGTTGGGGTAAGGTTTAGGGTTAGGGCTATCGATTAGCACTACGGCAGCCTAACTCGACAAAGTAGCTCAACTCGTTTCAGATCAGCGACCAATCGGTCATTTAGAGACAGGCATGCATTCTACGGCAGGGATGCCTTTTTCGGCATAACACCTGCAAATGAGACCTGCGGACAGGGCATGTTGTGTAATACTTGTCGGTGGCATTTTAAAGTTCTGGTAGTACTGTTAAATTGAAGACTTTTCCCGGGTCGGAATAACAGTCTTAGTTTAGAAAAATCCATGGTGCAATACGTGAGTTGCCTGTCTGCCTGCTGAGGAAGACGAGCGCACAGCAGCGCTGACCGCCTCAGGGACCGGCTGCCAGGTGCTCAGCCCCAGCCTTCGCGCCCAAAGGGGAACCACAATGTCTGTGTCCCCAGGTTTGTATTTTATGGTCATTTTTGCGTTATTTTATATATCTTCGTCTGTTCAGTAACATTAAATATCTGATTTTTCCATGCGATGTCTGCACCAGAATTCACACCCGAGGAGCCGGAGTACCAGCCGTGACACCTTGATATTAAATATTTCATATTGCATATTGATTGAACTTTACCGCTGCTACAAAGTGAGCGATGTGTTGTTTCCACATATCACACAAATACCTATGTGTAAATAAAATATTTTTCAAAAACCCTGATAATGCAATTATGGAAGTGAAATGTAACTGTACACTTATCGTTGATAACTTGATTCTCAGTATGACGCTGAATCCTGGATGACATCTTTCTCATTAGTGACGGGTAAAATTGGGTCATACAAATTCACCGACACGAGTTTAAGCCGCTGTAATGCGTCTCTGGGAAGTGGACCAAGGAAAACATAGAGGTCGATGACGGTGGAGAAATATAAATGAAAGTCTGGATTAAAAACGGTTTGTCATTTTCTGCATATTAATTCAAAGATAGTTGCATCCGTGAAAGTGTAGTCTGGTGCGCGCTATTTTTGATAGCAAGGAAGCAAATGAAAGGAATTAAAACTGAAAGGGTTGAATGAAAGTTACGATCTGACAACGGTTCGGAGAATGTCCAGTTTTTGGCCACGGAAGACCTTTTTTTTCAGCCATGACTTTCAGTGAGAGCAGCTAGGGGACCAAATGACTTGGATGGGGCCAACGGGTGTGATAGCGGCCAGGGCATTTGCCGACAATATCCCATCCAAGCAGCCTCCTCATAGGAGTCCTGATGGAGATGCGAAGCAAGGTCATCACAGATGGTTTAATGGTAAGATATTTTATTATTATTATTTATTGCATATGAAGTATAGAGTAACTGTATTGTGTATTGCATTCACATTGGCAGAAACGGGACAATGACGTAAATATTGTTTGTTTTAACATCACGTTTCTACTTTAATGGCAATAATTGACTCGATTAAAAAAGATGTCCACGCAAAAACAAACACACAACATGACTTGTACTCACTGTGGTAATAGGTGACGTAGGGACTAACCGGAATGGGAATTATACATCATAGTCCTGCAGGAGGGTCACTGGTACCAACCGATTGGTTTAATAAAGCTGAATAAAAACAATATATTATAAATAATAAATTGTTTGTGCACTTAAAAAAATATGCCAATGTAATTTCTCGGCCGCTGGCCTCCGAGCCTTTAGCATGCTAGCCCTCTGCTACAAACCCTCCATTAAAGAGCCGGACGACGGCCAAGCTCCGCGAAGCGGAAAGCCATCGCCGCTGTCTATATTTGGAGATGGAAAACACTACACATTGCTGTGTCTCTAGCAGCCTGACGGCAATATAATTGCAGCCCTGGTAGAATTATATCTCTTCATGCAATAAGTGCAGCCTTTTGCAGGCAGCTTATCCTTCATCTGCTGTAATGGTGGAGCTTGCGACTCTGCATGCCACCTTGCTCCTAGGTCCTTGACTGTAGTTGACATTGCAGCTCTGCTTTGAATGGCTGGACCTTATTAGCAGAGCTCCCAGCTGAACGGTTTCTTTGTGACTTGTGTGTAATTTAGCAGGTATGCTGACAGTGGCTGTTAGAGAGAGGCGGCCTGCCGTATTCAGTGCACACTGCTCCTGTGCACGTAAATAGGACCTCGCAGTATTTACCGAATGGTTGCACTTTAGCAAAAACTTGGATCATACCGCACAGTGGCCACATGAGTGAGAAACAGGGGGGTGCTTTGCAGGACTTTATGGAATAAGGTGTGCTTGTTTTTTCTAAGAGGCCCTGCACTGGCATCACTGTGATATTGTGATTGCACGATGTCTATGCACGTGGCTCCATTTGTTTCAGTCACTGCCTAGAGTGAATGGGTAAATTCTCTGGTTTGTTTGTCTGTCTGAGATTGTCTACTTGAATATATGTGTAAATCTCTTGCTGCTATGGCAGTGTCTGGGGGGGGGGGGGGGGGGGGGGGGGGGGGGGGGGGGGGGGGGGGGGGGGGGGGG
>JABFEA020000021.1:16018249-16030307 GCA_019775915.2 Cyphomyrus plagiostoma | reverse complement strand
ATTTTTTGTTTGGTTTATTTTTTTGTTTTTTTTTTCTGTTTTTTTTTTTTTAATTTAATTTTTTTTTAAATGATTTGCTGGTATGGCAGTGTTTCTGCCCCCCCCCCCCCCCCCCAATTTCTCAGTTCTTGTAAAAACCAATTTAATTATTTAAATGTGAAAGTACAAATGGAAAAAGACAAAATGAAAAATCCGCACCTAAGAGATACTCAAGGTGTTTCAAATACTGCGGACATTGGGTTGTAATTAATGTCAGAAATGAAAAGTGTGAAGGGTAATTGGTGCTGAAATTAACCGCTCATACTCGTTGAATCTGCTTCTAGTCCCCTGTGTTTGATGTCTCTTCCTCCTGTCCAGTGACGCCGACTTGCAATACACTGGAGTTTTTGAGGAGCTTCTCTGCACACCCGGCTAAGGTCATATTCATTTGTAAAGGATGCCAAATTCCAATTAATTTAACAAAAGTAAGCCTGACTCCGTGGTGCACCCTTCAATCCATCCTTCTCTCCTAACCTAGAGGACTCAAGATACTTGATCGAAACTGATGGTAAGCAAGCAGGCTTATTTGTTTTTATCTCTTTGGATTGAAATCAAAAGGTTCTGGTGGAGGTCCTCAGCTGATTTACTCATTTGGGATCCACACTCAGAAGATGGGCTCTCTGTGTCCCATGGATTACTGGTACATCCATTGTTTGTTTGGATGTGAACTCCTCCGTGATTTGTTATCCAGGATCTCTTGTGTAGTTCTCTGCTCCCATAGCTAAACGATCACAAGCAGAACCACTCACGGTGTGTGCCTCATTCTGCTTTCTCTCCTATTGTGTGCCACTTTCACTGAAGCAGTACTCAACTTTGACTCAGCAAAGTTTCCACCAACTAAGCTTAAGTGGCACCTTCTGAGGTGACTGCATGCGCTAGGAATGATGTGAAAACCAAGCTGGGTCAGCTGAAAAAGCTCTGCAGGTCCCATGGCTGTTGGGGCTGGCCTCCAAGGCAGCAAACGACGTGTCATCATGGTATTCAGGCTCGGGCTCCTCCATAGGGGTGCAATCAGGAAATGGGTCTTTCTGTAGCAGTAGTCACTGTGATTACCTGAGACCGCATCCAGATGAGGGATAGGTATGCCCATGTACTCCGTATCATAATCAGTGTGTGCAAATATGATAGTGAGATTTATTTTTAGAATGTGTTGTTGACATACTCGCATACTCATACTCGCGGCACCCGTATATAATGGAATACAAGAGCCAAGAACACGTTAGCTGGCCTGACGCCTGTCAAGGCCGTCGTTGACCTCCTGCTTCTAGGGGCCCCCAGGGCTCAGGATCGTCTCCATCAGATGTTCTCGATGCAATAATATCGACGGGGGTCCCTGGCTCCGCTCAAGCCCTGTAGCCTGTTGCATTTTAATGCTCACATCAGAATCGTGTTGTCTTTTTACCAAATTGTTTGTTCTCCTTTTAATGTTCCGGATGAGCTCGGAGCTTCCATTTCAGAAAGATGGCATCGTCCTACAGGCTTCCATCGTCCTACAGGCTTGGGATGATTAAACGTGATCCAGTGACGAGCTGTGGGGCTCTGGAGACAGACACTAGCACTGATCGATGTGGACCGCAGTGATAAACACACTTTAGTTTGCATTACTCTGATGGGGTCTGTCTGGAACTGTGTCTTTTTTGGAACCCCCCTTGGAGAGCAGGGCAGACGGCCCCAGGGGCGTCAGCCTCGATGACGAACCTGAAAAGGAGAGCTGCTCTGTGGATGACCGGCTGTTCAACACCACTATTTAGAAAAATAAGATGCTTCACTGAGTCCTCCGAGGGTTCCAGCTCCTGCATTATGATGTCTATTTGCATAGCTGCTGCTTCCTTATCAAAGCGTTTTGCGTTACTGCTTTAATCTCGCCGTGCCGCCCTCGTGTCCCTGCGGGCTGTTAGATTTGGTAGTTTTCATTTCAGCTGAGCTCCTGTTGAGTTAGGCTTCCGTTGATTGACTTGTTGATTTTGAATTAATTGCACAATGCAAACTGCGTATGAAAAAGGGCTAGCTGTACTTCTGCTGCAGTAAATGGAATTAATGTCAGGTTCTGTAATGCATTCATGTAATTACACATAACGATCGCGAAAAATGCATGTGGTGGCTGAATCTTTGACAAAAAACAAGGCGTAATCATTATTCACATTCTTTATTGGAGATTCCACATACACATGTACACACACACAGACAGACAGACACACTAGTCATTGTGTTTTTGTATAGTGCTCCCTAGGTGCCATACATAAAACAGATCACTCAGGTTGCATACAGTGTATTTATTGTGCGAAAAATTTTAGGCTGTCAAACAAAATATTTAAAGCTATTTATTTGGGTAGAAACTGTGTATTTGCTCATAAAAAAACAAGTTAACATTATGACATATTCAAAGTAAGTGACACGATAAAAAAAATAAGAATTTTTTAGGTTTGCCATAAAGTTACTGATATATAGTTGGATGTCTAGAAGAATACCACTTCAGTTCCCATATATNNNATATGATACATGCTCTCAAGTTGTTAAATAATACGTTCAGCTTAAGCCGAGTCTTTCATGCCGTCAACAGCTCCTCCATGCAGAAATGTCAATTAAGTATGAGCTCAACAGGGTTGAGAACCACAGGTTGCGAGGAATGTGACACTGGAGCTTTCAGCCCTGTACAGAATAGGACTTCAGGGTATATGACTAGTGCAGTTTCAATAGCAGCCGTTTATTGAATCTTGGGTTCTGTCCTACATATATACTGTATGCTGAAGCTTCTGTTCTGGTGCTTATATATTGGGGTGATGTAGAATTTATCAGTGAATTTTTCAGTGTTCCATAGTTGTTATGTTGGGACTTGTCGTCTTTTGTTCCTCTCTTTCTACTGACAGAATACTATGTGTAGGAAGATGTTTTGAGCTGTCTCTTATGCAATGATGTTAAGGTCCAGTGTCCGGGCCTCAACTTAACAGTGAGACCTTCCTGCGCAGGTAGCAGGTATGAGAAGCCAGCCTGGAGCTCAGGTCATGCACCTCCATTCCAGCCCTGAAGTACAGGTACATGAAACTGAATTCAGCGTGAAATACTTTTTCCAAGGTGCTGAGAGGATGGGCCAAGTGGATTGTGCATGAGAGGGGGCAGTGAGATGATACTTCGACCGTTATCTTGCTTTTCACAGAATTCAATGTTAAGGTCAGTAATGCCAGTAATAACATAAAATCCACCCACTCTGGAAGAAGCCTAGCCGGGGAAGGCTTTTACACTTATTTTGATAACTGTGTTAGTTCAATTTTCTGATTTTATTTGGCAGAATCCTCTCCAGTGGATGAGAGTCCATTTTGAAACATGACTCACGGTTGAAATGACACGTTTCTTTCCTTCCCGAATCCCTTCAGTTGCTAGTTCTCAGTAATCTTGCTTTAGTTAGGCTGTTATCTCCAGAATGGACTGCCGCATACAGTGGTCCTTAGCTTACCCAGAAATTCCCTCTGCAGCTCCTCTGTTCTTTTCAATGATATTTTTGTGCCGTGGGTCATTTTTTTCCCCATCCCCCACCAGCCAAACTCTCCCATTGATTGTGGCCTGAGGGCTGGCTGGTGTCATTATGCTCTGATTTTAATGTCTCTCACTTACTCCCTGACATTGTGGCATTCTGCCCATACCTTCCGGAATGTTTCCCTGATTTTGCATGCTCTGTTTAGAAAAAAGGTCAGACGCCGTGCAATTACCGAGAAAAAGCAGAACCTTTCTCTCATCTCAAAAACAAAGAATCAAAAAGTCACACGTCCGTCTCTTCAAATCTGCAGACTTTCCCTAGGAAATTCTTCTTGATGAAATGCTGTCAGGAGACACATTTTTTTTAATGTTGTATGAAGCCTGTCTGTCCTTTTCACCCAGTTACTTCAGACCTCACAGTTTTCTTGGAATGTAGGATTGAGTTTTTTTCAACCCTTCATAGCCTTTTCAGTGCAGCACTCTATCGAACAGTTCTAAAGGAAGCTCTTTATGTCTTCTTTTTTTCAGTCCAGAGATTGCAGTTTTTTTATTGTTATTTATAAATTTCAGCTTTTCCATAAAGACATCAGGAATGACTGGGCATACTGGTGGAACAATCAGACCAATACAGACTGCTTATATATTTTAAACGGCTAAAAATGCTTCTGGTTGTCAGAAAATGTGTGGAGGCTAAAATCAGGAAGTAGGTATGTCTAGGGCTGTATTCGGGCAAAAAACATCCACTCTTTTGGGCAAAGTTAAAGTTTTAACAAGACATTGTTATACAGCTCTCTTGCCCTAGGCTGAGGGAGCCGTCGTTGGTGATCATGTCCACCGAGAGATACTGAAAACCATCGCCGCTGGAGCAAGCCTCTTCACCACTTATGTCGTGTTGTTGGTGCTATGCCCCCTGACCAATTGCTCTGCAGACTGGAATCTCCATGGGAACAGTAATACAGATGCCCCCCCCCCCCATATCTAGCAGCACCTCAGGAACCCTGTATGTGTGACAGTTATAGTGGCGGTTAAGGGAGTAGTGTTCACTTGTATCTTAAATGTTTGAAGTATAGACAAGGCAAACTATGCAGCTGAAAGGGGTGTAGCCACCGCGACCAGGAGAGTTTGACCCTATGAGATTCCAGCCATCGAAGTCTTATTTAGCATGTAACACGACACGTTTGTCCTTATTTATAAGTGCTCGTTAATTTTGACCGGTGCAATTGTACCATTAGAGGCACCCCCTCTCCGTAATAAATCGGCCAATAAGATGGATTTACGGCATGCCAGACTGCTGTGTCTGGGGGACCAATCAGCAGGAGTCCCCGCACAGAAATGCATTAGTGAGATTTAACAGCCCTCGCTAGGGTTTTACATCATCCGCTCATAGTGCTAATTGCCATTTCCGAATTGAGCATCCATCCTGCTGTGCATCTGTCTGAAATGCCTTTTAAAGAGCACGCCTAGAGTCTCTGAGCGGAGCGAGGTGCACACCTTGCTGTTTAGCTGGAGTACCTACATCTACTCGCTCGCCCACTGGCAGGATCGTTCAGGGCCCCGTGGGATGCAGTGAGGATGTTTGACAGAAACGAGCTGTAAGCAACATCTGCATTCCCACATGGCTCTGGGATGATTTTGCCTCGCCCCAGGGGTGCAGCATGCCTTATTAGTTTTGGGTCAGGCTTTTAAAGCCCCCCGCCCACCCCTCACATACACACACAAACACGCAATTAATCCGCAATGTGCTGCTTTAGTAAACTGTGCTTTTTATACCGAAAGTTGGACAAAAAAAAAAGCTGAAGGATGCAAAGGAGTGACCTTTAAAGAACGGGAGCCTTTAGGACTTGGCAGTGTCCGAGTGGCCTGACCGCTGAGCGTCGCGGGTGTCGTGTGTAGGGCTGGCTGCTGAGCACAGCGCCCTCTGTGATATTTACCACGAAGGATGGCCTTCAGTCCTGTGTTCCTGCTGAGTGTTGGTAAAGACCAGGAAGAAGAGCGTCTGTCTGCTGGCCCATCCTGCGTCTCCGTGGCGATCAGGGTGTAGGTCATGGGTGTAGGGACTTTTTACGAGGCCATGTCCTGACACTCAGTCACTCCCAACCGCCTTGGAACCCTTCTCTGCCGTTTCAGCAAAAATAAACAAGCAAGCAAATAAATAACGAAAGAATATCAACAATCAAATCAAACCTCAAAGTCAAAGGAGAATGCCTGTAAAGCCCTTTAAGAGAGGAAAAAGGCTATCATGCAAAAATTACAGCTCAGAATAGGAAGCTGTGGCCAGAGACAGAGCAATATTAGGCTGTGCTGATTCGGCCCATATGCTCAGGATACCAGGCTTCCTGTATGACTTCAGGTTTTTTTTTTTAAAAAGTATTTCTTGTTCTGCCTTTTTCTGGAAAAAAGGTACAACCACCAGCTTCAAGTAAAGCTTTGTTAGATGGACATATCTGGCCCTATAGCTTCCATGGCCCAGGTACTTCAAAAAACCAAATTATGGAACCTTTTCTCATTGCTGAACGGGCAGAAGCAGACCACGTGGTGCCTTTACAGTATTTCTTTTCAAATTAAAGAGTTTCAGATCAAGTGTGTTTCTGCTGAGCAGCTCTTGCGGAGCATCCCAGAAATGTAAGATTTGTTTTAATCCGTGCGAGGCTTTTCTCTGTAGTGAGTAACACCAGAGGGCCAAGCAGACCTAGGAGAGACGACCAACAAGCGTGACGCTACTAAGCACCACTTTGGATGACTGGAGGAACACCTCAGGCAGCTGAAACAGATTAGCAGTTAGCGTGATGGGCAAGCGCATGCGGACCTGCAAAGAGCAACCAATTAAAGGAAGCTTCATTAGCAAGGGCTCTTCAAGGGGAAGAGCTCAGATGGAGCGATGACAGAGTAGATGCACGTCCCTCAGATGGATGATGCCATCTCAGGAAATAATTGGTAGCTTAATCTGCAAATCTGCCACTAGAGGGTAAAAGCGTGGTGTGCTGTGAGTGCTATTTGTCAGCCGTGGAATTAGCCTAAATGCGAAGGGGATATTGGCACGCCCCACGGTGCCCCGGGTCAGAGAGACAGTCAGAGGGTCACACTCTATTCTCCGTGCAGAGAACGTCAGAAAAGGGACGCGTGTTGTTTGAGCCAGGAGAATCCGGGGGGGATTACTGTGCATGTCATAGACACGCTACAAAAGGTGGTCACGGGTTTGCAGAGCCGACTGAGACCAAAGGAGGTTAGACTGCACTCTCAGCATGGCTCTGATGATGTGGTGATGGGCCTCATGGTGGTCTGTGAAAGCAGCTACAGGCAAAGAGAGCTGGCTGCAGATTATGGGTTCGTCTCCTTTTCGAGTCCCTTAGAGTTGACTTTTTGGATTATGCCTCAGTTTGACTGTCTGGAAACGCTTTACATGCACTGCACCTTCATTATGCCTTTATAATGCATTCGTAGAACATTCAGTGCACCTTCATAAAGTATACACAGCTGTAATATACCAATGATGAAATGTATGTGATAGGGCTCTTCAAATCTAGACTCTGATTCCATATCCAGGCCTTGTTTTCAATTCTCCCAGATAGTTACTTCAATAATTACACTTACAGCATTTAGTGGACTCTCTTACCCAGAGCGACTTCCATTTTTGTGAATTCTGGGACGAGCAAGTGGGGGTTAAGGGTCTTGTTCAGTGACCCAATGATGGTACTGCCAGAGGTAGGACTTAAACCCATGATCTTTTGGTCTAGAGGGAAACATCCTAACCACTAGATCACCAATCCCTAAATTGCCAAGCTGTTCGACCACAGAGGCTTCACACCTGGCTCACAGGTAAGGGAAGGCTGGAAAATCAGGACTCGGACCTTGAGGACCATGATTTGAATAGCCCTGCTATACAATTATAATGTCTGTTGTTAATGTATATTGAAGCTGTTGCATCTTGTTCATTGAAAGTTTTATGAATGCATTGCTTTAAGACATGTTAAGGTATATGCTGCTTATGAATGTTCTGTGAATGCATTTTGAAGGTCCAGTTAATGTAAAGCGTTACTGGTTGTCTGAATGGTGGCTAGAAAATGTTCATAGTTGGTGTGGTGTCTGCATTGTAAAGCTGTGAGGTTGTTTTTGCTTACCCGATGCTTTTAGGTTACCATCCATTCACATATTTTTACCACTTTGTATAGCGCAGGGGTCTCCAACACCGGTCATCATGTCCGACTTCTGATGAGCCACACTAGTTCTCAGGTAAAGACCAGGAGCAGGTGTGGCTCCACAGAAGCCAGGTAGGATAGAAAACCTACTGGATAGTAGCCCTCCAGGACCAGAGTTGTTAAGATGTTTTGGGTTCTCATTCAGGTTAAGCGCTTTTAGTGGAGTCCCACGGAACAATTTGAACAGGTTACACATCCATAGCACACTCTGCCCTATATGAGCCCTTCTGACTACAGGCCTCAGGTAATCATTAATAACAGACTGTGCTGACACAGCCGCCATTATGGCTCTCCTCTCCATCACCACTGCGTTTTGAGCTATTTTAGCACTATTCTGTTTATTTTGATGTGAAACATAGGGAGGGATGTGACTCACTCTGAAAATTGCCTGCAAAAACCGTCTGCATATTTTCTGCATTGCTTAAGTTTCAGATGATAACCGGCGACACACAGACTTCTAAAGCTTATTGTTCAAGAGCTGTGGGTTGCATGTAAAGTACAGGGGGCTCGGTTACCGGAGTGTTGCATTATGGGAGAATGTTCATCTGATAAAGAGAACACTGTGCGATTTCATTGTTTGTATATAATAAGATGTAACTGTCTAAGAATGACGGAATCCAGCTTCGGCACAGGTGTCAGTTCGTAGGTGTTTGTCTCGTTCCGTGAATTTCGGTAAATTTCCCCAGACCCCTGTAATTTCAAGAAGCGTTTTTTATTGTTTCGGCAAACTTGGAGAGTTCCTTGCAATGTTGTAATTAGCACTGTGTGTAGAAGCACCTGTGGTTGTATGAGGCACTTTTAGAAAACCTTTGGTCAGAAATCTGCAGTGACCGCTGTGGTCACCCTGTCTCATGTCTGTCTGTATTAAACAGATGTTATGCTCCTCTGGCAAGGCTTTGGTGGCTCCTAGTATGAAGTTGAGATGGAAGCTCTGTCTGTTTTGGACTGGAGTGACTGATGATATCTTATGCGAACTCCATCTTGCCCAGAGCGTAAGGTAAATCAAGCTTCCAGGAAGCTTTTGGTTGATGCATGATTTTGCCCAATGGTCCTGTGATGTGCAGGTGGAATCTCATTTCACATGTCACCTGACATGGGTGGTCTGCTGGTTAAAAGAGGCATTCTTCCTGTTTGCTCGTCTGGGAAACAGTCCTTGCTTTAAACTTTCGGTCTGGCCTTTGAGTACAGTAGGCAGGATAGGACTGCCGCATCAGGTCTTGTGGGGGTCCTCACCTCCTCGCCCCAGACACTGGGGTGTATTGTTGGAGGGGAGGACTTGTTGGGCAAGTGACAGTTCATAGTTGTATCATACACTCCAATGTGAACTGTGAGTTATGTATTTGAGGATTAGTAAGGAACAGGGGCACAAAAAGGTTGTACCAAGCAAAAAAGAAACACTCCGGATGCAATGTCATGAAAACGGGATGAGAACAGGAATGAGCCAAACAGTTATTTGACATGACCTGGCCAACTGGGTTACGATTAGGTGAGCTAATGTGAGAATCGTCGCACGATCTGCAAAGAGCGCCTCTCTCCACTGAGTTACAGGAATGTTACGCTCCTCTGGCAAGGCTGAAGCTGTGGGTTTAGTTTAACCAGGGACTCTTACTTTGATATTTTCACCCTGCATAGCCTCGTATGCCGGAAGAAGCAGCTGACAGCACCGGCTGTGCAGCCGACCGTGACAAAGCCTCCTGTCCCGTTGGGAGTATCTCTGCTTTATTAGCACTCAGTGCCCCCTCCCATAAATGGAGTAACGACTCCTGTGCACAGACACCCTAAACACGGGAGCCAAATAAACATGGCCATTCCCTTCACATAAACGATTGAGGGTCTGCTGGGCGCTTGTTAGTTCTGCGCCAAAACAATGTCTTCTTGGCTACCTCTCCTGGTTATTCCTCTTGTTTATTCTTCAAAAGACAGAAGCTGCCCTTGTCTTTTATGCTGGGGGGTCTCATGGGCATTTTACTTGCACAAAAATGTTCTGAGGGCAGAAGGAACAATGATTGTTCATCCCTCTGAACCAATCAGATTGTAGAAGAGGTGGGTCCAATCAACTAGTGGAGGCAGGACCAAGACATCTGATTGATTGATCCCTCCTCTTCTAGTTGCTTGGACTCCCCTCCTCTACAATCTGGTCATCTCCCTGAACCAATCACTATTCCTTCTGCCCTCAGAACATTTTTGTGCAAGTAAAACTCCCATGAGCGCTGGGGGTAGCAGTCTTGTAAAATGTACTCTTCACCCATATTCCAAGAGGTGTTTCCCACATTGGTTTTGGGTTCTTCTGTAGCTCTTTCCCTGTAGTGCAACAGGTGTCCTAAGACCCGTCCGGACATCATAATTTGACATGATGCATCTGCGGTGTCTGCTGGATGGCTGAGGTGTGGGCGGGTTCCTGTTAGTGATGCCTGGTCACTCTGACAGCGAGCTCTTCACAACATTGTGTCACTGTCCCTGAAGGTCACTTTTTTTTTGCGGCCTCAAATTTTGCAAGTCGTCAGACATCTTGCGGCTTCACCTGCTCCTGCCACAGGAAGCTGAGCAGACACAGAGTTTAAAATAACAGTCTTCAGACTGGGTTTGTTTTGCAGTCCTTGGTTCGGGCTCCTGCGCTCACTCTGGAATTTTCATAGCGAATAGTAGATTTTCAGTTCTTCTGGAATATCGGTGAGGACAGGAAACTCCCAGTCAGTGGGAATTGTTTGGGTAGAAACATCTGGAAAGAAGTTATTTTTCCTTTCTTTGCGATGAAAGAGTGGCCAAGGAATAAAAGCAAAGTTGGGCTGTCTGCTACACCTACTCCATAGGCCTGAATCAGCAGTAGTGTCCTCGGGATTCTGGGTCCCGTCTCTCTAATGCAGTGTTTCCCAATCTGGTCCTTGGGGACCCACAGCCAGTCCACCTTTTTGCTCCAACCCAGCAGCTGCAGGGGAGCAAAAATGTGTACTGTCTGACAGGGAGCTGGGAGGGAGCAAAAACTTGGACCGACTATAGGTCCCAGCGAACTGGATTTTGAAACACTGCTCTAATGTGAACAGTTTTTGTTACATGCCTAATTTGGCAGATCCAGGCTGACGCGGGTTCACTATCTGATCCACCCCGATGCAGACAGTGGGTGGCACCTTTGGAGCGTCTCTGTACTAAACCGAGGAGCATGTACAGTGGGTGTGGAATCTTAGCAATAGTCAAGACTTCACCATCAGATCACAGGCTGGGGGCTGGCAGTGACACCAGGGTCCCTGCCCGCCGTCTTTCAGCGGCTGTCTGCTGTCCCCGGCACTGCTAATAAACCGGATCATTTAGTGGATTGTTTCTTTTCCAGAAGCAAAAGTGGCGCGCACGGAGAAAGAGGCGAGAGATTAATGGAGCTGAGCGTGAGGAGAGGTGCTGGTGCTGGGCCCTGGAGCCGCTCACCGAATCTCTGTGTTTGATGTCCCGTGCTGTAGCTTTGTCACTCTCCCCCCCGCCCCCTTCCCCGCCCCCCGTGTTTGTGGCTGTCAACATTAGATATGGGTCGCCTGCTAACATCACTGCAGCACATGGTGTTTGTCAATGAGCATGTGCAGCCGTGTGGAGGACATCCCATAGGCGTCGGCGGCAAGCTGGCCTGCTCGATAAACAGCTCAGGCCACACGTTCCCTAAAATGCCCACAAATGTTATCCATACACATAGCTGTCAAGACAGACATCTCAAGCCTCACAAATGCCTTTTTTGGTCTAATCGATACTTATTTACTCCAGGAGTAAACTCAAACATGGGATGGTCTGTTTGTTAGCTGTGTGGATTCCTTATCTACTGCTCTGTTCTTCATATTAAGATATCAAATGAACTCTGCCTCTGTTTCCACATAGATGTTTTCAATTAAGTTCAGTTTTTTTTCATTTGGTTTGGTTTTTATCAAAATGTCATCAGTCTGTCGTGCCCTCTTCGGGTTATGGCATTAAAACTGAAGTCTTCCTTTGGCAGGGATTCTTTTAGGTTTATCCACTTGCTTAAAAATGAGGTCTGAGTGTATGCTGTCTGGGTGTATGTTGTTTGTGCTCCCGCTGTTTCATTGCATTGAATTTTCCTGACGCCGTGTCTGTCAGGCTACTCAAGGGTGCTTCAGTGGAGAGAGCATGAGGATGATGTGTCCTTTTGAATCTTTACATGGATACGTATTGTCATCTAATATGATGAGGCGATAAATAATTATGACTAAGAGGTAGGGGGGTGCAGGTGGTCCCCCAAGAGCTATGTCAGCATCTTCAGGATCAGTGAGAAGTGACAGGATGTGATGTGGGGGGGGGGGGGGGGGGGGGGGGGGGGGGGGGGGGGGGGGGGGGGGGGGGGGGGGGGGGGGGGGGGG
>JABFEA020000021.1:15983690-16008989 GCA_019775915.2 Cyphomyrus plagiostoma | reverse complement strand
TATTAGTTAAGTTCTCCCCAAGCGAGCTTGATGGGTCGAATGGCCTCCTCTCGTTTGTATAGTTCTTATGTTCTTATTGTCATATCACTCAAGTGGAATGGATTCTTTCGCGAAGCGATAGAAACAGCGCTGGGTGAACTAATATTTTATTTTAAATGTGAGGGGGTCCAAACGAATAATTATTAAATGTGAGGGGGACATGTCCCCCTCAGATTTAATGGTGGCGACGCCCATGGGACCTGCAGACAGTCCACGTTTTTTGCTCTCCCTCCTAACTGGAAAGTTGGCTTCCTATTATGGTGCCAAGTGGAAAGTCATTAACCTCCCCCAGTGCAATAACCACCCATTCTGCTGATAATACGTCAATATTTTGGACCTGAACTGTCTGCGGGTCTCCGAGGATTAGACTGGGAGATGCTGACCTAGTCCATTCATCTTGGTGTTGCTCAAAGTGCCGTGTCTTTTGCAGGTTTGATACATACAGGAGCAAGAACGAGAGCCAACGCCTGGCCCAGTATGTGGATCTGGTACAGGAGGGCCTGATACTGGCCATGGTGGTGAATGATGAAGGCTCCAACAACCTGGAGGACTCAGCTAAGAAGGCCTTGGCCGCACTTGGCAGTCAGCACTTCCGCAGCCTGGGATTCCGGTGAGAATCTGTCTGCACCTGGAAAACTAATAATATTCACTTCCATTTCGGGATTATTTCAATACAAATATCTGGCCTTACAGTCCAGAATTCAAAAATTACCTTTCTTATGTTTTGATTTATGAGACCCATGCATCTAGAATGAAATCCTTTTATTCGTTTGACTATTGCAGGTTTTTTTTGTCATCGAAGATATTCCCACCTCTAAGTTTATTGTTATTGCTGCTAAGATCTCCTTCCTTACCAGAAGTCTGACAGAAGCCACACGCTTTGCTGTGAAAGGCTTTTGCTTTGCAGCCGTAGGAATCTTACTGTCATAGTAGAGTTTGAATTATATGAAAGCACTTCAGCTGATTTCATCACTGGTGCTTTACTGCATCTTGAGAGAGAGCCATGAACATTTGCATATAAGCATTTCCACAAGAGCTTAACTCATAGCAGGACTGGCAGGAGATGTTGCCCACTGCTTTGTCTCTTGTCCTCTGCCTACTGGCCAGCTCATTAAGTCATTTTTAGCTGTTACCTGCTTCCTTCCATGAAGATTTTTGAAGCGACGAGATGCTAGAAATGCAAAGAAATAGAATTTTTACTCCCCCGAGCATAAATGGCTATTTACATCCATTAGGAGACGCATCAACATCGTGCATCTCAATCAAAGTGGTCCAGGTGCAGCATTGGTCAGAAGCTTAGATTGTCCTGATTATTGGTCTGTCTCTTCTCTGTGGTGTCTGGCCCTCCCCACAAATACCCAGAGAACCGCTTAACGTAATTCACTGCTCTTTGTACTCTAGCTAGCTGGGGTCTAACACTTTCAATATCCTAGTCCAGAGGATCTCAAACTTTTTGACCAAAGGTCCGCAACACATTTTTGTTCAAATTCATAGGTCTGGGCAATTTTAAATAACAAAATAGCATTTCATGAAAATTAATGAATTAATAACTTTCTGTATTAGACATCAATATACTGCATAACAATAAGGGGAATGTAATGTAAAGGCTGGTTTAATGCTCGCTGATCGTGTCACCTCTCTGTCACTGGGGGGGGGGGGGTGGATTGTGACGAGTTATGGGTGTGTAAGGTTTGGTGATTCTATATTTTATTTTTATACTTCAAACCACCTTAAGCCGTTTTACGCCGTATTGATTCATAAAGCTCATTATCGGCTGGGCTGAATAAAATCTGGTTTTGTCCATATCCGTACTGCGGCCTGGACTTTGAGATCCCCTGTCCTCATTTTTGATGCTTTCCTTCTCGTTTCACCTATTTTTCTACCCAATTCTAATCCTGCTTTCCTTAGTCATCCTTGGAGTTTCATCACGGTAAAAGGGGAGCCATCGTCCTCTGTAGAAGATCACGCCGTCTACCAAGGTAAAGCTCACATTTTGATTCTGCTCGTTTGAGCCAGCGGTCTCTAGCTGCTCCAACGTGAACCTCTGTGAATTCCTCTAGGAACCAAGGCCTCGTCAGAGGCGAGGAGCTCCCGGCTTTTTCAGCTGGGATATGGGGAGTACTTTACCATCACGGGCAGGAGCCGGTGGGTACAAGGTAGGTAGGCCATGACTTCTCCCTCTGCGGCTCCACTTACTTAAACCCTCAAGATACAGACTGACCAGCCTTTGGTTCCATCTGACCAATAATAAACACCACCTCTGCTTCTACTACCTGTTATCTCTGCCCTTGCATGGGGTCATTCTGCCCTCTTCTGCAGCAGTGGTGGCTTACATGCCAGTGAAGCCCTGTGTGTTTCTCAGTAGGCGCTTACCTTCCTGTGCCCACACAAGAACGTGGCTCTTTCCTCCAGAGGCAGAGTGGAGCGAGTGGTTTGACAGGGATGATGAGCGCGGCTCGGGGGACTGGGAGAAGCTGGCAGAGCTGCGTAGGGTCTTCCCGGACCGTGTCTGCGGCAGCCCCTTGGACATGCAGGTAAGCCAGGTCAAGTAAAAATGATGTTTGCATAGCGTGCAGATATCATGGTAGTAAAGGATGATGGGACAGCTTCCGAAATAGAACCTGTTAAAGCGAATGTCCTTCTCTAGCAGTCAATCTTTTGGGTTTTTGGGATCTGTTTGAGATCCTAAACATATTTAATAATTGATGGAAAATAATATATATGTATAACACCTTTCTTGTTCAATCATTGCTTTTACAACCTTATTGGACTTAATGACTAAAGAAAGATACCGACTGTAGATCTGCTGTTTCCTGTGTTGTTTAGCACACATTATTAATGAATACTCTTTAATGTTCCCCCTCAGGCCGAGACTCACGATGGAATCCCTTCAAATTTAACGCAGGAGGTGTTCCACAAGCACGACAAAGATTACGGCTTGGTGTGTCTCAACAGAGAGCAGCCAGATGGGATCTGCCACAACTACAGAGTTCGCTTTCTTTGCGGAAAACTTGGTATGTCTAGAATGTTCTGAGCTGCCAAGTTGGGCCAGGAGACCCTTGGCATTCTGCTGCTGAGCTCGGAAACTCCATACCAGCTGAAATACACTGTAATCAGCATGACAGCACTGGGCCAAAGCATGACATACTCTTGAGGAAACATTGCTTTTGTAAGCGCACACACACGCACACACACACACACACACACACACACAAAAACAATTCTGGGCGCAGAGATGGGTAGTCCATCCAACAGGCAACGTCTGCTTCCATGCAACAATTATTTTTCTGAGAAGTCATATGGGGATAAAAAACCTATGGGCAGCTTGACCTGATATTGCTGAAAAGTTAAACCTATTGATCTTCCAGGTTTCAGAATGTACTGAGATCAGGATCAGGGGACCAAGCCAAAAATTCCTGGTTTTCCCCTTACAAGGTTACACCTGACACATGCATAGAATGGTTCCTTTGTAGACCATATTGTCATGCTATTTCAGAGGGTCTTCAGGTCCATGCAGAAGATGCATGAGGTTTTTAATCGGACAACATTAAGAGCTGGAAACTGGAAGAGGTGCATTTGAGACGCTGCAGGTGTGTGTCTGTGTGGGCTGAGAGACACTGTCGCTGGTCCGCAGTGAGGCCACATGCATCTGTCACCATTGAAAGTCACTCCAACACCAGCATACTGGACCTGGTTGATGACAGCAGCAGCTGGAAGCCGGGAGACACGGTGGTGGTGGCTAGCACAGACTACTCCATGCACCAGGCTGAAGAGTTCCTCATCCTGCCCTGCCGGACATGTGCCAACAACCAGGTCAAAGTGCAAGGTCAGTCCAGCTCTCTGGCTGGGAGCAAGTTAATCTTCCCGAGGTGTCTGTCACTTACGCACGTTTTTATTTGGAAGGTTTCTGCCAATAGGAGCTACATTTTCATCCTTAAAAATTCCAGTTTGTAATTTGGTTTTTAAATTAAGATTATACTTTAATGCACCGCTCCCCAATTCCAGTCCCGGAGGCTAGTCTGCAACACGCTTGCAGATTTCTCTGCTCAAACACACCTTATCCAGATCACCTGCGAATTACCAGCTTTAGTGGTTGTGTTTGAGCAGGGAAATCTGCAAAGTGTGTTACAGATTTGGCCCTCCAGGACCGGAATTGAGGAACCTGGCTTTTATGTATCGATAGTGTGACAGTGCATAGTGAATATCAACAACAAACTATTCCTCCATAAGCTTGAAAGACATGGAACTCACCAGAAGGCTGGTGACCCTCTTCATAACCTACACCCTTGTCTTCCTAAGTTGTACCTGCAGTTCTTTATCCCACTGCACCATTGCAGTGTTTTTACCAGTACTTGGTGGTACATGAGTGGTTAGAGATCCAGAGGGACTAGAGGACGCGTCACTAGCAACTGTGAAGACAGTGGCACGGTAGCTACAAACGGGCACGTTTTCAGGAGCGCGTGGCTCTGTCATAATGCACCATGACAGTCACAAAAGAGGCTAACTCATTTCGCAGCCGCCGTCTTTGAGGGTGTCATCAGCCTTGGAAGGGGCTTCTGACAGCACTCCATTCACCTAGCCTTCCCCCCTCTTGCTCACGGCCATGTTGGTTGGCCAAAGTAGTCCAAGCAGGCCAGATTGGACCTACTGTAAATCGTCTCAGCAAAGTATGAAAAACTCATCCCAATATTACATAACTTGTTTGGGTTTTTCAGTTTCTGTTTTTTTGTTTTCTTCATGTGAGTCCAGATGGATAAGGATCACCCACAGGCCCTTACTGATGTGCCCAACCTGGAGGTAGAGTGCCTGTCAGCTTCTGAGCACACCCAAAATAAATCAGTCGCTATTAAAAAGCAGAATAGCTCTTGTCAGCAAGGGACACAAGGTTGAACTAGGATCCACTGTACCCTCACCTGTCAAGGAAATCAAAAAGTTTAAAAAAATGTTCTGACTTCATGAGGAATAAAAGGAGTCTGTATTTTGTAGGATTAAAATTGTCCTTAAATAAAGGCAATATAATATAATTTTTTCAAAGATTCAAATTCCTCAGATGCCTAAAGGGAAGATGGGCTTAAATTAAAAAACCTAATTTAAAAGTGTAGTGTCCGAGTCCAAAGACGGAGCCTAAGGTTGACGCTTTGCTCTCTCCCATCCAAAAACGGAGGGCAAAAGAGAAGAAGTGACGACAAAAGAAACACACATAACCATTCGCTTAACCGATAACTATTTACTAAATTGAATAACACTACAATATACAAAGTTTTTCGTATAGCAAAATAAATATTTTGCAAATCAAAAAAGATGCAGAATTCCTTCCAAATAAAGATAGAGGTCAAAAAGCCATGTGGCTCCATCCTTCCCTAACTCTTTAATGACCTCTACTCTCACGTGACCTCTTTAATGACCTCTACTCTCACGTGACCTCTTTAATGACCTCTACTCTCACGTGACCTTTTTAATGACCTCTACTCTCATGTGACCTCTTTAATAACCTCTACTCTCGCGTGACCTCTTTAATAACCTCTACTCTCACGTGACGCTCTTAAAGGTACAAACCTTGAATAATCTGAATAATCTAGTTAGTTTTAGGCCCCTACAAAAAGTATTTGTTATTATCATTGACAGCGCTGTTTGGAGTATGAACTATCTTTACTGTCTCTTTTGGTTGTCAGGCAGGATCCTTTGTTTATCTGCAATGGATGCAGTGCACACTGCTTTTTGTTTCTGCTCTGCACTTAAGGCAGTGATGCCAGTGATTTGCAGAGTACAGGGCACTACACTGTTAGCCAGATGGTGATTTATTCAGCGCTGGAACTCTGTCCCTGCCAAATGAAAAGAAAGACGTTTGCCGCTTCTGACAAAACCGTGGAAAACGAACACCATAATTTGAATATTCATAAAAAGATCTCTCGCTTTCTCCAGAATTAATTTAGACAGATTGATTTTTCTTCTTTAAGTAGTCATTAGACAACAATAGTGGGTTTTGCTTTTTTGTTCTGAAGTGCCATTTTCTGGCTCAGCGTTTCTTTGTTCTGCCCTGAAAGTTGCCTTCCACCGTATAATCATGAGAGCCTCACATCTCTGCTAGTTTGAACCAGTAATTGCCCAGTTGCTCTCTAAGGCAAAAGGAACAGCACAAGTAGATGCAGCAGTTTGCACAGCCTCCACTGACCACACACCTCCCAGAATCCTTGGAGCTTCTCCGATGCCCAGTCCTCCCACTGGGCTTTTGGAAGTGTAGGTGGATGCAGGTCCTGTTTGACTCACATGGCAGGCGGTGTTGAAATAGAGCCGAACACTCTCATGTTTAATGCTAAACAAGCGCTTTGGCCGGGACTTGTCCAGGGCACGTTTTTACATGGTGCCGTTATTTGCTCAGGCTATTTATACGGTGTCATTGCGTGCGACGCTCAGCCCCTCCGGACAGATTGACCCCCCCCCCCCCCTCCACAACGCTGAAGCGTTTGTCCTTGACTGTAAGTCGATGATGCTGAAAAAGGTACACGTCAGCTTACCCAGGGCCCGCGGCTCCATGCTGCAGTGGGACTTTGAGTGTCTGCTTTTCTGTGCTTCTGTCTGTTCAGTGAGCTCGGGTGTTGGCCCCACATGCCGCAAGCTCAGCTGCCCACTGTGCCCTTTCTTCAAATCAGTTTCCCAACCTGAGATCTGGGAGAGAGCAAAAATGTCAAAATGACACAAAAAGAGCAAAAAAAACTGTCTGTGGGTCCCTGAGGATCGGATTGGGTTTTAGGTGCTCGACTGAGAGTAAGGAGCAGCTTTGGTCCATTTAATCAATCCATTATCAAACTGGTTTTCATGTAACTGAGAGCCGAGTCCTGGAGCATGTGGCAGACCCGCCTGCTCGAGTATCTGAGGTGCCGACTTCCCAATCCCATTCCTGCCACAGTAAGTTGACATCCAGGACTTGTGGTCCAGGCAGGAGTAGCCGTTCACCTGCTTTGAGACTCAATAAAAAAAAAAACCCTGCCACCCACCTGCTGGAGAACCAGTCTGAGCTGGTGTCATATCTCGTTATCTTCCAGGCACCTGCTTGCTCAGTGGAGGCACTTAGTCTAGTCTCCTCCCCCGCTCCCCCATTACCCATGAGTCTCCAGGTCAGTCCTCCCGGAGTTTCTCCTGGCCCTCTGAAGGACACGGGGGCACCCCCCGGAGCACAAACTGACTCCGGCCACCGACGGGAAACGCTAACGGTCAATTTACTTGGACTTTCAGGCAAGCCGGCCTTCGTCCACATGGGGGAGGTGGTGGACGGAGTGGACATGAGAGCAGAGGTGGGCCTGCTGAGTCGCAACATCCTCATCAGGGGGGAGATGGAGGACAGCTGCTACGGCAGCGAAGCCTGCAAGTTCTTCCAGTTCGACACTTTCGGGGGGCACATAAAGGTGAGCGTCGCTGTCAGTGATCCTCATATCGCCCTGCAACACCAAGTCAGGCCTCTTCCCAGTAAATGTTGAGTTATCATCTGTGGTCAGTAACTGTTATGGAGAGGAACCCTGGTGCAATGATAACAGCAACCCTAATGAACAAATTGTCAGGGTGTTTCTCAATACCAAGAACGCAGGGATTGTACTTCTGGTCTTGGCAACACCAGTCTTGCTAAGTTGCCTCCGAAGAGCGAACTTGGTCTCTTTTCGTGAAGATACAACTGATGTATCCTTCATATTTGGGACAGGGCAAGAATGACATCCAAGAATTTTTATGATCCTCTATACTTCTGTTCTTGAGTATTGGAACTACTCTTTGGCAACAGAAGGTGATGTAAAGCGAATACACGAGAACAGGAGTATGGTCAAGCAGCCCCTTGACAGTCCCTGTTGTCCTGAGGAGGTTGTCACAGCTATTAGTTGTTTAGGTTTGCCCAGAGTTAGTGCACTGTCATGTGGTAATTAAGTACGGCAGGGTGGTTTCAGATCACGTTTTTGTTGTTGGACGTTTATACAAATTCAGTTATTTGAGATAAACGGGAAATATTTTAAGCAGCTGGGCGCCGGAGAGTATGAGCGCTAAAACTCCGTTTTCAACTTTTTAAAATTCACATGCTGAGGCAAATACAAATGGCAGCCCTGCTTTTATGTGCTGCTGCTCATTAAGGAATATACCCTGGAGAAAGGTCTCCATGTGAGCTGGACTGGGTTTGGTGAGCCGTCGGCTAAATTTAATGCAGTTTCCGCAAGAGAGTATGACATCGTTATGCATTTTAATCTGAATTCACAGGCATGATTGATGTGCGCAGAAATACCCAAACCGTAAATTTCACACTTGCACACATACACTCGCACAAATAGTCAAATACACACACACACATCTAGGAACTGAGATACCTATGAGGGTGGTAATTCCCTGCCCTTCCACTAGGTGGAGCGTGGATTCAAAGCCATGCACATGCAGGGGGTGGAGCTTCAGCACATGGGCCAGCAGTCCATGGGCCACTACCCAGTGCACTTCCACATGAATGGAGACGTGGACGAGCGCGGGGGCTACGACCCAGCCACCTACGTACGTGACCTGTCCATCCACCACACGTTTTCTCGCTGCGTGACCATCCACGGCTCCAACGGCTTGCTGGTGAGTGGACCGGGCCAGACGTATCGCATCGGGCCTACAGTTGTCGGGCTTCATCCCACGCCCCTTTTTGAGCATGAAAAGCTGACGGCATGTATCTGCTCCGAGGACAGCAGGCTGCCGCGCGGCCGTGATTAACACTGCCATGCGTGACTCGGTATCTGTGAAAGTCTGGGCTCTGTAAGTCGCTTAGGATACAAACTTTCGCAAAGCCGATAAATAAGGAATTATCCACAGCCGCACAGACATCTGCGGGCTTCTTTAAAATCCGCTCATTCATTTTTCAGCGTCCCGGAGATAGCGGCGATGTTAGTGAACCTTTTTAATTCCTCTTTAACGAGTCTCACAGGCGAGCAGCTGAACTTTCGCATCCTTATTTGTCTGGGAGACTGCGGTGGTGAGGAGATCCCGGGGGCGGTGTGCAGTCGCTCGGCGACACGCTGATGGGCTTTGGCATGGATGTGACTAACAAGCAGGCTCCTGACCCCCCGCGCCTTTGTCTCATTGTGCTCATTGTCATGTCCGATAGCCTGAGGCTCTTAGCAAGGCCGTTAGTGCTCAGAGGAACCTTCCCCTTCCGGCGCTGTGCGCGTGAGACGCCGGGGGGCGGCGTGGCACTGTTCTGAACCACCCTCATACCCCTGGTGGCCTGGCAGGTGCAGGACGTGGTGGGTTACGACGCCCTGGGCCACTGCTTCTTCACCGAGGACGGTCCCGAGGAGAGGAACACCTTCAGCCACTGCCTGGGGCTGCTGGTGAGAGCGGGAACCCTGCTGCCCTCTGACCGCGATAGCCGCATGTGCCGGGACATCACCGAGGGCGCCTTCCCGGGCTACGTGCCCAACCCGCGCCAGGACTGCAGGTGGGACATCCCCCCAATGCTATCCCCTCAGCGCAGTGCTGTCCATCCCATAACCCAGCACCAGTTAGTCATATTGTCAGCCTACAACAATTCTATGAATTAATAGAACAGCGGGACATAATCCATCGCTGTGGGGAAATTCTCATTTCGTCTGTCCCGTCTTGCTCCCTATGAGACACACAGACACACGTGCAGGTGAGAGAAAGGATGGAGGTAACAGCGCAGGGGCAGCAAGCATGCAGGGGCGCCGGGGATGGGGGGGTCAAGGGCCTCGCTCAGGGGTCTCCAGCCCTGGGATTCAAATCAGCGACCTTCCGATATCAGTCCAAACCCTCTGGGTTACACGCTGCCCTTCAGAATTGTCCGTTTGTATAACATGGAGTGTTGCCACATCCATCTCATAGTCACTGGCCATAAAAACCCATTTTCCCTAATCTGTTAGGGCATGTTTTGAACATAAAGAATGGTCTCCCTGATAAACTTCACGGAATTTTAACAATTGGGCTTCAAATCAATCATAGTTTATGGGGATTAAATGCAATTATCATCAGTCTATTTCAGACTGATTGCCATTAAACCATAGATTTCAACTTTACCGTTAAACCGAGTGCCTCTGAGTCTTTGAGGAGGGGGGTGGACAGGGAAGCGGAGCTGTCACAGATTAAAAAATGAATTCCTGTGCTAGGGGAAACAGCGATAGGACTCATGCGCGTTTCTCATTTCATTCACTGGCCCCGCGGGGTGCGTACTTTATAATAACTCTGAACACTTGGCTCCCACACAATACATTATTTCACTAATGACTCTTTTCTGTTTTTCTGAATACTATAATGATTTTTTTAATCCTTCTTTGCCTGTGTTTTTTTTTCCTTTTTGTTAATGTTCCTGTTATTACATTTTAAGTTTAAATAAAGTTTATAGTATGAGAATATGTTATGAGCATATTTGATCTTGGTTGGTTTTGGCAAGCAAACGCTTGTTAGTGTGCATGGTCTTCTTATCCACTCAGGTGAATCGGTGTCTCCAAATATCCTTGTCTGGGATGCTGTGTGAGTGTCAGTCATGTGCTGCACTGACAGTCCATTCAGACTCTCACACCCCCTGCTGGAGGCTGGTGTCCAAGTTTGCCAGGAGGCCGAAGTGTACATCCTCCTGAGACCTGAGGAAAAAAGTGTCCTTCAATTTTATTTTATTTGTCTTTGGCGCAAATACGACATCTTACAATTTAGATTTTTTCAAATTCATTTTAATTTTTCATTTCACAGCATGTCCTCTTTAGTGTACAACAGGAATAAATATGTTTCCTTACTTGAGTGAAAAGATAGATGCAAAAACAAAATGTCCACTACAATGGACATAAATGAATTGGTGGGGTCTCAGGAGGATTTGGGAGGGGTATACAAAATTCATGGTTCGGTACACACGTCGGTGTTGGGTTCTGTGCAATTTCGGTACAGGAAGGAAAACAGAAGTAGTTCTGAGATTGTTTATTATTAAAACTGCAGATACAATTTGGACCAGTTGTAAACCAAACGAAAGGCAATTTGTCTGTCGACATGAGCGAATAACAAAAAAATAAAAAATAAAAAAGATGTTTATTTGCACACTGTAAAATAAATATGTAAAATTAATTAAAATGTTGGTATGTCACTGCACCATAGCAATCATAAGGGATTAAACCCATGTTCTCTCTTACCGAGTCTGGCAGCCTGTAGTCTCTTGTTATTTTTTTTGGCCAGATGAGAATTTCTTGGTGGAAGCGCCTTCAATGCCGCGGGGAGGCTAACTTGCAGAGGCTGTTTCTGTTTCGCTCTGGTTGCACACACATTAGGATGCTGTTTTCGCAAACCAGTTAGCGAGCTGCATGTTTTCTCAGCAACACATCCACATAATAGCGTGGCGTTCAGTGTAACAGAGCCGGCCGGCAGGCTTGGTCTTTCCAGCTACTCCCTCCCCAGTGCTGTTATAATTTATTGGGAAACAATTAATTCCTCGAGCTACAGATGTAAGCTTTCGCTTTGCCATTCTACCTGACTGTAACTATAGCACTGGCCATAACTAACTCACAGCCACAATTAGCATATTGTTTTCTGTGTTCAACATCTATCTTCAGTGGTAGTAAATGTTTTTATTGGCTTCATTGTGTGTTCTGAACTAAAAATGGTGTAACCAAATGGCGCATGACGAACGTTTACCGTTACAGCCTTAATATACAGTGTTGTGTATGCGTGCAGCAGAGGTGAGTAGTTCAGGTTCATTTCAACCAACCAGTTGAGTACCCTGTGGCTCTTTATGATCAACTGGCTGGTTGAAACAAAATCTTGGTCTGGACTATTACTCTATGTAACCTGAACTCCCCAATTCTGATGTACAGTATATTTAGTGATATTAATAATATAATATAATAATATAATCCCACAATCCCTTGCTAGCTGGAGCACCAGGGATTGCAATTACATTTCCTTTCATGTGCTTCTCCGCTGATTTTAAGATGGCAGTAAATCATTTCTGTCTGGTGCTTTCTGATGAGTCCAGGGTTGGAAATGATGTGGGAAGGAGATATGGAACGTATGGGTGCAGATTTAGGGGAATTGTGTCTAATCAGAAGCCCGGTGTCTTTCCTCAGTGCCACTTCCACGTTCTGGATGGCCAACCCCAACAACAACCTCATCAACTGCGCTGCTGCAGGCTCTGAGGTGGGTGCAGCCTGATGCGGCTGAATGGAGGCCCAGTCCGATAGGGGGGGCTGAATGGTCAACTGCTGATGGCTGTTCAATCAGTCTGAAAACAAACACAGTGAAAAACAAAAAACGTCGGAATAAAGTGGCTGCTCAGCCCTCTGAGATGCCCTGTAGTTCACAGCCTTACGCCCAGATAACACTAAGGAGTTCACAGCTGAACTCATGCCATGGCCTTATTTATATGCAGCCATCATTACCACGATGTAGGTTGCGTGCAGTGATCATGTCATGGTCTTATTCATATGCATCCATCATTACCGTGATGTAGGTTGTATGCAGTGATCATGTCATGGTCTTATTTATATGCATCCATCATTACCATGATGTAGGTTGTGTGCAGTGAGCTTTATGCCATGGTCTTATTTATATGCATCCATCATTCCCATGATAAAGGTTGTGTGCAGTGATCTTTATGCCATGGCCTTACTTACTGTATATGCAGCCATTATTACCCTGATGTAGGTTGTGTGCAGTGATCTTTATGTCATGGTTCTTTTTATATGCAGCCATCATTATTGTGATGCAGATTATGTGCAGTGATTATGTCATGGTCTTATTTATATGCAGCCACCATTACTGTGATGCAGGTTTTGTGCAATGATCTGTGATACACAATGTCACTGATGCACACATTAACCCTTCCTTGTATTCCTGCAGGAGACAGGGTTCTGGTTCATCTTCCACCATGTCCCCACCGGTCCCTCAGAGGGCATGTACTCACCTGGGCACACGGAGCACACCCCCCTGGGCCGCTTTGTCAATAATCGGGCCCACTCAAACTACAGGGTATGTGTCGCTCCACTTCATTCACATGCTTTTGGCTGTTTCTCGCCATCCAAGTGAGATCTATGATCATATTTTAGTTTCTGACACAAGGAGGAGGTCACTTTAAGCGGAGGTGATGATTGCTTTGGATTTAAATATATCCTGCTGTTGCCTGGGGAGACATTTAACTGCTAACAAGTCAATATTAAAATTGTACTAAATAGATCTGTATGTTGGGTTACACGGCCTTTGGGTTCCGTTTTGCAGTGAAGCGTTGATCTAAGAGTGTCACTGAGCAGAAGAACATGAACCTAACCATTAAAAAACCTTATGAATTAAGATGTCTTTCCATCAGGGGATGACATTGTGAATGGACCAACAAGGTGTTTTCAGCTAAACCCTAATCATTTTGTTGCCTGGGCCCTCAAAGCAGTTAACTTCTTGAATTTTGCTGCACTTCTTCCCTTCTGTTAATCCTGTGCTTGCTCTGTGACCTGCCCATCTTGCGAGAGGATTCTTCCATTGCTCTTGGTATGACATTTTGATCCCCTCCGGCTATTCTGTCTTCCCTTCTTCAGGCTGGAATGATTCTCGACAATGGGGTGAAAACCACTGAGGCCAGTGTCAAAGACAAACGGCCATTTCTTTCCCTCATAGGGGCCAGGTGAGCGTTACTTCGCCTTCCTTTTCTTCATTTTCTCTTCGTAAACGACCGATCTCTTGAGGTGCTACCCACAAAACTGGTTTGGATGCCCCCCTGATGACCAGATACGGCCCTCACTTGGATGCTGATCCATTCAAGCCCAGGGTCCCGGCCCAGATCCACCATTTTGTGGCCTACAAGAATCAGGACCACGGAGCTTGGCTGCGGGGTGGGGATGTTTGGCTGGACGACTGCCAGTGAGTCGAGCATCATGGGACTTTCGTGGGTTAAGCTCACCATTGTAAACTTATGGCATTGACTTTAATGACACGGTCTTTCTTTTTCAAGGTTTGCTGACAATGGAATTGGCCTGACACTCGCAAGGTAAGCGGGTCCGCAGTGGCCTACAGCACCGCGAGGTAGGCCGCCGTGGCACATGTGATCATTTGCTTTCCTTGTTCGCAGTGGAGGAACCTTCCCCGATGACGACGGGTCAAGACAGGAGGTGAAGAACTCCCTGTTTGTGGGGGAGAGCGAGAACAGGGGCATGCCTGACCTAGACACTCACATCTGGGGTCCTGGTGGAGCAGACCTGAATGACAGGACCGTACCCAAAGGAGTGTGAGTGCCTATGCTCGACAGGCAACTGGGGGCGTGGCGGTTAAAGAACCGAATTAGTAACAGGTAATTAACTCCACTGTATCTGGCTTGTAGTGACTTCCCCATCCGAGGCATGCAGATCTACGATGGGCCGATAAACGTGCAGAATTGCACCTTCCGGAAGTACGTGGCCCTGGATGGGCGCCACACGAGCGCCTTGGGCTTCCGGCTGAACAACTCCTGGCAGAGCTGCCCCAACAACAACGTGACCGACATCACGTTCGACAACGTGCCAGTATGGAACCCGGGGTTTATGTGGGATGCTTGCAGTGCGAAGTGTGCTCATGTACCCAGCATTTCCAATAAAACAGAACCCTTTACTGGCTGAAACATATGAAAAGGTCATTTAATAATAAAAGTACTGTAATAAAAGTGGTATTATTGCGCACTGGTTAGAATGCATTGGAATATAGTGTATTATGAAGTTAATTAGCAGTCTTGTTGTCAGTGTGTGTGGGCAGGCAGTTAATAATACATTTTATGTTGAAAAAGTCCAAAGCCACAAAGGGTGGTCTGGAAAATCTGACTAAAAGCACACACTCTCAGAAGCTATTATAGGATTTATTATAGTGCTGACCATTGGGGAGGCCATAATTCCTTCACAGCGGTCAGGATCATTATTAGCCAATGATATGTTTTGACTTGGTGAGTGACAGGGGAAGGACACCCTGGGGACCAGTCGGCTCTCAGCAGGGGCCAGTGTTCCTGTGGCCTCATTCCTGTGTATCCTTCCAAAGACATGTCAGGGGGTCCCCATTGCGCCTCGGCAGGACACCTCCTGACTGTTGCCTGTCAGTCACTCGCCGCTGTAACCCGTCAGATCACCTCGCGGGTCTTCTTTGGAGAGCCGGGTCCCTGGTTCAACAAGATGCAGATGGACGGCGACAAGACCACCATCTTTCATGACGTGGACGGCTCGGTCAGCGAGTACCCGGGCACCTTCCTGGTGAAGGAGGACAACTGGCTGCTGCGTCACCCGGACTGCATCGAGGTCCGAGACTGGCGGGCGGCCATTTGCAGTGGTCGCTTTGCCCAGGTGAGGTAGAGCGGTGTTTCTCGCCACTCAGACAGCCCACATTTTTGCTCGGGACTATCTGGGGGTCCCCGAGGGCCGGGCTGAGAAAGAGTGAGGTAGACAGTGTCATCTAACCCCTCACCCCACTTCCGTCGTCTCACCGGCCCCCCTGCACTCCCCCCAGCTTTATGTTCAGACGCGCGACCCAGCCAGCCTGAGCATGATGATGGTGAAGGACGAATACCCCGAGCGGCCTCTGCTGCTGCAGGGAGCTCTGGGGAAGAGGAGCCACTACCAGCAGTTTCAGCCAGTGGTGATGCTGGCCAAGAGTTACACGGTGCACTGGGACCGGGCCGCCCCGGCTGAGGTCACTGTGTGGCTCATTAACTTCAACAGGTGCGTCTGTGTCCGGCATCCATAGCCAGAGAAAACAGGGGGCTTGTTAGAGCGGCAGTGCAGCTTTAATGTCACTGAGGAGTTATACTCAGTTCTGTGATGGTGGGGGCAGCGTGGCCGTCAGCTCTGTGATGGTGGGGGCAGTGTGGAGGCGTGGCCGTCAGCTCTGTGATGGTGGGGGCAGCGTGGAGGCGTGGCCATCAGCTCCGCTACCCCCCAGCCCTGCTTCCCCCCCGGTTTTGTTGTAATGTGTTTGTGGAGTTTGCATGTTCTCCCTGTGTCCTTGTGGGGTTCCCTGCGGGTTCTCTGCAGGTTCCCTGCAGGTTCTCTGCAGGTTGCCTGGTCTCCCACCACAGTCCAAAGACATGCTGAGGTGAATCAGAGTTGCTAAATTGTCCTGTGGATGCGTGTATGAACGATGTGTGAGTATTAGCCCTATGATGGATTGGTGCCCCACCCTGGCATATTCCCTGCCTTGCACCTATAGTTTCTGGGATAGGCAATGGATCCCACATAGGACAAACGGGTATAGAAAATGATGGATGGATGGATGGATGATAAACTACATTTAGTCCTTCTTTTTTTACTTACTCTGGCGCCATCTTCTGGTTACTCTAGAGAGCGCAGAGTGAGTTATTCTGTGCACCTCTGAGCTTCTGTCACTGTTATTGTTCTCAAACAGAAACGACTGGATCACCTTGGGCTTCTGCTACCCCAAAGGAACAGACTTCACCATCATTTCAGATATTCACAACCGCCTCACCAAACAGACCCGCAAGACTGGAGTCTTTCTCCGGTCCCTTCAGAGGGAGAAGATGGAGCATTCACAGCAGACTCGGGGTTACTACTACTGGGAGGAGGACACTGGGTAGGAACACTGCCCCTAAGTGGTGAATGCAGTGAATGGCAACTTAACAAATTACCTAAACTAGTTAATTAATGGCAACTGAACTAGTTACCTTCTGACTGGATAGGGGCTTTAGGGTGTCTCAGGGGCAGTGGTGGGGAGGAACTAGTTACATGTAACAGCATAGCTTAAGTTACAAAATAAACGTAATTGTAATTCATTACTGAAAAAGCATATAATTAATTACAGTTATTTTTAAAAATATTGGTGATTGCAAAGGAGCTACAGCCAAATATAATCTTTTTAGTAAAAAGCTTATTTGTAGAATATAACATTAACTCTGTTGCTCTGCATATTTTTGCATTGGTGAAATGCCAAATTTTTGGAATATTATTTTTGGATAATCAAAGTAATTGCTTAACGTATTACATTTTTAACAGGGTAACTAGTAATCTGTAACCGGCTACATTCCAAAAGTCACCTTCCCAGCAGGGTGCAGGCTAAGCACATCTGCTCAGAATCCCATCATGCACTGCCTGAGTCATGCAGATGTGCAGTTTAGCTATTTTGTGCTGCATAGTTTGTCACATATATGATTATACTGAGCACAATGTGGAGTGAAATGCATATTTGCGTTGCCCCAGACTGAGAAAAAAGACATAAGTTTAATAGACAAGACGTAACATGCTACAAATATTAGGCATATGCTTTGACCAGGGGACTCCTGGATAGAGCTACTATCCAGGAAGTTTTCTATCCTACTTGGCTTCTGATGGGCCGCACCTGCTCCTGGTCTCTACCTGAGAACTAGTGTGGTTCATCAGAAGCTGGGTATGATAGAAAACCTACTGGATAGTAGCACTCCAGGACCGGGGTTGGAGACCCCTGCCTTAGACATACTGTAATAATCATACTATATTGCTCATGTTCTAACAAGTTCTAACAATGTTTTTCCAAATTTCAGAAGAACAGAGTATTTTAGGGAATGATTAAAAATCTGATACCCACCAAATTATGTGGAGTGATATTCTTGTGTTCTAGTCTTGAATAGTGTTTTCCAACCGACAGTCAGTCCACGTTTTTCCTCCCTCCAAGCTCCATGTCCATGTGGACCATCTGTTGGTCCCTGAGGAGATTGGGAAAGAAACTGGGGAAAACAGTGATTTCTGTAGCGGACAGCGCTTGGGGACACGGCATTTGGCACATGACGGGCCACGTTGCTTCAAGAAGGATCACTTTCCTGCCGCCCGTGGCCTGATTCTGACTCTCCTCTCTCTCTCCCCAAAGGCTCCTTTTCCTGAAGGTCCAAGCCCACAAGGAGCGGGAAGATTTCGCATTCTGCTCTGTGAAGGGCTGCGAGAGGATCAAAATCAAGGCCATCATTCCGAAGGGCAGCGGGCCCAGCGACTGCAGGGCAGCAGCCTACCCCAGACATGCCCAACTGCCCATCGTAGATGTCCCTATGCCCAAGAAGCTGCCTGCCAGCCAGGTGGTAGGGGGAAGATAACACCACCAAGCCTCACTGTCCAATCATAGGGGTCCAGCAGGGTCAGATAACTCCCAGTGTTGGAAACCAGTGAAATAATACTGACTGGGGGCGGGTAGATAGTCCCCATCCCAATATGTGTAGTTCTGCTATGATGCGAATTTCCAAAATGTACATTGGCTTATTGATGATTGAGAAATAGGGGAAAGACACCTGAAAGATAAACGTAAATCTCACATTGTGATTTTATTCCTGATAAATTTACGCTCTGCTATGTGCAGGTGCTGATCCACACAGGATTACATCCCATTCTCAGTTAGCTAAGTCAGCTCACATGCTGCATTTTGGAAGTCCTAACTTTCACCAAATCTACTCCATTGCGTTACCAAATTGCCCATAGGTGTGCATGTGTGTGTGATTAGTGTGTGTGATTGATGTGTGTGTGTATGTGTCCTGCTTTGGATTTGGCCCCCCGTCCAGGGTTATTCCCCACCTTGCGTCTGTACCCTGTGACCGCGAATAGGACAAGCAGTTACGGAAAATGGATGGATAGATCTGCTCCATTGCTGGGAATAAATGATGTTAAAAATATACAAATAAATAATATTAAAATTATTACATTTAGTAAAAATACACATTTGGTAAAGATACACATTGCATAACGGTGCAAGGTTTTTGGGAGTGTTTCAGCAGAAATGTGCATTGATATAAACTCATGACTTTCATGTTTTGATGAGTCTGTAAAAACCAATGTAAATATATAAGGGTGTGAATTCAGATGTTCAAATGTTTGGCTGCTTCTTCTGAGGAATGAAGAACACAGGGGAACATTGACCTGCCTCTTTGCTGTCTGCCGACAGCACGACTCGGAGCACTTCCTAGAGGTCAGGCTGAAGTCCTTCAACACCCGCTTCTTCCACATCAAGGAGGACTTCACCTACATCGAGGTGCCCGGGGGGGGGTGGCGAGAGGGACTGACACTAATGCTCAGTGTGATTGGCTTCTTGTTCATCACCATTCCGCTGTTGTTGTGGCAGGTCAGTGGAAAGAAGATGTACCAGGCAGAAAATGGGATTCGTCTAGTCGTGGTGGACGGCGAACGTGGCCAAGTGTTGGACAGCAAGAGCTTCAGCAGCTATCTGCTGCAGGGGGTGCCGGCACAGATCGAGCGATACGTCGCCAACCTCCAGAACGGGTAAGATCACTTGGTAACACTTTACTAAAGGCCATGTTTTTAGCAATTTATAAATAGATTCATATTGCATTGTAGTGCATTATAGATGAGAATTTCATAAAGCATCCATAATGCATAATACAGACAGCTGTAACGTGTTATGCCTTTTTATGTTTATAGCCATGATTATAATGCTTTTATTTTTTTATAATGCACTATTTTTGTTATGAATGTGTTTCTAAATGACTAAAAACACAGCCTTCAGTAAAGTGTTACTAATCACTTTTTATGGCCCCAGATTATGCTCTTTCCATTCCTGTTTTTGCAAAATGCTTGTTGGCTCCTTTTATCAGTCCCGCAATTCTGACTGACACCTTCACGCGTGCAGGTCGATAGTGCTGGTCAGCTCTAAGGGACAGCGCGTCGCCCACGGACGCTGGACCAAAGTGCTCGAGGATCTCGGAGCAGACAAGAACGTCAGACTGAAAGGTAAACTCTGTCACAAAGGAGAAAAACAGCCTTCCCTCCACCCCCATGATTCTCTTATTATTTTGATTAAATGCCAAAATATACTGCAGCTCTTTAATAGAATAGACATTTGAAAAATAAACCTTTTATACCCTAGATATGTGTGTGCCATTCCTGAAATGACTATCTGTGTGATTCACCATGCAGAAATAAAGCTTTAATCAGACCAAAAAAATTTTAATTATGCAACCTTAGTGACGCTAATGGTTGCAAAACATCCTGGGGGTGTTCAGGGGCAGGACAGAAGGTTCATCCCACTGTGGAAAGTTCGGACCGAAGCAGTATTTTGTTTACAATTATGGGATGTGTCAGCTGCCATAGAATGGCCCCATTCAGGCAGGGCAGCCTGTGATGTACTCCGTCCTGGGCCTTTTCAGAGAAACTGTCGTTCGTGGGCTTCAAGGGCGATTTCCAGCCTGACTGGGTGAGGCTGGTGACAGACAAGGATGAAGCTGAGATCCATCAGGTGCTGCCCATTCCAGTGGTGAGGAAGAGGAAGTTATGAGGCCTGGGCCAGGAGGAGGATGCACCTCCACGGTCGCCGCTGTCCAAGTGCACAATGACAGAAGTGAGGACTGTAAAAGGCCTGCGGGCAGGACATCCTCAGGCCAGAGAGCTCACAGGGGTGACATCCTAGATAGGAGCCATGTTTGTAAGAAGTGTGGATGTGAATGGTATTCATTAGGAAAACATTTCCTGTTTTTGTCTCAGTGATGTTGTCTTCTGTCCCCAGTTCCACTGGAGAGTTTCCTTATAATGTTAAAGGTTTCATGCTTTTAATATGTAATATATGGTGTTTTTTCTAGGATTCTCGAAGTGTGATTCTTTTGTAAATGTTGTAAACCAGCAAACATTAAATGGAGGCTTCAGGGTGATCTTAACCGGGAAACGGAATTTGTACGGATGGCTCCCTTTGAAAGGACAGCATCTAGGGGGCACCTTCAGTTTAACAGGAAGTGCCATTCCGGCCACCTCTTCCCGAAATAGCTGGCCTTTTTTCGGAAATTGACCTCAACGTCAGTGTTTTGTACGTTTTTGTGTGTTTCAAAAACACTTCAGGATATATATCAGAAAAAGAACTTTTATACTTATTTATTGTACAGACACAAGCCTTTAACTGCTCACTGGGAACATTCTTTAAGCTGTAAAGTTTACAGAGGGCGTGCCATCTGAAAATCAATAGAGCTTAATTCCTAAGACATTAATGGAGAGGAATTAGTGTGAAATGCAACACGCATAAACATCCTCAAGTTGTATATCAGATTTGTGGGTTTTTGTTTAAAAAGAAACCACGTAATGTGTATTTAGTAATGTGAATAAAGTGTCTGAGAACAAATCTGTATCTATGTCCCACCCTGTCTAAATGTGAACCTAGGGGATCGACTGGTGCTCTAAACATCATGATGTCTTTGTACATTGCATTCCCTTAAATTTAATTGTAATCTAGTAGGATGATCAGAAACCCCAAAACTTGACCATTCTTGACCTTTTGCTTAATGACGACTAAAGTCAGTGGGTTGGTGGACCACAATCAACCAAACCTGCAACCAGTGTGCTTTCTGTTCAGACTGCAAATGTACAAATGACTTTGCTCAAATAAATTCTTTTTAAAATGATGCTCCTTTTACTCTCATTGAAAAAGCAAAAGGCTTCTGCATCAACAGCTTTTTAAATTTTATTTATTTTTAAAAAGTCTTTATTTCAAAACTGTACCGTGTAGCACTGCTGCCTAAGTTGAAAACATTCAGTATGCAGAGATGGATACAGTCATGACAGATTCTCTGAAACCAATCGCTTCACATATACAAACTGAAATGTGAATTCAGATCATCTTCAGATTCCATAAACGTGTGACGTACTTACATAGTGGAAAGTTTCTGTTCTAGGTTATGAAAAAAAACTGAAACAAAAGCTTATACAAGTACAGGAAACCAAACAAAAAGCTGAACTTGATCTAGACCGCAGCAACACTGGTGAATCATTCAAGTATGGAAGAAGGTGAACTTTGCAAGGAGTACAGCACTCTCGGATGTTCATAAGTGTTAGCTTCACACTATCCCAGGATTCCTCTGAATGGTGAAACACAGCGGTGTCAGAGCTCCTCTCTCTGTTTGTTGGCCTTATTGCTCTCTTTGGTCCCCATCTTCTCCTTGTTTTTGCTCTTGCTTTTCGGTTTGATATCATTGCTAGCCTTTGCCTTGTCTTCTTTCTTCGCTGCCTTCCCAGGGTACACCTGACCCTCCACAGTCACATCTGCGCAGCGATCCTGTGCCACAAGGAAGTCCTTCACCTCCCAGGCATAACCTCCATCACGTAGCATGAAGATGACTCTGTTAGAACCCACCACAAACCTGGGAGGGAAACACAAGATCGCTCACTGACTGAACCATTACATGTTCACTGCAGCTTATTAGAACAGAAGGCCACGAACATTTATGGTATGTGTTGAGAATTGCCAATACAAATCAATAAGCTTGAAAATATTTAATAAAGGGGGGGGGGCAGCATGTGACTCAGTGGGCTAAGCCTCTGTCCCTGTGATCAGAAGTTTGCTCGTTTGAGCATGATCAAGGCCCTTAACTCCCAGCTCCCTGGGTGCTGCTGTGGGTGGCTGCCCTTCACAGTCAGGTTCTTCTCACCTACAGAGAGCAACCTGGGTGAGTTGTAAAAAGAATTTCACCATGGGGATCATTTATATTCAAAATGTAGTTATACAGTGGTACCTCAAAACTCTAACTTGATCCATTCAGAACTCCGGAGCGAATCCTAAAAAGTTCAAGATCTGATCGAATTTTCCCCATAAGAAATAATGGAGAACCATTTCATTGGTTCCTGGCCCAAAAAAAATTACACCTAAATATGTTTTTTCTAGCATTTAAAAACAAAACGAAACCGGATAAAACAAGGGGAGCATATACTGTACTAAGCATATCTAAGCACATTTATCAAAACAGTAATCTGTAAAGTAAGAAAATAAATGTATCCAAACAATGCGTCAGGCCCCAAATGTCCGCTCCTTCCATGTGCCATGTCCCCTCGTTAACCCTGTGTGGAATTCCCGTGTGATCAGCTGTTTCTGCTTGTTGTCATTAGTCCTATGTATTTCGCCCGCGTTTCAGTTTGTTTCCCCAGTCTGGTCATTGTATTGTCCATCTGCGTTTTGCCTGCCTTACTTGTAATTAAACCCCGCATTCCCCGATATCCTGACTTTTGCGCTTTTGTCTCTACCCCGTCCCCCCTTGGCACAACAATATTGTAATTACATGTATTAATGGTTTAGTAATATTAAAATAATGAATAATAAATCTTTATTTTAAAATGTATTTTATTATACAATAATTACTATTACTGTCTTTCATTGTCTAAATGTATGTATTCAGCTAGTGTAAACATGTACTATCACAGCGAATGCGAGGCTGAGACTGAAGCTTTACCCTTTGTTTCCGCTGAGAGATGAGCTGCGTGACTCATTTCCCAGCGCGTAAAAGTTACCTTAGGGTTGGCGTTTATGGTTTGACTTCTGAGATTCAGATCAACCTCTAGGTAATGTTTTTTCGAATTGGTTGGTTCTACATTTGAGTTCTAATGAGTTCGAGAAATGAGGTACCACTGTATTTTGTTCTAAACTAGAAATTTAACCTATAAAAAAATAAGGGGTGAGGAAGGAGGCTTGGCAGCCTATGCTCAGTACTGTACTAGGTGTCAACAGTCATACCACCTGCTGATCAGACCAGCTAATCCTGGCAGGTTTGGGCCTGGCCAGTACTTGAATGGGGGACCAACTAGGAAAGTTGGGTTGCTGCTGGGAGAAGTGTTGGTGTGGCCAGTAGGGGGAGCCCATCCTGTGATTGGTGTGGATCCCAGTGCAGTGAGGGGGATGCTGTGCTCTAAAAATGGTGCTGCACTGGGGATGGCATGGAAAACTGAGGCCCTGACTCTCTGACGTCATAAAAGATCCCTGGGCATCTTCCAAAGTAGTAAGGGTGACACCCTGATATCCTGGATGAAATTGCCCACTGTGGCCCTTTCAAATCTGGCCTCCTAATCACCGCATCCAGGTGGGGGCTACACAGTGGTGGCTGTAGAGGCTCCCTATTGCTTATGTAAGGTATGTGGAAATAATAATTTAACGTGCTATAAATATAACATTAATTCTAGCCACCTTTCTGCATACCCCCTAAAAAGCAGCATCTCATCACTCGACAGAGAGCAGGGTTCTATCACACCTCTGAACATCGAAGTTGGCATTGAAAAGGCTGCCCTGCCAGAGGCTTGAAATTTCTTCAGTCTCCTTCTCGGTGGGGTCTCCAGATATGGTGGCAAACACCATCAACGTTTTTCCTTTCTTGCTCATTTTAAGGAGCTCCTCAGGCTTTGAAGCATCAATTTTTGAGAAATCAATTGTTGGGGGCTGTCTTTTGTGCTCTGGAAGGTCCCCCTCTTCGATGTCATCATCTTTCTGCAGACCGTGCAACACAGAGAAAGCATTTTAAAGACAAACGGGATATACAATACACCTGGAATAAGGACAAAAAAAAAACTATACCGACTTAACTTCAGTCCGGAGGAGGTTAGTGAACAGAATTAACCAAACAAAACATTCAGAGGGAAAATTAGGCTTTATATACTAAAAAGTGTTAAAGCCTTAAAATTTTCAACAAACACCTCACAAATTAGAAGGTGAATGTGATTAAAAAAAAAAAAGGAGCAAAAACAAGGAGAAGACGGGGAACAAAGAGAGCAATAAGGCCAACATTCAATTAATTTTTAAGAAATTCAGATAACGGTTGTCCATGGTATAGACAAGCCAACAAAAGAAAGAGGTTTCACTCCATCTTTGGCTTATGCAGTTCGGATCAAGGTAGCAATGCGAAATTTCCAACATGTATCTATCAACATTTCATTGTCAGAAGTACCGGCGTACTAGGACAAGCACACTGTACACGTCACCAAACTAAAGGAAATAAATGGAATTGGAAAATAATTAAATATATATTTCACACAGACACAAAATGTGCAATTTAAGCCGCAAGCGACAAACTGCAAAGATCCTGACTTGCAAAAACAAGATGGATAATTTACCTCCCATTCCTCCAACAGTCTGGCCATATCCGCGTCATTGTAGTCGCGGATATCTTTCTTCTTTTTAGGCTTTTTACTTTTGTCATTCGAAAGTGCCAGAACACAAATTAAAGCTAAACACAAGAGCACACAAGAACACCTCCATAAGGAAGCCGCCATCTTTTACAGCTGTACGGCGCTGATTGGCTGTTCGATTTTTCCGCGTCAGTTCACGTGGGGCGTGTCTCGGGGGTGCTAGTTCCCCTGCACCGTCTCAGTTGAAATACAGATGGACGTAGGTCACCATGCACGAAAGACGGAGAATATAGCAGTCTTTTGCATTTGTGTTTCTGCACCGAAGGATATAACTATTACAACAGGCTTTAGCTTAAAGAAATTACCTTTTAAAATGTGATATATAAAGATAGATAGAGAGATAGATAGATAGATAGATAGATAGATAGATAGATAGATAGATAGATAGATAGATAGATAGATA
>JABFEA020000021.1:15967954-15982919 GCA_019775915.2 Cyphomyrus plagiostoma | reverse complement strand
AGTAACTTTTTAAGTGACTTTTTTTCCGCCACTGTCACCAGAGTGTCCAGTTTCATACCAACCACAGAGCTGGCCCTAAATACATGAAAATGATTTTGATAAAAGATGATCTAGATGCCAGAGACAGCAGGTTCACTACCGGCACCTGGCTCTCTCTCTCTGTGGATGAGATGTATAAGTTCACTCAACGTGTGCGTGGGTTTCCTTCCACAGTCCAAGGAAATGCACATACTGACACCGTAGGAGATGCACAGGGCTCACTGTACCCGGTGTTATAATGGACAGGCAATGAGAATGAATGGATAGCCTAGAATCCACACGGCTCATGCTATTATACTGCACTGACCCTGCTGAGACAGATGGCTCAGCTGCTGTTACTGTATGTGTTGAGTTTCCTGCCTCTCCCTGGAATGTCTGGGGGGGGATGCTGGGCATTCTTTTGGTTGGTGTGGGAGTAGGGGCTGTGGGGGCGATTAAACTGTGACCCTTAACAAGAAGTTTTGCTAATGTCCACTTCTCTTTTCACAGTCCTTTCATTTATGCTTCCGGGTGTCTTGTGTCCCATCGCCACGTTGCTACAATAATCTGTCCTTCCCATTGTAATTAGCTTTTTCTGTCCTGGATGATCTCTCTAAAACACCAAGGAGGGAAAAGTGAACCAATAACCTTAGAAAACCTAAATAGCCTAAAAGGAGTCCTCACTTCCTATCCATTGGGCTGATATTCAAAATGCCAGATCAACAATGCAAAATTTTGCAAAGCACCATGCCAGCGGAGTCACTGGATGCTCCTGCAGCATGTCAACTGGACCGATACGGCACGGCACTGCATGGTACACTGATCCCCCATTTACATGTGAGCCTCATCATCTGTGACTCTGACTATAAAAATCCATTCGTTTGCACGCCCAGGGAGCAGCGTTGCAAGCGGCCCGCTCAACAGAAACAGTGTGGCTTCCTTACAGGAGCCTCCACCCACAGGCACAGAAGGCTCTCTACAGCTGTGCAGCTCAAGCACGGAAGTCTGACTCGCTCTCACGGTCATTGCCAAAGGCACTTGTGGACGAACACTAAAGTTCCTCACGGTTCTGCCACTGGCCTGTTTGGTCTGTCAGCAGCATGTTTCTTTTCTACCCTTCTTACTTGTGGATACATGCACCCTTGCCATGTTCCTTTGCTGGTTATTGTTGAGGTGCTTCTGTTTAGTGTAGCGTTTTTTTGTTGGTGTACATTTGACATGCATTTTGGGTTGCATGCATTACCTGAGTGTGACTCTATCTCTGTTCTAATTCTAGCCTTAGTTTCTCACCTGCCTTTGTTAGACCCCTCATGGTTCCCTTTGTTTCTATTATTTCTGAGTTTAATTTGTAATAAAAAATCTCTTGTTGTCAGTAAGCTGCACTGGGATTGTCCATGACCCAGCCCAGTCATTACAATACATTGTCTTCCCCAAGGAGAGGTTGAGCACAGCTAAAATACAGAGTATGGAAATAGTTTCAAGCATAAACACACCATTAGATAGAGAATACTCTTTATTGTGACTTGCTTATGAGAACAGTTATTGAAAATTATATTTTATTGTAATTGTACAAAAAGATATTTTTCAACTTACCTGTACATCTCCAGAAATGGCTGCAAAAAAGTAATATGACCATCTCAGGTTTTATCACACACACACACATTTTACTACATCGTTATTTAACAAATGGTTTAAACAATCATGACTATTCAAGGAAAATAATATATCAATCTCTAGGAATAATTGAAACTGGATAACTGGAGTCAAACCACAATATTGATCAGGGGCAACCCGAGAATTTGCCAGAGGAGTGCCTTGGTAGATAAAGTTGCCGACTGAAGTGGTGGTGGTGAGGGGGGTGGCCAAATCAACCGAATGTCCCCCACCAGGCCAGCACACCAGGAGAATGAGCAAAGTTCCCAATGGCCACTCCATGCCTCAAGTTGGTCGGCAGCCCATTGTTAGCAGTAGCAGTAAAGTTCTGTTCAAATGTAATGATTCTGATCCAGTCTGATCCAAAGTCATTTCAGATGACCTCAGAAAAAAATGTTAACTGCATAATAAAGTACAGAGTTAATAAAAGATTTCTAAAGACTTAGGCCTCCACAGTCTAGCAGAAAGCTTAGAAATGACAGAGATTCTGCACTTTTGATCCTTCGTAGGAATGGGCACCCTACAAAGGTCAGTACAAGGACATGTCCTGGAACCCTCAAGTTAGGAGCCACAGCATGATTCATAAGCATCTCTTGCCCTTAATGAGTGAACCATAAGAAAACTACCAAACAAGAATCGTGTCCAAATGAATTTGCCACAGAGGAAATCACTATACTACCACTGCTCTCAAAAAATAAATGTTGCCACTTATTTTTCAGTTTACTCAAGACCGGGATGGTCCAAAGCACTGGACCAGATTAGAAGAACTTTCTGGTAAATGTACTCGGCATTATGTTTGAACAAAACTAAACACTACATTCCAAAACCAAAATCTCAGAAACTGGGTCATCTGATATTAAAATGATCAAAACCACAGAGATAGGCTAAATAGATGAGTGGCTCAAAAAAAAAACACAGTTTAGAATGGACAAGTTAAAATTCTAAACTCAGTTAAACTAAAATGCCGAGGAGTGACCTGAAGTAGGCAGTTTAAGCTAAAAATAAAATAAAACGCGTTTTGTAAAGAGGAATGGGCTGCAATGCGTCCCGCGCACAGTGCAGCAACGACGGAGAGCAACGTCATTAGCAAGGACGAGCCGCTGAATATGCAAGTTCACAAACTAATATCAATAACCTTGATTGGTTAAACCATTTTCTCATGAAATACACGGTAATTTAAAATAACAGATTATATATGATATTTTATATCACATATTATGAGTCATTCGTGCAGAAAGCCGGAAGACGCACACTCTGTACGCAACCTTTTCTCATAACTGCATATACAATTTCAATCCACCCATCCATTTTCCGAACGCTTCACCTTCTGGGTCGCGGGGGTCCGGAGCCCATCCCGGAAGCTACGGGCACGAGGCGGGGAACAACCCAGGATTACATAGGCTAATTATTAAACACCACTAGCATCGAAACTATAGATATGCACATTCTTAAAAAAAGGAAGTTGACAAAATTAAATTTCTTATGAAAAAATGACACGAATCATTTCTGCACATTGATTAATATAATTAATTTTCAGCAGGGCACAATCGAAATTGAGAACGTGCACCAGAAAAATAAAGCTGATATGAGGCTACCACAAAAACCATTACTCACTAAGACACGAAGTGCAGCTGTTTGAACATCAAGTGCCCTGATGTTCAATAAACCTCTATGCATTTTCGCAAAAAATAAGCGAGGAAGTAACCCAGGGCTGACTGACGTGATATTTTCAAATCTAGATAAGTCTGTACAGACAGATAATTACGTGTTTGTATGAGTTTTATTACCCTATAAATAATCTGTAGGGGTTGCAGACCAACCCAGCGCTTTCGATGCAGCTGCTTTTAGGTTTATAATGGAATAATATAGATTTTCCGTAAAACTCCTTGCATGAGAGTCTGAAGGCGAGAGTGTCACGCCAGATGCGTGAGTGGCAGCCCTGACCCTGGTGAGGGTGACATGCTGAGTGTGAGCCGTAAAAAGCCCCGAACTCCCGTGCCGGTAAGTAGTAGGATGTTCCCACGGCGGGCACTCGGCCAGGCATAACTGCTGGCAGGAAAAGCGGCTACCTCTGAGACCCGCAGACAACTCGCTACACCGCCGGAGACCCTCTCGGCCCGCGTGTAACGGGGACTGGGACTCGGGGACTGCCAGAACGCGCCGCCGGCTTCCTCTTGGCGTTAAACGCGAGCGGCGGCCACACCCTCCGCCGCTTCCTGACATATACGATGTAGCGGGAGCCCAGCAGCGTGACTGGGGATCGCGGCGAGGCGGCTCTGCGAGTCTTTCTCGGCTCGGCGATCCGGGTGAAAGTTGCCGAGGGAAGGGGGTGGTTCTGCTTTCCGAGCTGGCACCGGTTCCACGGGGTGGCCGAACCCAAGTAATGGATACCAAAAGCGAAAGTCTGCGGCGGCGGGCAGCATGCTCATGCGGAGATAAGACATGCACATGGAACTGCGCCTGCAAATAGACCCATTTCTACTTACGGGACTGTGCATGAAAGAGAGGAGGCTGGAAGTCAAGCGGGAACCGCCGCGTCTGAGCCGGTGTCTCTTCTTTCGGTGGATCTATGGGGCGATGTTGAGTGGTATAGCGGGGAAATCGCGTCCTTAGCGGCATGAAGCTGCGTCCCGATGACTTTAACGGCATGGTGGTCGAGACCCACCCCAGGCACATCACTACGCGGCAGTGAAGAGAAAACTGCACAGACAGGTATTCCGATTAAGTAGACGGGAATCGAGAAGACCATTAAATTAAACGCCGAATATAAATCGGATATACTTTCTTAAGTTATAAAGACAGATAAACTGAGATGGCACTGGGATTCACAGTGATATCCAACAGGCCAGTGTAATTCCTTGTATTTAGCACATTTTAATCTGTGAATATTTCTGTTGTGCAAACAGATCGATATATGTAAATATAACATTTAGTGTATAACTAACCGTAGCTAAAAATGCGATAGATGTTGCCATTTTAATATATAGAAAAAAGAGTTGGAAACCGAGCTTAAGTATACCGAAAGCTACTTTTCCGGTGTAGACATCTATCACGAAAAAAACGGGGGATGCTAAGGATGATAGACTCCCTTTTGCCGTTTATTACCAGAGATAGTAACGGAAAACTAGCGATTATATCTACTGGCACTGAAAGTTCATTTCTTTTTCAGCTCAACGTTAGAGCGCAGCGTATGTACTCTGAAAGACTGCAAAGGAAATTTCTTGGTAAACTATTTTTTTGAGATAGTTGAGCAAGACTGCTGCCTTTTAGTAGCAGAAATGTGTTAAAGTACTAGTTGCCGCAAAGGAATGTGAGGTTTAATTGTTTTTTTTTTTTATTTTTAAATATAAATAAAAAAAAACCACAGTAAATTAGTTTGATCACCCTGTTATGGCTAGTGGGGGCTCGGGGAAGCCATGTAGCGAGGGATTGGCGGCCAGTCCAAGCAGCAGCCTTCCACACCGGAGGCGGCTGTCCTCCATCTGTGACAGCTGTAAGGGCCGGATGCAGCTGGTGGCTGACCTGCTCCTGCTGTCCAGCGAGACGCGGCCGGTGGCTGGAGACGAGGGACTGCCGGTGGCCGAGACGTTCGAGCAGTGCCGGGACACCGTCATCGCCAGGACCAAAGAGCTGTCCATCTTGACGCACGACATCCAGAGCCATCTCAACATGGGTCGCTTTGTGGAGGCGGGCGACCGGCTGCTGGAGATGGCAGACTTGGTGGTCTCTCTGACCGAGTGGTCTGCGCACGCTGCGTACCTGGCTGCCACTGAGGCGCCGGGTTCTCTCGCCGCCCTCCAGGGCCTGGTGGACCGCTACAAGGTGACCCGGTGCCGGCAGGAGGTGGAACAGAGCTGCGGTGTGCTCAGGACCGCCGCCCTGGCTGATCTGACCCCCCAGCTCCTCCTGGAGGTCTCCCAGAGCATCTCCAGGAACCTGAAGATGCTGACCGATGCCTCCGTCCTAGCCAGTGAGAGGTCCAAGGAGCGCTTCGCTAAGGAGCAGTTCAAGCTGGGCGTGAAGAGCATGATTACCAGCGCTTCGGCCTTGCTGGCCTGCGTCCGGGAGCTGAAGGGCAGCCCCAGCGAGACGGCACGGGCACGCTGCGTCCTCTTCAGTGGGCCGCTGCTGCAGGCCGTCCACGCCCTGGTGGGCTTCGCCACCGAGCCCCAGTTCCTAGGCAAGGCAGCCTCCGTCAGCGCTGAGGGAAAGGCGGTGCAGACGGCCATCCTGGGGGGCGCCATGAGCGTGGTCGCCGCCTGCGTCCCCCTCACCCAGGGTCTCAAGGAGCTGGCCCAGTTGCCGGAGAGCAGCGGCAAGACGGCAGAGTGCCGGGAGCGGCTGCGCAGCTCTGCCTGCGCGGTGTGCGAAGGCTGCACCCTGCTTTCGCAGGCTCTGCGTGAGCGCGTGTCCCCCAGGACCTTGCCGCCAGTTAACTCTCATCCTGTGAATTAAACCTTGAGACACCAGAGATGTCTCACCTCTGATGGTGAGAGTGACTGCCAGAAAGTCTGGTGGGGGGGGGGAGGAGCTGCCCTCACACTGAATACAACTGGAGCTTCTCCAGACCCGAGATCTGGGTTACGCCACCCTGTTGAGCCCCCTTCCTCGTCACGTTTGCGGTCAGTTGGGTCCAGGAACGTTTACCTCAATTTTCTGCCATTTTAAAGATGACAGACTCTTGGAGCATGTCCAAGCAATCTCCGGAAGGACGGCTTGTCCGTGTCCGTGTCTAAGTTCGGAAGGATTAAAGCTGCTGTGATTTCATTCTCTGAATTGTTACACTATTTACCAGACTTACACATATTTGTAATGTGTTTTGGTCATGCATGTATGGGCTATTTATTTGTACTATTAAAACATTGGTCTCCTGTTGAATGCTACTGAATTTCTCTTATTGACCTGCCACTCTACCACATACTTTTAATTTAATGCCTGCTTATTAGATACTTTTATCACATTAAATTTAATGAGGTCATGATTTAACAATTAATTTATTGATTTGATTTGCATTTTGTTGAATTTTTTAATGAACCAATTTCTGTGAATTTCCTGGCTGCAGGTTTGATATGAGACTTGAACACAGACGTAGGCTAATTTTATTAGCTATTTCATTTCTCTAGAAGTAAACTATCAGCTCTTCTAACTATAGTTTTGTTTGGTATCTGAGGACACTATAAAAATACACTAAATGGTATGTAGATGACGGGAATGTCCACAGTGCCTGAGAAAGGGGTTTTAGGGGCAGTATTTCAACATAAAACATTGAAAATGTAGTGACAAGGAGCAAACTGCCCCCTGCCTGTATAGGGACAGTGGACCGGCCCGGGAGCTCCCAGAAACAGCGATGAGTAAGCTTTCTGAAGGCCTCTGCTTGGAGAGCTATGCTGATCTGCTCGTCTCCATCTCTGCCCCAGCAGAAGCTCACGGCGAGTGTGTTAGGAATAGGAATTACGCCACACATGCTTAATCATAAAAATGGCGGCAAAGGTGTAAAGTTTTATTCACACCAAACTGACAAAGAAGATGTTGTCATGGTGAAGCCTCTCATCCTGCGAGACGAGTCGGCGGCATTTTTGGAGCATCACTCGGGCTTTTTTCCGTCGCTTCTCCACATGCAGCGCTGCCTGCAGGCTAATGCTAACGGGCTCGAACCCATGCGTGAGCGGCACGCCGAGCAAAACCAGACATTCCTCACCCCGAAAGCATTACCATCTCAGCCATGATGGCAGTCAGCATGGGCAGTCATCTTAGACAAAGTTCTAAGTTTATACATTAGGCTCAAGATGCCCGGCTCATCTGATCCATGATGACAGTCAGATTGGTGGGACAAGCCTCACAAACAGCAAGAGCAATTATCTTCGAGTCGATGGCGCCATGTTCTTGCATGTGCACAGATTGTAATCTGATTATAATGTATATAATCTGGTGTGATATATCATCAGATTATAAATAAATAAGTAATGTTTATTTTCAAAGCGCTTTTCACAGACACAAAGTTACAAAGCGAAGTACAGAAAACGATAAGAAAATAAATGTACATAACATAAAAGCAACACAATTGCATGAAATAGAATGAAATCAGAAAAATTAATAACAAGAAACAGAACCAAAGCTCTAGATGAATAGGTTTTCAGCTGCGGTTTAAAGGAGTCTAAAGAAGCAGAACTTCAAAGTTGTAGTGGAAGCTCATTCCAAAGCTTTGGTGCGACAGACTGAAAAGCTCTGTCTCCCCGAGTCTTTAGTCTCTTGCGGGGAGTAACTAACAGGTTCTGAGCCTGGGGACAAGGAGCACAAGCCGCTGTATATTTAAGGAGGAGCTGGATCACATATCCAGGAGCCTGTCCATTTAGCACTCTATAAGTAATAGCCAGGATTTTCAAACGAATCCTAAAATCTATTGGGCGCCAATGTAAAATAGGGGTAATGTGGGCCGCTTTCTGGAGCATGTTAGTAACAATTTGTACAGTTTTAAACAGGTGAGAGACGATATATCCAAACCTGTGAACAAAGCATTACAGTAATCGAAGTGCAATGAAACAAATGCATTGTGGACAATTTTCTCCAGCTCAGCTAAAGAGACCAACGGCCGTAACTTAGCAATATTCCTCAGATGAAAAAAACAGGAGCGTAAAACTGACTTTACGTGCGATTCGAACTCGAGACAGGAATCAAATGTCACACCAGGATCACGAACCTCAGACTCGGCAGAGGTACAAATAGCAGAAATCCGCTCACTGATCTTTTAGTGTAAATCAGGAGGAGCTATGATCATTGTCTCAGTTTTGCTAGAGTTTAAATAGAGGTAATTCTTAGAAAGCTGAGATAAATAATCAACCAGGCTAGACAGCTTGTACAGCTGATGAGGTGTAACTGATACATATAAGTGAATATCATCAGCATAAAAATGATAATAAATATTATATATATGGTATAATATATTATCTGATTATAACCCTGCACATCTGAGGAAAACATTCTCCACTATAACATTACAGAAGCCTTATTCTCTGACTGCCATCTGCCTATCGTGTGACATTTTCTTTGGGGCAAAAGCACATATCACCCTTTGGCACGGACCTGTCTGACAACCTGATCACCTGATCCATTCACTGTGGAACTGGCAGCATTGGGACCTTGCTGGCCACGCAGAACCTGTACCACTGGGCCCATATGGTCTGCCTGTATACTGACCTGTTCCGTTTGCTATCACGGCACTGTGATAAGCTTTGAACCAATACCAGACCCACCCCTTTGCCTGTTTGAAGTTTCACAGCTGCACCCGCCACCCCCCATTCGAAAAAGTACGTTTTCCAGGCCCTCGGCCTACTTTCAGAAGCTTACTGAGACAATGAACAGTTGGCCAGCTCCCTGCTTGCCACAGAACACCCTAATCCTCTTTAAATTGCATGTTATCTAGAGACAGCGGCTCCCTCATCAAAACTCTTTCGGGTTCGCGACCGACAGAAATAGCACTGATTTTGACGGATTCCTGCAGCTGGAGTGATGGCAGAAGAAAGGTGTGATCGGTGTCTCTCGTGGACTGCAGAGGGCCCGGCCCCTGGTGCTGTCTGGTGACAGGCAAAGCTTATGGAATTCTGCCAGAAACCTTCACGTGCCCCAGGATTGTTTGCCTTTCCTGAAAAACTGAAGCTGTTGCTTCACAACAGGAAGCCAATAGGCTGTTCTATCGGGGGGTGTTTCCTTCAGAGCAGAGAATGACTGAGTAATAATTTAGAACAGGGGTTCGCCCATTTCCTGCCACCGGAGGGAGGTGGGTGGCCTAACCCAGTCCCTGTGGCCTCCCCATCCAGAGATGGTGTAACGCCCTCCGCTTTGGGGGCATGTGGGCCACGGTGCTCATTCGATTTAACTGACATACAAAGGCTTTGGATTTCTCCTTTACTTCATCTCTAAGCTCAGACCATCAAGCCAAACACACTCACACCCCCAAAATAGGCCTAAAGAAAGTGTTTTTTTTATGTGACCACACATCTGCTCCATGTTACTCTTGAAACACTGGTTTTTTATTAGTTGCCCTCTCATTACTAAAGCATGATACCACAGAAGCTCCAACAGCTGTGAACAGCCAATGAGAATAATGGACCCCTGTCACGTGACTGCTGTCCCGTGATGGCTACACCACTTGGGTGCTCCCAGCGCAACAAGAAGGCAAAACGTCACAGGACAGGCATTGCAGGGGAGCCGAGCAAACTATGAACTCAACCGGGAGGGTCCTGCATAGACCATGAGGGGAGAGATGAGGCATCTGTTGCCTTTATCAATATGGTCAGCTCATTTCGCAGTGATTCTGCCCTTCACTCTGGCATCCTGTTGCCTTGGAAACACTCCCAGCATCGAATACCAAGACAAAAAACCGCGTGGAGTTGACAGGCGGCATCGCCCCTACGATGTGCGTGGGGCCCCCTCACGCCTTCCCAAAGCTGCACCTCCCAACGTCAAACAGTGGCCATCTTTGTATGTTTCCAACCCCACCAACTGGGTGCCTGCTATGTCTGTTTGTACAGAACTTTCGGTGGAATTCTGCACCGAGTGAATCTGGGCGTAAATCCTCCCACCCATTCCTGGTTCCATTAGAGGATGGCGCCACCTGCCTTGTCACTGTGCCTTGGCTTCCGGGAGGGGGGGCAGTTGGCATGGAAGTTCTCACCTTTGACCTCCGGGTGTCAGATTCACAGCACCTGTGGGACTGAGTGTGTGAGATGTCATCCAGAATGTTCCAGAAACACGTGAAATGTAACTATGGCTTCAGTGACTTGGCAGTGCAGTACTGTAGTGGGTATGCATTTTGACCGGAGAACCACTGATCTTCAAATGTTCATCTTAAACCTCAGAAAACATCTAAACTGTTTACTAAATATCGGCTAATCGATTGTAGTTTTACTCCACGTAGTGGTTTGCTGCATGAAGTATAAACTCTTAAGCTACATTCACAGAAAATTCTTCTCACTCTACACAGAAATGAAATGAACAGTCAGATAAAACACCATGCGGAGTAAGTTACTTTTGATGACTGTGTTTGACAAAGAATAAAAATAATGAAAATGTTATGTACAGAATGAGCGGTCCAGAAATACAAGTTTATATATAACTGTTTAAAACATCTAGTACAAATTTCTAGAGTCAACACTTTGAAGGCCCTTTTGATAAATCCTGCTTCTGACTATTACAGGAAAAGCATATGATCCACGTAAAGAAGCCTGCTGTGAACAGAACAGCGCTGCAAAGACCCAGAAGTGTGAAATTCTCTTAGGGGGAACCTAAGAATCTGCTTACTATTATGGCTGTAGATTTTTCCATATACCTCCCGTGCCTTTGAAGGCTAATATGAACCAGCTCTAACACACTAACCGCCTCCCCTGGGAACATTCCCTTTTTGTGACGTCATCCCTTCACGCCAGCCCAAGGCCTCTTTCTGCCTTTTCAAAAATACCTATAAACACAAATCATGCATAGATCTATAGCCTGTGAATGCCAGTTCAATAATTCCTAGAAATTGCTGAGTGTTATATTTAAAGGCCTTTTAGGGGCTGGCAGTTTTATTCCTATGGAGTGGTACTATTTTGAATCACGCTGGTTAGTCTGGGCGTTTGCAGATTCGACATGTCTGAAGAGGAACAGAGGGGCCCTGGCTGCAAAAAAAACAAAACAAAAAAAAAAACGGTTGTGATAGATTCCCTGCTCACTTAAAAGTAATGTTAAACAACTGCAGCTGGCTCCCATTGGACGATCGGTAACAGGCAGGGCGGCCGGGAAAGCCCAGCGGGGCGGACACAGGAGACAGCCTTGCTGCTGGCTTGGCCTGGCTGCCGGGGGGCTCAGAGCACCAGCCTGACAGGGAGCGCTCATCAATGGGGAAGGGGCTTGGGGGAGGGGCTGGACGAGGCAGAGGCCTGCCAAGCACCCCCTCCCTGCCCTGTGTCCGGGCCTGTTTACTGGCTCCGGGTGGTCTGTTTTTTACGGGGGTGTGGCCCACTAACTCCACAGACGCGGCACTGAGCGGCGGTCTCTCCAGCATCCTGTCAGCTCTGAGCATGCTCACAGCGACCACTGTGACGTTACAGGATCACAGCGCCGCCATCCTCCAAGATCCAGCTGGCCGGGAAGGGCGGTCTCAGATCAGCAGGGCGACCATTCAGCTCCTCTTAGATTAGTGTACTGGGGGGGAACTCAGGGGCCACTTTATTAGGTACACCTGCTTGCCAATGACAGCAGCCTGCTCCTCCGAACATCCAATCACGTGGCTACAACTGAATAGAGCATGCAGACAGAGGTTCACTTCCATTAGAATGGCTAAAACACCAGATCAAAGCAATTCTGAATGCAATATGATTGCTGGCTCTAGGCGTGGCGGCTCCAGCATCCAAAAAGAGCCGACACCCTAGAATTTTCACACACCACAGTGTCTAAAGTTCACAAAAAAATAATTAAACCCACCCAGCAGTATTTATATATATAATAACAGCTCAGTACACAGCAGCGCTTTGGAAGACTTCTGAACATAACACATCTAATCTCCAAGCGATCCAGGAGGGGTCCTGCCCAGTACCAACTTAAGTGGCTACTGAATGTATATGGACTAGATTCAGTCAATATCAGTCTTGCGCTTTCAAGTATGTTCAATCCAAATTAACTTTAAGTCAAAACCAAATGTCTTTTGTTGCAATGTATTTCATAATTTAGCTTGACTAGATTCTTATATCAATATAACACTGATGTTGATGTTGAGTCTCAAAAAAATGTTATAAATTAGTACTCAGCATAACCAAAATTCATATGAGTTCCTTAACTGTTCTGAGATTTTTGACAAGTTCAATTTACATTTAATTACTAGTTAGTCATAGGTAGTATCTTGGCAGTAGTTCTCCAGGTTTTTGTCTGGAAATGCCCCAAAAGCACCGCTCAGTTCTTGCAATACATTTCTTTATCCACGCATCTAACAGCAGGTGCGGTTTGCACTGCTATACGGATGCTTTCCAGTTGGTGGAAATTCAAAACACGAAGATATATACGAAATCAATGTTATTAACCCTCCGCAAAATTTCCATATCAGATTAAGTACACAGGTAATTCACGGAACGCTGATTCAGTTTACCTATACTACTGTGTTATTTAAGCAATGGCTTGTGCTGTGTTCGTTTTTTCATTCTAAATAATTAAAAACACATAAGATTTAAAATGTGAATTCAGTACTTTAAATACGTATATAACTCCAATCAGACAGCACGCAGATGAGGCACCATGGGCGACACCGATGTGTCCCTTAGAAGAGGACGAATGGGGACCCCTACAGGACAAAATAAAAAAACGACTCCACGCTCCAAACGCCGTTACCATAGTGACGAGGTGTAAACAATCCGCCTCGGGAAGACACCGCGGGGAATCCCTGGGACCAGGCGATCACCTTACGATGGCCGGTATCAGGACGTATGGCCGGCATGTACGCGTCGGAAACTGGAGTGAGGATGTTGTTCTCGACGAGGTAAAATAGCAGCTCCAGCCTTTGTGGGAGCTCTTTCATCCGGGAGTAAATTGGGAATGTTTCTTTTAGCTAAGAGCCGAAGCTCTTCATGTAGGGGTGTCATACGCTATTTAAAATACATACAATATTCATACAAATACATTTTTGGTATTAAGAATCTCTAATATCATCTAATAATATCTAAAAATGTTTTCAATGTGGTGTTTTCAGATATTATGACTCAGACCCGTATTAACAGTTTAACCCCATATACTGGTCACGGACGTGCGGTGCGACGTTTTAAATTCAACATTATAACGTGGACGAGGAAACATGATTGGATGCTAAGAAGCAGTTATGTCCACTCAACAAACGCATTTTCACTGAAGGATGTAGGCCTATAGGTGAAATACAGCACGATAAAACACATGTAAAGGAAATAAGTCCAACCGTATTATCCACTGTAATATTAACTACCATTTCAATTAAAATGAGCCGGATTACACCGAGTTCTTGCAGTTCTTGCTGCATGCTGATTGGTCAGTCACCTATAATAATGCACATGTCACTAATATTAATGAGAATCAGCTCGGTGAGTCATTTAATCAATTAAGGAAACAAACAAGTCAAAGCACAAGAAAAACTGAACTGTTTAGCCAATTACATTGTGTTTTATGCAATGGGCTTATCCTATAGGGAATTTAGATACACCCAAATCATCTAAACCAGTGGAGTGTACTAGGAAACCGGTTTACTGGCTTATTGGGGTAACTTGTCGTATTTAAGGTACCACAGTTTAAATCAGGGGTGTCCAATCTTATCCGCAAAGGGCCGTTGTGTATGCAGGCTTTTGGGGTCAGCTGTTCAAATTGAGTTGTGAGGACTCTTCAGCCAGTCAGTCCTCTAATTAGTAATCTAATTAGGGAGTTGCAGAGAAAACCCGCATACACACCGGCCCTTTGCGGATAAGATTGGGTACCCCTGGTTTAAATGGACTTCATATCCGTTCACCTACATTTTGCCCAGACTACCTTAAATCTGACAAGTTACCCCGATAAGCCAGTAACCCCGCTTCGTAGTACAGGCCCCAGGTTTATTTCTGGGCATTAGGTTTTTATTTTAGAAAGTGGTGCTGTAAGGACATCTGGGCTCAGTCCCCCATGTCCAGACACTGAAAGGAAATGACCAGAACCATGTTATACCTAATTCATGCTGACCAGTGATTGTTTGGAGGCTCTCCTCCTCTCGCTCTGGTCATCTCTATTGTCTCAGCACAGTCATGACCGGAAGGAGACCCATTGTTCTCCTGTGGGGCTGTGCCATTTCCGCTGTGTGAGCCAGGACCAGCCTGCCACTTCCATACAAAGTGGAAGCAAAGCTATATTCAAGGTATGCTTGGTGTCTGGCAGCTGAACAGCACATTTGCTGTAGGATACACTGGGACAGAGAGCAGGTGCTTGGTATGTGGTTTGCATGATTTGAGAAATGGCCTTGAATTCTGAAATGTTCTAAGGTTTTTCCTTTGTGCACACGCATGCTGATAGAGGGTCCCAAGATGTAGGGAGCTGACTTCTAGTGGAGTGTGCAGCATGTTTGAATTCTCTGTGTGACATGGAAAAACAGTTAAAAGCACCACAAGCAGAAAGTTCAATAACTGATTAATATCACCAATATCATTTGTTTGTGTGTGAATCAAGGTAATTTTTGTTCAATTTTTTAAAATGACTTTTTCTTCTAATATGTTTTTCAAGTTTTTACTGAGCCTCATAATTTAGTTTTAATTGTAGTTTTTATTTTCAAGAGAAACCACCA
>JABFEA020000021.1:15939972-15960524 GCA_019775915.2 Cyphomyrus plagiostoma | reverse complement strand
TATGGGACAGTGTAAATCTATGGCACAGTGTTAACCTTTGGGACAGTGTTAATCTATGGGACAGTGTAAATCTATGGCACAGTGTTAACTTTTGGGACAGTGTTAATCTATGGGACAGTGTTAATCTTTGGGACAGTGTAAATCTATGGGACAGTGTAAATCTATGGCACAGTGTTAACCTTTGGGACAGTGTTAATCTATGGGACAGTGTAAATCTATGGGACAGCGTTATTGTAACCTGCATTTTGAGGGATGGCAGATCAACTAGTATATCACTATATATATACACTTCTTCTGTGTATTGGCTGGTCTTTACACATCCGGCTATTGCACCAGGGTGGGCTCGCTGTCAGTCAGAGAAAAACCTCACTGCTGAAACGCCTTGGCTTACGTCTGTACTGTGACTATGACCTGGAGTTAGACTGAATCAGCCATGAACATTACTGCATCTGGAAGACCATTGTGCCTGAGCACAAGGCTAGGGATATAGCCCCAGTGCTGTCTGACATGGGATCTCCCAATTTGGAAATAGGAACTTGTGGATGAGGCCTGTCTTTGTCAGGTCCTACTGAATCAAACCAAGAAGCTCAAATGAGACTGAAAGGCTAAGCAAGTCAAAGCTCCGCTGAGCAAACTGGGTGATTGAGTCAGTGTAACAACTTAGAATATTTTTATATTTAGCTCCTATCTGCGCTAGTATGTACATGACTGAAGAGAAATTCAAATAAGATTGTATTAGGCAGAGACATTCACTTGACCTAATGGCGGAACACTGAGATTCCATATGGAAACTCCAGAAATGGTCACACACCATCATAATCTGACTGGTATGTACTTTTGGACAATTACACTATCTTAGTGTACTTACCGGTTAACTATGTTCTCTTTTCATGGTTTTATATCATAAATCTATAGTAACTTCAAGGAACTTCCAATGGTGAACGAGAAGTCACAGTCTGCGAGAACTGTGTGTGTGGCTTGACTGGCAAATATGGCTGGGCTGCTTAGGTCACCACCCATAATACATCAGAGTCATTCAGAAATATCTCTGGATCACTGTGGTAAATGTGGTCACATGATTCACGGTACAGTCCAAAGTCATACTGGTCCCCAAAGGAGGTAGGGCCTGAAAGGTTAACTTCGGGCAGTGTGGGTAATCCCTGAGAAGACAGTTAAATTTCAATCATGTTGTGATAGACTCTTTGTTTCAGGGAATGAAAAGATCTTCTGTGTAGCCAAGAGTCTGGCAGAGAGTTTCTGATATAGGAGAGCAAACTGATTTTTGTCACCTCAACAGAGTGTCCCATTTCACAAGCCGGGCAGGTCGGTCAGGAACCACCCACCATGGAGATGCGGAGGTGTATCTGGCGGCAGGGGAAAGCGAACGGCATGACAGCCCAGGGAGTAGAGCTGAGGGGAAGCCAGAGATCGAAGAAGCTGGTCCTCATCTCCAGGTCTCTGATCCTGTGTAAGACCGTGCCCAGCGATGACGGCTCCAACCAGGATGAAAAGCCTGCCGGCCACTGGACGTCCCCCGAGGAAAACCTTTCCTGTACAGAAGATGTGGCCCATACGGAATTCCCTAAGCAGCACGGGGCCCCGAGGCAGCAAAAGGGGAGCCTAAGGAGGAGGTTTTCCATAAAGGTGATATAGGTCATTAGGTCCATGATGGGAAGGTCTCTCTGTCTCCGTGTCATTGAGAGCCTGCATTCGTGGCTACCACCCAATACCAGATAAAAGTATTTCTTCAGGTAATCACGAACATGCATAGCTCATTTTACTTCTGGAAGGCTGTAGGCTACCTCACTAGCGCCATCTACTTAAACAACAAACAAAAAGAATTTAATATGGTTTATATCTCCATTTACTGAACCTAAAAACAAAACCATGTTTTTTTCCTGTAAGAAATAAATCTACTATCACAGAATCTTATTTAATCTAATTTCACACGCAACAAAAATAGTCTGTCCATCTGTCCATCACGGCGGTGTGAGCCTGGAGCCCATCAGAGGAAGCTCAGGGCACAAGGCAGGGCTGCGTCCTGGATGGGATGCCACCACAGCAGGGCTCCCCCATTCCAGTCTCGGAGGGTCACTCTGCACCACAGTCTGCAGATTTCTATGCTCAAACACACTTTATTCAGCTAAATGCCAGATTCATCAGGTGTGTGGCAGGACAGCATCAGGGTACCCTGCAGTACAGTAGCATAGAACAATATTTTCCCAAATGCTTCACACGCCTAACGCAATCTTCCAACTGCGCTATATAATAAATTTGCATGACTTAAGCTTCACCTAAAGCTAACCAAATAGCATCAGATCCTGTCCCCCAGGAATGTCGGGCGTCTTGCCAGGTAACGCCCTTTAGCTTCTCCAGGTAGCCTCACAGATACCGGGCCTCCAAGCTCTTTCAGCCATTTGTCAGCAACATGAAGATGTGTTTGTCTCCCCCAGCAAAGTGTTCAAAGACAGAACACAGAAAAGAAGCAGAAGTGCACTGAAAAATCTCAGCACAAAATTCAGACTTTATAAGACTGAGAGATCAGGTAAACCTGACTTGATCACAGCACAAGGCATTAATTTTCAAACTACTTTAAGACATAGACAAATGTTTCTTCACAGAGGTTTGAAGCAATTGCGTCTGTGTTGGGGCGCCTGTCCACTGAAGGGCCGCCCGCAGTTATGCCAATGCGTTTCACTGCCCACCTGACCCACACAAAAGGCCTTCTGTTCCAGGCCTTGGCGAGCGGGTAAAGCTGCGAGACTCCTGCGGCATTCTAGTGATGTCATAGCAGAGCACCCCCCAGTGCCTCTGGCCGCTCAACAGCCAACTGAGGCGGCGTGTCCGAAGCATGATGTGTTAGCTTGGAAATGCTTTGGAAGGCCTCTGGCAGTCAGCCAGGCAGAGGATGGGGGGAAAACCATCAAAGTATAACAAAGGTTGTAATTTAGAAATGCAGCTGAACCCAGTTCCACACTGAGTGAAGTAATTTTGCCCAATTTCAATGCAGAAGAAATGATTTTAGTAAAGCCATAAATCAACTGTGTGAATAAGAATTAGCTGTCTTTCTGAGAAGTCAAGGCGCTCATTTGGGTTTTAATCCAGGATGATGCAACTCATTCATAAAAAACAGTTCATAAAGTCACATTTTGGGACAATAAGGAATTTGACCTTCGTTCTTGTACATATAACACTACATCCGTTAGCATGAACTGTCTCAAATACAGTGACCATATACCGTAAGGTCTTAGTTCATAAAGAGGCCCTTGAAAACCACATGGATGTGTTTGTTCAACCAGGAGAGCAGCTTCTGGAAAATGTGCATGGCAGCTAGAGGAGATCGTTCAGAAGACATGGTCCACTCCAAGGACTCGAGGTCACCTGCTTGCCAAAGCAGCAGTGGTGGAGCTGCATGCAGGTGAGGGCCTGTCAGGTAATGGCCTGTCACGTAAGGGCAAATGGTAAAAAGTGACCAATCAGTGGCCAATCCCACTGAACCAATCAGTGGGAACAACAGTGGTCACCTGACAGACGGCTGTTTCCCACACACGGTTACACTGAGGCCAAGCCTTGTCATTGCACCTGGGCCTTGCAGTAACAACTGATGTTTGCCTGTTACTGGAAACCACGGCAGTGTTTGTCCCATTAATCTGTGTTTTTTGGTATCCATGGATAGTTATCTTCACAAATAACAAACCACTCCTACTCAGCAGACAGCCTGCCAATGGCTTTTCGGAAGACAAACCCCTGGCCTGCTCAAGCTCGCGGACTACGCCTCAGGAGACCTTTGGTGAGGTAAGGCATTGACCGACCTGTCCACCTGTTACATCCATCTTAACAGAATAAGAAAGCAAAGTTGTTCTACTTCTGAACAGACAGTAATACAAAATCACTGACAAATGCTAACATGACGCTGAGTCTCCTTAAAAAGTTGCTGACACATTCAGTCTCTTCCTATGTGAATAGCTACTAGAGACCCTTACTCCAATTCTATGCTTATCCTCGCTTCCCCTCATGGGCACGAGAGAGACATGAAGAACCACGCCCCGTCTATACACGAGGCAGCGGAGTGTTCCGTGTCCTCAGCTCACAGCCCTGTCCCTGCCATGACAGCGAGTGCAGGCCAATCTGATTGGTCGAGCCCCACATTCCTGCATGCTGAAGGATTTGGCAGGGTGACATCACAACATGTCAGCCAAACCAACATCTGCAGAGCTTCTGATATAGAAATGAATCTTGTGGGAAAGGCAGTCTGTATGGGTGACTAGTCTAGATCAATTTCCCTTCTACTTTTAACTGCGCTCCAAAAGTTATTTGGAGCTGTTGCTGCAGTGGCAGTTGGAGGATTCATTTGTTTCGATGTCTTAACTATTGGCTTTGGTTCTGGCTGCTTGAGGAGGAGGGACAGTCGTTAAGGAGACTAAAATCAAAAAAAAAAAAAAAAAAAAACTTAGTAATTCAGAGCAGACGACTCAAGGTCACCAAGAATTCAAATACCAGTTCACTCTGATAATATACCATAAAATCATGGTAAGCTTTACAATCCTCCAAATCCTCTACACCAGTGTTTTTCAAACCAGTCTTCTGAGACCCGCAGACGGTCCATATCTTTGCTCTCTCCAAATTGGCTGGGAGTTAGGAGGGAAGGACTGGATTGAGAAACACTGCTCTATACATTCAACCAACATATCAATAGGAAAAATGTATTCCTTACCAGTTATTCTCAGTATATGTAGTATATGTTGCATATGCTGCTTTTGGGTGAAAAGCTGCTCGTTCAGCAGGTGGAACTAATTCTCCACTCCCACTTAATGCCACCCAACCCAAGCACTAGATCACAGGTGTCAGACTCCAGTCCTGGGGGGCCGGAGCTCTGCACATTTTTGGGTTTCCCCTCGTTTAACACACTTGATTCAACTCCTTGTGCTAATTACCACACACCTCTTGAGCTGAATCATTTGTGGTGGAACAGGGAAAGAACTAAGCTACACAGAGCTCCGCCCCCCAGGACTGGAGTCTGATACCCCTGCACTAGATCACCTCAAAATCACCATTCTTCTTTTCATCATCTTGTCCTTTTTTGAATGCTTACTACAACAGCTGGTCTCTGTGCTGACGTCTGTCTTCAAGAAACCAAGTCTTGATGTGAATGGTCAGAATGGAGCACACTGGAAAGTCCCAGAACAGCGTACTGAGGACTCTTCTTCCTGCAAAAGGACTAGATCCAGTCCCACCGGTGAGCCGCCACACAGCGACCAGGGTAAACAAGCCATTTGTGCCCCTGTGAAAGTGGGCTCACATGCATCACTTAACCTGCTATCGTTCAGCTGATCAAGTCTTATTTATAAAGCTATGGTTTCGACTGCAGAACAACCAGATTATCTGTCACTCTCAGATATCGAGTCCTACTGTGCTGAGGACTTTGATAGCCATATCGTGATGAGACCAGAGGTCTACTGCCTTCATAACCATGGCAATCATGGCTTCTATGGAAACAGGAAGTGTCTCTCTCAGCAGCTGGACCTTCCCAGAGGAATTCAGCAGGTGAAGTACAAAATACATTAGCCCCATTGCAGGTGTCACATGTGAGAAGAGTGGCTTTTCTTGAAGGGGCAAAAGGAAAACTTAAAATGGTAGTACAGAGTTTATTAATATATTAAAATTTCATATCTAGTTTAGCCTATAGACCAGTGCTTCTCAATCCGGTCCTTGGGAACCCATAGCTGGTATGGATCAAAAATGTGGACAATCTGTATGTTTCAGAGGACCGGGTTGGGAAACACTGCTATAGACCAAGCAATGCTTCTAACAGGTGTAATTGATTTATGAATTGACTGGATCGGACCTGTTCCTGAGACACTGCATTCAGCATGTCTTGCCTGTCTGACTAAGGCTTCCTGTTCCAGCAGGACAGCCCCAGACCACTGCGCTCCCTAAGCTCAGCCCTTCTGCCCCACTGCAACAGCATGCAGGCCTATGTGATCTGCAGCATTGTTCTGATGAAGGGTCAGGGGAAGGTAAGGATGCTGCTTGAGGTGAAAAACAGTGGAGGAGATGCCACGTGGGGGCCTTCATGAGCCATTGCTCTTCTGCTCCCAGGGACTGGGCTTCAGCATCGTAGGTGGAAGAGACAGTCGCAATGGACCAATGGGAATCTATGTTAAGACCATCTACACTGGGGGAGCTGCAGCCTCCGACGGTCGGCTGCAGGAAGGTGGGGTGTTTTTGCTCAGCTGCTTCCTTTCCTGATACCGTGTCACTTAATGATCCCTCACGCCTTCTCTGTCACTTAGGAGACGAGATCCTGGAACTGAATGGAGAGTCCCTGCATGACCTGACTCACGAAGGTGCCTTGAAGCAGTTCAAAGTAAGTTGACAAAGTCTCCTCGATGGCTTCAACTATGTTATGCCTAATTTTAATTAATTTGAATTAGCACATGTTGAGTGGTGACTGTTTCCAATGAATCTCAGGCATTCAAACACGCAGCTAATGATTTAAAGACACAGCTGTTTGTGATGGGAGAGGCAATATTTCAAAAACCAGAGTGATGGAATTATGATACACAGCAGTCATTGCCTGGTATTTACTGAATCATGGCCTTAAGTGAGAGCCAATAAGAAATGGATCAGCTTTGTAAATGATTCACAGTACATGACATGCCGCTCTGCTGGTTAGGAATCTGTACTGGTCTCTTGATGTTCACTGGTTCAAATCCCACAGCTGGCAGAGTAATCACATCACAGTTAGCCCCTTAGGCAAGGCCCTTAACTCCAAAAACTGCTCCAGGCTACCAGATAAATGGCAGACCCTGTGGTCTGACCACAGGTTTTGTTCTCGTTTGATTCTGTGTGACTCATAAGAAAGATGCCAAAATCAACTGATCATGAGATTGGTCATCACACTGTTAGGGGTGAGCTATCAAGTTTGTCTATTCATGTCTACAGCAAATAAAAAAGGGCCTGCTGACCCTTGTGGTACGGACCAGCCTGCGCCAGGGGGCGCTGCTGAGCCAAGCCCAGGCCTCCAAGCTGTGTCGCTCCCGTTCTCTCAGCTCTGGCACCAGCATTAGTAGGGGGAGTGTGGACGTGGGTGACTACGGGCTCGCTGCAGACCAAGCCAGCCCGACCAAGCCCAAGGACCGTGTCATGATCGAGATCACACTGCAGAGAGGTCAGGCTGGGATGGGTCCCACGCATACAGAACACTGAGTCGTACCACTTTCATTTGCATCATCTGTGAGTTTCTCACGAAGCTTTGTAGCATTAGCGCCATGCTTGAGACCCGTCTGTGTGTCTGCAGAGGCCAGAGTGGGCCTAGGCATCGGCCTTTGCTGCGTGCCTTCTCATGAGGGCTGCCCTGCCATCTACATCCACACTCTGTCCCCAGGCTCGGTGGCCCACATGGATGGCCGGCTCAGGTCAGGCCCTTATCACTGCTCCTGCAAAACCTCTCTAAAATCATGGTCCTCCATCTGTAAGCTACACAAAAACAGCCATGTTCCCGTTATCTAGTTCCACCACCCATATATTTGTTGCATGGCCAACTACCAGCACCTAGTTTCTTTAACGTCCCAACCAATTAATACATCTCAGATTTTCATAGCTTCATAGCTAATGAATCAACAAATGCTGGGTAGATATCTCAGTAAACACATAACTCCATAACCTCTCTGTCAATCATTAAACCGTTAGATCAGCGGCATCCATCCTATTTTACAGTTTGAGATACTTTTACAAAGAAAATAATCTTGAGAAAGACGAGTCATGATGGCTCCCTAAGGGGGACTAGAAGCCGTTTTGCAATCGGCTGGAAATGTCTTGTCAATCGACCTGTTGATCACAATGGACTAGTTGGTGAGCATCGCTCTACTTAGTATTTAAACTACTGTGTATCTCAGGTTTGGTGATGAGGTCACTGAGATCAACGATACCGTGGTCCACAACCTGACGCTGAATGAAGTCTACAGTGTCCTGAGTCAGTGCAACCCAGGACCCGTACAGATCATTATCAGTCGTCACCCAGACCCACACGTATGTCCACATAGGCCACTTGCTCGCAGCTCCTCACCCACTCAATGACTTCCTGTACAGTGGTAGTTAAGTCCTCTAACAGACTTAGACGCCTCATCTGTCTCCAGGTCTCTGAGCAGCAGTTAAATGAGGCTATAGCTCAAGCCATAGAGAGCAACGAACTGAAAAAGGACGCCAGCCCATGGAGCATGGAAGGTAGGAATCACTCTCACGGCATGCCAGTGATCTGTCGGTCTCCTGATATAAGCAGATCTAATGTCAGTGTTCTCTGCCGCTCAGATGGGTAAACTGCTCAGGAGAAGCCAGGGTAAAATTTTACTTAAAGTTATCATCTATAATGCACTAGAAACCTTCATAATGCATTAGAATGGTCAATATAAGGATCATTAAAGCATAACAGCATCTTCTATTGACAGTCATGAGGCATTATAGTGTTGATTATAATCTCCAGTGAAGCTGTCAGCTATAATGTACTCATGTATAATGCAATAACCGATACATTCATGATGCATTATACTGGTTGGTATAGAAGTTAAGGATGCTTTGTACTGCATTATCAATAGGTATCTACAGTGCATTATAGATGAGCTTCATAAAACATTCAGAAAGTTTTATAGACATGGCTATAATGTGTTATGCCATTTTATGCATATTTATAAGCATGTTTATAATACTTTATGAATGTGTTAAGAATGTGTTTATGGATTCTTTTACACATGGCATTCATTTATAGCGCTACCGAAGCTTGCTATTGTGACATCCATTGCAAAAACCAAATACCAGTAGACCATTAATAACAATTTCAATTACATATGAATTATCCTTAAGCTCTTTCAAATATATATTATAGGATTCCCAATACATATAAAGGTTAAATTCAGTGTATTATTTGGAGCTGAAGGTTATTAGCCATGACTTGGTCCTTCAGATATACAGCAATATAATTTGCATGAATAAAAACAGCTTCCTGTGTTTGGTAACAGGACTGAGAAGGTTGGATTCATCCTTCCAGAGGAAGCAGAAGTGTGAGCGCTGTGAGGAGAGGACTTTCTTCCAGCTAAACTCACAGACTCAGCGGGTCATGACCCGTTCCAGCAGTGACAGCACTTACAACCACTGCTTACACAATGACAGCGTGCATGAGCATCATTCACACTGCACCCACAACAACCACCCCTGCACTGACAGCATGTCCAATGATAAGACATGTAGCGACAGCACCAGTGACCACTGCTGCGCCAGGGAGACTACCCAGTCTGCCTGTGACAGCACCTACAACCACTGCTGCAACAGCCACATCCTCGGCCAGCGTTCCTTCAGTGACAGCTCTTACAACCATGTCTACAGTGATATGAAGACCAACAGCCACCAAAGCTTTAAAAGCCACACACACAGCCAGCAATCCTTCAAAGATGAATCCAGAAGCTATGAACCTTTTAGGGACAGCGCCTACAACCACCTCAACGTCAACCAGGGAGCTGAAGGAGCCATAAACATCTGCAAAAATCAGCAACTCAGCAGCCAAGTGCAAAGTGAGCCTGAACACAAGGCACATGACGCTGAGGGAGATGCAGATGGTGACTTTAATACTCGGCACAGGCACAACAGACTAAAAGAGAAGACTACTGACAACTCTGTGAGTGAGACTGGAGAGTGCAAAGACATGGTCCCTGCTAAGGCAGGAGCCAGGCCTGCTACTCACTCTATCCAGCAGGTATGATGGTGCATAGACGCAGCAACTTGGTGCTTTTCCTTTGTCATTCAATTCCGTTGCATATGTGCAATCACAATAAAGATATTCAATCAATTCAATTAATTTCTGATCACAGTGCATGTGCCATTAGAGGTCCTGGGAATACTAGCCCAGATTTACACGAGGGTTCGTAGCTGCACCTGCTGAGATCCGACTCTCTTTTTGTGTCCCAGGAAGCAGAAGGCAGGCATTCCTGCATGGCGCACATCTGCCTTCCAACAGCACCTTCAAAGCAACTTTTAAACCAAGGGGACATTATACCAGGTATGGTCGTGAGAAATGAACTCTTTAAATCTGAAATCTAACTGGAATCTGGATTATCTGCATTTCTTTCCATTTCATTTGAATCTAAATTTAAAGCAAATTTCACTACTTTGATGGTCATTCATCTGCAGCTCATTGCATTAAAAAAAAGGCTGAACTATAGGCTAGACTGCTGAGAGTTCGCTTTAAAAACAAAAATAATGGAAAATCGTGAGTCACATGTTTTCACATCTGGAGCATCATGAAGCTCGACTTTGTTTTCCGTCTCAGGCGCTGAAGCTCCCAGCCTCATCTGTTGCCAGGACAGGAGGTCAGCCCTGACGAGGCAGGCTCGTGTAGCGTTGGCCCTGGATCCGGACGATGTGTGTGACGGCTCTGATGGTCAGGGAGGGTTAGGGTTAGGGTTAGCTTCTGCCAGCTCGGGTGCAGAACGTGGACACGCTTCCACTGAGGCCCCATGTTGTGCTCCCTTACCCTCTGACCCCAACCTGGCCGTGGGCATTCACTACACCGCTGTCAACGCCCTCCGCAAAATGCCTGAGGAGTTTCCTAATGGAAGGAAAGGCCCACCGGTGCCACCAAAGCCAGTCTGGATTCCTCAGAGCCCTTGGGGTAGTCAGAGCAGGAGGACGCAACGCTCTCCCCCAGATTCTGGCAAGAATGTTACATCATGCACACGACATACACCAGCAGCTCGAATTCCGTTTATAAGACAGAAAGGCCATGGTGGTACAGATTCAGCTGAGATTCCCAGGAGGAAGCTGCGGCCTTCCACATCACTGCCACTAAAGGACAAACCCCCCCGGGCAGGTCACAGCACATGTAATGAGGCGAGCCTGAACCGGGCCCTCTCTTTCAGCCAGCAGGTGGCGCACGCCCTACTCAACTCACTGCAGGCTGGGCCGGTGGAGCCCAATGCAGGCTTCAGGCATCGACATGCGCCTCCTACAGGGACTCCTTTGTCTAAGGCTGAAGTGACCCTCCAGATTAGCAACACACAGGGATTCTCTGTGAGGTAAGTAGCAGGAGAGAAGAGTGTACAGACTTCCCATACACAGTTCAGTATTGAGTAATTCAGTAGATTATTCAACGGTGACAGGAAAACTGCACTAATTTGTCAGCCCTAATAAAACCGGTTGCAAGTCACTGAGATTCATTTTAATATATAATGCCCTTATCCACTTCCGTGCCCTAGAGCGCTTGAATGATTTAGCAACAGCATTACTGTCAAAAGTCTCTCGTATACTGGTACAGCAAAAAAAAGTAAGGCTTTAAATAGAAGCGACAGAATTTGGCAGATCTAATAAAGAGCTGCAGCCAGTTGGCGTTTAGCAGTTACCATCCTAGCAGAGCTCGACCTTCCTCCAAAAACAGCAGATTTAGCAACAGATTTACATGGAATCCCTGCCTGGTTCCTCCAAAGCAAGCCCAGTGATGTGCTGTTGTCCAGCCTATCAGACCTCAAGGATGAACTCGGCAGGGCAGGAGACCTCCCGGGAACTGGGCTACAGAATCCCAGCCGCCCCCCTGGCCGAGCCCAAAGTGCCATCTTAGCACTGCTGAGCCACGGGCGGGGCACGATGACCCAAGAAGCCAAGCGTTCCTTAGACAGAGAAACTCGCAAGGTAACCCTGTCGCACCTCCACAGCCTGTTGGCTGCATGCTGTTTATCCCATTATCATGTCCTTCCTCTGCTTTTCAAGGAAAACTAAGAGTCGTGGACAAGTAAATCTAAAAGTAAGACATCCTGCCAAACAACTGGATGCTGCAACACAAGCTTGGCCAGTGCTATTAAGAGCTTTCAAAAAGGAGCCACAGCTGACTGGCCTGAGCCCTGATCCCAGAACAGTGCACTGCTTATCTGTTACTTGCTTACATTCTGGTTGCTGCTATGGTTCAGGGATATCTCCACTCCTAAGTAGCTGAGCCCTTGGCTTGTGGCTGCAGTTCACATCTGTGGACCTCTCCCCCAACCCCCCCCCCCCCCATGCACCTGGCTTGCCTTGATTTATGTGTCACCCTGAAAGATAGCACGTGATTAACCCCCAGAGGTGACAGTGAGACACACACCTGCCAAGCATTAGAATGGACCTGATGTTGCAGACTGCGGCCCATCCATCAGAAGTTATTTTTTAACATAACTATTCCGCAAGTGCACTGTAGATACGTCCTAAAATGCAGCAAATTACTGGAGAAAAATAGAAACATCTTCGCACACATTTGAACTGATGGCTGATTTTTATCCTGCAAAAATTTCGGGGAGTGTGAGTGAAATACTGCCTTATTCTGCATCCCCCCCCCGCACAGCTGTTTGAAGACATTCACATTATTGTTCTACCCAAAGAGAATGGAACTGATCTGGGCCCAGCTAGGGGGACAAAGCACAAGAACAGAGCAACCGCTGTGAGTTAAACCGCATTAACGTCAACCAAACCGATGGCACGTTACCACACATGGCCTTACTGAATGCTCTTCGACAATAATCCAGATTGAATGGGACTTCCTGTTTATTATATATATTACACACAATGTAAATTTGGATGGTACTAGTGTCTCGCACCTGGCATCCACCTTGTGTGTCTGCACGTTTGTATGCTCTATGGTAGCCACAAGGGTTTCCAGTCCAAAAACATGGCTGTGAACTGCTGCCCCAAACACACACCTAACGTGTGCGTGTGTATGTGTCCTGTGATTGTCAGAGATGCCCTACTGTCTGCTCTGCGCTTCCTAGGTTAGGCTTCAAACTCACCACCATCCTCTGCTGAACAAGGGCTTACATGTAGGTGGACAGATAGACAAAGCAGATGTTTTTGTTGATTATTGCAGATTAAGAAAAAGGAAATAATAACCCACATCAAAACTGGTAGTTAAATAATCTTTCAGGAACCTTTAAATATAAAACCAGGGAATTGGATATGTAAATGAACCTTATATCCCATGGACCGCATTCTTCCTCTCTGGGAAGAACAGGTGACTATAGAGAGGTGGGACGAGGTGCTGTCCATTAATGGCCAGTGGCTGAGAGGCTCAGCAAATGAGGACCCCATGGCCACCATACAGGAGGCCAGGAAGTCTGCCCCAGCCGTCGTGGTCGTGGTGCGTAAGCAGCGGGCGGCAGGAGGAACAACCCATGGCTCCGGCGACCTCACAGAATGCCTCGCCTCAGGTACACAGAGAGATGTTCTTCACTCTAAACCCCTCAGTTATGATATATGGGCTGCAAAGGGGATGTGGGGGGTAAGGGGAGTAGCCACGGCCACAGTTCTGGAAGCCACCAGAGTCTAATTCTACTTCTTTTCCTGATATGCAGACTCTCCTGCCACAGATCTGGGGAACGGCAGAGGCAAAAGATCACTGCATGGGCAAGGGGGCAACAGGTCCTATGAAGGTAAAGCTGCCTGTTTCTGATTATAGAACAAAGCTAAAGAGTGAGGAACATTGATACAAAAAAAAAACACCTGTTATGCTCTTACCTCTTCTCGAAAAAGTTTCAATACAATCGAGTACAGTAATTCTGGAACCAGGCCCTAAGCTGTTTGTGCGCATGAGATCACTATGTGTCTGAGGTTCTATAATTGAGCAGGTCTTCTTGCACGTGACACTTCAGAGCAGAACAGATCGAGATCGTCTCTGGACCTGAGCTGCTGAGGCTGAGGAACTCGGGCCGGACACACGAGACCAAACGGGCCTTGGAAACGCCACCTTTAACATGAAGAATGTAACAGCTGCACGCCATGAGGAAACCACCTCTGGGTCGACAACACAGCCCGTGCTCTACAGACCAGGAGAACCGTTACCATGGAAGTCGACCCTGCATCCAATAGCAGACCAGAGGAATGGCTCAGGAACGTCAGTCATGAGCTTAAATGGGGATACCTGAACTCGTCAGTAGAAAACAAATCTGTTCTGGGTCTATGCTGTTTTCACAATGTACTGCAAAAAAAAAATGCATTTAACCAAAGATAGTGAGAAAACAGTCAGAACAAATGCTTCAATGTGAAACAAAGTTTAAGATGACTGTCAGGAAACGTACAGTGCGAAAGATGAGATGTATTGTGGGAAAAGGCAGCTTTCAAGTACCATGGAGCCCTACCACTTTGAAGTAATGTCACCACCGCACCCACCCGCAATCTCAGTGGCCATCCTCTGCACATCAATTCCCATGCAGCGTTATACAGGAGAAGGCTGGATATCGGGTATTTAAAAACCAAGTATGGTCTTTGTTTAGCATAAACAAAACATGCAATTTTCCATATTTCACAAATGTTGTGTGAAGTATAAGCGCATGTTATTAAAAATCTGGGTTTGCACTTATCTGTTTATTATCAACTGGAAAGGTTTTTACTGAAACACAAGGTAGGACATAGACCCCTCATTTTAATAAGGATGCTGGTGTAATGTAGAAACTTGTACAAGTTGAATGTGTACAATGGCACAAAGTCCTATTTTCAGCATTTATCCTCCTTGCCAGCCAGTAGCATTCATTATGGTGATCATTTCCAGAGCATCACTTTGATTACATACACACAAATCTACACCCTACACAATAAAATCAACACGCTTGCATCACACAATAATAAATAGCCTAATTACATGACGCTCTGGTTTAGGAAGATCAGTGTTTTTCCAGAGTACACGAGTGGACAGGAAATGGACGACACTCAAGGACAAAAGGAAAAAATGAGATACCGCACCCACCCACGATCTCAGATGAAAAAATTCAATACAGTACTTACTGAACCAGAAACATTCCCTGGAGGAAACAGACCATATTTGGTTGACTGATGTCCACATCATCTGCTATATTGTGATGTAATATCATGCAGCCCTATAAAGAATAAAACTGTATACATTAAATTTGGAAAAGATGCATAAAAAAGAGTGTTCCATCATTAAAATAGATCTAGCATGTAAGAACTGGGTGCATGCAAACAGTAATGTTTACAGACAAAAGTAATCATACACAGCGTAAGCTGGCCATCATGAAGCTCCCTGATTTCCCCAACTCCACATGATGTAAAGGAGGTTTTCCCCCTCTGCACCAAAGCCGTATAGGTTAACTCACTGGATCAAGCAGGTTCAGCACACAAATTTGATAACCACGCACATGCAAACATCATGACAACACACTTCATGAGCTATGAAATTCTCACATTAGTGTCAAATAGGAAAGTACAACACACAAAAATAAAATCCTTTTTAACACCTACACATCTGAAGTTCACTGATAGGCCCTTCTTAACGTACATGTACTACACACAAGACAGTAAAAACATAGTTACAATTAAACAAACAACAACAGTAGATAGGATGGTAGGTGTGTTAGAATTGCTGCAGATATGTTAGTGAAAGGCCCGTGAATGTTAGAAAGTCAGAGGCCAAACTAATTTCCTTCAGTCATTTAACCATCTCTACATATTTGCAGATTTTAAAAGAGCTATCTTTAGCTATTGTGGACGTGCTATAGCCTGAATGAGAATCTGGTAATGGGGCTTTGATAACTAATTCAATGATGATTAACCAATAAAAAGCAATAAAAATTACTGTATGCTAACAATAACCACTAACCGCTAACTTTTATTATTTGAATTTATTATCAGTTTGGTTGTTGGCTCTGAAGCCCTTAAACTTAATGTAAGGCTTTAACACTTAAGTCCCACCTTTCAAACTAGAGTGATTACTAGGGAATATTTAGGACTTACCCAACTGGGTATTGCTACATTCTATAGAGTCCCTGAAATAAATGTGCATTGAAGTTTTCTTTCTATGATATTCCATTTGTGAAATATAAGCGTTTTTGTTGGCGAAGCCCTATTTCACAACTGGCTCATACTGACTTTTTGCCCTCAGTGAAGCTGCTTGGGGACTATAAAGATGGCGCCATGTACCCAGAAGGAGTGTCTCGGGTCTTTACTGATTTACAACTGTCAATCAGAGCCGGGAAACTACAATCGGATTTTTGTATCAAGAAGCAGCATTTCTTGCTTAGCCGGACAACTTGCCAAATTTAAGATAGTCTAAACTAAAAGTAAAGTGAATGACAATAAAGTCAATTTAAACTAGGGTACCTTAAACCTGACAAGTTATCTGGCTAAGCAAGAAAACCAGCTTCATGATACAGGCCCCCGTTCTCCGCTTAGTTCAGTATAACCCAGTTTAAATGGACATGCCAGTAGCATGGAATGTGATATATATAGTGCAGTATAACACAGGCTCACGAGAGACAGGAACAAATATGTATGATTTGATGGTTTGCAAACGTTTTTGACTGTTAAACTGTTCACTTTACCAGCGAAAAAAATGTTAGCGGATTTACAGTAAGCGCAACTAAATTTAGCGGAAGATAATTGGTCCACTAACAGTTTTATAAGTTATCAGAAATGATAATTAACTAATGAAAAAGTTAGCCTTGCTAATTAGTGGTTAGCAGATTAGCAGAACCCTGCCCACTACTGGAATCTGGGAATATGTTTAGTCGGCGACACAGCATCACTGATGAGGTTTTACAAAGCTGTAACGGATATGAATGGTGGCACAATCCAGTAGAGAAGGAACGGACCACATCAGATTTCACTCACAGCCCCCGGAAAGGCAACCATCAAAAATCTTTCAGGGATTTAACAGCTTTGGTGAGGTTGCTGTAAAACTGAGCCATGCTGGAGGGGAAGAAGGAGTCGACGACTGAGCGGGGCAGGTAGCCCCCCAGGTCCGTCTGGAAGAAGCTCAGCAGCTGAGTCTTATTTGGCTCCCTGGGGACAAAAAAATGCAGATCCATGAAGATATAATGTGCAGACTGTAAAGACTCAAGCTGGCCCTTTATCACGCAGATTTTCAAAATAAGAAAACATATATATTTTTAATTTAAATTCCTTTTCAAGGCCTTTAACTGTTACCTATTACATTATAATTACTGCATTATTGTTATGACATTATTCTGTCCTTTCTGCATACAACGTATGGTTATCTACTGCCCTCTTGTGTCCACTACAGTAGATGCATCACGACAGTATTTACAGAGTGTCTCCCCCATGACTTACCCAGGGATGGGAACACAGAAGCAGCCACAGGGGTGGTTAAACCCTCTAACATACCCAGTTTGCGGGGGACAATTGGGATGATCTACATGGGTAGCTGCAGAACAGAAGAGGTCACATGTTCAAATACCGTTGGAGGAAAGCAGCAATAACACAGAAATTCACTGTTCGTCGTTATGTGTACATATTACGAACCGTTAGACGTAATTGTGCCGTCTTCATAGCGCTTTACTAGAACCACATCCACAAAGTCTCGTGGTGCAATAATGCCCATGGCAGCCGAGGGGGTGACGGTACGACACACAGACACGGTCTGGGCGTGGGGGGCAAACACGCCAGCATGTGGAAACAAAAACACCGTGTTCTACACAAAAGAATATCATTCTGTAGGCTTAAAAATTAGCAATATCAAGTCGTTCCGGATAAAAGCTTCCGAAAAGAAACGAATATAAACACATCTTAAGCAAAAGTCTTAAGCAATGAAAGAAAATTGTTTAAATAATCTTCATGTTGGTGTAGAACAGGTTACTCAATTATTTGTCCCCGAGGTCCAAATTCCATCCACGACACCAAGCCAAAGTCCACTGCCGTTTTCCGGAGTAGACTTTATTGGGGGATCCCTCCCACAACTGAATAACAGTTTGGTCTGGATTTGGAAAGGAATCTGCGATTTGATCATCCCTGGTGTAGAACTATGGCCGGTATTATGTATGTCAAAGTATGTTAGCTTAGCCATTTCAAAACCTCTGCCAGAGTCCAGTACATGCAGTACCCCCTCCAATATATCCATGTGCAGCATTCCACTACAAGTATACCATGTTGCTATTCTAGCCATCCTAGGAGACACTGTGCAATTAGGCCCAGTAAAAAAAAATATCATTAGTTTATCATCCTTTCAATCAGAAAAAAAAGTGATGAGGGAGTGCTAATTTTTTTATTATTACTATTTCTATTTTATAGTGAATGAGTGGCCGGTAAACTTCAGCAGTGCGTGTTCGGTACTGATCGGGGGGGAAGGTAGAAGAAAGCAAGCTGGGGTGGAAGAATACAAATGCGCATCAATTGGTTTCTATCGTCTGCCTGTGAAATTTGTGAATACCGGCAAGTGGAATGTACACAGGAAAATACACTTAAAAAAAATCGATGCGGGCTAAATTTGCCACGCGGGCGGGGATGATAAACTAATGATTTTTTTTTACTGGGCCTTATTATTTTTATCGTGCTACCTGTTCATTTGTCTGTATTTTAATGTTACATAGTGTTTTGGAGCAAATATAACCCGATAAATAGCAGTAAACAATTTTCAGTCATCTTTGGCTGCCTCAGACTTTTGCGTAGTACTGCATGTGTTACGATACTCTGGGAGCCCAGACTGACACTCACGTCGTTCACCGTTTCAATCAACTCAAACTTCTTGACGTTCTCGTCCCATTTCACTCGTAGCCCGTCCGGTAGCGGCTTTAAACAGTCCCACACCCTCTCGGGGCTCGCACTGATAACCCCATCGCCTTTGTATCTGGTGACATGAAATCAGAGACACTTTAAAGCAGCATAAAAAACAGCACAGAAAAGAATAATCGTGTGTCCTCAATGAGATTAACGACAGAATACACTTACGTAATCCAATAATACACTCATTTTTTCAACAGCTGACATCTATGAATTCCTAACAAACGACATTTAGTTCAGGCAAAGAATGATCTTTAATACATTACAGGGTGATGTCATTTTTTAAGGCGAGGTCAAAATGGAAAATCAGTAGGGACATTCGTGCGGAGAAGTACTCACAAATTGCCGGGGAACTCTGCTGATGGGCGCCAGTAGACGGTAACCGCGTCCTGAGGATGAAGAAGCCGCACAAGCGAATGTCAGGGGGACCCTAATATGACAACACAGCAGGCAGAGAAATGACACCTGTTACACCCGGCGACATGCAGGTGGCGAAACGTCAGAGTGTCCCTTACTATTAGTGCGTGATAATTTAAATGTAGGAAAAGCTCACGTACATGTATAGCCGACAGTGGATTTAAGATTTAAAGGCACTTAAAGGCACCCGGTTCTTCTAACATTAGTATTGGCCTCACTATTATTATATCCCTAATCACTCCCTTATATCTCCCCAGATCGTTTCAGCTACATGACTATTAAATCTTCCATTTTACAGGTGAATAAATCCTTAATTGCACGTTGCAAACCTACCGTTTTCTTGCAGGCTTTCCATCCCGACTCGTCCTTGGAGTACGCCACGAGGCTGTCGGCCACGGCATTTGCTATATGCTGGTAATCCATTTTAAAGCTGAACTCAATGTCCAGGGATTTTCTGAACCACTAGCGCGTTTTCTTCTTTTATTATTATTTTTAGCAATGATAAACGCTAACAAAATACAAATTAAATCACACACCAACGACTTACTCTGTCTTTGATTTGTCTTGAAGGCAAAACCTAAAAGTAAAAGGAAGCAGGGATGGTATTATTTCAGGAGCTCAGAATGACTGCAGACCCGACCTAATTCCAGTGTATAAGTCACCCGTGAGCTGGCGCAAATACTGATATTTTTCCCTACAAGTAAAGAAACACACCTCAGGTGTTTTGCGATAAACGGTCCCTAGATAGCTCAAAATGAGATTTACAGTCACTGCAGTGCATAAATCATCAGTTAGGCACATATAGTGAATCTGTCAATGAAACAAAAATGTTTAAAATGACTGCATACATAGATAAATGTACAACTATTTTAAGATGTTCTGTAACCGGCAACTCTTCCGCATTGTGGGCAGGCACATTTTTTACGTTGTACTCCGGGAAATGTAGTTCATACAGACCTACATTTAAACTCATTAGAGAGCTGCACAAGACTACGTATCCCGTCATCCATCAGTACATTTCCAGTTATGAATTTTCTTAAGCTGTAGAAAGAGATGTGAGAGGGGAAAAAAAGCTTTTTAAAATTCAGTGAGCAGTGAAATTGTGCAGTTGCGTTTTGTAATTACAAGTCCTTGTCATAGAAAAGTATGTATTGGGTATACTACTAATCCGCATCTTAAAGCACTATATCTTTGAATCATTAATAAGATGAACAGAAATGAACTAAAAGTTTAGCCGAAATCGTATTACCAAAATAGCCAGTGTTACTATGATGGAGTATAATGAGATTAATCAAATTAGAACTGGATTTGCATTTGCTTAAATCGGTGTTACTATTAGGCTTATAAATAGCATTCCGCTTAAATTGTATTGATTATGTTATGTTGAAATCAGGTTCTGCCATTAGGCCTATATGCGAAGGCTAAAAAGGGAGCAAGATTAGTATGGGCTGATATTTGTGCCACTAGAAACTGAATTTGAATTTTATATATTTCAATCTGCAATTATCCGCATTACAAAACTGAATTTGAATTTAATAGTTTGAATCTGAATTCCAGTAACTCGAGATAGCATTTATCCTACCTCGAAAAATTCAGTCTTGAAA